>JBAJFG010000248.1:0-600000 GCA_037903475.1 Ancylostoma caninum
GAGTTAGTTTAAATTTTAAAATTGTTGATTGTTAATCAGAAGGTTTACTGCTCTAAAATTGTAGGTAAGACATTACAGGAAGCTGTAGGAGGGCGTTAGTGATTCGTAACCGATCCGTACGCAATGCCGTTTCTCAGCATGCTCACCCCCCCCCCCCCCAGTGATATTTTTTACATTTATTTGTTTATTTATCAGCACATCACAGTTGATTTGCTTGATATCAGTATAGTACAATAGAAAAAAGTGTGAATGAAAGAAGCAGTTGAGTGCTGTAAAAGAAACCACATTTTTTATTACTAGTAAAAAAGCCATATTTTGCTACGTCTATACAGGGTGACAACAAAGTCTTTGGCCAAGCATCACGGGCTAGACTGGTGTACCAAGACTCTATATGCGTTTACTAAATCTATATGCTACAATATCCACCAGTTAGATTTTGAGCACTCCTCCAGCCTTTCCGATATAGGCCTCAAAACTCTCAGGAGAGGCATAACCCTAAGCCTGCACCTCCTCGTGGTCAATCCAACCCTACAATTCTCACAGGGTTCCAACAATAGGTCCCATCCTCTATAAGCGCAAGGTTGAGGTCTGCGCTATGAAGAAACTATATAGCTATGTATATCCAATAAGTTAGTATGAGGAGTATCCCGGAAATGCGTCACAGTCACCTGAGTGACCTCTCGACCAGTTTCTCATGGTTTTTTTTCTTCGAATGCAGGGAGAAATTTGCTTTTAAAAGGCTTTTTAAATGCATATTATGTGCGGTTGGGACTTAGCAAAAATATATAATCATGGACTCACCCACTGACAGCTAAAACACTGACCCCGCCTCTGTTTTTTCGCGGAAACTGCAATAGATAAACAGTTGGTCGTTTTTGTTCCAAAGAACGAAAACCATAAGAGATATTTCTAGCGCTAAGACTGTCTTCGTTGAAAATTGTTTCCAATTCAATGTGCTCTTTACAAGAATTTTCAATTAAGAAATTGTGACAGACCTCATCTGGCGGCGATCCCATCATTTTTAGGAGTAAATTCATCGCCGCAGAATTTTGCACTTTCAGTGGAATATGGGGGGGGGGGGTCAAATTGAGCATCATTCGCAACATTCTTCGTGTCAGTTCTCCTTTCCAGAAGAGGGTCACATCAACTAATGTAGTGGAATGTTGCAACCTTGGGTAATTCCTTTCAAAAACTATCTGAGCGAATACTATAGCCTAGAAGACGTAGGATGTGCTCATTTTTATGTAAATCTAAGGCGCTTCAATAATTTTGCAGCGGAAAGTGAGAAGAGAATGGGAGAAGTCGAAGTTTCTACTACGTTTTGCTGATAATGAGCAACCACACCTTCACACTTGTTTAATTTCTGATGCTGCCATTTCACTTAGAAACTCTAGAACTGTGGCAAATATTAAAGCCATGTTCACAGCATTCTATGCAACACAACCAACAACATTGACACTAATTGTTTGCCGAAATTCCCAGAGAAAATTGTTGTGGAACTTCTGCTCAAAGACTCTGTTGTCACCCTGTATATCATGGTCCCATAACTTGACCCTCTGCTTTGCTTGAGAGAGCGGTTTTTTTTTGAATTTTTCTTCTGCCTGCTGTAACACCTTCAAAACGTGCAGAATACTATGTACTTTTACCAGCCTGGAAGTAGTAATTCTAGCTATTCAAACATTCCAGCGCTTCCAAAGCGGAAATTGGATGCAGCGAATTTCTGTGCTCCTGTTTGTAGAGCACCAAGTTCTCTTGGATCATCGATGATTCATCGAGTGATCTCTGGTCAATGGGGAGACCTGAACACCAATTGTACTCATCAAAATGATGTCAGCAACAGATATTTGTGCAAATGACGCAACAATCGTCCTCACCTCTAAAATGGTCGTTTTCCTTTGCAGATGATAGTGATTTCGCTCTCTCAATAGTCATTGTCATCACATTCAAACACCAAGAACAACTCTTCGCCAAAAAACTCGCTATCTTTCCATCGCTTAATTAGATTACGCACGCAAGTCGCTGCAGAAGGAAGCCCTTGGCCGGGACTGCGATATTCGCGGGGGCGGGCCGGCGAGTGCCGTCGCAAGTTCGGCGAACGCGATCGCACCGTGTGCAGAATCCGACCTTGAAAATGCGTTTTTCGTTCATTTGTGGAATGTTATTCTTTGATTCTCATGGCCTTATAAAGCCGCGACACCAACGACCCTCCCGGATTGTTGTAACTGCACTTTCTTTTGGCTACTCCTTGCGGCCTTCAAAGGGATGTTGGGCCACAGTCGCTTCAGAATTGGACATAAAGGCTTCGTCTTCTTCATTCCTCACTGCCTTCTTTGCCTAGTCAGTCGGCAATTCTTCCACAGATTCTTTGACAATAACCTCGGCATCTGCAGGCATATACAAGATGTAATAACCACTCGATGTTGAGGTCAACATTCGGCTTCTCCTAATTGCATCACCAGGAAGTGTGGCTGCTTCATCACCAAAAATTACTCATTCTAATATCTCAAATGTTTTCGGATAGTAACTTCGTTAATATCTATATTTGGAAATTCAAAAACGCTCACGTGTGATAGAGTTATAGTAATCCCACTTGCGAAAAGCATTCTCTGAAGCTTCCCAAAGTTTCATCAAGTAGCTACGGCAATCGCGGGGAGGATGGCAGCAACTGGCAACCGTTGCTGCTAAGGTTTCTACTCGAACCATTACACCGTTCGGGCTGCGTTCGTGCTGCACAGTTATCAGACATGCTGAGCCCCTCTATTGAGACTAGCATCGACTGTGATGCGAATGTTAACATTTGCTATCCCTGAAAATTGAACTTTCGAATAGGCAACGCCAAGTTCACTAGGGAGTATTGTGAATAAGATTTTGAGTCGCTGTGGAAGCTATTAGAAAAACTTGAAAATGATCTGATTTCGGAACGTGGAGAAAATCAAATTGAGCTAATTATGTATGCCTTCTCAACAATTCTTTTGCTTTCCGTGAATGCATAAGCATAGGTGAGGTTGCGTGAGGTTCTTGCACCAACTTTTATTACTCGATCCGAAATTTCCTGTTCTTGAAGTGAAATCACATTGTCAAAAATATGTGATAAAATGTCCTGCTATGTACTTCTCAACTATAAAAATTGGCAGGCGAGGCTCCATCCGTGAACAATAGTGATATTATTGTGTGAAAAAAAAATGCAAAATTTGTTGCAAAAATTCCAGATCAACCCACCATTTCCAGTTTCCGTGATGGAAGCGTACACTGCCAAATTTCGAGTGGAGCTGCAGCTGATCTAAAGCACACACTAAGCCTAGCCACATCTCTCTATTCAGGAAATCGGCCTAATTCATGCTTTAAGTGTAGATGCTCGATATGTTGCTCACCTCATCATAGTTTTCTTCATCGAAAAAGGTGACGGTTCGCATTTTTGGGTCTCGCCGTATACGAATGTTTCTTGAGATCGGCATTGTGCACTTCATCAGCAGTGGAACCCGCCAAGTTTCCAGTCAACGTTCCCTTTGCAGCATCCATCCATCTTATGTCGCAACGTGATCCTTGTTATTTCTGCTATCTGAACAAGAACTGCAGAGTGAGGCTCTTTCAACATCTTGCGCAACAGGAAGTGACGATGAGTCAGCGCCGAGAAAAGAACAGACATCACGGCTAGAGACGAACGTATCCCAATAGTTCCTTGTATCTTCAAATGAAATGCGAGGGGACAAGCAGCAACGCCATTGAAATGGCTGATATTTTGATGTGCAAAAATAGGAGCGCAAAAGAAATTCGGAGATGCTGGTAAAGGGATTTTTGGAGTCCTTCACTAGATTGTGGCGGTACACAACTTAGTGAAGAACTCCAAGAAACTACATAAACTGTGAAAACTAATAAATTGACATGAGAGCCCTTTGGTTGAATCCTAATGACCCGCCTCCTGCATCATAAGAATGATGTACAAACGCTAAAAAACCCGCATTGCTTTGATGTGAAGCTGTCATGTTTTCTCTCATTAATACTCACTTTGTACCTGAACTTTCTTATCCTTAAGGAATACATAATTATCGAAGCAGTAGAATATTTCGAGTTGTTAGCCAGGTTAAATATCCACCTTTATTGAGGCTAACGTTTAGGCGTCGTCGCCCTTGTCAGAACAGAGAAGGTCAGATATTATTGCCACCCACGAACACGGAAATGAACATCGGAATTCTTCTTTTCCAACACTCTCTCTTTACTTTTTCTTGCCTTTATCGGCGTTCGTAGATAGTTTCTTGCACAATTTGTCCTTGAAAAATGCGTCCTATGTTTTCGCCCGCCAATACTCTATTGTTCGTTTCTCACATCAATACTGTGAATACGTGCTGATGAAATCTACCAACAATTGATGCGGAAAAAGCTAAAGTATGTCAATGTGAACATTTGTCTTTGATTAAGACGAGGTAGTAACAGCGATATTCATTGTTTCCCACGCTTTTTCCCAATGTTCCTTTCTATGCAAGTGAGGTGGGTAAGAAAGCAATGGTCACTCCTGTGTTAGGGTCCTCAATGAAACATAGAATGTGGCATGGAAAAAGTGCAATTAAGAAATGTGATTCATGTTAGTCGCAAAACGCAAAACTCTACAACTCAGCGTAAATTGGAGACCATAACTCCGAAATTTCTCCTTGTCTCCCTCCAAACTGTAGTTAACTGTATTTTGTAAATTTCAGATGCGAGTTATACTAGTGTTTGCGTTATTCTTATGATCTTTACGATGCCATTTGTGGAGAGCAAAATAACCGATTGAACACCGCGCGCCTCACCGAAACCATCATTAAGCCTTAATGGTCCCAGCGGTTTTCTTGGATACAAACATCACAGTCCTTTCACAGCAATATGATCATAAGAACCTATATTGGAATTTCCGTAAAAATATCAGAGCAGTGGAAGGAGCCAGAACTCGAGAAAATGTGGGAACGCGCGAAAAGGGCACAGTCGTCAATGGGATAACAGACACCAAACTGACCTCATTTTAGTAGTAGTGCCTCCTTTATGTTTTCCCTTATCGTTCCAAACATCTAAAAGTAACGCAGGATTTCTTCATTCACCCGTTCTGGTTACTGATCCAAGCCCTCCTACAAATAAATAAATTATGCACATGCCCATGGTGATGTGTGGCCTGCACGGTATGACCAGAAACTGCCATAATCGCTCGTTCTGAACTAAAATATTGTAAAATTACAGTGTTCAGAGTTGCGATTCAGGATTAAATTCCATGACACCACACTATCGGCTGCTGCCCAGCTTGGTCCTGCAATGAACCAAGTTCTATAGTCTCTCTTAGTATTCAAGTTACGCTGTGAGAGCTTCTCTTAGTAAAATTTGCAGCTGAGAGCAGCACAAAACGCGATTAGCTCATTCTTGTGGATTACCGTGTGTTGGTGCCCACTATCAGACTGTAACTTCAGTAGTCCAGAGATACAAAGTAGATAGATAGAAGGATAGGTCACGTCGTCTGCATCTTATACATGCGTAAAACATGCTCGTCTTCCTGACTGTTGTTGTCAGCCTTTAATTGTTTTACTTCCGGTAGTGAATTCGTGACCCAACGATCCATACATACCATCAGCAATTTGATTCAATCGACAGGGAGGCAAGGCTCCACCCACAGCCACATCACTGGACGTCAGCCTAATGGCTTAGATATTGGAGCTTCTACATAGAAGATGTGGCGTTCCCCCTCTGTGCCTTTCGAAGGCGTGAGTCTCGGTGGGCTACTTTCATGAGTCGAGCTTTCCACGGTCTCCTAGTGGAGCTGTCCCTACCCGGCTCACCCATCTACTTCTTCTTCCATAAATACCATAGAGTACAGACAGTCGTTTCTTGGACAACGATGAGCAAATCAATTGGTGGAGGAAGATCATAGCCTATCCTTCAGAAGCTGCAGTTCCAGCATATTTTCGTCAAACATAAAACCCTTTGAGTCAGCGCGATCACAGTTTTTCCTTGTTCAAGGAAATAAAGGAAATAATGTAGGGCAATCGTGGTTTCTGCGAATCCTGCTTTTTGCTCGATCGCGGTCTCACATTCTTTTGTTGCAGTGCTGTATTAAGAAACAAACAGCAGACGTCATATTCCTGCGCGCTTTCTCATTCTAGGCCCTGTGCTAAATTCAAGGCGTTTGAATTGGTTTAATCGGATGCTTCCCTACTTTTAGGAGAGAGATGACGTTTTATTGTTACTGTGGCTTCATTTGATATTTAGAAGCGGTTAGCTTCTGACTCCAACCGCTACTATCTGAGAATGCCTTTAGAAGACAGTGAGGACAGTAGAACCAAGTACGACCATGAATATAACAAAGAGCAACATATCCATCGAAGAAATATAGGAGGGATTCTAGACCGTTCTCGTCATCGAATGTTCAAATTTTCAGAGCAACCCATGAACTATTCATTAGTTCAATTAAATTGATCAGTTTCGTTGAACTAAATTATTGATATCGTGCAACGTTTTTATTTTAAAACGACTGCAAAGAACTCATGAAGGAATGTTGCCCATTTGTCCGTTTAGTTCCCCGTTTCACGTACAGTTAATTATGCTAAAAGTTAGGCGCTATTGGAAACTCGTCAGCATGAAAAGAAAGACCTACCTTTTTTATTTATTTCTATAATATTACATATTTGAAGTCGTAGGCGTGCGCTGCTGGCCATTAAAAAATTCACAGTTTAAAGTTTAAAGTTTAAACTCAAAGTTTAAAGGTGGATTCATTTCTGATTATTCAATCATCTATTTGTCTACTTATTTGATGCACTGCGAAGAGAACAAGATACATACCATTTCTTTCTAGACGTAATTCTTTCTAAACACCATACATTATGATGCTTTGCTCTGAACATTTCGCGAATATGTCATCAAAAATGTCGCAATCAGGTAAGATCACCCTTTGCGGCATAAGGACTGTTTTTGTCACAATCAGGTAAGATCACAGTTTGCTGCGGCATAAGGACTGTTTTTCTATGCATTCCACGTTTCTCGACGCTCCCATCCAACATTAAAACAGCGAATGCCCGAATTAACGCTTTATTTCTCATTTCACCACTGCTATTGTCTCTCGCAAACACCACGCAGAAACAGATCTTCGCCCCGTGGTGTAATCAGGCAAAACTTGATTTTTCAGGCAGTCTACATATGCTGTTGACATGGTTGCGAAAAAGGAGTGTCCCATGGCGATTCAGGCAAATCTGCCATCTTTACACCGCGTTGCGCTGGTCATGGAGAAAATAAATTTGTTCATTTCTTCGTTATCTGCTCGTAGGGGTTCGATTAATTCGGCGATAATTCAGATTTGAAAGCGTGGTAGCCTTGCACTGTTTTGGAGGAAGTGTCAACACTTCCCCTAACTTCTGAAGAAAACCCATCACGAACAAGCATTTGTAGAAATTTCCCAGAAATTTCCTGGTTTTCACAATCGATATCGCTCACTGATATGAAGACCTTGCTAGCCGCGCACAATCAAGTTTTCCACCGGGGCAGATCTTTTCTTTCGTGTCGTCAGCGATGTCCGCCGTCCGCCGCCGCTGCGAGCGCCTGATGTTCCACTTACTCGCCCCGTACTCTCAGCGAAAACCCTGTAATTTCTGGCTACAATAGTGCTTCAACGTCATCGCCGCCGGTCCGTCTATCTTGGGTGCCATTGCACCTTCTTATCTACTCACTACTCTACTGGATCTCCTGTAGAACAGGTCTAGAAGTTGTGAAATTCCGTACTTATATTGGAAGGAGGAAAACATCGCGTCACACTTGTTGAGGCTCCTCCGAGAGTAGCGCGTCCTCCTCTGGAAAATTCTCCGTCTCAGCTTGAGCATGAGTCATTTCCCTCGGAAATCTCCTCCTCTTCTCGGATTTCGCTGCGTCATATTGTTCCCAACGGTCATTCCAGATTCTTTAATGACCTCCGCGTTCAAATCGCGGCACAGCCGTTCGAAGCACCTCGTCGCCGTTTTTCCAGGATTCTCGGAGGATCTTTTGCGCCGAGGCGATTCCTCCCACTCTTTCCTCTCCGTTCTTCCTCCTTGCTCTCAGGAAACATGGTGCACCGATAGAGATTACGGTGTACATTAAAAGGCAGTGTCATCCATCATAGAAAAAGTGGTATCGATTACACATAAAAAATGAATATTCATGTGGAAAATGTGTTCAACCTAATAGGCAGTATCGATCTCATCGAAGCACACTCATTCATTTTCCGTGTTTTTTTTCGTTTTTTTCCCGCATTTTTCTTTTCACTGATTCATTCAATCACTTATTCATCCGATTTACCTACTTATTTATTTTTGCTCATTTGCAGGTTCGCTCACACACTCGCTCAATCATTTATTATGCCTTATTTACTCCATTCATTCATGCATGCATTCATTCATTCATTCATTCATTCATTCAACTAGGCATCAAATTTTTCCAGATCCCTTTAATACTAGTCCGTAGCAGTCATTTCATTTTTCCACCCATTAGGTCATTCATCTCACCTACAACACCCTCGCTAATTTCGTTAAAAAAGAAGTCTCGATGCGCGAAGTTGCTTTGTTTCCGTTCCATCCCTATAAGTTCGTTAAGTTGCAGTGTATCAAAAATCCATATTGGTCGTGCGAACAGAAAATGACCGATTAACCTACCTATAAACAATCGAACAACGAATTCCGTGTAGAACACCTAAAATTCTGCGCTGAAGCTAAAAAATTGTGAGCTACCTCACATTGGACTAAGCTTGAACTGATCACGGTTCCTGCCTTCGGTTTTATTTTGCAGAACACTGTGTTTTAACTTATTTGTAACAATAGAACCATAATAACGCAGCTTTGCGCCCCAAGTGTTCATTCTTAACGAAAATAGCGAGAGCACTGCACCTGCTCCTTCCACTGTGGTCCAGATTTTTGAAGTATGGGTTGGGACATCTACGTAGTATGTAAGGGACTAAACCTCCCATCAAACCTGAGAATTGTCAAGATAGATCATCTTCAATGCCCTATCCCCGAATATGGCTTTTTAGAATCTCAATAATCCAATATAAGGCTTTTGTTTCAATCCTTATACGAACAATATCCATAAAAAATCGACTTGCGGGGACTCTAAAATAGCTGTAAGACCAGTCTGGCCATTTCCGCTCTGTTTACTACAGCTCAGTTAAGGAATGATCTATAAAAAAGAGCGTAGAGGAAACATGCAAGGGTGTAACTTCGTCAATATGACGTTTTCTAAAAACACAATGCGAAGATAGCATTCGTTTGCATGTCATCCATCACTGGGAGAAAGGAAAATGGTGGCCGCCCACAGTATCTGCTATTTGGCCAATTTGTAATTATTGCCGACAACATTTTCTACCTACATATTTAAGAGTTGCACGGGTTGGGAGTCATTTCACGCCACAACCTTTGCTCTTGGAGGTTCATGTCTTATTGGGAAGTAGGAATTCCACTTATGATTGCCTCCTTCCGTCCGGCGATGGTTGTTTTTCTACGTGGAATTCTTCAACAACACAAAAAAGTCCGCAATCACGGCTAGGTTGAGATAAATTGAAGAGCACCAGTTTTGATGAAAGAAACTCTATCGAACGTCTCTCAAGAAAGAAAGAACGAGTCCCGGCAGGAACTGAGATCTTTTGTTGTCCACTTCAGTCTTCATTTCCTTAACATCTTCTTCGTTATTAGTGTTATGCGCGTCGTCAGCCGTCAGTTGGAGGTGTTCAGCTGTTCACATCTGCTCATTCGTTCCATTCCAGACTAAAAATGATCGGTATTATGAATGTTGGCTCCGATTCGTCGGTGGAATTCTATGCCAGTGCACGTACCAGTTCATTGTATCAGCGCAAGCCATCAAAGGACTCCAGAACGTGAGTAGCCTGAGAATTTCTCACTTCTCTCATAGTTTTCCTTGAAGTTTTGTGTCATTAGGGGTGTAACTGTATAAATAATCAGCAGACATTATGACGTACACATGCACATATTAAGAAATATGAGACAGAAGAAGTCTTTTCTGACTCATTTCATAGATTTAAAAAGGAATTCTCTGAACGAGCTCGATGTTCAAATGGATCAAAGAATCAAAGACCAATTCTTGAACTTTGAATTTTAATATTATTTGTCGGCCTATCTTATTTATTTTTTGTTTCCCACATTGATTGAGACCCTCAACTATAATATGAACTCATCACCTGCCAATGATTTCCTACATAACTTCCAGTTTATTACCTAGTTCTATAAAAAGCAGACGACATGACTCACCATCCATAGTCACGCTGTTTGCAAGCCTCCCCTGCAAATCGGTTTCTGCGCGCGCCTCCGTTCATCCAGGATATTAGCTACATGCGTCCCTCGGCTAGCGTTAATTGCGAATTAACTGTACATTGAGTCCCTAGCAGGTTCCGAAGACGGTGATTCAAGGCTGTGCGAGTTATCTCCCCGTGTTTCAGCGACACGTCTTTACTTCCTTTTTTTCCCGGGGACACTAAGGCACATTATGTCCACAGAATCTGCCAATGCTGAAGCAGGCATAGGGCATCTTGTGCCTAGATGCATTATTGAAATTAACCATGGTAAACACCCATCAACATACGTGACGTTGTCTATATCTGTATAGCTCCTACCCAAAGGTAAGTATATTCATGGATGCGGGATTACCCATCCTTCAAGTGACGACTCGGGCTGGATTTCATGAAAAGTTAACAGCGCAAACCATCGATTGTTAATGGTTTTGGTTACTCTGTAGACGGCAAAACGTTTGGCAACACAACGACGTGAAAGTTGAAAGGGTAACCTCGTTTCTCTTTGTTATGCCTTCATAAATCTTAACCGTGGCTTGGTGTTTTTGTTGGGAACCATGCACGTGAATTGCATAACTTTTTAGCTACAATGCTGCGTGATTGTCTGCATAGAAATCAAAGGACATATCACGCCAGTTAGGCATACAATAGCGAGCAACAGCGTCTCAACACTTGGCTATCCACCCTTAGCTTACTGCTGGATTTGCACTTGAGGAGGACGGATGGATCAGAGCTCCCATGTTTAGTTGACCTAAGCAAAATTATCAATAGACCTTAGAAAAGTCCGAAATCCTAGCTCTGTTCTGACAAAGTTATGTTTGAGAAAATGTTGCAGTCTTCATGCTCGCTAGATATCAAATGTCAATACAGCTTGCACGCAAGTTAATTTATGCACCTTGCTCCCTAATTCTCGTCATTCTTGCGTGGCTCAAAAAAGTGAATGGATTTCGATGATTACCTTCGATGGCCACGAATTCGCAATTGATGAGGACCCGACCAACCTCATAGGGAAAAACCGTGCGCAAATTCGCGTGCGCTCACTCGTTTTCGGCCTTGGAATGGGAGGATATGTCCGCCATGCGGTTCGCGTACGCAAAAGATGCAAATACCATTGAATTGCTTCCAGAAGAAGTATCATATTAAGACCATTCAACATGGTTCTTTTCTGTTTTGCCTCCACATTCATGAACATAATGGTCTTGAAGGGGACTTTTACTCGCTTTCGCTGCTTCTAGACATGAGCCTCTTGGTTACCCACCTGTGTTAAAATATCAGTTCACGAGCAGAAACGTACTGGAAGCGGAAAATCCGCGATGTATGATTAAATGCTTGGCAGAGCCAGTTCTTTGGAATGAAGGAATTGTTTCGACAAGTATGCTTGCTCATTCATTACATGCCAGTAATCTGAAACTAATAAAAGGGGAGAACTTCTGGAGGCGTTGGTGAATATAACCTCTGAAACATCAAAATGACATTACTACTTCTCTATGCTATTAGCAGCTTTCTTTTCCTGGATTGCGCACAGCTTGATCAAACGCAAATCCAGACAACTTAATATAACCTTCGTTCTCTTATGCATATGTATTTGCAGCTCAGTGGTAGCTCATGACCATAAGAAGTTAGAAAATGAAAAAAAGACTCAATATTCTTTGAAAATTTCTGGAGCTCGATTTCCTCCATGAAAAACTGTTAACTTTAGTTATACTGCTGATGGCCGCGTTTTGATCAATGGTGTTCCGGAAGTGCAAGATTCGCCAGACGACCTATGGCGCAATTTGATTTACAAGGCTGTCACTACTCGTGTTGTGAAGGACGTTGAAACGAAAGAGACTGGTGAGTCCTCGACCAAATCACTTGTTCCGAGAAAAAAAAACGAAAAAAAAGGAAGTGAGTCATTGAAAGGATGAATTTTCAGGGCCTCTGGCGGTCATTCGCAGATTCTCGTCCCGCCTTGGCTTCCGACAAAAGCCAACGGTGACGAATAAAACGTCTCCTGACGAAGAGGAACAGGAGGAGAAGCAGGATCGAGAGCACGTCACCATAATCAGAATAAAGACGCTGCAAAAGAGACCCGAGGAGAAATCCAGCGAAGAAACTCCCAGCCAGGTGCTGCTTTGAAAATTTCCTTCATCCTAGGGAAAATATTCAGAAACTGGATAGAATTTTTCCTTGATATCATGTGGAGGAGTAATTTTCTGCACTTCATCGCATTCCTTTTACTCCTAAATGCATACATTACTGTCACACTATCTTTGCTACAGTATTTCATTCCCTTTTGTTCAGACCGATGACGATGAGGATGAACTGCGCATATACGCCCAGGAGAGCATCCTGAAACGCCTCATGGAAGAGAAAGCGATGATCGAGGGCAAAATGGGCAACATTTCCATGGAATGGGGAAGTGATAGCGGTCGAACAAGTATAAATGAAGAGTCAGATATCATCGTCGAGAGATTCTGAACAAATGTTCCTTAGAAAACCTTGCTATGTTTACCAATATGTGTACTTACACCCCTCAAAACAAGTATTATTCAACTGAAAGATTAAGCATTTAATCGTTGAATACGAAACAGAGTAATATTGTTGCCGTACATTGTAATTTATTTCATTATCCCTGTGTTTTGTATGTTCTTGAGATTTGTAAGCCTCCTGTTATTCTTATTTTTATAACGATGTGATGTCTCTACACTTTTTAATCCTTTAATCTCCCGGTTTCTTACTCATCATAGGGTATTATCCCATTCAAGACTTGTTTAAAATTGTCTGGAACTACTTCTTTCACTCTTCAATTCGTCTCCCTGTTTCTAGCCTTTCGATCTGCCAACACATTTCTCACCCTTCCTTCGAAATTCTATTTTTGTACGTGATGCAAACGATCTCAGTCGGTTAAATAAAGTGCAATCATTGGAGCAGTTTTCTTGAAAATGCTGACAATTCAAGAGAAAGTCAGATGCACGACCAGTGGCGAACTCTACATATGCGTAATCCCTTTTTTCTATCGTGAACCGTGAGCCATTCCTACAATTATAACACTTTTACACATGGAACCTAACAAAACTCCAATAGAAGTGGAAAAGTGTGATAAGCCACCATTAAATTGGATCGGTTCCACATCTACCTAAAAAAAGTTGAAAGTTCCTTTATAAACAGCGTGGTCCACACAAAGTGTGACGAGCTATAGAAAATCCATATTCTTGGAGGATACGAGTTTCGAGGTTTCGAAGTTATTGCCTGATGTTGTCGGACGATCCTCAAAACGTGAGCAAGAGCATCTTGTTCTGGGCAGGAACAAATCCGTATCACCTTCTCCTACGTACCTTGCTCCAAGATTGTAAGCCACTGATGACGTGAAATGCGCTAGATCGGTCACTTTTTCTTGGAATGGGGGCGATCATTTATTGAGAACATCCTTTATGAAGCTACATCTTTTAGTCTTACCCGCAGCACTATCCGGCGCCAAAAGCCAGGATAACGGTTTGGATAACGAATAGGCCAAAACGTACTGATAACGGCTAAACGGATAACCTGGTACGAATAATCCGCTCATTCCTGCTGTGGAAGTTCAGAAGTGCTCCCTTTGTTTATTTTAAGGGGCCACAACCAAACCACTGTGTTACTTTTCCCTTGAAATGATTTCATGCCATGTGAGTGTTCTTTGGTGGAGTCTGCAGATAGAGGACTGTTGAATGGGCCTTTTCACGTTTACTCCAATACTGTTGATTTTAATCTTGACGGCCGACTGCCACGACGTCATGCTCTGACCAGTTTTGGCAAAATTGTTAACTGTTAGCTTGCTTATCATTGTCACAAATCTTATTTTTCTGCAGATTCGAAGTGAGCAGATTTTCCATGGTCACTTACTTTGAAGTGTTTTGATAAAATAAAACTATAGAAAACCACTTCGTCCAATATGGAATCCTAGCGATTGCCGAGCGAACTGTGGTGTAGCGTAGAGTGTGGGTCGGGCCACTAGAATCGTTGAATTTTTTTTGTATTAAATACTTGGTGTTAACATTTTAGTACATTTTACTTATTACCTAAACCCTGTGTATGTGAATCTTGCTTGCTTCAAGGTGAAACCGCCAAAAAGCTCGCTGTGTTAGTTCTCCTCTGAAATGAATTCATGCCATGTGAGTGTTCTCTGCTGGAGTTTGCATCGCTGGATAGAAGACTTCCAACCGGGCCTTTTCATGTTTACTGTTTACTCTAATACTGCTGATTCTAATCTTGACGGTCGTCTGCCATGACGCCATGTCCACTAATCCCTAACCCCCCCCCCCTCCTCCAACGGAAACTAATACTTAGTCAGTTATGTGGCAGCTAATTCTACTACGATAAAAGATCATATCAGAAGTAAGGTTCAACACTACGCTCGAAAGGGTCTCAAAATGTTTGGAGAACCCCATTCTATTGCTAAGATAACCAGACTATTATCTTGAGAAGTTTATTAGTGATGTACAGTACCGGCCAAAATTATATAGCCTTTTGAATTTTCCTCCATAACTTTTGGTGGAGTGAAGCTTTGCATGGAAAGAAACAAAAGCAATTTCTTGTGAGATGGACTTCTGGGTGCACTGTGACCGAATTAGCATCGTAAGCACGGAAGAGTTAGCAGATTTGGTAGAAATTCTTGCATTGGTTTACTGCTGAAATGAACTCAAATTTGCTTGATCAGTGATCTGAAAGCACACGTTTTCATCCAAATATGAGTCGAATCTATTACAAGAAGTTCAGCCCTTTTTGAAATGCTGTCCATGAAAGCCCTTTTGTGACCTTTTGTAAATGCTGCAAAATCACAGATCTTGACTTTGTGATTAAAAATTTTGTCTAAAGAAACTAGTTGACAAAACTGTACAATGTCATTCCCTTTCTATTACTTGTGAGTGTCTACAACACCCATAAAAATATGAGCTTTGAAGCTTCACTCTAAATGAAGTTATGAGGCAAATGGAGGAGACTCTAAAAGGCTATATAATTTTGGCCGGTACTGTATGTAGTCATACTCAGATGCTTAAAAATTATCCGTTATCTGTGGTCGAAACCGCCAAACTTCGGCACCAACCCTGCCAGGTGAGGGGGTTTTCGAAACCAGCACAAGCTTGTTACTTTGAATAGTAACGGATGAACCACAACTTTATCTGAGAAGTCAAATTTGGAATACACTTGACTGTTATAATCTCAAATTACCTGCATTTTACATTTTACTTCATGGCATCGTCTTCCGAATTACCAAGATTGGATAATGCTGAACGCTAGTACAATGAAGGGGGAAGAGGGAGCCTTCAGCAAATTTGCTTACGAAGTGGCTCAAAACGTCGCATCAGTGGAGAAACTCCTCCAGTAAATAATCTGTCACCGCATTCATGAAAGTTCACGGTAGGGTTGTAATAAGTTGTGATATTGTACCAGCCGTCCTCCGATAGTGGAGGGGATTTCAGAGTAAAATGTGCGTGCTTTGTACATGCGATTCGTCTCTGTCAGAATTACCACATGATGGTGAACAGCGAGAAGTCTGATGTAAAAGAATTATCCACACTATGTGGAGGAGAGAGGAATAAGAACTTTCATGGAGGCTGTCGTGAATGCGACACTGTTCGATTTTTAGCAATAGAAGACGGTTCTTGAAGGGAATATGCTCAGTTTTAAAGGATGAAAAACTTGGGATTTTGAAAGCTGTTCCTCCCGGTTGCTGTTCCCAGAAGCAGAGAGTGCTGCAGATCTTCAAGCCACTGACCTCTCTTCGCCACATTCATTAGCGCCCAAATTTTATGAATGATGTGATTAACACGATTTCTTCTCTATCACTCCTTATGGATTCAATGAAGAAGAGTTAGAATTGGAACAGCTGCAGCATATCAGGACCTGAGAGATGCGGAATAAAGTGCATCAAAACCCGGAGTTTAGTGAACACTGACACAACCCCAGTTTCTCAGTGACGATTTTTCTTTGGGGGGTGCTAGAGAGCACTTGCGCAGATAGCTCCACCAAAATAAACAGCTTTGAGCCTCTAGGCCTATTTCACGTTATGTGAAGATAAATTAGCCAAAGTAGTATTTTATCCATTGTTACTTTAGGGTTGTTGAACTAAATTTAATACTTCACTTGAACTCTCTTTTTTGAAACATTGTACATAGTAACACTCGTAACCCTGTCACTAGTATACTTGTCCTTACCAGGCTGTGCTTAAGAACCCTCCAGGATCTTTCCGCATTTCTTCATCTCTCTTGCTCGCTTATATTGAAGAACGTATAAGAATTTATTCAACTGCTGTTCCAGCAAATTAAGAGCATCACCGGCACAACTCAAACTGCGCTAATGAGTTCCATTAACTCTGGAAGAAATGTCATTTCCAGACACCGGCAAGCAGAGACATGTGCAGAAATAACATTTAACATTTACTGCACGTGCAAGGCACATGAATTGTGGACAAAACAAAAAAAGAAGAAACGGACACAACCAACGCACCGGAGAAAAAAAATAAGTACATAGTATGTTATCGACCAATTCTCAGAAACTGGTTCTAGTCCGCAAAAGAATAAGTTTTTGAAAGTTAACTTCTCGGCGCAGTGACGTTTTTTCCACAAACACCGTTGCCGTAGAAACGCCATTTCTTCTGATTTCCTCGCATAGCCGCCATGAAATTAGGAGTTCGGTTTCCAGAGAAATTTCACGTACTTTCCCTTTTGTGTTTCATGAAATGTGTTATTACTAGTCATCTTATGCACATCTAGTTCTCAAGGGGAAATTTATGATCAGCTGATGTTGCCCACCGTAGAATTTGTTAGATCAGGAGGCGTCGCTACGTAAGCTGGTCATAATTGGTGCATTACTGTACCTCCTTTTCGCAATTTTGGCGTTTGTGCAAGAAAGAGATCAAGCCTTCTAGAGTCTGATCTTGGTTTCTCCATACTGCTTACAATTTGCTGTAATGCTACTGGACCGATAGCTTATCGTTTGAAATCACCCTGAAGAAAAAGCACCCACTGATTCATATTTCCACTGAGAGTCACTTCCTTCCAAGTCGCTGGAGAACCATCTCATGTCAGTATTTCGATTTTTTCGCTTCTCATCACTTCCAATTTCAGCAGACCTCCATGTATTTGACCGCTAAAATCAAGATTGATTAAAACACCAAGAGCTCATCATGAAATGCACAATTTGGCTTTTTAAAAAAGAAATTGGTACCCTTCAAAAAGCATATGGACGAGCGTCCTTTTTGCAAAGATTGGGAGCAGTATTTTTAAATTTTTTCCTAATTTCTAAACTTTCTTTCAGGATAACAGTGCTTATAAGAAGTCGATATTCTGTCCCATTCCACGGTCTGTTGCAGTTATTAGAATCCCGCACTCACTAAGCATAGTCTATCCAGATATATGTACATAGGCTGGGAATCCAGCACGCACGTTCCTGGGAACCTCTTAATCCTCTCAAACGGGGCGAACCAGGGAAATTTTGTGTGATCAACTTGGTCAAGCTGTGACTGAGTGTGAAATCATTCAAATTTTCGCTAAAAAAGCATCCAATCTGGATGAGCTGCTTAAAATCAATGTGCAAGTATCCATTAATCCCGTGCGAATGCTGGGAAGCAACATGGTTCAACTCGACGAAAATTGAACCGGTCTACCACCATAGGGACCTCATAAGCCACGTTATCAAACTTCGACAAGGAAAAATTGAAATTTTACAGTTTTGAGATGATCAGGATGATGATTGCCGTATTTTGGAGTATTTGAGAGTTTTTAAAATAACTGAATATTCGAGCTTACTTATACATTTGTTTGTATGTGAGAGTTCCACGCTAAATGACAAATCAGTACAAGAAAAATATGAACACAACCAAAAAACTTTCTCGATGCCATGGTTAGCAAACAGATGTAGAACAAACAATAATCCATGAAAATTCAGGAACTCACCAATAAGCAATAAATTTAACAACAAACTAATAAACCTATTATTTCAGAAACTTGTAACAAGTCCTTAGTACAGGGCCAAAGAACATTTCTCAGGAAATCTCTGTGAAGCAGGCAAAATCCTCTCCCCTTTTGTCCGATTTCCACGTTTTCCGAGGAGTGCACTTTTGCACTTATTCGACGTTGCACTCTCCTCCACGGCCAAATTTTCGAGTTATTTTGTCGACTATTAAATTCTTAATCCTTTCAGAATACGTTATATGGTGGTAAGCAGAATGAATAGTAATGAATTGTGATCTTATTGTAAAGGTAACGCATGTGCAAGAAAAATCATTGCGTTTGCTTTTCGCGACTATTCTCCGAGTACCACGCCGTATAATTTCACCCACATTTTCGCTGAATTCGTAGCCGACGCGAATTTCAAATGTGTTTTTACACCCTCTCCGCAAGCACATGTGTTGCAGCGACAATCAACTTCCGCTATCGTATAAACAATTCGCATCCCGGGAGCACTTTCTGACTCTGCAAACAGGGCATACGTACGTATATCTCTCCCTATTCTTTTTACTTCCCTTAATTCAACTCATTGCACTTGCAAATGATTGCTTGCGTTTCATGAAAAGAGCGTTGGCTCAGACGCTGATCCCATCAATTTTCTTGGACAACGTCTGAGCATACATACACGTACGTTGCAATCAATTTTGTCACAATCATGGTCCATTATTATTGCTCGCTATTGTTTTTTAATTGATAATATTCGTTGCATGGCATTGACACTCCTTCAGTTGAGCTCCCAATTTGTTTCGTTTTTTTTTCTAAGTAGGAGAAGACTTTCGACTATCTTTGTGAGCTGACAGTAGTTTAGCAACGTGTTAACCACATACACGCATGCATGAGAAAAAAAAAACTGAAAATTAATTATAAAGTCAAGTTAAACAAGAAAAAAAACAGGCGAGTAAAAATTATATTTTCAAGTGACCAGTGGTGTAATGTTGCATCACTAGATTACTTTACGACTACGTATGAACTACATATACTAGATACTAGTACATATACTATACATACATACATATACTAGTACACTTGTGCAGGGAAGTTCAATCACCGAGATCCCCCAGGAACAGCACACTTTGTCGCGGCGCTGCATATTTTCACCATAATAACACAAACGAACCAGTCTCTAGTGCTCAAAATCACCGTCCGACTTCAAGATCGATTTTAGGAATTCAACATCAGAAGAATCCTCAGGTAACGCTGATCGAATTGGTGGACAAATTGTCATTTAAAAATAGCGAAGAACTTCTTTTTGAACTCCTTAATCTAGGAGCGTTCGACCTACTCGTCTCGACAGCTGCCACATACTGGGAGAGCAACTACATGTGGTAGCTGTCGTAGTGGTCATCTCGAACACTCCAGGAGTAGGATGTTGGAAAGGGGCTTATCAGCTTTTTTATTAGGGGATGTATATACCATTGTGATCATCGTCGCGTGAAGTTTGCTCTGACGCTAAAATTTTAAGATCCATTCTAAGGTGAAGCGTCGTCTTTTAGATATTCATCCCACGTTCCCGCGAATTCCAACGGATTCTTGAAGCTGAGCTGAATCTTGCAGGAAAACATGTGCTAATATCTAATGCATAGCTTGAAATGCCTAAGCGTGGTAAAGTGCACATGTTGTTGTCTTTGTTTCACCTACAAGAAACCGGAAATATCTGCATGGCTATTTCGTTCTCATTTCTACATCGGCTTTTATGCTCTACTTCCATTTTTACCTACATATAGTGAGCGTTCATGATGGAGCGTTCTTCGCGGGCTTGCAAAGCGCGCGATGCAAGCCCGCTGCTCACGCTACAATCTTCGCCGCGACAACAAACTGTAGTGTTCTCTTGATAGTTAGTTACTTTTCATGACAGTTAACATTAGATAAGATTTAAAAAACTCAACATTCCAATCTTCCAGCGCGATTCCGGCGTGAGCGGCGCGGCTGCGCTGCGCACTTTCCGTGTCTGCGAATAACGCAACGCCGACCCTTACTGTATGTAGTGGTATTGAAAACGGTTGAAACTTCAACCCTAAAATTGTTGTTCTCCTTTCATCAAATATATGTTAAGATGCGTGCTGAATTTCCCGCAGTCATTGAATCAACTGAACATTCCATGCAAATTGTTCACAGTAGTCCTACTCATAATTATCGGAAGCCTAAGTTTCCTATAACTTCCTAGAAAACAACTTCTACATGGCTACTTCCTTGAATGTGTTTCGGGGAAAAATCATGGAAATTTGTCTAATGTAAAATATTTTATGTGACCTCTCCGTTGAATTTGGGAAGACAAGTGTAGGAGATTTCAGCGATCTGGCTCCGCTATTTGTGCTGCTTCATATTTCGATCTCATTATCGACCGATCCCAATCAGTGATGCGGTGCGGCGGGTAGGTCCGGACCTCTGAAATCTTCTATGTAGGTCCTAGGTAAATGTTTTATACCACATATTTGCTATGAATATTTCAATATAAATTCTGTCCGTTACCTATAATTTAGACATATTGTGGTTGTATCCAACGGTAATATTTTCACATGCAGTGCGACTAGTTTCATAGGAACGGATGCGCCCATAACAAGAAATAGTGATCATAATTTCAATTTGGAAGAGATTTTCCAAAAATTAGGTTGGGTTTCAAGGAAGGGTTTCCGGGGTTGCCTCTCGCCTGCTGTTCATCCCCTGCAACACATGACATTGCGTGCATGAATTCGCCAGAAACATTCATGCATTATCTTATCACTTTCGGCATTTGTCTGCCCACTGCCGTGCGTTTCAACACTAGAGTCTTCCTTCTGGTAATGTTCATTAGCATTCTTGGAAAAGCTGGAAAATTCCCTGAGTGTATTTCAACGTTGCTAGGCTCTCCTTCCTCCAAATTTTTTCTAGGTCTAGAAAATTTTGTTGCACTACTATGATTTATATAAGAGGATATTTACGCGTAGAAATATTAATGTGTAAAACTATGGATGCGCGTTGTTTTCTCAATGGACTCGTCAGTGACCACCTATCCTAGAATATTTGACACTTCCTGAAAGAGCACTTCATGGCGCATCTGAGCATATGTGAATTGTTGGTTAGATTCCAATACCCGAATTTTAAAGAATTTTTGGAAGCGATTGACCAAAATTATGGTTAATTAGTCAAAATTATTTACTTTTTTCTCAACATTTATAGAATATTTGCTTTCTTCCTAGATCACATTCATGTAAAAAGCGACTCCTTTAAAATACCCCATCACTGGGTAACTGAACCGAAATTTCGAATGTCGATCGAACTTTCGATCGCCCTCATCTTCTAACCTAGGCTGGGAAGTCCTGCTTATGTTCGCCGTGTAGCTTGGACTTGGCGTTATCGGGTCATCACTTGCTCCTATCCAAAAAGCCTTTCTTTGATGAGAAAAATCCCAAAAACCGCGCCGAAGTCAGAATTTGGACGAGTAGCCGTTTTGCCTCATGGCGCAGCGACTTTATTGAACGAGATCCTAGTACTCTGGGCAGAACTTGGCGAAGCGTCAGTGATACCTATCACGGATACCTCTCGGACCGAGGTGTTGTATCACCATTTTTAAAATAATTTTTGTTCGGCCCACAAACGTACATTTATAGTTTTACACCCCAATATGTAGGTACTCCTACCTGCTCCTGAACACAGTCGTCAGTCAATACACCCAATCCGCCCACACAAACCACCATTCTGCACTCCTGGCTTGGTTATTCTACATGCATATTTGTACAGGTTCTCAAGCGGCTTACTAATCCGTTATACTTTCTCTGCTTTTTCACATTCTTATCCAGAAAGTAAGCGAGATCCGCTAACAGTCTTGAGATCCGATCCAGTCACTTTGTTTGTATTGCTTTTACTGTAATGTATACATTCGCTGTAGAGCCAGAACGGTGACGAAGAGCACGCCTTCTACTAGTACTGAGATTTTCCTCGATTCAATTCTCCTCGCATTGCTCACACTTGTGCAAAAACTTTCCCTTTATAAATGCGGCTTGCTTGCGGAGTTTGTGGATGTTTTGATGAGCCTGATTAGAGTTTCAATATGATTTGGCGCACATGATCACAGTATGTTACAGCGTGATCGCCAGGCCTAATGGAAACAACGTCTGTCTTTAAATTCATTTTCCAGATTGTGATGCGGCTAGAGTTATCAGGAAACGCAATAGAATGCACACATCATCACGTAGAAGAGTACAATCCTCGTACGTGAGACGTCTTTTCGTGAAAAATTGGACTTGGACTTCCGCCACATACGCTCTTATGGTGGCTGCACTACTCCAACATACATATTTGATATGTAAAATATTTTCAAACCCTGACACTTAGGCGTCCGCATGTCAGAGAACCGAACTCGTGAAATATAATGAGGAAAATTAGCTACAACGGACGAGTAGCTATCTGGTAGATGTCCGGTGCTGCGTAGATGTGTGGCCTAAATTTCCTCGAATAAAGCTTTAGAATTCATTTTTTGGCAAATTCACGGAGGAATGGTCTCAAGAATCTGTCTTTCAATCGAGATCTGTTTAGTAATCATCCTGCTGTGCTAGGATTCCTAAAAAATGCTGATAAGAAAGAAAAAGGTGAATTTAGTGAATGCCACAAAAAAGTTATTGAGGTCTAGAGGAGCAGCTCCCTCTATGTATAGTTTTATCCTACTTTACTGGCAAGAGGGAGTGGTCGTGGGACAAAGTGCAGTAGCTGGAAACAATTACATAGCGAATCCATATGCGCATGTATGTCTGGACGTAGTAACCATTTTCAGCAGGATTTATTTCCCAGTAACAATCGCCCAAAGAATAATGGGTGATGAAAAGGAAAGATGAAACCTAACATTTGAAGATGGAGCGAGCGTAGGGATTCATGGGCGTTCCCGGAAAGATTCTAACATTAAGCTTCCAGCTCATCAGCAGAGGTGAGCTTCCTCAACAAAATCAGAAATATCTTGCTTCTCATTGTTAAGACTAGGTGGTGGGGTAAAATATGCTCATTTTGTCTGGTAAACCTATCCAGTTTAGAACGGCGGGAAGGTCACAACATTTCTCAAAACGCTAGTGAATCCCACTGCAGAATTGGACAGGAGCAATGGTCTAGGAACTATGTTTTTCTATATTCGTCCTGGATTTCGGTTTTATTCCGGACTCCAGGTCTGTTGATGAGATCATGTCACTCTCCGAAGATGTTGCCTAGGTAAGTTCTAGAGAATCTCCACGTTATCTGTGGGTTTCGCGAGATTTCGAAAGTCTCCAGACTAACTTTGGATTTCTCCTGAACTCTCTTAGGATCGTGCACCTTCAGAACGAGCGGCAAATCTCGCTTGAACTCTAGTGAGATCTGTGTAAATACCAATCATTTCCTAGCATATCCCTACTAGTTGCTTATGGAATTCATTTGTTACTAAAATCACTCATTATTCGCAGTTACATATGAATAAAACATTTCGAGACCATTAATGAATAAATCATTTTGAATGTGGTCATCTCAACAAGTGGATAGTGTGTTTCTCTGGCGGAAAAAAGGTTAAGTGCAAGATATTTTTGCATCTTGTCAACTTTGCTAGAATGGGATACTTTCCTAAAAATAGATACCCGCTAATCGAATCGAGTTACCTGAGCCCATTACCAACGCACCAGCCCCGAAACACCTCATTACACCTCTGAAAAAAGTGCTGGAACTGTACGAATGCGGCACACGTGTCGTTTGCCTCATTGTGGCCGGCCACATGAGCTGGCCAGGGATTATGCGCGAGGGCTGGACGGCGCCGTTTTATGAGTGCTGGCATCGTTTCCGCGCCTCATTGCGCTATAGTTGCCCTCGCGAACATCTCGAACCCCTCGTTACGTGATCACGGTGCTGGCCTGCTCCAAGAGTTCTTAAGAGGTGCAGCTGTTTCGTTGTCCAGCACTTCGGGCAGGTTTTGCCGTTGTGACTTAGCCATATCAGATTTCACTTGGCACTTTGTACTTTTCCTGGATGGCGGGGTGGTTTCCTGCCTCCGTGGTGATGACGACACTTTGCCAAACTGGTTGTTTCCGTTTTTCTTCTCCTTTTCGTCGCATGGAACGCCATTTACTAGTCATTCTACACCATCGTTTTCTCTCTGCTCAATCGTTTTCTTCTTGTGTTATGTCTTTTCTTTCCCTAATTACGCTTCTGAGATACAACTCATTCTCTAAAGGACGCAACATTTCCGCATGACGCAACATTTCCGCATATGTTGCTTCTGAATTTCCATAAAATTCGCGGATTCTGCGGGGTTACGCAGTCTAGAAATCTGTCTGGATTATCTATTGAATTTTCTCGACCTGTAAATTTCCGGTTTGAGCTTGATTTGAGATACGAGTTTTCCAACAGCTGAAGGAGTAACGAGTAACTTTACAAGTAATTCCATCAACCACATATTATTACACTTGTTTTTCTACAAATTTTAATATTTTTCACTTGTTTTAATGATTCCTGCATTTTCTCAGAAAGCCAACATCTAGGCAAACCCCAGGATCAGCTTATCGTGAATTAACCTTATTCCTACCCATGCAGGATTGTGACTGGTGTTTTTTTAGGATCAAGAAAGACAGCGTGGCCGCGGCAGCGTTTTTCGAAAAAAAATTCCGTTAGAAGCAAGACTTTTTTGTCGTTTTCACTTTTTTGTAAGGTGTCACTGAGAAATTATCATGGATTCTCATATGTAAAGCAGGGAATTTGTGTTAAAAAGCACCGCCGTAAGCGTACAAAGGGTCCTTTGTTATTTGCACAGTGCTGTTTGCACTGCATGAGCATCACGCGTCGATGGCACACAGAAACGCGGCTGCATTCGCGTGCTGTCGTCTCCCGCGTTGCTGTTCGCAATTTCCATTTCAATGATTGTACAGGTTTCCTGCAACACTACATATGAACTATTCGAAAATAATTCATGATGGGGCTCTCACAAGAACATGAGCAGTGCCTCACCTCAGCACTAGTTTTGAGATTTTAACGTAAGAAGAATCTTTATGTGAAACTGTATGGAAGTTTACTCACAAAAACGCCGCAACATTGTGGTGGCTGTCGTGCTCGCACTTTGAATTAATCGAAAAAAATGGGTTCGAAATGGGGAAACTCTCCTTTTTTTTCAGGAATTATGTGTAGCATTGTGACGAAAATACGTGCGTCGTCTGAAATTTTTTTTTGAATCTCAAATTCGACTCCAATTTGAGACAATGCCTTCAATTTTTGAGTTCACTTCGCGTTCACTGGGCTTATTTATGCAAATCCATGCTCACTTTGGCTTTGGATCGGTTAAAACTGTCTTGAATCCGTATATCAACGAAGAATACACTGAGCCTTCTATTGACGTCTTACTTTCTGATCATACCGCCTTTTTTGAGAGTTTTCGACACGGAGATCAACATGACTGGCGAATATGTGCACCATATTCACAGTTCCTTGTGGACTTTCTTTCTTTGTTTCTCTCTTTCTCTCCCAATCTCTCAGAACTATAGCGTATGCCTCTTGCCAAAGTTCCAGCTATCAAGCGTCGAAAAAATCCAGTCGATTTTTTGAAAGAGACACCCTCATTCCGATTTTTTTCATTTTATTCTCCATTTGCATTTGCAAACTTCCTCATTTAAAATTTCCTTCTATGAATGCTAACTGTAAGTAAGCACAGGCGGTCACATTTACAAAACTCACCTCAAAAGAGATGAATTTTACGTGTGGGCGTAGAGTTGCTGTAACTTTGATCTCTCAAAAAATCTTATTTTCATTGTTATTTAACATTTATGTTGAGCAGACGTGCTGAGAACTAAAAAATGGAGTAGAAACTCAGCAAATGCGAAGTAGGAGAAAAAGAGAAAAAAGGAGAGAACTTTTCCAGAAACAGCCTATTATACTGAAATTCAACTTTGATTTTCATGTAAGAGCTTCCTCTAGTCACTGCTTCACTTCTTCGTCTTTGTTCAAGGATAATTTCATGGAACTAATTTGAGGAAACGTAGTTAGTTTGGTTCCGATGCTCGGAAGAACACGGGTGTAAAAAAGGAAGGATATTCGCTTTCTTCAGCCTAGGCTGACTAACATGAGGCTAGAATCCAATTCTTTCAATGCAGCACTGCCTTAATTGGCTTGTACGTGTTATTAGTATATGTGTTATTATTATTATTCTAAAAAATGTCCACTGAAAACCGCTATGACCGATAGTTTAAAGAGGAAGCTATACACACCATATTATTCAAGATTGGAGAGCTCTACGACAGCTTGGGCTCCAGATTTTTAGCCGGAATATTTCTTGAAGACCAAGTTGCAACCTTTTCAGAAATCTGAACACCTCAAGAACATTAATTCGGACCACGTTCATATCTGCAGACTGTATTTCGACATCCCGCTAATGTCTTTCAAGGTTCTTAGCCATTTTGCTGGTTTTCAGCATAAGTTTTGGACTCAGCGTCCTGCAATAACCCCCAGAAAATGGTGGCATTTCGGAGGCGAATCCCATTAGCATTCAGTTAACCTTTAAATTCTTCAATTAACCTTTTTAGTTACCCTTTAAAGGTTGTTAGATTCACATTTCGACCGGATTCATTTGTCCCAATGTGAATTTTAGGTTTTCAATGATCTTTCTAATCGTTTCTGTTATATATTCTAGACCTCAGAATTCTGCTGGTCGTGCGGTGCAGTAGCAGTGCAACAAGAACGCGTCTGCTCCTAATTGTAAACCATGTACCTGTAAATGCAATGCTAATTGTAACCTGCAAAATTCTGACCCCCAATTTACCCTTGCCCTTTCTAGTGAAACATAGGCGCAGGTGCCCCTACAGCCACGATTTCTACACGTTGTTTTTCATGAATTCATTGATTTTTGTGGTTCTACGCTTGTGCGCAAATACACGACCCTAGCCGAGACACACAATAAACGCGTGGAATGGATATTATCTATGAGGTACATTGACGTAAAGTGAACAAAGTGAAGTTATCGATCTGTCGTATCATGCTGTCACTGGCTGGCAGCTCATTGTATTTGGCTGTGGCGAACCTCTTTTCTTGCACTTTATATTGAATGGCTCTGGACTAGTTCACCTCCATTAACCAGCCCGAAAACTTCTGTTTCTTTCACAGGCGGACATTTTTTTCTAACAATTACACGTCAATTATCGCATCCAGCATCAAAAATGGGCACAGAGCGCACGTCCCATTTATAGTCTATTAGCTCACAGATGGCGCCCGATCCGACTTTGTCCGCAACTACGACTTCACCATTTTTCGGCTAACTTATCTATTTTTTGCACTTTTTTGATATGCGTATGGTGTTGTTCCTTCCATTCTTATGTTTCCCTACTGCCATTCGCTAAAACATCCTTTCAGACGCATTCTACGAGCGAGGTCGCAATTGCAGACAAAGTCGGATCAGACGCCTTCTCTGAGCTAATAGACCCGTGATACGTGCGTTTGATGAATTTCAACTCCCTTACCCAGGGAAAACAGTCCTTGCCTGTGGTTTCATAGCGCCGCGGCCGCGAAATCGAAGCGATACCTGCTCGACCCTCTTGCTCGGATCATGCTCCTCCAGATAGTCCATCCATTTTGGTGCTATAATTATGAGTGACTATGCACTACATACATTATTGGATACGCCACTGATTTCATCCTTCTACAACTTAGGCTTCAGTGAGTCGACGAAGTATCGAAGGCTTTCAATTTTGCACCATTTTTTTCTTTGGCAACTAAGCGAGAAGAAGACAAATCAATTTATAATCAGAGAGTGCAACGTCAGGAGAATGGTTAATACCGAGAACGTTGTCTCAGTCAGCTCCGATTGTTTAGCCTAAGCCTCCTTATCAGAAAAACTGGTGAAATCGGCGTGGAAAAGGGTGGGACCGTGTCGGGTTTCCCACCTTGTCCATTTCTTCTTGTCGGTTTTCGGCAATTTCCAAACCTGGGCTACTCAGATGGTAGCAATGACCGCCCCTTCGCTCCTCCTCCCCCAGCCGTCCGAACTGCAGCATTCCTCCACCACTGTGACGTGAGGTGATCCAAGTCGTGGTTGCACCATCTCCGGAATCGAAGCGGGTGAATGATCTGGGTCCTGTCGTATATCTGACGACACTCTCCTATATTGCGCATGTGATGTTGCTGGTAGGGCGCAAGGGTGTAATGATGCTGGTAGTCGCGCTCGTCAAGGTGCTCCACAGCAGCCCAAAATAGGTGTGAAAAAATTTCCTTCACTAATTTGAGGCATTGCTGGAGCAGTAGTCTCACGAATTTGGAAATGATATTCCAGTGTCATGTAAGTCACACCGCTCCCCCTTTGAATGCTTGAATGAAAAGATTTATTAGAAAAACCAAACTCCTCGCCAGCCTAATAGTGTGGTATTAGCATGTGATATGTACTGCTAACCTTTGCAAGAAAAAAGAGATGCGCGATGCGTTGGAAATCGTCGCTCAACCATAACTCAATGTCCTGAATGTGGATCAATCCTAATTTTACTAGGGAAGCCATGTAGTACATGCCAGAGTGAATTTAAATTTGTACCATTTCTTGACTGGTCGATCACACTCATGAATGTTTGATGAGACTCGTTTGTACTAAAGTTTTTGACCAGCATCAAACGCTCACAAGCGCTCTCACTCATTTTCCTTCAGTGGTCATATGTACATATGTAAGCAGGCACTATCGGATTGTTCATAAAAGCTGGAACGGCTCCGTTGCTATAACGATACCACATTAGAAACGACGGCGATATGCTGCAGTGTATTCTAATCCGTCCTGAGCCTTTATGCCTGAGTTTGCTGCTATACACATACTTCTACATGTTTTCTGTAGGCTCGATGAACTTTTTGAATATGGGTTTTTCTAAGCTTGGTCCGAAAATCAAGCACCAAATCTTACAGTTTTTTTTCTCATCAGACAATAATAACATTGCCGTTCATGGATGGAACCTATATAGTCTGTATTTAATTTTACAGCTTAAAATAGAAGGACAAATTTTAATGTTTTCTGATCATGAAACCTGGGCATCCTCGCTTTGATTTCACATGATTTTTATTCTGTGAATGGACTTGAATTATGACCTGGGCAAATCCAGATGAAGAAATTGGACCACTTCCAGGCCTCTGACGACGACATTTAATTGAGACCAAAAGAAACGTGTCTTTATAGTAACCTAGATGACACAGAAGAAACAACAGATAAAATCAGAGTAATAGGAGATTCTGCCACATTCTAGTGCCAGGGAATTTTTATTCAAGACCAAGAAATTCTGCATCGAAAAATAAATGTTTGCACAAAACTTTCAAACCAACATATGTCATTAAAATAGCTCAGAGCTGTTCATTATCACGCTACTTTAAACCAGTAAGAATAAGAGCTTTTTTTCGGGATTCGAGTTTTTCCGAAAATGGGTATGGGCTAAAAGATATTTAAAGTAGACCTCTCCGAAAATCTAGCTTACTTTACTTTACCTTAGATTTCAGCATATATCTTCCTTACTTAGAATCTTTTGATGAAAAGCCCTCCTATGTATGATGCCACAGTCTGCGCAAAGAAAACAAGTAGTCTGAATTGCCACACGTGAAATTTAATCAATCTCACCCTGTGATGATTATCCTGGCGGCATCGCAATTAATCCGAATCGCGCCTATTTTCCCGCTGGTGGGATCCCTCAATATTGCCCCAATTTTCAGCTGAGACTACATATTTTATGGCGTGGCAAATAAACACCACGTTTATCGGAACTCTCTCACTCTTTCCTTCAGCAATTGACTCGTTCCATGTCCTTAAACCACCCTTCCATGTCCTTAAACCACTCTTTTTTGGAGAAAATTTATCACTTCCATTGGTGGCTAAAGCGCCACCACTAATCCCAGCAGTGATGAATGCGTCTCAAGCGCTAATCCATCTCTGTTCGTTGCATGGACAGAGTTCCCCTGGCAACGAAATTACATTCATTTTTTTTTCAGATCAGAGTAGTATTACTCTTTGTATTGAATTTAATGGTTTATGGTTTTCCCATAGCTACATATATTTCCTGCTAATAAGAAAATTACCCTCAAATAAATATCAACAATCGCTCGTACGGACAAAGCGTTACATGCTGAGTTTGTTCGCTTATTCGCCTGTTTTTACTACCATTTTGCTTGCTCATTCTTGTCTTTTTTATTCACCTATTCCTTTATTTAGTTGTTTATTTAACTGTCTGTTTATTTCTTTTCCATGAAGTTTATAAGAACTTCTATATAAGCGCCGTTTGTTAGTAACTTTTTGGTATGTATAATAACGATAACATCGATTGCCAAATTTATGCACTTGTTTGCTTAGTTGACTACTTTGATTACTTCTTCAAAGCTGTCGCAGTTTTTCTACGCGTTAAACATAAATAGTGAGGTTAGTGATCAATATCAATAAATGAATAAATCCTTCTCCTCTCTTGGGTATAAAAAACGTAAGTAGGCTGGAATTAGCCAAAACAGTGCACACATATGCACGTATGTGCTGGTTTGTAGTACTTGTAGTACATTTTGACCACTGATAGCTCAAAGTTGTCCATGTGTGCGTGCGCAAGGCTGTGCGATGGAGTGAACAGATTATGAAGGATAAGTGCGTTCGTCGCACATGGAGTATTAGGTTGGTCCGAAAGTCTTGCACCACTACCACAACTACACCTTCTTCAGACAGCATAACATTATTGTTCATGGCTGGAACTGTTCTGCCTATCCTCACAGCAGTGAGTAATAAAACATTCTACCACATTTTACTGTTTCAATTTAGGACCAGGAAACTCTGGATCGAAAAATAAATGTTTTGCAGGAGTTCCGGACCAACCTAATATTTATGGCAAAAATTTGGTTGTCTTGTGCTTCTGAGGATCCTGCATGCTATGTATGGTTGTCTTTCTCTATCACATGTACATCGTTGCGGTGTAATGAGTCAGTGACCAAAGTGAATAAGCATTGCAGAGAGGCAGAAAGTAAATAATGATTAACATTTTTTAGTCCTAGCTCTGTTTCCGGAGTAGAGCATTTCTTCAATCTTTGACTAGACTTCAAAAGGTCGAGGAGATGGTTTACATTTAGAACAATCATGTCCAAAGGTCCGAGAACATACAAAAACTTAAAGGCAACATTCACGCTGAAAAATGAATTCTCTCGCTATTGTGCTTGTTTTAAAGGTGCCATCAATTGGAGTGTAACTGCAGAAGGAATCACTCCGAATCATGCGGTTACTCGAGTAATACAGCTCGTACGCAAGTAGAAATGCGCCTACCGCGCTCAACACCGCCCCCATTCTCTCTGATCGTGTGCGGCTGTGTTTCTCAGCTGATACAGGATCGATCAGTATTTTCGAATAGCAGTGATCCTTTCCGCACCTCGGCAGCCGCACTCATCTCAGGCGATAGATGGACATGTGTTGGCAAATTACAACATGGTATTTCTTGCAAACTTAGCCCTCCTTGGTGGTCTTCCCTCTACTATGAGCACAAGAGAAGCCTCCAGAGTAGAATTTTATGAAAAAATCGACGACATTTTTTTTACTGTGAGTGCTGTCCTTAAAGGGATTGTTTTGAAGGAATTTCCATGTAGTGTGAGTAGTTTCTCGATAGGAAGCCGGAGAGGTTTTTTGGGCATCAGTCTCCTCGAGGCGGTGAACGGCACATTCAGGCTTTAAGGCCATGGAGCATTTTTCTAAGGTGACGGGTTATAAATTCGGTACTTTCGATGATGTAGTGGGGGAAGTATTGGACATTCACGGTAGCCTATCGAAAGTAGCCTCTAGCAGTGAAATGACTCATATTTGTAGTCTGAAGTAAACTGTTAGCAGTGGAACACTAGATTCACGAACGTCCACATTTGAAAATCTTGTTCGATTCCATCGAACTTGCATTAGCAGACTTTCTAACAATTATTGTTGAAAATAATTCCTAGAACGATATCCGAGAAAGTGAGAAGTCAATTTCGAGAGAAAAATGACGTTTTCTTTCCTACACCAATCCCCCTGCTTGTGCTTGAACAACTCAGGAAACCTAAGAACCGTATTTGCATGGTATTGAAAGATGCAAACCAGACGATTAGTACATTCACCCCCATGCAAGGCACGGTTTCTGAAGCCAACAGTTCTATATCAGCAATGGTCAGATCCATGCAAGCCCTATGCATATCCATGCGCAACTCATACGTCTTCAAATCCGTTGTAAAACCCACGAAAACCCATGACTTTCTCAACCCCATGCAGAACCCATGAATGAACCCATCGATGCAAAACATTGTTTAATTGGTTCAAAATTCAAAAAAAACATGTTAGTAGTTGAGTGAAGGAACAACGATAGCTAGTAAGTACGAATAGGGAAATGCGCCGTGGCTTTAAGCCAGGCTTTTTGGTCCACCTAAAAAACTCCTGGCTCCGCTTAGTCAAGGCCACCATTGGGAGAAGTTTAATTGCTTTTCAAATGCTTGCGTCGATCCGGGCTGTGCGGCTCGAAAATGGCAGAGTGCAAGACGTTCGACGTCGCTGTGCAGAAACTGATGTCCGTCTAAATGAGCCCATTCGGTGCTACTCGAGTACAATTGTTCGGTGCGGCCTTGTTCCATTTTTCTGCAACCTTCACTTGCTGTGAATCATCTCCACAAGCCTCTCATTCTGACTCATACGCTCATTTTTCATCATTCATCCTGCAAAATCGTGCCTAAGTATTTTCCTCTCAAAAACATTTTAAAAAATCTAGTACAGCCGTCGATACCATCGAAACATCCGTTCTAAGGTATTTTCAGCCGATATCCCGGAATATAGATACACTTTCAGTTCATGAATGCGATGGCATGACGTCATCGCGAAAGCGATCGCCTCGCTTTTTTGTCTCCTCGTCTGGCGCTTCACACTACGAACGCTCTCTCAACGCGTTCCCACTTATGCCGGAGAGCAAAAGTATTTCCCTAAACATCTTATCAACGACGACTATGCTTTGAATAGGTATCGATTGAACATTTCCGAACAAATCTATCCACGTCTACGTAAACAAGCTGATCATGTGAGTGCAGTGAGTATTTCTCCTTAATTGGATTCTTTCATTAGATGTTACTTCCCTCAATAAAGGAATTTTATCATTTTTCAAGTTATAAAATGTTGCAGAATATGCAGTACATCTATCAATTACAAGTTGTCACAAGAATTATTATCTTTAACTATTAGTTGTGGTCATTATTTCATAAGTTGTTTGATCTAGAAGACCCAAAATAGGTACAACTGCTTACTTTAAGACCAAATGCAGGTGAAGTGCTGGTCAGTAATTTTTGCACAACAGAGAACCGCCTATTTGACCTGCCGCGGCGCACCGATTCCCACGCGGCGCAGCAGACCAGCTCGGCACTATTTACTAATGTTATTAATGTTGCTAATGTTATTTTTACGCTTAAATATGTATGTACCTCTGGAATGAATGTGAACTCCTTGGGAAATCATCTTGATATTAATTACTTGATGATTTTCATCCCTGCGATTTTCTGGAATTACACGAAGTAATTTTAACTGCAACATCCCTAGATTTAGGCAAAAACTTGAAATGGAGCAACGCTGCTTTGAGCATTCCGGAATGAAAACATAGTCGCACAAAACCGGTACGTGCGGCAACCGCAGTGGCGAGATGGTGCGGCGCAGCTAACCAAATGAGCAATTTTCTGTGGTGCAAAAGAGTGTGACCGGCACTGAGCTGATGGTAATCCCCATGGGTAGAATTTTAAGCAATGTCTAAGAATACTTTGGTTTGCTCGAAATCATTGCTTGCTTATGTTGTGTTCTAATGAAAACCCTACCGAAAAATCTCGTACATATGATTTGTTTTAGTTCAGCCCGTTAGAAATCCGGATAATAGCTTCTGATCGACGCCAGAATTACCTGCCTCAGGTAGGCCCCACATTAAGGATGCTCTATTTCCTCCAATATAAGTGAAAAACAGTGTTTTTCAGGTGATAACATTCCTGGTAGATGCTTACCAATCTCACAAGCAACTCTCGCCTTCGCTTGAAATTTGCAATGTTGAGCCAGAAGTCTTCGAAGAACTGCGCAAGTTCAAAATGCACGTACCTATTAGAACACTTGGAAGTGAGCGATTTACGACGAACCCAGCCCAGTAGGTTTTTAGACGGAGTGGGGCAGAATGTGTGAGTTTTCAGGAAAAAGCTCGAGAAGTTCGCGTATGAATGAAACCATAGCCAAGGAGGCCGAGGACTACTGGAAATGCCTCAATCATACGACAAAAGGAAGGTGTGTTAGTAAGAGTTTTGCTTGCCTTGCGTCTTTTTTTCCTGTTTTTTGTTAACCTAATTTTTCTCAACTGAAGCCCGCTCTTCCCTTATTCTTTTGAACTAGCATGGTTTTTTCTCTCTATGAACGAATTAACAAAATTTACAAATTCATCAATGAGCAGATTATGATGAGATCTAGCTGGGACAGATGGACTCGCTAGACCAGCAAATAATTGGGATATACATAGATACGAAGAGCTGTATGTAAAGAGCTTAATAACACCGCTGGAGAAATCTAGAAGAGAAGTTCACGGTGGAAACGACTTTGTCGTGAAATGTAAGATCCTGGCCTACGAAGCACAAACATCTGCTAGAAAGGCCCCTGAAGCGTTTTGGATTTCTGCACGAAATTCTCATATGAGAAGCAGAAGTGAGCATTTGGCGATCACCAGTGATGTCATGACTTTTCCGTCCTTATGTACGCTATAATATGAGCAGAGATCATTCATGCTCGGCTACCAACACCGGGAAAGCCGAGTAAACCGCACTCGCTGACTTCTAGCGGACTGTCACTGTTTCAGCGGTATACAATCGCCGCTATAATCGCGAAGCACGTGAGTGAGTGTTACCTTTGGACTAGGATCTCACAGTGATATATTCAATACAAATTGAATGCACTGGGAGAGGTGTTTTGTAGATTAGATCGTAAATTAACAAAACTCTGAAAACGACGTAAAGTCGTAACGTCATCCAAATAAACGTGCTCAAACAACTTGTATGGAACAACATCTAATATCATCAATTGCGATATAATTTCGTGCACTACCAGGGTTAAGAAATGGGGATTTCAGATACATCATGCTCCTTGAAGACGATGCCCTTGTGGTGCCTGAATTTGCTAGATTGATGACGTCGCTTATGGATCAACTGGATAGGAGGCAGCACATCGACTACGTGAAGATGTATCATCCAAACCAATTGAGAAAAATTCCTTCGATACCACTGGTGATAAATTTCAAGATCTATGAGATGTCTGGTCACTCTTATTAACATTCTAAGTTTCAGGCCATAAGCATTTGTATTCTAGTCTGTTGTACATATTGCATTGTGATATTTCGGCGGGTCTTGTTACTCTGGTCTTTGCTAACTTCTTCGCTTATGTATTTGGAGCTTCGCTCTTATGGTTCACAGGTGAGAACTACCAGCACTTTCGTAAGGCTAGTGCAAGCTCACAGTGAGATCCAAATCGTGTTTCTCCTGGAATGTAGTGAAAGACAAGGTCAAATGAAAGCTAAAAAAAAACATAGAGAAGATATTTCCCATGTTTGTTCATTATTTGGGCAGCAAGCTTTTTTCACCATTTTTCGTTGATGCAGCAATGAAACTGTGACTTCTCAGAGTATGTTAGTTTGCAAAATATGCATGATTTCGCATCATCACTCGCTTCATTACCGGACCTTGGTAAGCTCACATTAATTCTTTCAGTTTCTTGCTGATGTACGATATTACCTAACGGATACGGCCTACCTGAGTAGCCCAGAGTCCTGCTGCACTCCAGCTGTGCTGTTTCGAGCCTCGAAGGTAGCAGAGATAGTTTCGCAGCTATCACTCGAAACCAGGAAAAGCGCTCGTACAGGTCATGCGAAAGACCACATACTCGACGAGTCACGGTTCGTTGGTAGACAGACCGACATGAATGTTGTTGTGCACATCGGAGCTGTGAGCTCAGTACGTAAGCGTAGAATCACCCTCAATGAAGTGATTGCAATTCAAGCTCGAAATGATTAATGATAGCCATGTGATAAGTTGTGCCACTGGTCTTTCTTCGAAGTGCCTTTACCTTACCAATGTTAACAAATTATTCGTTGTTTTATGTGGTTATTGTTATATGTACATTCAGATGAATTGTTTATGAAAAGAATATTCCCCATGTTGTGAACTACCGTAGTAGGGAAATGATTACAGGTCCGATAAAACGTATTAACATGCAAAGAAATTGAGAGTGTGTACATACTCGCACATTCGTGAGACTTACGCTGAAGATGTGAAACGCGAGGGCTCCTAGAAATTTTTATTCTTTGTAATCGCAATCATAACCGACAGTCAGTATAAGTGAGAAATGTTAGAACTCATTCTGAACTGGCATAATGAATGGAAGAAAGAAGAGAGGAATTGGTGCACAAGATAAATAAAATCGGCGCTCATAGCAAAGTCATTCCCTGTTCTTCTGACCACTCCAATGATCACGTTGATGAAAGAGTTCATTCTGGTAGTCAGCGCAGGATGGTCTTGAAGGGATGAATTGGTCGTTACCACCATCGTCAGGCAAACGTTAGAGGTAGCCCAATCTATAACACAAATTGTGCTGACTTGTCGTCGATGCAACGACGGTCAGACGGACGCGAAAATAGCGCTCGTGTCGTTATTTGTAAGAAGCAATTTAAGAGAGACAACTCAGAGACAAAATCCCCAGGCAATCGAGCATTTGGAGCGCAACCGATGTTGTCCTTCCTCGCTCGACACCATACGCAAAAGTGGACAGAGTTTTCTGTTCCGCCGCTACGGTACGCCTTTGCTGCATTTGGCCTGTCGCGATCCTGCTTCTGAATAGGACGACAAAGGTGGTCATTTTCTATTGCAAGTACTGATTACGAAAATGAGTTTCAGGAATGGGGATGCGCTTCCTGCTCTAGCTTTTGACGGGCCGTGCTCATTTAGCGGGGCGGATTTCTGCTTCCACAAGCGACCACATTCAAAGCTTCTGTCTGGTCATCCGTTGCACAGGACCACGATTTCAAGAGGGCCAAGGCATGCCAAACAAGTCCATTAAGGCACGTTTAGCCTTCGTCGCAGCGGAATCAAGGCTGAGCTCCCAAACCCATCCGATTCTTTCTATACACTTCGCAAACGGCTGGTCGCCGGAAAAACCAACGGGAAGAAAACCCGTGTATTTAGTGCTCTAGGTTAAGCCACACGCATTCCCGCATCGCTTACATATCTCCAAAAAGGCGATCATTAACTTGCATGTTAGACGTGACTGCTTATTGTGGTCGAACGTTGTCCTTAGCCTTCTCTAACGTGTTGACTCATGATCTGCTCGATAGAGGTAACGACATGGAGGAAAGAAGAGGAAGGTAAGCGTTGCGGAGGTTAGCACTGCTCAACCTGCGGCACAATACAACTCTGCCTCATAAGTCCTCACGGCAACTTTTGCTTTTCCATTCCACAGCAGCCATTGTTTCTCCATTCGTGACTACCTGCTACACACTTGTATTGCCCAAAAGTGAGCAGGTTTGCATGTGATTGAAATGCGTTAGCATGTTTTCTCGTGCAGTCAAAGCGTTCCCATCTGTCCTCGTACTCACCCATCGCGAATTGAGTGATAGTCGACCTTTTCAGATCAACTTCTCCAGTGACAATGGACGAGAGAAGGAATGAACACGATGGAAATAGCAGCCTAGATTGGCCATCAGTGAACGCCTAGCAGCGACCGGTTTATTTTGAACGCGAAACAACTTTATGGTAATAGAGGGTGGAGCAATATCACCATAATGCATTTTCACAACACCGACAACTAGATCAACGTCGGCCTTGCAAGACCATTGTTTGCCACACCACTACAGAAATATAATATTTCTTGAATATCTTCGTGAGTGCTATTGGGCACATGGCTCCACCATTTTCTAGATCTCTGATAATTTACTAACTTCAGCTTTTCTTCCAATCGTTCCAAGTCCGCGCCTGTCGTACATTTCATGTAGTATTGTGGCGATCTCAAAGCTCAAATGATTATAGGGAAAGGCATGGGACTACTAGTATTATAGACGTTTGCTTAGTTCTCCTCTTCAACCTGGGGCACTTGCGAGAATCCATAAAGCTTCAGGCGTCCAACGTTGTATCAGCCCCTACCACGTGTGCACGCGCAAGTTGAAATCTATTCGATTCCACTATGCAGGGCATTCACAAATGAGTAAATATTGGTGCATTCATATCCTTCCACCAGTACTAACTACCTATTGAATGCGCTGTAGCTTTCAACTTATCATCATCAGGGATGTGCGGAAGTAAGATTTCAAATCCCGTAAAACGTAAAACGGAAAACGGAAGGCCAAAAATGGGCGGAAAACGGAAAGCGTAAAACGGAAAACGGAAAATTTTGCCCAAGCATAGGTTTGTGACCAAAAGTCATCTCCAACATTAGATTTTCCAGGCATCTTCTTGATGAGCATAAGTGGTGACTCTTTCAAAGAATTAAGTAACCTCTAGCAACCTGATGGTACGTGCTTCAAACGCCTAGAATTAGGTAGGTCGAGAATATAGGTATTTATTCTTCACCTAGCTACGAGAGATTCTCAGAGTTTTATAATCGATAAGCACCTTTATCACTGATGTTTAAGTATAAGAGAAGCTGTAAAGTGTCAAAAGTGCGACTTCTTTGCTTTACTTTGGAGCAGACCTTTTCTGCAAAAAATCAAACAAAAAGGTAATTATGGTACAGTCTGTCCGAAACGACGAGTCCGCCCACGCACGCGGGGATTGAGAGGCGGCGCGGCTGAGGCGGATGCTGTTGGCTGCCACGTCGTTCACGTCACAGCCAAATCATTGGTCGATGCCATAAAGATGATGATGAAGCGTGATGCGCAGATCAGGGATGAGACGTGGAGCGCTGGCAAACGTGGCAGCTTCTCGATCCCCACGTGCGTGGGCGGACTCGTCGTTTCGGACAGACTATAATTAATACGCTTGGGATCCGAGAAGGATCATTTTATCCACAACGAATCCTGTTGGGGCGAGTCAGCGATAGCGGAAGAAGGAGAAGAATAACGTGTGGGTAACGTGAAACAAAAGCAGCCCCAACATTGCGCAAGACATCAGGCGTCAGCGGTACCAGTGTAGAGCTAGAGTTCATCGTCAGATCAGAACAGTGACAATTACGGTGTAGCCTTATGCTTTTGTATATTTGAAAGAAAGCCTACATCATGCGCTGATTCGCAAGAATGCGTGGTGCTCTCACCATAACAGGTCACAGTTTCATGGAAATTTTGTATGAGTCCACTCCTCACTTCTGTGGAACCTTTTTTTGAGAATTTCGAGGAGAGCAGGACAGTTGTATGGCATATTTAGAACTACGGTGAAGCCCAGCAAAACCGCAACGGGACATTTACCCTGCAGCTGAGACAAAAAAAGCAAAATAGTTCGAATGTCGTGGCGTTTAGACTCCAATTTTTGCGCCATTGTTGTGAACTCGCACACTATACACTTGTACACTGCGCATCGAAGCACGAGAACCCTCTTCAGGATAGGGAAGTAAGCCGAAAACAACGATCCCTCTCTCTCCATGATTTTTCGGGATTTTCCGTTTTCCGGCCCAAAAACCATTAAAACGTAAAACGGAAGGCGAAAAGTGGGCGGAAAACGGAAAGGGTAAAACGGAAAACGGAAAATTCCGCACACCCCTGATCATCATCCACGTCGAAAACAATACTAACCTTACGGATCACAAAGGAACTGCTCAATAAGAGAGTATTCAGTGCATTTATCAGTCACGCGATGCTTTACTACTTTGAAGTTTCAAATTTTTATGCTCTGACGCCTCTGTGTTTTGATGCGTTTTCGATGATCTATGATGCTGCTGTCCCGAAGTCTCAATTAATAGCTATGTTGTTTTCAGATGAAGAACTTCGTGCAACATTTATTTAATTAGTTTTCGGCGCTTAACAAGGCTCTGTCCAGATCTTAACAAGGCATTACAATACATACATTACAATGCGACATACTAGCAATGGTTGTTTCCACGCACCAATCTCGCTGGCAATGGGGAAGTAATGGAACTGCCTCGGGACCACAGTGGGTATTTAAAGGACTGCGATACTGTAATGTTAACTTTTCGGGTTATCACCGCTTCTCCCGTCCTTCTGCAAACGATCAAGCAGTGAATCTTAAAGCTTCCACGAGTTTGTCCCTGCTGTTTATCTCCGGTTTGCACCGCTTACTTTCATTCGCCTCTAATATCTTTCTTTCGAGAGGTTTTTCGAGGTGACGATACAATGTTTAGACTTTAAAATCAGGTACATTATCACACGTATGCATCGTCGTACGGTGCTTGGTGAAGCTACTGCAGGAATATGACTGTGGGTGGAAAAGTGCGTCGGTGCTCGTCCAGCCTTTTCCTCAATGGTCTCTCCGTCTCTCCCACGGATTGTTGGCCGCATTCCCCCGCAGCGGGTCGTTAGATAGCATTTGGTTGCTGCCACCCGAACACTGGCCGCGGCTTACCTGCAATTGCCAGTCAGTGCGCCGCGCGCTACCTACGCTGCCTGCGCTCGTTTAGGGCGTGGAAGCGAATCCATGGATTGAAGCTGTGTACGGGGTCTGCCGCTTAGAAAATTCGCGCGCGGCTAACTTGCTCAAAAACGCCGCGTCGCGGCGACTTCGACGGAGTGGCGTGAGAACCGTTAAAGTTGAGTAAAATGAACGCGAAAAGAGTGGAACGGGTCCCAAAAGAAGAATTCATAGGTCAAATGTGTTCTCGGGACTATTTCATGGTGGTTCTCTAGTATTTACACGTCTTATTTGTGGAATGATGATGAATTCGTCTCATTTTCCACGTATGTCTAATGTGATCGGTGTTTTCTTGGGTTGTTTTTGTGTACTAGCGCCGCTTCGGGACGTTAGAAAGTGGGTGGGCGGCCACTTGAGGTATGTGCAAAAGCTTCACACGTGTGAAATGCTTAGGAAATCAGCAAAAAAGCAAAACTAATCATTAGCTGAGCTCAAATACGGAATTCTTCTTATGAGTTGCGTACACTCTACGGGTCTGGCCGCCTCGCCAACGTCGGGTTTCGAGTTTTCCCGCCATCCTAGCCTTGCCTGCAAACTCCTAATCACGCATCCATATGTAAAGCTAATTTCTGATACAATGATACTACCTACTCTTTTTTGTCACATTTCTTACATGCCTGGACCCGTTATGAACAGCCAACAGAGAGGAAGAAGAGATGGTCGACTGAGACACGAATGAGCGCGTAGCGTGACCCTTCTCCATCACCAGACGTGCATCTTGACGTTTTCCCCACTATGTGGCCATGGCGGACCCATTCTCCATCAGTGCACCCGTATGCTGGTGCTTGTCCCGCTGTTGGGCCAGGGCAGACCCATCTTCCATTTGCGGATCTGTATCCTGGCGTTCTTCCCACTACTGGGTCAGCACAGACCCGGTCCATCGGTGGGACTCGTATCCCGGCGCTTTGCCCACTAATCGGCCCTTGCGGACCCAGTCCCCATCCGTGGACCCGTATCCTGGCGCTTTCTCCAGTATTGGGCCATAGCAGACCCAATCCATATCCGTGGACTCGTTGCCTGGCATTTCCTCGTTAATGGGCCCCTGCAGACCCAATCTCCATCAATGGACCCGTATCCTGGCGTTTCCTCCACTAATGGACCACGGCGGACTCTTTCTCAATCGGTGGACACCTATCATGATGTTTTTCTGGACTGCAGCCGCACTCCTTGCAAATCTCGAAAGTGCTGGAATAAAGTTAGGAAATATTTAGAAAGTTTGATCAACTGCACAAGTTGCGCAACTGGTTTCAGAAAATGTCACAACAGCTTATGATGACGCGTTCTTCACCCCGTGTATTTGATTGTACTTCTTAAAAACAGACAGATCCTCAAACTGCATAATGCGCAAGGAGTATATCCCAAGTGAGGACACCGAGTGACTCCTTCGATACATCCTCCACGGTATGCACACTTCTTTTCGGAGTGGTTATCGTTCACTGTTCCAAAGTTGAGTGAAGGCAATAACGAAGCTCCAGCAGAGGGGCAACTCTGTCCGTACATTGCTGCTACGCATCGTCAAATCGTTGTAAACACTGTCTCGCCTGGAGGGCTCGAGACCGCTAGCTGCTGGTCCTACAGCGAAATCCCATATGCACCCGACCTCCACTACGTCTATGCACCTATGACGAAACATCGGCCGAAAGCCCCATCCGGTTCGCATCCTCGCGAGGCACAGTCTATAACTGAATCTCATGGCGAGCGCATGCGATCACGTGCTAGTCCCTCTACGTCTGCGCTCTAGAAAATTTTGCTGCACTACCATGATTTATATAAGAGGATTCCACATTCTTGTCGCGACAATTGAACTGATTTTGAAAAGCGAAGCAATTTTTATGCGTAATTTCCCTAGAATCACCAGTGCGGCAGTGCTGTTCACCATAGAAGCGACAGAGCCACAGATATTGAAAAATTTGAGGCTTTGAAGTAAAACAATTAGAATCATTTCTGAATTTGTAGATCTGATGGACATTTTGCGTATTGTACGTGTTTCTTTAAATATTTTGTATGCAAGTTTCCCGTAGATTTTCTGTACCATATATTTATTTCCACATTGCACATAGTTAATGTGCACAAGTTTTTCATCGTCGCCGATTTCAACTTGAAAAAGTTTACCTTCCTGTTCACAAGGGTATCAAATAAATGAAAACGAGGAGTATGAAGAACTGGAGGAGAAACTGTGCGTAGTTTGAATGAATCCGAAAATTCCAATCCTTTTCCTACTTCTCACTTAATTTATCCATGAAATTAGAATTTTAAGCGTTTGGAACAAATAATAACATGTGATGCTTTACTAGCTCATCACTACATAAGATGCTTTATAAGTTTTTTTTTTCTAAAATGTTCCCAATCTACATTTGTATTTTCTGAAATGTAATCGATTATTAATCCATCGCCAGAGAAGGTGTGAAAAATGCCCAACAGATATGCACTGTGCCTGCAGGCCCACCTCAAGGATCCAATGCCGTCAGATCGCCACACCGTACTTATCACTATTGATTTTCTGGAACTAAAATTGCAAGAGCCGAATCGATGACGATCCCAGAGCGAAAAATGTGAAATGAACAAGTATTTAGTAATATTCATAAGGAGTCTCGATCAAGGCACTTCAGCACCCTTTTCAGAAACAAACTTTTCCTTTCAGAGAATTCGTTTTTCGTTGTTATGAATTAGTGTCTTGGCTGTTTCGAATTGCACCGTGATAGTGAATCAAACGAGTGAATTTACCCCAAATGTGACTTCATCAAATGCTTTATAAATATAAATCCAGTAGTTTCAGGAAAGAGGGTACACTCATCGCAAGTCTTATTGGTTGAAAAAGGACATCACGATGCAAAACAGACCGAATTTGGGATGAGAACGTCAAATTATCATTGTGGAAATAAATATATGGAACAGAAAATCTACGGGAAACTTGCATGCAAAATATTTAAAAAAACACGTACAATACGCAAAATGTCAATCACATCTACAAGTTCAGAAATGGTTCCAATTGTTTTACTTCAAAGCCTCAAATTTTTCAACATCTGTGGCTCTGTCGCTTGTGATTCTGGGGAAATTACGCAAAAAAATTGCTTCGCTTTTCAAAATCGGTTCAAATGTCGCGACAGGAATGTGAAATACACAAAAACAACCCAAGAAAACACCGATCACATTGAATATACGTGGAAAATGAGACGAATGTCAGTCATTCCACAAATAAGACGTGTAAATACTAGAGAACCATTTTCATCAAGTTAACCGCGCGCGAATTTTCTGCGCGGCAGACCGCATACACAGCTTCGATCCATGGATTCGCTTCCACGCCCTAAACGGGCGCAGGCAGCGTAGGTAGCGCGCGCACCGGCTGGCAATTGCATTCGGATTCTCCAGCAAGGACATCAAAGCCCTTTTGACGGCAACAGTTCAATGAAACATATTTCGCTTTAATAACAAGTTCTATGCGCAGAAAAGAGGACTGGCTATGGGGATCCGATTGCAGGTAAGCCGCGAGCAGTGTTCGGGTGGCAGCAACCAACTGCTATCTAACGACCCGGCGCCGCATCCCCCACATGTGGTGATATAAACGGTACTGTGAAGGTGACAGAATTTTTCATCACGACAATACCGATACGATTGTTGGTCGCATTCTGCTTCGCATATGCGTGACGACGTTAGTATCCGTTTGAGCGTCGGTGGTGGTTGGAGTATGTTTCATTGAAGTGTTGCCGTCAAAAGGGCTTTGATGTCCTTGCTGGAGAATCCGAATGTCTCCACTTCGTTGCAATGTCAAGTAGTAATCAAGTAGTTCAATCAGAGTCTGGATAGCTGTGGTTCTATTTATGTTCGTATACAAAGAAATTGCATCGTAAATGACGTAGCATGCACTGTCCGGAGACTGACATCGTCATTGAACCGTCGTTGAACCTCATTGATGAATTCGTCGGAATTCGCAATGTGAGCTCCCACAAGTCGTAGAAGTGAGGCAAGAATCTTCACCAGCAGCCAGCCGATCCTGTCCGACGGTCCGCAACAAGATGAGATTAGTGGTAGCGTTTTCACTTCGGATATATTCACGTTTGCGAATTTCAACACTCGGCTCAAGCTTACGGGTTTTGATAAGCGAGTAATACGCTGGAACTTCGGGATGATTCGTCCGAAAACACGATGTTGTGCTTGCATCGAATTTTTCGCGGAGGACAGACTTGGCTACGTTTCTCAGTAGTTGACATTACCGTACGAAGCAACAACTCGAAAATGGCTCGTAGACGCTATCGTCTGCAGTTGCCGTAGTTGTTAGACTCCTATCAAGGGTTTGTGGTATGACTACGGACGTACCGTCCTTGTCACCCACACTTGTGCAGTGGACTGGATGAAACCTGTAAGGATGCTTTCACCACACATGGTCAAAACTCGCGGAAAGTCGAAATGTCAATAAATGCGTAATGACCGTAGATAAGGTGGTTAGATTTGTGAACCTACGTGCGATATAGTACGAAAATGCTGATCTATTAAGTTAGGTTGGTGCATATTTGATGCGGCTTTTTTTCTCGGCTGGTTTTTTCACCAAAACATTCCTCTCTTCCTACGTATTAAGGACTAGCGCCCTTTCGGGACGCTAGAAAATGGGGTGGGCAGTCACTTGGTGCTTGTGCAATGTCTTCGCACTTCTTAAATCCCTAGAAAATTCACAAAGAAGCAAAACTAATTATAAAATGGGCTCAGATGTGAAATTCTTCCCATGAGTTGAGTAGGAGTATAAGAAGTCCATTCTCCATCGTAGGACGTATCCATGCGTTTTCCTCACAACTGGGCCAAGGCATTACGTTTTCCATCTTCGGACCTGTATCCTCCACACTATTGAGTCAAACCCAACTCGCATTCTGGTGTTCTCCACATTATTGAGCCACCGCGAGCCTTTCTTCTATTAGTGGACCCGTATCCTGACGTTCCCCACACCAAGGCGAGTCAAGGCGGGCCCTTCTCCTCACTGTTGGGCCACAGCGGATCCGATCACCGTCGACTGAACCGTATCCTGGTATTCTTCCCTTTAGTAAACCACAGCGGACCAATCCTGTATTGGCGGTCCCGTATCCTGGCGTTCCCCAGACCACTCGGCCACAGCGTGCCCTTCCTCCATTGGTGAACCCGTATACTAACTTTCCCTACACCAATGGGCCACGCGGTCACCTTCTCCGTCGGCAGACACTTATCCTGGTGTTCTCCACACCATTGGGCCACAGCGAGCCCTTCCTACTTCTGAGGGCCCGCACTCTGGCGTCTTGTTCACAGTTAAAGGCAGCAAGAGCCGAAATTCTCGACTCCGAGCTGAGGTGCGCGTGGTGAAGTACAGACTCAGCACATCATAAATGTGAAACGAACACAGAGAATAATGGCTTACCTGCAGAGAAACTGGAACTGTCGTCGCGAACACGCCTGGCCATGTTCGTGCACGGACGAGTGCTCCGATGTCGGATGTGCGTGTCTCGCCACGAAACCCTGTGAACTGAACGCATTTCGTACTGCCTTTGCACCAAACCATGCGACGGAATAGCCCTAGCGCCGAGAAAAACTCGTACCGGCGCGAACTCGGCCAGGCGTGTTCGCGACGATGGTTCTATTTTCTCTGCAGGCAAGCCATCATTGTTTGTGTTCGCTTCACTTCTATGACATGCTGAGTCCGTACTTCACCACCCGCACCTCAGCTCGGAGTCGAGGATTTCGGTTCTTGCTGCCTTTAAGCTAAGTCGGACCTCTTCTTCATGGGCGGACTTGCATGCCGACATTCTCCACTTTTCTGGTTTGAAGCGAGCACATATCCTCGTGTTTTCCTCATTGTTGGGCCACACGAGACCCTTACTCCATCGACGGACCCATATCCTGACGTCCTTCACGTTAATGAGCCAGAGCGGACCGATCCTATAATGACTGACCTGTATTCTGGTGTGCTCGACACTATTGGGCCACAGTGGGCTCTTCGGCCTTCGGGCAACCCTTATTTTGGTGTTTTTCTGCACAATTGGACGAAACCGGACCAGCTTTCCATCGGCGAAGCCATATCCTAGTGCTTTCACCACTTTTGAGCCACGACACACCTGTTTTCTATCGGAGCCCCCTTACGCTTTGTAAATTTCGAGAGCAATGGTAAAGGCATGGGAGTTGTTCAGAAATTTTGATTACTATTTGCTATTGGTTGCACAATGTCATGCCCTGCTATATTGAAGCGCTTAATCTGTATGTTATATGATACTGTGCGAGCTTTCTCGAAATGAACGGATATCGTGACTGCACAATCGCATAGAGACTTCAGCATGGACTGAAACAGTAGCCTCCCTCAAATGAGCCGACCGTGTAAGTACAGCCACCATCCAATTAATGAGCTGCAGCAGAGTTCTCGCAGAACCGCGCACCACTTCAGTGGAGGTGCCTAATGCGCCGCAACAGTGGAAGGGTGGTTTTCCTGCTGCGTATATTGTGCGGCCTAAAAGCTTGTAAGCACTCCCCTCACTCCTATGCTGCGAGTCCGCCAGCGAAGGTGATGGAATCACCATCCCGTGCATGCGGGAGAGCCAGGAGCGGTATAGGTGGCGAATCCTGAAACGAACGTGCCTGAGTGCCTAAAAATCGGCCATTTCGCCTCGCAGTCTGCGCCTCAAAAATGCCGGTGTCTATGTGTGCCGCCGCGTTATTGGAACAGTATGTCTGGAGCTCTAGCCCCTTTACGCCGCTTTGTTCAATAGATCTAGCCCCGTTATGGCGCTTTTTTTAAATTGATTATATCGAAAGCCGTATCCATATCCGCCATAATATGCTCTATCACATCGGGAAAAGTTGGAATGCAGCACCGTAATTTTGCGATCTTAGCGAGCCTTTCAAAGAAGGACCAATCAGCAAGGCTAATTTGAAAGATTATTCATATTTATAATGTATGAGCTTCACAGAACAAGGAAGAAGAGATTCGCCATCAAATTCCGAGCACCAGGAATTTTTGGCAGCCGGGGAAGAGGACGAAACCTTGACAACGAGAATGCTGGACGGAGACTTCCGTGTGGACCACTCGACCATCGTTCTTCCTCTCTTAAAGCATGGAGATTGGCTGAATTGGTTCTCACAAATTATCAGAAAAACTGAACGTGTCCGAACTTCCACCGATTTCCTGCAGCGAAACGAGCAGACTCCATTCCTGAAGAATCCCGTCAATTGAACTACTTTTCTTCCACGACTTCCAAAACCACCTGGCCACCGGAACCTGATCTCTGAGCTCTTCCATCTTTATCGAGGATTACACCGCTCTATTTCAAATACCTGAGCATTTTCCGACTTGGCTTTGTTGATTGTTCACCAGCCAAAACTTCCTTTAGATCGAGGAATGACTGCACTGCATTCCAAGCTTTCCTGGGGTGGTAGAGCATGCAGTATGGAATCTAGATACGGTTTTTATAGCAGATTTACTAAGCGAGAAGAGAGCATTATTTAAAAACCATCTAAGAAGCCTTAATTTTCACCAAGAAACGGAGTCGCGAAAAAGCCGCACTAATTATGAACCAACCTAATAGATTGATGAAAACTGAAGAAAATCAGTAAAACCAACAAATAGATCAATATCCGAACCAAAAAATGCCCAGGAGAAGTAGCTCTGGACTTCCACTAGATATAGATGGTGCCCCGTATATCACCGCTTTTTTCCTCATTACCTTGCTTCAACTTTTGTGATGCTCCACAGCGATTGAACTTGGCGACCACAAGTTTCGCGGTTCACATTTTGTACTGTTGGCTGAGGAACTGTTTGCAGTATCCAACAACTTTCAATCATCACTTTCAGGCTATCAGAATGAATGCCTGGCAATCCATAAGTTTTGAGATGTCACAAACGGGTTTCAACAATGTGAAAATCCACATAATCATTATCTTCATCTGGCACTGCCACCTCGTAGCTGTGCATCATTATATTGAAAAGAGCTACAAGGATGAATATATATCAAAGAACAATTCTGCCAATAATGACAGATTAATCGAGATCGCACAAAATTCTCCAGACTCCTCTATCAACGTCTTAGTAAACGACTGCTGCTGGAACACGTGAGTGTTCTTGCTTCTAACCTAACATACACATTTATTTATGAGTGTCAAGAGAAGAAAAAGAAATAGGAACTTGGGATATGCAAAATATTTTCTTGTTGGCATTCTTTCAGAACACGTAGAGATATAGGATCTACGAAAAGTAAAAAGGCGCAAATCGTTTTATTCTTTATTCGATGTTCTTCAGTCGAACGTCGTGGATGTACGCATCGTTACGGCGGAACGAAACCAAGACTACTGATCCAGGTAATTCCAAGTATTCGTTTCCAGTTGCAGACCAGAAACTTTGAGTTTGTGCTTGAAAAGGTTGTCACCTCTGTACTTGCTGCTTATCATGAAAGCAGTCGCCGCACATTTCCGAAGCTGGAACTTTGCAATGTAGAAGCTTATCTGTTCGATCAGCTGCGACAGTTCCAAAAAGTTTTGCCAGTTGAATCGATTAATGATGAGTTTGAACAAGAGAGAGCAAAAACTTTTCCAAATATTCCTCAAAATATTTATAATACATAATTTAGCGTGATGTTCTTGCTTTCAGTTCCTTCCACGGACCTTCTGAGTGCGAATAATCCTTCTCAAGATCAAATCTTCATGAAGGAAGCGATGGATTACTGGAAATGTTTAAACTTCTCGACACAGTCAAGGTCACTTCTGTGAACATTTTCCGGACATTTATGGTGGACAGCACAACTGGTTATTAAAGACATTACTTCACCTCTGTCGCCGTCTATTATAATCATTGTAGCGCATCTGCAATGATCTGCTTCCAGGCCTAGAATATTTTTACCCGCCACGAATCCCAAAGTAAGTTCCGGTTTTTTTCCTGAGAAGCGACTTTCTCCTCAAATTTGTTCACATCCTAATCGAAGGACGGTTATAGCAAAGCAAAAATTGGGTGCGAAATTCTCAGCGAAAGTTGGATGCGAAATATTCTCTCGCCAAATAAGTCGCCATTGGACTTCAGAGCAGGAACTTTTCTAAAGAAAATCACAGAGATCCCCTACAGAGAACTCCAAACGAACGCAGTGGAGAGTCAGGACCGCGGCGCAGCTCTCTTGGGCAGAGTCACGGGAGCTCAGCATAGTGTGCGCCTGCGTCTCTGCCGGGCCGCGATCTCGACGCTTGTCTACGTACGTTTGGAGTTTCCTATACAATAAAAAGATCACAGATCTCTTCGAAGAAAACAATGCAGGGAATCCCCATAATGAAAACCACAAGAGGAACAACAATCAAAAACCACCACACGAGCATGATCGAAGCATCATAGAACTTCCAAGATGGGCTGTTTATAAATCTCGGCATGACTTGAATTTCGTTATATTTTATGTTGAACTGCACGCGAGATTAGTAGTCAGTTTATTCAGAACGGCCAACATTTCGGAGCTATCTCCTTCTTCAGGGCCTGGAATGGGTTAAACAACTCGTTGAAACTGCCCCATCAAGTGCGTTAGCAATCAAGCTAAAGTCCAAAAACTTATTCTTCGATCACCGGAGAAAACCGTAGACAACTGGGAACGTGTACACACCTCGTGATACGGCACTGATGGTGAGTAGTGCCGGGTGACCGCTGGCTTGTCGTCGGTGGTTGCGGGCAATGGAGACTGACCGCTCGACCACGACTTGATCAGAATCGACAAAGGTCTAAATAAAGATAGATCACTACATCATAGAACTCCCCTCTCAGGAAAACATCACAGAGTTACCCATTCAGAAAACCGACCAAAAACCACAGATATCACGGAAATCCCCCACAAAGAAAATATCTAAGGGATTCCTGCCGAAAATAGAACATCGCAGATATCCGTCATAGTCGTCGTCTCCAGCGGAACGGAAGTTGTGCCAGTCGCAACCGAGAGCGCAGTCCTGCCCGTACCCGAGCAGCTCGTGCGCCAGCTTCATGGCTGGAGCAGGGGCACTCGCTTGCCAAATTAACACCCCGAACCTCCACTTATCCACTGTGCGCTTCATACATCCCACACCTAAGCAGTGGAACTTAGCAGAGAAAAGAAACGAGTCTCTTGGAACACGGGAGATGCAACCAATGACTCGTAACGGAAAAAGCGTTACACACTTTGAGGTAAGCGAAGTGAGCCAAAATGGAGTTTCCAGAGTTATTCGGATCACTACACTGGTAGCTAAGAGTGCAGAACAATGATATTATCAGTAGTATAGAAACCCACCAAGCATCTCTTAATCTCTTCAGGAAGCTCAATTTCTTTTCTTACTGTTTCTTTCAACAATGACGGAGGTTATGCCTGCAATACCGCCAGTTGAGAGTTTTTGGTAGCACAACCCTACCTTTTATGTTCCATTTCTTCACAAAATCGTTGTATACTCCAACTGTCCTTCTATCTGGCAACCCACATCTCCCTCAACCCCTCTGCACCATTCACACAATATTACAACGTTTCTGTTTTTCTTCTGTGAATCCGTTCTGAACCTTCTGCGCTTCATCGATTATTGATTCACGAGAGCATACCCTGTGGTCGTGCGGATTAGGAAAATACCAGCAGATTGTAGATCGGTTATTCACGCCAGGATAATAACACAGATACATCCGCTCTTACTTGTCCATTTAGGTAAACCGAAGCATTCTCGCTGGGTCTACAAGAACGATAAAACTTTATCAATTGACGAGTGAATAAATAACAACAAACTTCTGACCATACCTTAAAATCCATCACAGCAAATGCCACTTTGACGACAACATCCCATGAAAACCAGCAGGCTTCGTTCTCAGAGGTTCATCCCATAATAATTTCAGTTCGCAGCTATCGCGAGGAAAGAAATATGTCACGTGTTCGTTCGGTGCAGCCGAAGATGTCATAAGTCCAGCTGATATAATGTTCGCCTTTTTGTCTTTTATATGTGCGGGCAGTCCCTCAACTCGGCAGTATTTTGGATAACATTTTGTATGAATGTAATACTGAAGCTTTCTACTACTTGTTTTCAATGAGACGTCGATATATTACCGCGAAATCCTCGTCGGCTTAGAATCGTCTATAATAAGTGTTTCCCTACTATGAGATCGTTCTGAGCTCTGGATAGCTTTCGGTACGCGTGAAAATCCGATATCTCTCTCCTCGATTGTTGCTAGAAATAATCAACAATTAATCAAAGTTGGGTCATGATCTGTCTGATAATGAATAGCTCATTCTGCGTTAGACTGCCAGCAAAGTTCCAGACACGCGTGGGAGCTGTATATGTGAGCCCATATTTCTACGCAATGCCTCCATAAACTGAATGGTTTCTGGAGCTTATAAGTTCAAGCAGGATCTATGAGAGGTACGTCCCACGCTTGCGAGAAGGACCACTAACACGCCGGTAATTAACTGACCTCCTGTGCATGAATTACAGAGTGGTGTTGCGGTTGGTTCTCCTCTACTTGCTCTCCCTCCGGCTTGTCCATCTCTTTTTCTTTTCTTCCGGCTTCTTTTTCCCTTCTATGAAGTGGATAAATACCGTAGTAGTGATTGAACGCTCTTTACAGCTTTCAGTTTCATCAAACTTCCAGAACGGCTGCAGACCGGCCACTCACAAAAAGCAAACAACAGCCAAATAAAATGGAACGGAAAGTCAGCAAAACAAAACAAAGTCTGGAAATGAAACAAAAGGAAGCAAACAAAGAAAGTATAAAGATCAAACTAACAGATCACCTTGGGCAAAGATGAGTGCTTCTAATCGCTTTTCCATCTGTCCTTCCTCCTGACCTTGCTTGGAGGCGCGCGCCACCGTCTCTCCTCTTACCCGTCCCAAATCGTTAATGAGAGCGTGTCCTGCAGTGGCACGAGCAAGGCTCCGCCCTTTCCCACGCTGCTGGCCAGTGGCGCAGAGACGCAGACTGGCAGAGATGAAATCGATCAGATCAAAGATGACTCAGAGGTACTTTAGTAGCTTGGCTACAAAACAACATACAGAAATCAACTAGAGGGCAAAACTAAGAGACCCGACAGTGGATTTCAGCCAAAGCCTCAAGGTAGTCATCCAGTATAGTTTCGATTTGTGAACTATGTTCGCCACAGTTAAAGAAGATCGTCGCATTTGAGTGGACCTTTTGAGATTCGCACTAAACGAATCTGAACCGCAAATTGCTATCCCATTTACAACAACTATAATCCTGATTCCCATGCGTACGTGTGCAATGATTTTCAGGCTGAATAACAAAAAAGACATGGCGATCATTGTGGGTTATAAATTTAGTAGCCGTACACGAGGTTGTTAGTATGCTTTATTGGCCAACGTTTCGGCTGCCAACTGGTTCGGAACCGCATGTACGACCGTCTCTGCACAACACCCGATTGTGTAATTTGTCCGTTTGGCAGAGAAGGCGACTGCATGAAATCGTGTGTCATCTACATGATAAAATGTAGGGCATGCGGTGACGAATACATTGGTGAAACTGCACGGCCGCTCTGTGTTCGAGTCAAGGAGCATTTAGAGGGAAAATCGAGGTATCGTACATCCAGCCCTCTAGGTTGCTATCGAATGCGAGTGCACAACGGTTCGATTGCGAAGTAGAGACCACAATCCTTGAATTTGAAACTGAACGCAAGACTCTTGAGGCGTTTTGGATTCATTCCAAAAATGAACAGCAAAGAGGAGTGCCCCACCATAACCAACGAACTCTATCCATATCTCACACTATGTGATATCTAAGTCGAGATAGGGCTTGTGGCAGAATGCCTCATTCTACTGACAAGTGCAACACGTTCGGTCGTCAATAACAACACCACGCGTTCGGTGGACTTGCAGAGGTGGGATTTCGGCTTTCGTAAGGATTTTGTGGTTTATGGAGTAGTTCCTGGTTCTTCGATGCCTGATTGAGGAGGCGTTTGCTACTTTCATAGATCATTGACTCTGATGAAGACGAAGCCGCCGAAACGTTAGCCAATAAAGCATACTAACAACCTCGTGTACGGCTACTAAATTTATAACCCACACTGAAGAGCTATGCCGAGGTTCAAAGACGACTGGACTTGGGAACTAACACGTAATGGCCATTGCAGGTGTTGCAAAACAGCTTCTAGATCTGCACCCTAGTGTTCCCACCTTTAACAATCTGATGAAAACGCACAAGATCCCTGAAACAACTAATCCAAGCACGCTATCTGAAAGTGAAATCAAGACGCGACCCATAATTTCATCCTGTGGAGGGCCGTCTGATAGGCTCGGTTGGTTGCTTGTCGAAATTCTATCACCGCTGCTTCAATTCGTTGTGGCACACATTGTGAACGTGGACTCTTTCTTGGCTTCCCTATCTCAGTGCCAAATACCATCAACGGCCTGTTATGCGAGCTTTGACGTGGTGTCTCCATACACTAACTTTAACAACAACAACGCAGTAGTTGTCGTCGTCTCCCTCTATGAAGAACACCAAAACCAAATACAGAGCATGGGTTTCCAGCAGATAATGTTAGAGTGACGTTGAACGCCACGCTCAGTTGCTTCGTCTTCTGTTTCAGTGACAAAATCTTCGAGCAGAGACGTGGTCTGGCAATGAGAAACCGCATTGCTCCGTTGATGGCCATAATATTCCTCGAGCACATGGAACGAATATTGCTAACATCTGATATGCTGCTATATAAGCGCTACATCGACAATGTTTTTGTAATTGGACGCACCGAAGAAGAACTTGAAAGGACGTTGGAGCGCTTAAATGCCCTAGATAATAAGTGTCCCTTACGCTAGGAAAGCCTGAGCAAGATGGATTTTTACCGTTTCTCAATACCAGGACCAGGATAGTAGAAGGTCACACTGAATGTTCTTGGTATAAGTAAGAGACCGGCCTCTCCCAATATTCTAGTGCTCGCACGGAGCGCCCATCCAGTTTTTATCAAGGCAAATGTGGTGCGGGACATTCTCAGAACAAAAGACAAGCTATGCACACAACGGATGCAACAGTTGAAAACAATGTCGCTGGCATACTCGAAGAGAACGGTTACTGTTCATATGCCTGGCTCCCACATTCAAGTATGGATGGAATAACGCTTACCCTTCCACATGTGGGAGACAGTTCGGCACGAAAAGCTAATAAAGCAGTGAAGGATTCCCCATTGCCGATCAGACTTGTGTTCCGTCCACCCCCGACCTTGAAAGACCTTCTCACCTCCACTCGCATATACGAAAGCAGATGCCATGACGTCAATTGCCGATATTGCTATACGGAGAAAATATGCGAGCTCCGAGGCACTGTGTACATGATAATATGCAGAGGATGTGGCGAAAAGTGCATATATCGGTGAGGCAATGAGGCCACTGCGCAAAAGGTTGGACGAGCACAGAAGAGCGCTTCTACAACAGGGATGTGCGGAAGTAAGATTTCAAATCCCGTAAAACGTAAAACGGAAAACGGAAGGCCAAAAATGGGCGGAAAACGGAGAGCGTAAAACGGAAAACGGAAAATTTTGCCCAAGCATAGGTTTGTGACCAAAAGTCATCTTCAACATTAAATTTTGTAGGCATATTCTTGATGAGCATAAGTGGTGACCCTTTCAAGTAATTAAGTAATCTCAAGCCCATTGATGATACGTACTTCAAACGCCTAGAATATAGGTAGATTGAGGAGTATTTATCCTTCACCTAGTTACGAGCAGCATCAATCATCAGGCAGCAGCATTAAGCATCTTTATCACTGATTGTTTAAGTATACGAAAAGAAAAAAATTCAGACAAAAAGGTACCTATGGTAATTAATGCGCTTAGGATCCGAGAAGGATCACTTTACCCACAACGGATCCTGTTGGGGCGAGTTAGGATGGAGAAACACAAGCAGCGCCAACATTGCGCAAGACATCAGGCGCCAGCGGCGCCAGTGTAGAGCTCAAGATCATCGTCACATTGAAACAGTGACAATTACTGTGTAGCCTTATGCTTTTGTATATTTGAAAGAAAGCCTACATCATGCGTGGATTCGCAAGAATGCTTGATGCTCTCACCATGTCAGGTCACAGTTTCATGGAGATTTTGTATGAGTCCACTCCTCACTTCTGTGGAGCCTTTTTTTTTGAGAATTTCGAGGAGAGCAGGACAGTTGTAAGGCATATTTAGAACTACGGTGAAGCCCAGCAAAACCGCAACGGGACATTTACCCTGCAGCTGAGACAAAAAAAAAGCAAAATAGTTGGAAGGTCGTGGCGTTTAGACTCCAATTTTTGGGCCATTGTTGTGAACTCGCACACTATGCACTTGTACACTGCGCATCGAAGCACGAGAACCCTCTTAAGGATAGGGAAGTACGCCGAAAACAACGATCCCTCTCTCTCCATGATTTTTCGGGATTTTCCGTTTTCCGGCCCTAAAACCCGTAAAACGTAAAACGGAAGGCAAAAATGGGCGGAAAACGGAAAGCGTAAAACGGAAAACGGAAAATTCCGCACACCCCTGTTCTACAACCGGTTTCCTACCAAAGGGAAAGTTTTTCGCGACACCGGACCCTCAGTCACGCGACTCAGCAACCACCAGTGTTCACTGTTCGAGTGTTGCATCATCATCTAACTAAAACTTCGGAGAGAAAAATAATGGAAGCCAGGGAAATCAGGAGGCACGAGCCAGAGATAAACAACAGGGCTGAGCTGAAGGAGATATCACATGATTAGATCTCCTTTCCTTTTTTAAGGCGCTCTGGTTCAGTACTCCTCACCGTATTGCTACGACCAAAAAAGGGGTGAGGTCCTTCTCTGTCTCACGCTCTTCTCTTCCGTTTTAAATGAGATTCCATTCTATAGGTCTACAGTACTGTGCTGGTAGCTAGTGCCATCACCAAAGTCTTGCTTCACGGTATTGTTGCTAATTAGATTGTTCACCTCTGTATCTGATAATTTTGCAATCGATCTGAATGTTAGGCTCTGACTAAGGCATTACATTTGCCGAAAGCTGGCAAGAATAAAGACATCGGAAAAGAATCTCAAAAACTCAGAAAAGTAACATCAAATGAAGCTCAGAGACAGAAGCATACTAAACATTTGATGTTTTCACTGCTAGGCAGAATGACTTTTGAAAATGAGACATTTCGCTGTGATAGACCCAGAATAAATTGAGTAGGCGTTGTGTTGCTCAACTCCCTTTCTGCGTCTATGCCTTTGAGCGAGTCAGCTGAGTGTGCCTGTGAATTACTTTGCGCTGATGTTTTCTATTTAGGTGCGAAGTCTAGGATTGTCGTTGCATATAGGACTCCTTCCTGTACTAGTTCCAATACGGCCCAATTTGTAAAAGTTTTAGGAGACTTACCAGCTTGCGATGAATACTGTCATTCTTGAGGACAGTATTAACATTACATTTATTATTAACATGCCTGGACTCGCTTCGCAATCAGACTACTTCTCCGATGCATTCGCTGAGTGCTTGCTTGAGGAACTAATGTTTTTTCATGACCTAGTTCAACATGTTGAAGATAATATTAGGTTGAACAGAAAGTAATAGAAGAAATGGTATCCAAGTCGGATTTTCGTCTCTAACTTTTGAGAGGGTTTTTCTCAGTGAATTTAGTATAGACTTTGAAATCTATAACATTACTCCAACGCATTGGTAGAACGCTGTTTCTCAGAATTACGCAGGCAGCGGCTGGTCATACAAAGGGACTCCAGCTCGAAAATGGCGAAAATCAACGGGCTCTTCTTCGCCCAAGAAGAAACCGAGGAGAGGGACGAGATAGTGATAAGAGAGTGACAAGGCAGGAGAATAAAAATAGTGGGTTTGCAGAGTAGAGGAAAGTCCCCCTTGTTTGGGACAGGAAAAACGTCGGAAAATTGGCGTGCAAAAAAAGTGGCATGGAGCAGGGTTTTTCTTTTTTATCGTTTTTCTCCAATGGTTCCTCTCAGTTTTCAAACCTGGCCAACCCATATGGTAGCCGTGTCTGCCTTACTTTGTGGGAGCTACTCGAATCACAGCAACCACTTCGCGTTGTGACGAGAGAGCGTCCTAGGCGTGGCTCCACATGATGGGCCATATCTCGAGATGCGAAGTAAGTGTAGGAGTCACGTACTGTAAAATATTTAGTTACTCCCTCCTTTATTGCACTGCTGCTGTTATTCAGCCCAGTGCTTGCCAAGTCTTTGCAGAACAGCTCATAATAGAGGTTAGGGCAAAAGCACCCTTTCAGAAATGGAAGCATAACTGCAGCAACAAGCGCTTCCTTGTCCTTCAGTAGCCACTGCAGCCACACGGTAATACTTTGGGGGATCTCCTACTGTGTCAGCAGGCAATGCCTGATCGAATCATCAGCATTAAGGAATACGAAAGTTTTGAAAAAATTTCATCCATTACTTTCTCCACAACCTAATACTAAGGGTAGTAACATTCCTGACTTGGTTTTTTTCAAGCAGCAAATTTCTGCTCTCTGATGTGAGGATTCTACCGGCAGTTGGTCAGTACATATTGCATTCAAAATTCGGGGTTCCGAAATACAAACTACCCCTGTATATCGTAAGACGTATTCACTCTGTAATTTAGCAGAAATTTGTTCCGAGTTAGCCAATGATATGTTCCGATATGTTCCTTGGAGTTTTCGATATGTTCCTTGGAGACTAGTTTCATTTTTTAAGTCTATCCATCTACAGAAGTATCTACAGAATATGTCAGATCACCGTAATTGCTTGTTTCAAGAAGTAAGACGGACGAACGTTTGGGGTAAACATGATGCATTTTCAATGGAATTTTCTAAGCTGCTTAAGAAGTATAACATGAGCATCGAGAAAAAAAAGTTGTCGAATCTGGAAATTCCCAAGAATTCTATAGGTACTTGAATGGTAAACTTCAAGAAAAAGATCACGTGAGCAGTCTTCAGAAGGGCGCCGTTCTAGCAACGTCATCATATGATAAAGCGAACATGCTAGCGGATCGCTTTGCTAGAGCTCTTAAAAATGATGACGGAATGGATTATCTCCCAAAAGTGGATTATCATGTTACTTAAGCTATGGAGAATTCATGGTCTCATTCCATACGAGTTTATGAACTTTCAACTAGACGACCAAAAAGTTCTTCCGTCACCCCAGATTTCCTGCCTTTATTTTTCCTCCAGAAAGTGACATTTGTTGTAAGAAGGCCATTTGCTTACATTTCTAACCAATCCGTCATGCATAGTGAAGTATCAGAGCGGTGGAAGCACACTTTCGTCACTCAAATTTTGAAAAAAAAAACAGCCTGCCTCTGATCCAGGCAATTATTGGCCTGTCAGCATTATTTCATTGTTTTGCACAAGGTTTGAGAAAGTGGTGAAAAAGAATGTAGGAGTCCAGCATACAATAACATCACTCCAAACAATCAACATGGGTTTGTCCCAGGCCGTTCCGTTGCGACAAATCTTTCTGAAAGTTTGGATGACTGGACTGAGGATCTCGATAATAAACTTGAATGTGATGTCATTTATTTTGATTTTGCGAAAGCGTTTGACCAGATATCACATCTGAGGCTTGTACATAAGTTAAGGCTTCTCAGATTTCAACCTATTCTCATCAAATGGATTGCAAATTACCTCCCTGGCAAAACATTCCAGGTCAAGATAGGGGAACTACTGAGATTAGAAAAGTTTTAGGTGCAGTGCCTCAGGAAGGAGTGTTATCTTCTGCTCTTTTGAATATCTACACGGCTGATATTCCAGACAAGTTTCTGGGCATCTGAGTTAAGAGTAAAATCTATGCCGACAATGTGAAAATTTATGAGGTTTTGTCAGGACCCGAGAATGCAGCCTGTCTCCAGCAAGCCATCGATGGGATGATTGTCTAGTCCAAAACCTGGCAGTTGCCCTTGTCTCCTCAAGCAACGTCATGTACGCGCCTTAGTGCCAGGTCATCGATGGAGCTACCAGTGCTAATGTATAGGATAGGAGATACGAGATCTCAGTCGTTCAGTCTGTCAGAGATCTAGGTTTCACCTACAATTATAAGCTTGACTTTTCTTAGCAAATCAAAAATCATCGTAGGTTGGCGTTGTTGAGGACTTTCCAACTTTTCAAAGCATTATTACTCAGAAACAAATCTGTTCTCCTTAAAGCTTACAAAACCTATGTGCGTCCTTTCGTGTAATCTAGTGCAACGGCTTCTGTCCCACTAGAATAAGGGATATCCATCTCATTGGAAAAAATGCAGAACAACTTCACTGTTAAGCTTTTAATTAGGATTGGAGGCTTTCTGTACTCTAGAATACCAAGAGCTCCTTTTAGGAATAGATATTTTATGCTCCCAACCATAGAATCCCGGCGCAAAGTATTTGACGTTTGTATAGTCTATAAAATCTTACATTCATTAAGCTCAACTGAATCAATGAATTTCTTCAGAACTGCGGAATCTCATACTAGAGGTGAGCCGTATAAAATCTCTCTAACTCGCCCAAAAACCAACGTTAGAGCGACATCTTTCACCCTTCCTGCTGGCAGTGCCTACCTGAATATAACAAGAAACTTGCCTTCAAAACTCACTCAGAGTCAATTTAGACCTCGAGTTGGAGATATTTTGTTGAAATATGGAATTACGTAACTTTTTAGGACCGATTTCTCTGTTTTTTTTTCAACGTTAGAGTATTCGTTCGTTGTTTTTTGGTGTAATGTCCTTTATTGTACTTATTTTTTTCTTCTTGTTATGGATGTTTGTAACTTTTTGCTTTATGCAAGCGTAGTAAACGTATAACCTATAAATCTTCTTCCTCTTAACAAAGGAACATCTCACTGAACCATGGATTTGTGCCGTAGAAGCAACTGAGCAAACATCGTAGGAGTATCCCCAGACTTCGCCAGGAATCGTGGCGATCGATTGCTGTCGGCGCGATCGCCACGACCGCCGGCAATCGTAACATGGATAAAGTGAGCGAGAAGACTCCAGACGTGAGGGAGATGATAGCTGATGTGGCGTGGCGATCGATAGGCATCGTTTCTACCATCGCTATCACTCACATCGTCAGCTCATTTTGGGCACAGCTTTGAGAGTATGGGCGATGAGCTCCGTTTGGCAGCGATCCATGGCGACAGAACGTGGCAATCGATACGTATCATCTCCACGACCTTTATCTCTTATATTTTCATTCATCTTGAACTGGCGAAGTCTGGGGATACTCTAAAATAGCCGATGCTCTTTCTTCTGATGGTACATAGTACGAGCCAAATCACTAATGCCGCTGTTCTTTGTAATTTGCATTGCACCTGCTTCATCTGATCAATTACCCCTCACTCACAATTCAATTGAAATATCTCATCGTCAGATGATTCGCAGTTGTTTCCTAGCATTCCACCATGTCGGATTTCGTTGATAAGTTCTTCACATATGATATAGTTCTCATACTCGGTGGTATAACTATCTTCTTCAACGTGTTCGCAAGCTTTGTTATTGTCCGAAAATCCACACAGGCTATGACCGATTACAAGTGGATACTGCTCGGAATCACGGTATTTTCCATCAATGTTTTGCTTTCTTAAACGGAGTTTTAGATAATATGTAACGAGTAAAACACATGAAGTTAAGCTAACAAATGCAGCTGCATTTGTTATCCTTGGACCACTAATAATACCAGCAAGAGTTTCCGGTGCTGTTGGGTATGAATACATTGGACCACTGCCACAGCTTCTTCCTCACGCAGGAAATACTTTTTCGGTAGGTGTTTGTTTGTTAATTAATTTTCCACTATTCCTATCATTGTCTAGGTTTACAATGAATTACCAGTCAGTCGCATATAAAGCGGTTCAATTTCTGTACAGTGGATCTGCTGTTCATCCGAGGGGAGGGGTCCGTTGGCCCTGCCGGCATGTGTGAATCGGCCGCGGGAGTATTGCGGATTTACTGAGAGCATGTGCGGACAGGGTCAAGCGTGATGATGATAGAATGCCGACCCCTCTACGACCCCCCCCCCCCCCTCTCAGCCGCCAAAAATACGACCCCCCTTCTCACACAATCACACAAATTTCAAATGAGATGAAAAATGAGAACGAAAATGCAGACACTACTCGTCTTTGAATTCAAACGTTATGGCGGCAGTAGGAGTAGTCACCGCGTACACCGTCAAGGGTTCGATCCCCTATCTATCCAGAATTTTTGCAAAAGGTTGAAATATACGCGGTTGGCGAATATCGCTCTGGAAGCATGACTTCAGACTTGTTCAAGCGATTTACTTCAAATTTGTCATGAAAAATATCAATATACGTCATTCACATAGTCAAGGGTTCGATCCCGTCCGAAGCTAAAATTTTTGCACGACTTAAAACAAGGTACCGTTGTAGTGGACTCGAGATTATCGAAGGCAGTGCACGAAAGGACACTTTATTGCGCTGCAGGACTGAGCAGTACGAGCATTACGAATGTGCAAATACGTCCACCTAAAATTTTGGGTCACTCAGAGGTATGGTTGTAGATGAACCTGAATAGCAGGAGACCTAACTAGTTGAGGTCCGATCTTTTTACAGTTTCAAATAGTCGAAGGTCGTTTTTCCGCATTCGTCTCCGTCGCGATTCAACTCCGTCGATAAAAACATGTAAAAAAGACCATTTTTATCGACAAAACCTTATCTACGTAATTCCCGTACTGAATCTTCCCTTTTGAACCTGGAGATCTCAAACTCTAGGGTAAAGCACAGTTGAGTAGACTCCATCGAACGACTTTTTATCGGCCTGCAGGACTGGATAGGGCTGGGAGCACGAGAGTGCAAATATTCTTACCTAAAATTCTGACTCGCTCAGAGGGATGGTTGTGGATGGACCTGAATAGCAGGAGACCTAGCCCGTTGAGGTACCAATCTTTTTACAGTTCTGAATAGTCGAAGGTTTGCGTATTCAGGCTGCACAGCTCCTTCTTCCGCATTTGTCTCCGTCGCGATTCAACTCCATCGATAAAAACATGTAAAAATGGCCATTTTTATCGACAAAACCTCATCTCCGTAATTCCCGTGCTGAATCCCTCATCTTGGACATGGAGATCTGAAGCTCGGGGGTAAGGCACAGTTGGGTAAGGTCCATAGAATGACTTCCCATCGGCCTGCAGGACTGGGTAGGACTGGCAGCACAAACGTGCAGAAATTTTCACCTGAATTACGGCTTGCTCTGATTCATGATTGTAGTTGGTCATGGATAGCAGGAGATCTAGCCGGTTGATGTTCCGATTTTTTCTCAGTTTTGATTAGTAGGAGTTTTTTCCTCTTAGGCAGTGTGGTTCATTTTCCCGCAGTTGTTATCATTCCTGCTTCGACCTAGTATATAAAAAAAAGTAAGAAAGGCCATTTCTATCAACTAAACGTCATTTCCGTAATTCCTGCGCTGAATATTTCCACTACATATCAATCCTGTGATTTGTGCTAGGGGAAGCAAACACGTAGGGTGGTGCTTGCGACGGGTCTGTGATTGGTCGATTCAAGACGTACGCCGCGACGCGACCGCGCCGCACGTGTACGCTTTTCAAGTTCGGGTTATTTCTTCAAATTCTATGCACTAAATGACATCGGTGGCCACCTTTTCACAATTTGTGGGCTCCGATAACACTAATCTGTCCCACTCAAGCTCGGAAAAGTTGTCCATATCCACGCAGAACTGCTCGTACCCTGGAAGGCTGCAGCCGCGACGAGCACATGAATCGACCAATCACAGACCAGCAGCGTACCTCTTGTCACGCAGCCGCATGCGACAGTTCGGCAGAGATAGTGAATCTGTGCTGCGTCTAAGGAAGAAAGAAAATTCAAACTTCCGTTTCTTCAAACTTCGTCCTCAAATCTCTTCTCCACCACAGGATTTGAACCTTACCAAGACTCTCGAATGCATGCTTGGAAGTTCACGAGAAGATTCCGGGTATTTCACCGCGGGCATGCGCGGATATTTGTTGAGGATAATCGCTGATCCACCGGGAAGAAATTTCGGAGTGGTTACACAAATACCCAAATTCTTAGCTTCTTTGCATCACAATAATTGTAATTAATTATCCGTTCGAGTCGGTATGATAGAAACCTGTAAGCGTTAACCTTCCGTCACCAATATACAATCTTCTATAGGAAAACCTCCAGGAATCGGTGTTTCAAACTTAAAAGGATGCTCGCTCTTAGTTAAACATTTTATCCGGAAAGCAGCAAAAAAGTGCATTTATGAATAACTAGTGTGTCTACTGCTATTTACTGCATCTTCAGGCACCGTGTTCGTCGGACTGACGACTTCTGATAAGGTTTTTCTCCAGATGATGGACAGTGTCCAAAATGGTTTTTCTAGAATCTTGTGAATGTAAGCTTGCTGTTTTGAGGACGGTTCCACCACGAAATTGTTCCTGAATGGTTTCCCTTGGAATAGCAAGTTTTTGAACAATGGCCTCTCAACTGTGGCTTTGGATGTCATTGCGCTAGATTTTGCTTGATCCAGTGGCAATGGACAGCAGACTCTTCGATTATGCTATATGTCTTCGCTTCTTAGTTTCCATAATGAGAAGGAGATATCGCGAAAATGTTCCAACATAACTTAAAGGCAGCGTCCCACCTCAAAATCGTTTATGAGTTTCCGGCGCCAAACGAATCTCCAGGAGCTGATGATCACAACCGTATGAGTGATTCCACACAAGACCGCTGATAAACCCCATTTCCGAGCCCCAAAGGAGACTCTGGGCGGAGCCGGGGGCGGAGCTAAGAATCTTCCCTAATAACTCACTCAGGAAGCGCACTCCCTGAGGAAATTCGTATTCCTTGTGAGAGTTCCTCATCCCTAACAGAGTAGAAAATGTCTTCCATGTGTGAATAGGAAAGGAGTCCCCACTCCGGAGACCATGCAGTTTCGTCTTGGCTGCGGAGCCAATGCGGGATTGCAGGGTTTCCGCCCAACGTACTCCCTTGCTCGCCGCAAATAGAGCGCAGTTTCTTTTCCATCATGGAGTTGATGAAGAACTGTCACGAGGAATACGAATTTTGTCAGGAGGTGCCCTTCCTGGAATGAATAATTCGGAAAGTTTCTTGGCTCTGCCCACGACTCTGCCCAAAGGCTCCTCAAACAATGGGGCTCGGAAATGGGTGTTCTTCAGCAATCTTGCATGGAATCACGTACACCGCTGTGATCATCAGCTCCTGGAGATTCTTTTCACTTCGAAATCTCGAAACGGTCTCGAAGTGGGACGCTTCCTTTGAAGGCAGGGGCCCACCTGATTCAGCATCAGCTGTTGGAGATCTAGACATGTCTCAGACCTTCTCGCCATGTTGATCTTTGGGATGTACATCAACAGGCAAAGAAGCGACGAAAGTCCCTTCTTTGAAGGCTCGAACTTGCTAAAAATTTGGAGCCCGGAGGCGGATCGCTTCAAGCTGTGCTGGTTGCCTGCTACGGCTGCCACGTTGGTCAACGAATCTTGGCGTGCTCAATCGATAAGATCAACGGCTTCACACGTCAACTCGGGTTAGCAAACTGTTACAGACCCCGTTCCGGAGGACGGGTTTAGAGGCGGTTTCGAGACAATTTATCTATATCGCTGCATTCATCGTGTCGAGGAGATACAGAATCTGCAATTACCTTAACTACGAATGTGAGGTGAGGCCCTGCTTTTAATTTCATTCCAACCAGTCACACTCTTATTTCGTGATAACTTTCAGTACTCTACGTAGAAAAAGAGGTTTCTAAGAAGGAACTTGCGAGACGAGTGTAGCATGATTCAAGACGTCATCTCGTGAGCTAACAATCCCTAATGAGTGCAGCAATTATAAACTCAGAAATTCTCAGCCGATCACATCACACCACAATTGAAATGAAGTCTCAGTGTCATCGAAGATGCAGATTCAACTCAGTCAATGCCTGATGTTCTGAATATTCTAGAATAACATCATGAGTAATAAACTCCTTGAAACGTTTTAATTCTGAAAAGGCAACACGTTTTGTCTGTGCTCGTTTTATTAGAAAATTCTTGGCATTTTCATGTAGAATTGCTCCATATATAAGCATGACAGTCTAGCAATGATTTGTTCCGCCCTAATTAAGAATTTTGGAGGCGATGCTTTTAGCCACTCATTAGAGGAAAATGCCGTCTTTCTTGAAAACCAGCCAGCCAGAGTTTTGCAAAGCCGCTATAAACTCAATGTTTTCGCCCGTGTAACCTGCAGCAGTTCCCGAAAAGATAGACGGATCCAGTGCTTGCAGAAACCCTGTGGGACCTAAACAATGGACGGGGAGAGTGCATGCTCCAAGTAAAAAGCTCGAGTACGTCCCGTCGCGATTCTGCGGCCGCGATGCTATGATGCTATGAGACCGCATAATGAGGGATGGACAATATTTATTTTATACTATATATTTACCTACTACGGACTAATTCCTAAAACAAATGAAATTTTTATGCTGATGATTCTGGGAAGAGCATTTTGGACAATTGGAACAATTTGTGCCTGTTTTTTAAATCAGGTTGTGAGGAAGGTTGGAGCAATATTGAACATCCCTGCAGCATCCTACCAGACGACATTCATGGCCAGAGCCGAACATCTTCCCGCACGGCAAGCCGGAAAGATGCTATTGCCTGTACCAAGAGCCGTTTTGATAGCCATTTGCTGGAAGGGATGGGTAAATCTATGCCAACCCTTGTTTTCTAAGTTGCTTGGGAATTGCGAAGACCTATCAGCTACAAATCTGCTGTTGCCAGGAAGTTCCCTGTGTGAAATCATCGGTTTCTGAAAGTGCGTCTATACTTATGAAACGGTCCCTATGGGGGGGGGGGGGGGGAAATGCTGGATCGACCAATTTCTTTCCATAACTTCGGGTGGAACGATGGAGACAAGGTTTTGGACAAGCTCATTCGATTGGCACTCGTGGTTTTCTCCAAAAAATTTTCTCTTAAGATTAAAATTTTTTTCTGGGGTGTGTCTATACTTATGAAACGCATTGTATGATTAGTTTAGTCCTCCTTTTTTTGCAATTCCTGTCTATTTTTCAAGGTTCTAATATATGTGGGGACCTGTAGTCTCATATGGGCTATTGTGATTGGATTCGCGTTTAGACTATATTCGGTTGATACTACGATGTACGGTACAAATGCAGGTAAATGTTTTCTATATATACGTACCCTTGCGTCATTTTAATCATTGGTCCCTTATTTGAAACCCAGGCCCGTAGTAAAGTGTCCACTCCGAAGTCCAATGGCGACCTATTTGGCGAGAGAATGTGTTTGGCAAGACATTTTCCGGGAGAATGGGTCTAGAGTCTGTTTGGCAAGACAGTGTGCGGGAGAGTATGTTGACGATTCATTTTCCGGGTACCTGGCAAGACAAATGGCATAAGAATATGCTAAGGACCCATTTTCCTAGATAGGCACAAAGGACGCATCGGCTTTGCAGTCGATGGGTCGGTTCGATTACCCACGTTTGAGGCGCGTATTCCAAAGGGAGTCGTATATTAGGAGAGTGCCGGTCTCAATTCTATGTGTCTGTTAGGCAAAATCACAGCATGATTTTTGCATGAGGATATCTCCGTGGTCTTCGCCGCAACACGCACGACAGTGCGCAGCCGGCTGAACACCTCCGCGACGTGCACCTATTCCGTGTCTCCAAGCACGGAACTGATGGATGTCATCGTTTCAACTGCTTGGTGAGGTACTTCACCAAAACTACTTCCTGATCTGATCATTTATTGTGAAGCTTGAATAATGTGGTAATTTTCGAAGCCTCTCCTGGCAATGGAAGGAAATAGGAGTACGTGGCAAAATCTCACGTGCAATTTTATTTTTACACGGCGACCTATTTGGCAAGGTTTGTATGGCGACCTGTTTAGCAAGGTTTGCATGGCGATCCATTTGGCGGAGTCCGTTTGCCTGGCTTGTTTGCAAACCCGTTTCCTAGGTTGCCAAACAAACCTAGCCAAATGGGTCGCCAATGGACTTAGAGCAGTGCGATCATCGCACATCACCTTCAGGGCGATGATCGCACTTCGCGTGGAGGGGAATATGGTGATCATAGCCACTGTGTATCGGACGGGCTGTACATGAAAAGTGATGAAATGTACGTGTTTCAGCTATTCCCACATCCCACATCACTTCCGGGGCTGTTTTAGAGTGTGAGACAGCTATGAACCATTGCGACTAACAAGCTACAACGAGTACTTGTCAGAAGCACCAGAAGCACCTCTGTGCTTCTGACAAGTCGTACTTGTTCGAGCTTGTTCTGTGCTGTGCGGCAAAAATCGACATGCCTGATTCCGTAGGCTCAGATGCATTCTGTGCAATTTGCGCATCTGATCATACGTGCCTTCACACCATCACCACACTCCGAGTGTGAGATGCTCCGAGTACTTCACTCGGCGTCTCTTCGCTCCGTACACCATCTAGTCGCCGATGGCGATCATCGCCCTTTAGGGCGACGAGATCAACCCCCCCCCTGTGCTCGCAGCACAGCCACGAATGGTGATGATCTTCAATTCCTCAGTGTTGGAAAGTCATCGGACGTGGGATCGTCGCCCTAACTGTGGCGACGAGTTGTGCAGGCAGCTGATCTCACCGTCATGACACTTTACCACGGGCCGCATTTTATCACAAACCTGACCAGAAACGCTGCAAAAGGGGAACACACATTAAGAAAAAACAATCCAGTAAGGGTCCCGAATTTGTACAACGATGAAACTGAAACTTCTTGGTGCTTGATCGAAATTCACCCATTCCTTCGTGGAGGTTGCACCTGCCCTATGAGTTCAAATTGATCAGTGAACGTATTGCTTCCAGGAAAACTACTGTATTTCTTTTTCTTCCTATTTCCGCTACCGGTGGACACTATTGGCTTGGTTCTTCTCATCCGCGCACTAAATTCTGAAGAGGAACGACGAGAATTTATCCGCCATGTAGGAAATGAGATATTTCCAATCTTTTCTTCTTTTGTATATTTTGGACCTGAATTCACCTATCTCATGAATTCATATTTTGGCCCATTCCCACTTTGTTGCTGCATAGTTTAGGTTCTTTTAAGAGTTCCATTTTCAGGAGAATATTGAGGTTCATTCACCATCTGCACTATTCTTGATCCTTCCAAACAAACGTGTCGAATTTGCCACATATTGCATTGTCACTGCCGCTGGCATTATTCTTCACTTTATCATCATTGTGGTCATAGTTATCAAAACTAAAAGCGTTCTCAGCAAAAATCAAAATCATATGTCAGCGCAGACGTTGCGCTTGCATAAAATGTTACTTAGGAGCCTCATCTTACAGGTTCAGTGCTGTCATCTTGCTTATGAATATGATGTAACCAATATTGCATGTTGTTTTAGACATCTATTCCTTTCTTCTTCATATGTGCTCCCGTAGTATTGCTGTCTATAGCTGGAAGCAGTGCAAACTTTGCCAGCAAAAACGAGCGTATGTTTCCTTAGAATGATTCATAGCAGTCGAGTCAGGACTAGCATAGAAATAATGGAGGAAACGTGGGATTTATCTCTTGTAAGGAATAGCAAGTGAAACACTTTGCATAAAATGTGAAAACTGAGAGCATCTCCAGATTTTAGACGTTTTCAACCTCGACAGTTCCATCAAGTGATCTGCTTTCTCTTGCTGACAAAGCCACAGTGAAATGACATTACTACAGGTGTAACGTAAATGACCTCTACAACTCCGTAGAAACAAATTGGGCTATCAGCATATTTTGAATGGACTGTAGTAGACCAAAATGATTATTGAATCGATCAATACAGTCAATCCATACGATACGGCTAACAACGTGACCAATTAGGAAGAGCACTTTCAAGAAAAATTCTGTGCCCGTCCGTAAGCACATAAGGCTATACATATACCTATATGAAGAGGCTATGCAATTTCTTTAACGCTCTAGTTCCGATGCAAGCTGAGTAATGTCTAGTTCCGATGCAGGCTGAGTAATGGACATCATCTCCCTCTGGCAATTCTAATTTGGCAATCACCGCAATATTCACTGGCAAGCTTATGTTTCCTTCAAATCTGGACAAAATTGAATGGAAAATGGCACAGTGATATATGATATGTACAGATCTATTCAGAATTCAAAATTCAAAGGTACTAGTATTGCGTAATGATTGATTACTGGTGAGTTGAATTGCGATCACGTTCACTCGGAAATACGTCGATTGAATGCATTTGTTGTCTGTATGGTTATCATATGAAGCTAATTCTTGAGGATCTTGAGGAGATGACGATTATTTCAAGAGCTAATCGGCCTATTCTGGTCCAAAAGCTCGAAAAAAGCTCAAATTTTACGTAGGGAAGTTATTCACAGCATCACTCTCTGATCTGTGGTAGTTCTACCACAATGTTCGTTGATGTATGGTTACGAGGATGTTGCTCATTACATCCATGTTGATGCAGTCAACAAACCAATGCTTCATTACTTCTTTTGCTCATTTGAATATGTACAGGCGAAAATGAATATGATATTAATAACAAGTCAGAGCAAAAAATATGAAGGCGCAAAGATATCGTTCGTAACTACCTAGGGTTGGACAATTTTTTCCTGCATTACGCTTTTATTTTTGCGACCATGCTTCGCTTACATTTTCTTTCTGACACTTCGTGGTGATTGAGTTTCCTGTACAAATGAATTTTCGAACGAATTCTGAGACTTTACCAAGATGCGTGAAATTTTAAAGTCCCCCAATCTCTCGATCAGATCGTTCGTAAGTGAGAGATATCCGTAGATATCCGCAAACATCCTTCGGCTCTCTCGTAAAATACGAGAGCTTTTCTCTTCTATACAGCAAAATTCTCGATTTCTCTCTATACAATAAACTACACGAACTGATAGCTATGGCGATTACTGACAGCTGGGAGAAACCCATCAGTAACATCACCACAAAGAATATTTAATTCCCGGCAATGTTTCTACTCAACGGACATTTTGCAGATGAAGTTTTTAGTAAATTCGAAGGTTGGAGGAGCAAATATGATAGCCGGCTGCTTTATCATTACATTCTTGTGCTATGAAATAAACTGTTCCTATCTACATTATATTCTTTAGAGTTCCGCAACAAAGTGTTCATGTCGATGGCACCTGGCCTACTTTCTTGTTATTCGCCAGCTCATGTCCTAGTCATGATGATAGCTACAAGACCATATCGCGATTATCTACGTAGTTTATGGTGCCTCAAACAAAAAAGAAGCAAACCTGCTCATTTATTCATTCCTTCATTTACGGTTCCGACAGCTACGCAAAATGATACTGCTGTTTAACAATGGATTCGAGGTACATAAATATTTTCATCTGTCCTCGAGAAGGAACCACGTCTTTGAACCAATCCATGCACATGCGGGTAGTACGCATCCACCACAGAACTTATCACACCTGCACAAGTCGGACAAGGGCACGAAGGCTTAGCGGAGTCATACAGTCCATTTACCTTACGAAGATACTCCAGTGCATCGTGCAAACTGGCTTGCCACGAATTCGCGCCCTAGACTGCGCAGACTAGTTAAGCGGCTTTCGAATTTGTGCCGCGCCGCGCAGCGTTGTATGCTGAAGGATTGGATATGGCAACGCTTAGCGAGCTCGCGCGGCAGGTGCGGCGAATAGTGAGGGGGGGGGGGCTTTCAGAGATTTTGCCACACGCGAGCTCTCCGCGGCAATTTGCAAGCTCGCTCTGTCGTTCTGCGAGTCGAACAGTAGAATAGCCTCCTCGACTCGCAGAGCGATAGAGCGAGTTGTGTTTGCTGTGCTGGATTAGGCGCGCGGCAACGAAGGGTACTCGTTACCGCACGGCAAATCCAACACAACTTCCAGAGTGAGATGTTTTCCGCGCGCGGGTCAATTCTCGGGCCGCGGACCGGAAAATGTCTGAAAGCTTCTCTACCTTCCAGCTAACAATTAGCAAAACCAGGGCCTATGGATGTAGTGTGGAGCAGGTTCCCATCGCAAGACCCACGATCGTCAAAGGGCCGCGCAAAACTGGAGATTTTTGCTGGTGTATCCTTTGATGTTACACATTGTTACGTACTTCACGTTTTCGCTAATCTGAAGTGACGGTCTTTTTTTTCATTATATTACCGTTACATTTCTGTATGAATACCATTTTAAATTACACTGCCAAAACTACATGTACGTCCACCCTATTTTTGGCAGTACTAAAAGATGCAGCCAACTGAGACATTTTCGGTTTCATCCTTTGGATTCAGGGATAAGGATAACCTCTGTGCAGCAATTTTCGTTGAGCGAGTTTTTTTTTTGAACTTTCAATTTCGAATTTATCAATTTCCTCAACGTTTCATAACTATACGACCATTCGCGAACGTTCAATTTTTTAACAATCTAGCAATGGAACAACACCATTTACAATACATTTAACAGGTAGTCTGCCCACCGGCTTAGAAGCCACTTCAAAGAGTCGATTCAACACACTGTTCACCAGTTTCATCAGGAACTCGCTCCTACATCCTTCCAGGCGTCGACGATTTTTGTTTTCAGGTCATCAATCATCCGAAATTGACAATGATTGCAATAACTTTTTGATCCTGGGAAAATTCTCCATTGAGTTCAGGTCAGGGCTGCATGTGTTCCAATCCATGACATTCGCTCTGTCCTCCGAAGGCAAGGTTGTGGTTGCCTGAGTCGCATGCACTGCGGCGTTAACCTACGGGAATTTTTATTTCTGCAGACGATATCTCTCAAAAGCTGCAGTAAATGTCTCTGTAGTGTCCTAGTAATCCATCGTGTCCATTGGATTCGAAAGGGAGGCTACCTTGTTTGTTCACGGCAGATATGTCACTGCAACCCATGGATGATCCACCTTCAAAGCTGCGGGGACTAAAAATGATGGGATTCTTCCGCAAATCATTCCAATAGCTTTTCACGCCGCCAAGTCTATCCTACTTGAACTTCTGCTCATCCGTAGAGATGATCTGGAAGCATTTCTCAAAGCGCCATCCTTACTACTCTGACTTAGAAGATTATCACTACCAATCATGTTCCCTCGGGCGAATTCTTGGTGACAACAGGTAAAACAATCGCTGAAAACTATTGCGACGAATGCAGTCCAGCGAATGCGAGAGTCAACAATTATTGCTCATGAACAGTTGTTTAGTTAATGATCGACAGAGAAAAAATTTCGATATTTTCGCCTTGTAAGTAGCGTTTCTAGATAAATGAGTGCAGACTCGGAATATGTGATTCTTACTGGTTCACGATGAAAAGAGTAATTGCGAGAAGACGCTTCCGACGCAACACTGCTTTTATTTCGCAGATTCTGGGGCTCATCTATTGTTTTGCTATTTTTATGTCTTCTATACTGCAATGAATTATGGAAAGATAAAGACTTCCATCTGAGTTCGTGAAAATAGAGATTATCCAAAGGTGTGTTTAACTAATTCAAAGGGTTTACGTAGTTACCATTATGAAGCTGGACTACCTCCTTCGCAATGGCTTTCATTATTTGTGTTACTTGTTGTTACTAGTCTTCCGTAATTGTTTGCCAAACAGTTCTTTTGAAGTGCAGAAATTGTAGTTCACTGCCTATTTAGGTAAAAGCCCTAATTATTTCATTCAACCAAGGAGCGGTTATGAACTTGCAGCATCCTGTGTCAACTTGAAAAAAACGTGAATTTTTACCAAAAAAGTTGAAGCTTTTCAACAGCCACATAACAGTTTACTAGTCAAAAATAGCAGCCATTCCACCGCCCGCACCTTTGAAACGGTCAAGGTATCAAAGGCTACTAAGAAATATGCACCTGCTTGTTGATGATGTTGAGACTTTGAATACAACTTTCCAGACACGACGTCGAACTCCACATATTTTCCCGACTATGTACATGTACCTATCTGAATAAATGTAGAATTTTGTATATGCTGGCATTCTCCAAGCTTACCTATAAATTTGGTTATGCCCGAAAAAATTCAAAGGAATGAATGATCCTATTTTTAAATTCTTTACAATCCATCTAGTGAGAGTTGCCGGTTCAATTACTCTTATTCTGAATCTCTTGACGGGATACGTGGTTATCCGCCATTCGACTACGGCCATGTCGCACTACAAGTGGATTTTATTGATGATAACAGTAAGCTTTTTCCAAGATTTTCTCCTGCACGCCTCCTCTATTTTCCGCATCTAGCATGGTGAAAACCGTTGAATGCTTTTCGAAATTGCTCGAAAATGAGGGTTTTTGAGTTCAGTTCATATCTGCTGTTGTTGACGCAATAATTACGATGCTGATAGTGCCAATTCCTCTGGAGAGGGGCCTTGGTTGTGAGCTCATTGGGCCGCTAGCGTATTTGTTTCCAATGTCTGGGAATGTATTCACGGTAAGTATGATGTTTAAATTATCCTATATTCATCACCATAAATATTAATCAAACCAGGTGATTCTTATGTTATCTATCGCCTGCCTTTTATGGAGTATTGAAATAGGATTTGCCTACAGATGGTATGCTATGAGTATTTCAACGGTTTCTTCTAAAAAAGGTCGAGTTTTCCGTTGTCGTGAGTTTCTCCGTAAAATATTATCTGTGAAAGGGAGTTGATCGCTATGAACTGCTACTGTGACTGGATGTGATCAAAGCTTCAGTCCAAAGGTTTTTAGCAACGGTTTTAAAATGCACTACTGATGGATAATTCTTGCGCATGGATGATCCCTGAAAGAATCGTATTTTCTATATGTCTGGATGGTCTCTGTTTAGTGCTTGTAATGTCATCTCTTTTAGGCAAAAAATAGCCACGTGGCACTCGCGGAGACAGCAATTAGAAAAAAAAAACTTCGTGAAGTAAATTCGAATCATCAGTTGCATTGTTGGTTTTTTTTTTTGTTTTAATTATTCTGATGACTTAAATCTGAGAACTAACATCTTTGTGGCATCATTTCCGATATTCGGACCATCTACGGAACCTCTTCAACTGCGACCTCAGCTCTTCCTCTTCAGTCTTCAGTTTTTCCTCTAATATTCTTCATCCCCCCTCCCCTCCCTCGCTGATCCCTCTCGTCTATGTCTGTCACTGCTTCTCATAGGTGTGCGTCTTGGTGAGGGAAAATGACGCGGTGTCTCCCCTGAAATCACGAGCGAGTTAGTGCTTGTCGATCATGAAAGGCGCTGCGAGGGTTTGATTAAACCAGTCGTAGATATATTGCCCACCCACATTTGCCTCACCATGACCCACACCCCAGTGCTGCTCTACGGTGCAGGACTGATGGCGTATTCATGTTCAGCACGTCAAGTAACCCCAAATTTCAAATTTGTAGTGGATGCTGTGAGAGAATTATCAACAGTCTACAGTATGACTACAGTAGTCCTACTGTACCGCAGTTGCGGTGCAAAATGGATGCCATTTCCGTGTTCAACGGGTGGAATAACCCCTAGAGGCAGAATTTGGGGGAGTTCCACCTACGAAAAAGGGATAAAACGGATACGACCCACCGGTGGGTCGTATTGTCCTCTACGTAACTTCTCGTACGACCCACCGGTGGGTCGTATTCTCCATTATGTGTTAATCAAACTCTTAACGGTGCAATCAGAATGGTGAGTATATACATATGAAATCCTCTGCGGCTTATCCGAGATTTATTAGCTAAGCCAGTAGAGGTGTACCGCGAGCATATGGAATTTCATCCTCCCTCTGCCTATTGCAATTTTTAAAAAATGACTCGCTTTTTCCAGGAACCGCTCTCAATCTTGCAATGTTCTTGTTCCCATTCCTTATGATGGTTGTCCTCACTTTCCTCTACGTTCGTTCATTCAACAGCGAGGTAGAAAAGATGAAATATATACAACAAGTGGGTGCAAAGATGGTTTTTCCTCCCCTACAACTCGCTGATCATGGTCAGCGATGGACTGTGACGCATCATGGTCAGACGTCTTTCGCCCTTGTTGCGCTTGAGCTATAAGCCCTAGGAATTTTTGGTATGTTGTGAATGCCATAACTCTTCGCAAGGACATTACGGTTCTCCACGTAATCTTAGACGCATGCATGCATCTGGTACAAACTGTCGTTCCGTGAAAGTGTTGGATGATTATATCGCACGCAAGATTTGAATGAAACTGATTCGGCTCACTTATTTCTAACTTTGGATTAGTTATACTATTAGCAAAGTCCTGGTGACAATTACCAGCACAACCCAGTCCATTCCCTGATCTCATTTCAGGAAAATATCACTATTCGAGTAACATCAGCGGCAATGCTTATACTCCCGGAGAAATACAGCGAGCATACAATATTTAGCTTTGCAGCTGGTCTTTATGCTGTTTTAATTTTTGCCGCAGTAATAGGAATCATCTTGCGAATACGGAGGAGCCTTTCGAAAAATGTGACATGGATGAGCGAAAAAACAATAGAAATGCACAGGACACTACTGAGGAGCCTAATCTTCCAGGTATTTACGTATATTTTTCTGAACGTAGTCTTTAAAATGAAATGCTCAAAAAAAGAAATACAAAAGTTGGATAACAGGAACGCAGAAGTTGGTAGAGTCCTAAACGCTTTGCATATCATTCTACAAAAGCTGCTTTACGCATACAATAGCAGAGAGCTTACGCATTGAAAAAATGAACGCTGGAAGTTACCATTGCATCCGTGGTGGAGGCAGAAGTGACCAGCAAGGGGAGGAGTGGAAAAAACTGGCGTCCCAATGCTGTTCTGACTGGTGAAAAAACAATGCTGTTCTGACTGGTGAAAAACAGCACCTCTCGAAAAATCGGAAAATTTCGAAGCATCGCAAATTTAGATGAATGTGGTACCAAAATGATCAGCTCAATCTCTAGAGCCCGAATACATAAGTATTTTCTTATGTTTCTTCTATAATATTTACCCCACACGGCGCATATCCTTAGGACACAATTGTCGCGGAGTCTCGCTCGCTAATTCGTCCCCACAGGTACTTTGGGAAGTTGACGCTTTTATAGTGAAAATTTGAAAATTTTGCCAAGCTCATCTTGTAGATCTCGCCTCTACAAATCGATTGGTGGGTAGAAATACTGATAAGGATCGAAGCGAACTGAGTTACGAAGAAAAAACGAAAAAAAAAACACGGATTTGCGTTTTTTTTCGTTTTCTGTCCAACAATTACCGTGGTTAATGTAGCAGTTGTCTCAACTATTCTACGAAAGTTGCACCGTTGTGGCTATCAGCATTCTTAAGGTACAGAGCGATAACGTGTGTGCTGGCGACCAGTTAGGATGAGTTGCAGTATGAAATGAATGGGTATTTTCGTTTACAATCGTTCTCATCCCTTATAACAACACTTGTTGTCATTCCCACCTCCTTCCATTTTAAGCGCGGGTAACTCGGACATCCTTTGCAAATCTGCTGAACTGGTGGCGATGAAAACCGCCTTTCCTATCGGACTTGGCAAAATTGAACACAGCTTCCGTTCTCACCATAGCGCTAAGCCTACGAATGTAGCAAAATCTGTAAGAACAAGATTTTCTTGGGTGCTGCCTTTAACTACGCGATCGCATGGTTAAGATATATGTATAGGGCACTGTGATTTCACCGGTGTGGTGTGGATACTGAAGAAACACAGAACATTTTATGTCATTTTTTATTTGCCCATTTGAAGAACCCATCGTTCCAGTCCGTCATTCCTTTCATATTCATTTTCATCCCACTATCGTTGCTCATGGTATCAGTCACTTCAGAAAATGTATTCGACTCACAAAAAGGTCGGTTAGTCTCACATTGTGAAAATTCTTGAAGCTGAGGTCTTGCAAAAAAAAGTCTTTATAATAATTCGAGGAAAATCAACACTACATAACAGTTTTTCGAAAGTATTACGTCAATAAAAATTCAGAGACACCTTACTACGCCAAGTTATGTCCAGCAATCGCTCTTGGACTATTCTCGTTCTACTCGATTTCTCATATTATTGTGATGATTTCCTTCACAGCACCCTATCGTCAATATGTTCTGAAGCTACTACGACGTGCTGGCAAGCGAACAAATGTGTCGAATTCTACCGGAACGGTTTCTGTTATATAATGACTACAAATGGAACGAAGAATTCATCTATGTTGATATTGCTTCATGGGAGAATAAAATGTAGACTGCTGAGTTGAAGTGGCTCCCACTTAAAAACTACGTCAAAACCATCGAAGCGTCTCCACACGGCTTCGATTCTCGGAAGATACGGAGAAAGTGCTCCAATTTAAAGATCATGTGGCAATGGTGAACCAAGTTTGATCTGCAAAATGTGCTAGATTTTTTTCTTGAGAAGAACCAACTTTTGGGTATTTCACGGTTGGAAAAAATGTTAGAAGGCTAAAAGTTGCGAAGATATTAGAGGACGCGAAAAGTAGTGCGTTTTCTTGAAGGCAGGCAAGAAATGCAGATCGCACGCACGATTACTCAACTATCTAACTATCGTTCCGGAAACGGAGTGAATATGTTTACTCTTTTTTTTGGGAGGAGGGGGGACCAAATTCCAAATCAACGCAGATTCGCGGCTCAGCATCAATGGCAATTTTTTACCAGCCTGTACTTTGTTGCCACAAAAAAAAACAGATGCAAAGACTTCATTCCTGCGAGTAGATACATGTATCCTGAGTGTTATTTTCTACGGCCCCATCTCATCCTTCCTTCGATTGAAGTAACGAACGCGAACACAACAGCGAGAAGAAGAAGAGAGTTGAAGGCGTTCATTCTGAAACAGGTAAAGGATACCACTTGCACCTCACTGCTTTGGAATAGTAATGAAGATCGGGACTCGACGGAACACCAGAATCAAGTTTGTGTGGATACTGTCTGTACTATCTCTTATATACAGATCTTTGCATGTTATATGGTTACATCTAATAAGATTCTAATGGAATTTAAAGTAGATAGAAGTGGACGGCGGAAGAAATGGAATTTTGATAGCGCAAACGTGTCATTGTGATAGAAAACGTTGCACATTCCGTTTCTTTTCTTGTCCCTATGTATGCAGCTAATATCGCATGAAAAGGCCTGCACAAAACCGATCAAAAAGCTGGTGTCTATGCAATCTGCTATTCAACTGCTCTCCCTGACTCCAATCTTCGTTACTGATTTGAAAGATACAGTAACCACGGTAATTGTTGGACAGAAAACGAAAAAAACGCGAATCCGCGTTTTTTTCGTTTTTTCTCCATAACTCAGTTCTTTTTGCTCCTTATCAGAATTTCTGCCCACCATTCGATTCGTGGGGACGAGATCTACAAGAAGAGCTCAATTTCGTTTTTGAATTTTCACTAGAAAAAAGCCCACTTCACAAATCACCTGCGGGTACGAATCAGCGGGCGAGACTCCGCGATAATCGTATCCTAAGGATATGCGCTGTGTGGGATACATATTATGGGAGAAACGTATGGAAATACTTATATATTCGAAATCTAGGGAATGAGCCGATCATTTTAGTACCCCATTCACACCCATTCGCCAACATTATTAAAACTTCTATATTTCCAAAATTTTTGGGAAGTGCTGTTTTTCAGCAATCAGAACAGCACGCCGAGTCTAGCTGAAGAGGTTTCTTTTGGAAATTTTTCAAATAAGCCGTTCTCTTGAGGGGTTTCTAGAATGATAGACCACTAGAGTAAAAGGAGCTTGAGTTTCTTGAGATCGAAAAATGCTCCCTTGCAAAAACATTCTCATCTGCTCATGTACCTCAAGATTCATGTGTACCACCGCGGACACAGGACGAAGTAAGGTATCTACCAACGAAAGATCTTGTGGTGCACTTCTTTTCCATTAGCTGCAGCTGGCGTATTTTTCAATTCACACCGATTGTTGCCAAATCCGACACGTCCAACTTTGGAAATTTTCCGCGTCCAACTTTGGAAAATTTGTTGTTCATATTTCCATCGAATCCTGATTTTCGCAGCTTACAGAATCAGCCAACAAATTTCAAATACACCACTCTATTCGCTTCGGAGAAATCTTTCGATTTAAAAAATTCGCCAGCTGCAGCTAATGGAAAAGAAGTGCACCACAAGATCTTTCGTTGGTAGATACCCTACTTCGTCCTGTGTCCGCGGCGGTCCACATGAATCTTGAGGTACATGAGCAGATGAGAATGTTTTTGCAAGGGAGCATTTTTCGATCTCAAGAAACTCAAGCTCCTTTTACTCTAGTGGTCTATCATTCTAGAAACCCCTCAAGAGAACGGCTTATTTGAAAAATTTCCAAAAGAAACCTCTTCAGCTAGACTCGGCGTGCTGTTCTGATTGCTGAAAAACAGCACTTCCCAAAAATTTTGGAAATATAGAAGTTTTAATAATGTTGGCGAATGGGTGTGAATGGGGTACTAAAATGATCGGCTCATTCCCTAGATTTCGAATATATAGGTATTTCCATACGTTTCTCCCATAATATGTATCCCACACAGCGCATATCCTTAGGATACGATTATCGCGGAGTCTCGCCCGCTGATTCGTACCCGCAGGTAATTTGTGAAGTGGGCTTTTTTCTAGTGAAAATTCGAAAACGATGTTGAGCTCTTCTTGTAGATCTCGTCTCTACAAATCGATTGGTGGGTAGAAATACTGATAAGGAGCAAAAAGAACTGAGTTATGGAGAAAAAACGAAAAAAACGCGGATTCGCGTTATTTTCGTTTTCTGTCCAACAATTACCGTGGTTACTGTAGATTCCAAGTGGCATCTTTTTACAATGTTTCACGGTATTACCAACTCTCACGTCCTCGCTATTATGTTAGCGTTTGTTGCTTCCACCAAAGGTTATGTATACTACTTGAACTTGCATTATACCAACAGGAATGCCAAGGAGAGTGATGGGATTAAAAATAACACAACAGATTCGATTGTTTATATTCACAAAAGTATGGTATTAGGTTGTAGAGAAAATTCTCGAGGTTTTCAGATGTATGCTTTTTTAAACTCCACGCTCAACGGAGCAACTTGTCTTTTGTACATGTGAGGAGAACAGGTATGTGCAAGTTTATTGTTACCATTATCTCCAAACTCCTGCGCAACCCCTTGCAGAAAGACGGAGCTTTCAGAGCAGTATCAGTAAATTTGGGACTTTTTAGTATTCGAGTTCAAATCTGATGAACTAGCAGCCACATCCAGTCGTCGTATCAATGCTGTATTTGAGGTAGGTACGATTTCCGAACGCACTCCACAGGACTGGTTCAGACGCCTTCGTGTTGGCGACTCCAACCACTTTCTTTCCACATGGTTGGAAAGCACTTCCGGAGCCGACAATGATCAATTGCGACAGTTGGTAGATCCATGGCAAACTATGAGTGAAATGTCAAAAGTGTTGGATGTTCATTTTGTCACCATCACCGATTGCATGCATCAGTTGGTTAGAGTACAAAAGTTATCACTGGTGGTGGTCTGAGCGAAGGTGATTTCCAGTGACGAGTAGAAGTGGCTGTTGCTCTCGTACAGGCGCATGGAGAATTAGCTAGAGCCCCTTCTCACAGAGGATGAGAAGTAATGTCTCTACGTCAACCTCAAGAGCCGCCGACATTGGTTTGACAAGGATCACCAGCCTGAGCCGCTGCCGAAAGCAGGCCTTCATTGGATGAAGGTTGTTTTGATGTGATAGCAAAAGCATAATCCGCTAGGAAATATATACCACCCAGCGACATTGCCATCTTCGCGGACCTGTACTGTCCGCGGCTGCACAGGTTATATTGAAAAATCGCAGAGAAAGTTCCGAATCACGGCACGATCCGACTCCTGCAGACGACGCTTTCCGCACATTGCAAGAATGACTCACCAAAAGCTACTCGACTCTGAATGGAAAGTGTTGCCTCACCCATCATAGAATCCTGAGCTTGCGCTAACAAACTATCAATTTTCCCTGTCGCTCTCTGAAGCCATGGAAGCAAAAGCGTTCGATGATGAAGATAATTATGATCGTTGGTTGAACATTTTTTCCGAGGCAATGCTTCTATTCCGAAGGCATAGAAGGGCTTCCCGAAATTGGCAAAGACTTATGGGACTTGAAGGTAATTTATTCATTTCTTAATGTGCTTTCCTATTTTTAAGAAGCCAATTAAGGGTGGTGTTCCAAAAACGGCGAGAACTTGCCTTACTACCTAATACTATGTGCACGATTATTTTTGCAGCAAATTGTATAGAATATCTGAGAACTTGTCATTCCCGCCAATCCGCGAATAGGTGCATGAGTTGTCCTCAAATTTTAAGGTTTTTGAAAGGCACAGCGCTGAGGGTCGTTGATGTCGGACGCGTGGAAGCAACGCACAAAACGCATTCTCATGATGTTCACGATAATAATCTTGCAAGTTCATTTTTGAATTAAATTCAGAACGTCATAATCAGATTGATGTGTAAACGTATTTATATGCGATCAACTGCAGCATTTCTGAGATTTGTAAGCTAAGCCAGAAGAGGTGTCTGCAGCCATGTTGATTTTATTCGCTGTTCACATGCCATGTCTCGAAGGAACATTTGAGTTTTTTGTTGTATATTAATTTCATTTTGCCACTTGTCGTGAACTTTTACTTTCTCAAAAACTAAGAGATAACTGTTCACGTTTAATCAGGTATATGATAACGGGACAGGAGGTGTCGAATCCTTGAAAGAAAACATGCGAAGTTTGGAAAAAAAACATCGGAAAATTTCAGTCTTCATCCCTCTCACTAAAAAGCCAGCTGTACTGCTGTTGATAAAAAAATGAAAAAAAAAAGAAAAAAAATACTACACAAACATTCTGAAGCATCGTACTGAAATAAGCGTGAAGTGCTGCAAGCTTAAGCCTCTCCACCCTCCCTCATGACCAGGCATGTACGGTAGAAAAATTTTAGATCCAGTAAAACGTAAGACGGGAAACAGAAGGCCAAAAATGGGCGAAAAACGAAAAGCGTAAAAAATTTTTGCCCAAGATAGGTTTGTGATTAAAAGTTTTCTTCAACACTAGATTTCCTAGATATCTTCTTGATGAGCATGAGTGATGACTCCTTCAAGCAGTTAAGTAACATCAAATGCTTCAAGTGTGCCAGGCATGGATCTCCCTAGGATAGAAAGCATCAGCCCACCTGAGTACTGGGCAGAGAAGTGGTGACTTGGGGAGCCAATTGGAAGAAGTTCTTGGAGATGTCGCCGAGACCCTACTTGCGGCCATTTCTATCTCTACCTCGTTTCATATTTGCAGATCATACAAGACTCGTATAAAGCTATGGACTATGAGATTTTGCATGTGTATTCGAGACATTTGGGTAGTCAACGCAGATACAAAATCATGGTTTTCTCGGCAAAGTGCAAGGAATAATTGCTACAAAGCTTTTGGCCAAAGACTTTGTTGTCACCCTGTAATGGCACGACAAAATCTCATGGAAATTCAATATGTGCTCAAGCCACATTTCTGCTGAACCTTGTTTTTTTTTTTGAGAATTATGAGGAGAGCAAAGCACTTCCATGACATAGTTGGAACAATGAATAGATGAGCGGGACCGCGAGGTTTATACTGTTGCTGAAGCAGAAAAGAAACAAAAAAAAGTCCGAATTTCGTAAATAGCGCTTGAACGTAATGTTCGCCGCCTTTGCTGTGAAACAGGCAAATTGAGCATCAAAACACGTGAACTCTCTTTAGGATAGCAAGTTCGCCGAAAACAACAATTTCCCTCCCTCCAAAATTTTCCGTAGTTTTCCGTTTTCCGGGGGCCAAAAACCCGCAAAACGTAAACCGTGAAACGGAAGGCCAAAAAATGGGTGGTAAACGGAAGGCGTAAAACGGAAAACGGGAAATTCCGCACACCCCCTACTCATGATGTAGTCGCACGCAGCACACACGCGCTTCGCTTTAAAGGCAGTGCCCAGGCAAAACTTTCGAGTACTGGGTTTCTGTGTGTTCTAGGCCTGACTCCCTCATACCAGGTATGAACTTGGAAGATTTCAAAACCATTTTCCAAGCGCCTTCCTGACTGATACGGACGAGACCTCCGACAACACTCTCGTCATAGAGGGCGCGGGAAAAAATTTCTATCGATTGACAGCGCCAGTTCGCTGCTTTAATTATAGCTTCAACCAGTCAGTTGCTATTCCTTTAGGGGTCCGCATCTCTGCTAAAGTGCTACTTTTTGGCCAGTTTTAACAAAAAAAGGTAAGTTTCTGTATGAATAGCCATCTCCCGTCATAAAGCAATCGTCGAACATCCATCAAGAATAGGCCTGTAGATCCGGGATCATCTGAAATGAAGAACTGGAGTGTTGAGCAACAGTACCTGAATGTTTAGAACACATACGCAAACCTGAGGAGCATACACGGAGATATATCAATCATTGAAGAGAGACGCTGCCACAATCGGTTTGATATTTTCCAACGATGCTTCACGTTACACCAACTTCACGCGCAAAATGGCAGACGCCTGGTGGGCGGGCTGGGCACTGGAGATGGGTTTGAGTACTGGATCTAAGGCGGACATCTCGCTTATTTCTGCGACTTTCTCGCTGAAACTTTGGCATTTGCCTATGGAGTCGACCCGCTATCATAATCTAATGAGCACTCAAGCTCAAAAGTTTTGCCTGGACGCAGCCTTTAAATCCTTAACAGTGATCAAGAACTGGTGTTTCTCAGTAGTGAAGAGAAGTTGATAGCGAGGCAGAATGCTTGTCGACTCATTTGCAGCGGAGCTTGAAAAAGGAGCTAGGCGAATTCTGAGGAACTATGACGTTAAGATCTCTCTAAGAAAGAGACTTGTCTCTCCTGTGGAATATTTCCCATTTATTTATTTGCTGCACTCGGTAGAGTGGAAAATAACCGAAACGGATGGAAACGTTACATTGATAGCCCTGAATTACTTCCACGCATCTAACATTTAAGACCATCGTCTACCTTAAGAAAAAGTGTGTTTCTACCTCCCATGGTAAATTATGTAGCGAATAAGTATTTCAGGACGATCCTCCTATTGAAACCTTTAGGCACTCAACAGGTTCATTGGCTAGATTAGGGCATATGAGAAAATATACCATTCCACAGTCCCATCCTTGAGAATAGAAAATCCCAGGATGTTGGATTTTGTAAATGGCGTCGATTTCGGCCCCGCCATTAGGGGCACGTGTACGGATGGCTCGAGCCCAGAGCTAGAGGCCGATCGACGAAAGTGCACTTGCTTCGGTGTTAGTTCGAACATCGATTCCCGTGCTCTGCGCTAGTTTGGCGTAACGTTTGATTGTAAAGGAAATTGAAAAGGCGAAATTTTCTGCGATTTCCTTAGCCTATGAGCTAATAAATTTTGAATTGAATTTACGGAAATTCAGGACTCCCAAATGAGAAACCCACGTATTTAGCTAACTCTTCCTTTGTTCGGGCTGGAAGAAAACTCCATTTGTGTCTGTACGAAGTCCTTTAAACTAGCCTCTGGCATCATGTTTGCATCGCTTTCATATCAGGCACTGGAGCCGAATCCTGCTATTGTTTGGTTCTATCTAAGCGTAAGAATGGAGGCGATGAAGTAAATGGCTGACTAAAACATTGTTTGGAGGGGAATCAAAATAATAAAGTCATCGGCAACACTCCGATCTATATCTTCCGCAAACATGCGGCTAGAATCGCGAATAAAGTGTATACTTCAGCTGCCTTCACATTAAGAGGCACACTTCTAACACAACTGGATTTTTTTTCTGTTTATTATGATGAAGCCTCAATTATATACGCGTATACGTAAGATTTTGCCAGGATTGCCAGGATTTTGCCAGGATTCGCTTTGGGTACCCAGATGGAAAATAAAAATAATAAAATTATTAATTATAATAGTAAATAATAAATAAAAATTATATTAAAAATAATAATAAAAATAAACGATCAAAAATAGACTAATACAAGGTTTTTATTTATATTGTAAAGTAATTTTGAAAATTTGGCAACCCATTCTCGGGGGGGGGGCGCCACCCTGCGTCCGCCACTGGTACATACTACTGCACGAATTTTCACTACTTAACAAAAAGTTAGAAAGGGTAAAAGGTGAGTTCGTGGTGAAAGTGGTGGAGGAGAGAAAGGGAACGAGTAGGATCCGCCAGCGATAGGTGTTGGTACATAGGTCGAGGGCAATTCATGCTAGTCAGACGTATCTACTCGCAAAGGATTTTCGATGAAGACTGGTCATCGTGGCATCTTCATACATCCTCAATGAGAAGAACGTGCGGCCATAGCTATGGTGTGAATGCGTGCGCCTGAGCTGCCTCAGCGATGTGACTGGCATTATCCTTCACCATACAAAGCTTACGCCTCAATGCGCGTGTCTAGTATAAAATGCCTTTTACAGAGATGCCCCACTAAAACTATCCTAAGTAAGCACTTCCCCATCAGAACTCACCGTCAGCCTTGTTATCTTGCTATCGTTTTTGGAGCCAGTGTTAACGAGAAATCAGACGAATGGAACACGAAATTTTCCAGAAAAATTAGAAATGTGAAAGCACCCTTCAGAAAGTATCCTTCTCCGACAGCGCCAAGAAGTAATAAATTATGAACCTGAAAAGCCACAGTAATTTTTAAAATAATAAATCAATTCTGGAAATGACAAGATGGATACGAACCTTCTTCTAGATGAAAATATGAACACCTGTAGAAAGGGAACATAGATGCCAAAAAATCGAGGAAAGAAGGAAGTGTGGTTCGGAACTAGGAATTAGCTCATGCGTCACACAGTCATTTTCTTACATATCATCGAATACACACATATTTTAACCAATTTTCCAGACCGACTATGCTAAGTCCATCCTCTGGAATTTGCAAGTCGTACCAGATTTGCTGACCTTTTCCGAAGTCCAGCTTGCACGAACTTTAAAAGGAAATTGTTTAAAAAACCAAGTTAAATTTCGAAAAAAAAACGTGGAGTTCTGGAACATCCATTAGGCTCTAAATGTTCACTGGCTGTTTCTTTCAGTTACTAGCTGTGCCATCCCGTGGTCACATCGCTAGGATTACGTACATCCTGGATGTTCGATCTGAAGAATGATGGTGCTTTTGGCCCCGCAATTAGGTGCACGTGCACTGTTGGCGCGCGTCCAGAGCTAGAGGCCAATTGACGAAAGTGCATTTTTTGTTTAACAACATTGAACGTTGACTTTCGTACGTCGCACTGGTTGAAAATCCTGCTGAACTGTGGGGAAAATTGTGAAAACTCGATTTGTGAAGAAGTTTTGGTGGGCTGAAAGTGTAGAGAAAAAATCTGAGGGGGGTTCTTGTTAAAATTTCTCCCAATTGCTGGTGAATATGGAGATCTTAGCAAGTCACAAGGCTGCTCGCATGAATATCCCAGTTAAGCTGATAAAACTGGGTAAAGCATGATTACCGCATGATGACGGGTAGAACAAACGGAGAAGGGGGAAAACTCTTATGGGAAAGCAACAGGAGGTTCCCCTCAATAATGTCCCATTCCATGGAACCACCCTGCGGAATATATGAATCCTGGATGGGATGCGCACGAATTGGACCTGATATGGGCTCAGGGTAAAGCACAGGTGCGATATTTCAAACCACCCCTACGTATTTAGAGAAGCAAAGCGAAAAAAGCAAAGGGGGGGAGGGGGGTACGTTGTGTTTTTTCTTTATGATTGATCCTCGTCCTGCGACCGCTATACTATCTTACCTACGCACTCTGCAGAATGGCCGACGGCTTCTATTCAGGAAGTATCGTGAAGGGAACGGCGTTTACGACCTAACATATTATTCGAGCTGTGGATGAGATGTTCCACATCTCTACGATCCCTGATGTTACATCAAAATTTTCCCATAACAGTAAATTGGTACAGCAACACAGAGTAATAGTAATAAGTTATAGACGCAGTAATTAGTAAAGTTATTATGTATTGCTCGCCACAGGAGAGTAATCACGGTAAATTTCCTAAGTTTCAGTCCATCTGTGCAAGTCGCGCACGTTAGAGAATTGCACCGAAGTTCGGCTGAAATCCCCTGTGGAGCTATTTCGCGCTCCTACGCGATTCCGCACTCTATTGCAAGAGATTACTACAGTTTCCACCACAGGGCAGGTGCGGAGAAGGTGCGTGTATCGCACCCTTATCGCACCTGCCCTGTGGTGGACTCTACAGTATTGAGGAGTGATGGAGAGATGCGCATAAAGTATCCGGAGCGAAGAGGGAGCAGAGAGTGAAAACAGGAAAGTTTACGTAAAAACTGTTAAAACATGTCTAATACTGTTCAAACATGTTCAGTTTTCTTGCAATCTGATCTCTCCTTTGTTGTTTTATGTTCAGTATGTCCAACATGCTCAAACTTGTTGGGCACGTTTCCTTAAAACTGGCAGGTTTGTCTATAATGTCTGGAATGTTACAAATTGAGAGAGGCCAAACACTGGTAAAAATATAATGAAAGCTGTTTAATTGCTCATTACAATGCAAGACTGTGTACCACCAAGAATGGCGGAATCATGGACGTGGTTTACGCCCATGTGAAAGCAAAAGGGGGTCACGTATTTGGGAGATCCGAATCGCACCCCGTGCTTTACCTTGTATGGGCTTTTCAATTCTGCCACACATTTTTTTGTGCTGTGGGGCTGAATGCACGCAAAGCCGTCGGTTGAGGGGGAGAGTAGCAATTCCCCCAACTGCCTCGTTCAGAGGGCTGTCCATGGAGCCAGCGTCGTATTGCTCGCGGTTTTATAAGGACCAAAGTCTTCTCAGGCGCATCATTCACATTCTTCATAGCATTCCTAGCGTTGAACAAATTCTATGCAGTCAATTGCTAAACATCCAAGAAGGTTTTCGTCCAAATAGCGAAATTATGCTTACTGAAGTGCTGTTTTGCATTGAAGGCCATAAATAAACAGGATTAGGTTGCAGATCAAAGAGCATCTGCTTTCGTTTATCTGCGCTTCGATTATTTTTCGCTCCCTAGCGCTTGTCGACAAAATAATTAAACAAGTAAGCCAGAAACACCTGTCTATGCAGAATGACTCAGCACTTGTATTAAGTTGATTGTTTGCTGCACGTTCACTGGCGAAAATAAAGAGGTTACCCCATACGGTTTATTTTGACTACTCAAAGAAAAGCGCCAAATCTCCTACTCGTCGCATTTCTATTATATGTGTGTATGCTATGACTTGTGATAGAAGGTAATGGATCGATGTTTGATGGATCGATACGCACCCTGGTCATGCCCGCTCTGTTCACGACGACCACATCTCCGATGAACAAACTCATAGCACAACTTTCGTTCCCACTGGGTTCGTCACAAATATGGACAGACCGAGACGATTCGAACACAACACCTACAACATCCTACATGCGCGGATCCAAAATGAGGGCTTACTCGAAATGACCACAAAGTGGACACAAAAATCTACTCTTCTGCGAAGTGTGCTCCCTTGATGTGAACATATTAGCGGTGCGCCACAAGTAGTGCATGAGAAATTTGTTGCATATCACATCACGTTACCTCTGGGCTAGATGAACTCTGAAAAAAAAATGTCATCCCCATGAAGCGCCGCTTCGCTGCTCTTCGCGGATGAGAGCGATTTTCTGCGAATCTGCTTCCTTAATTTCTTTTATGAGAGGGTTTTCTGCCAATCTGCTACCTTAATCTCTTTGGTGAAAGGATTAATGGTTTGCCTTCTTATGCGACTCTCTCAGTCGATGGTGGAGTTTTTTATGCCTCTCCATCTTAAATACTCCATTTCTCTCATTCCTCTTCATGGAAAAGTAAAGTAATAGCTAGATTTGCTCATTTTGTAGGTTTATGGAGGAAGATGTGGGCAAAAACCCTTCTCAGCCCCTCTCTTTTTGTCTTTGCTGGTATCTAGAGGAAATGGTTCAGAGAAAGCTTATTGCGGCTATAAAACGCCATATTTCCCCCTCAGACCATGGAACGGGCTGCCTGCGGCACCAAAGTGTGCTCCGCGGACTGAGCGTGGTACCATGATATGCGGAACGGGCCGACCGCGCACAGAAAGCTGGCTGACCGCGGCCCTTAGTCGAAAGTTTGGCTGACCGCGGTACTGTCCACGGTCAGCCAAATTCGGCCTGTGGGACCCGCACAATGTACGATGCAACCTTTGCTAACATAGTAACAGTGAGTAAAGTGGGATGTATATGGAATGAGAGTCTTTCTCTGACGATGTTGAAGTAATGAAAAAGCATCTCGCACTCATTTTTTGCTGATATAGTGGAACCCACCCAATTTGCGGGGAGTGGATGCCACTCTCTAGATATTTTTGGAGTGAATCTCTCATTAGGAGAGCTTAGTTATTAATATTATGGACTTCGTAAACGGCTACCTACAAAAGAAAAAAAGAATTTGTAAGCACATAATCTGAAGGATACGAATGAATCCTGGCGATGCTGACATTTCTATTTTTCAAAGCTGCTAGTACTGCTCAGTTTCTAAAGATAAAAGGGCAGGTTTTTTTTTTGTCTGATGGTAAATTTGACCGCTAAAATGTCATCCACTCATCATCAGCTATTACCGCCGTTATCAGCAGGCCGCGACATCATTTCGACGGGCTAACCGCGGATCTTTCGCGGGCTGACCGCGCTTAATTATTTGGATGAGCGTGGAGTTGGCTACGGTTCACCAAATATTGATACCGCGGTCAGTCCGCTCTATTGTCTGAAAAGATCCTCGGCCCTTCTTAGGCATTTCAAAAAGCTTCTCGAAAGAAATAGTGGTGAGACTTAGTAATCAGTGGATGAGCACCGAAAATTCTCATAGAGTTTTTTTTTAATAGAAGGCCTGTGCCTGCTTTGTTAGCTGAGATTTAGCACGAGTGGTACTGCATGAAAAAAGGTGCTTCTAAAGGTGACTGGTAAAGAATTCAAGGGGATTAGACTTGCCCGAGACTCAGTTCTCCAATTCTGTTCACTTGGGCTCCAATCTTGCTCGCTGTTAAGGCTTCATAACCACAGGCAGGCAATCTTTTTGTTCTTCGATAAATTGCGGAATAATTCGATAAGAAAGTGGAACCCGCATAGATGTGACGACTTTCTTCGCAACATACAGAAAACAATATAGGTATGTGCAATCAACTTTATCTCCATTCTCGAGAGCAGCTCTAAGGAAAACACAAGGAAGACATGAGTGATGCGCCGTAGGGACCATAGTCATTCTTTCTCTTTTCCAAATAATCCACACGCAAGCCCATACTGTGGTATGGTGTAGCACATGCTTGCTACTTCGAAGCACCTTTTAAAACTGGAGGAGTACGGCAGTCGCTAGTATGGCATTGGAGAGTTCAACTAAATTCCAAGGAAAATGTTTTGCTAGACGATGTTTTTTCTTCTCTTAGAATGTATAACTGAGCAAGTTCTTCCATCAAACTAGCATTGAACGTGAGAGTTGGTATACGTCCGTTTCTGTCAAGCACGAATGTTGTTCAAGACAGACATCAAAAGCGAGCTTCTCTAGGTGTGGAACAACCTCCAAATTATAGTCGCCATATTCCTTTAACTAGATTCGAGCACCGAATCGATTGCAGAGTTTTTACATTCGTTTTTGTAAGCAAGCACAAAGCAATTGAAATAAAGAACAATCGAGTATTTTTGTCCTTCAATCTTTGTAGTAGTCGAAAAGTGCACACGTTAGCCCAGAAATGGCAAGCGCAACTGGAACAGAACATACTAAACTGATGGAGAACACATGGAAAAAATACACGGGAGCGCTTACCAAACACCATTAATGCATGCGGCAAAGCAACAATCACGTAAGTGTTCCCGTCCATATCTTCTTTTCGTACCTCCGCATTCAAGTATCCTTTTGCCTTCAACGCTGAAATGTAAAGCATTTAGAAATTCTATGCCATCGAGGGAAGTATAGAAGACTCCAGTGGGTTCGGACACTGACTCCCTTCAACAGTGTGCCGCACCGCAACATTTTCTCCACTACATATGATTGCCCTGCGTACCCCAAAATCTCGTTGATATTACCGCGCTTTCTCGATCGATGCAGAATAGCGGAGCGCTGGACGGATCAAAACTACTGAAATCCTCTGCACGTACTTTCGACGTTTTCTTCTATCGTATAGAAAGCATAGGTGACGTAAACAAGGCGGTACAGCGACGATAAAGCAATGACAAGCTGAACGAATCGACATTAGATTTCATCATTAGCGTAACTGTCATGTACGTACTATAACTAGAGTTAGAAAGGCCATAATTGGTGAACTCTCGGTGACTGTACCCATTGTCCCAATCAGGGAGATGGCAAACTGTAATGATATATAAGCGATGAAACATCAAATGACTCAAGCACACAATTTTCACTCAAATTCGTTTTGTATATTTGGTCAAGGAATTGTCTGGTGTTAGACAAATGAGAGGGTACCTTGAGTAAGAGTTGGCTCACGATCTTGTTCAAAAACCACCTGTCTGTTCGGTTGGACCTCCCACGCAGCTTACCCTATCGGTCAATTTTGTATTCTGTTATCGGCAACGGGTCCATGTCAGTGATCGAGAGTTTATGAGTCTTTATAAGACTGTAGAACACGGGACAGTTCGGGTTATCAATTTTGAGCCGACTCAGGAAATTCTCGCTCAGACCTGCAGCTTTGCCGATCGTCATCCAGATATGGTTTAACCTTTTGTACTGAGAAATTAATTCATTGCGCGTAGTACACTGGTAAACGGTTGCATCCGTGAGGTGAAGTTCGGTGATTTCTCGGTCTAATGTCTGTGGCATGACCACAAACTCGCCGCCTTTGTCGCTCACCGAGAGGCGAATCATACCACATTCAGTCAGTTGCCGTATTTCCTTAAAACCCTGCCACTGCTCGTATGTCAAGTTAGACTGACGCTGCCGCTTGTTCTTAGTTAAAATAGACAAGACACCTGATGATAATATTCTGAATTTGATATCGGCATCAGCGCAGGGTTCCGGTTCTTTATAGAAAGAGCGCGGAAAAGGAATAGGCGGCAATGGTCTCCTGCTCAAAGTTGACGATATCTGTGGTTGATTAGCGCGTTTACATTTGACTCGGAGTTGGTCTCTAAGTCGGTGTAATCCCCCCACGACTTTCCGGATGACTTGTGCGTTTATGATCTGTGTAGGTGCAAAGGATGGTCCGAGACTAAGAAAGCTTTTAGCGTTATCAGAAATTTGAGCACCACCGAGTACCGTAACCCTAGCCGTTCGACTGCTAGTAATCGCATTTTGAGTTGAAATGTTTTTGGGTTGGTGGTTCACTTGTGAGCTACTCGCAACATCTTGATGATTCACACGAGGACTAGACAAAAGTCTATCGAATTTTGCACATAGTACAGACTTAGCCCTAGACCGTATAGAATCACAAATTCTTCTTGACGCACCCTCAATCCTCTTCCAAACTTGTTCATCAAGATAACGTCTGCATGCCTCCTCTTTTGCAACACATTTCAATAAGCTAGAATACAACACATGTTGTTTTTGCTTAATGACCGTAGACAGGATAGACTTGTATATGTTACGTATCCTTGGATGGTCTTCTGGTAGGTTGCATACTTCACCTATCTTCTTGTTTGTGATGAAGTTCGGCAGCAGGTTGGTGGTTCTACATCGTTTCAGGAATTTGAGGGATTGAGTTGCGATCACCACTTTTTGGCGGAGCGACAGTGCTCCGCGCACAAGTGAGAACATTGATGGCGGTACTTCGTTCAATATATTCCATGTTCTGCTATTCGTAAAACCTGGGCATTTTGTAGATAATATTTCTTGATTTGTTTCGCCACACAGGTTGTTACAGACACTTTTATTTGCCAACGTTTCGGCAACACGCCGTTTTCAAGGCCTGAAAGTGGGTCAATTTTTATGAATTCGTGTTCGATACCATCAAGCGCCTCCTCTGAACTGTGCATTCAACTCATTCAGCCTATTCAACGGCGAAAATCAGACGTGGGAGACGAACTCACCAAGCGTCCCACCAAGAGGCGGAGAAGTTATCCGCGCCGCAATGCGATATTGCCACCAGCGGATGAGTGAGCGCCACTCAGCATGAGCCTTCGATGACAATCTTATAGCTCGCATAGTGGTACGAACGGCATTAGATCACTAGTTATCGATATGTGCTCATTTCTGTTGTTCATTCTGGGGTTTCGCACGGAAATCCAGAATGCTTCGAGAGCTTTCCTCGCCGAGATGTCTGGCTCGTAGGCCAGAATTCTGCAAGCTACATCGAAATCGTTCCCACTGTGGTCTTCGCGTTTATGTTTTCCGAGTGGCTTTACCAAACTTTCCCTTCTTTTGCTAGAGAGGTGTTCATTTAATCGTACATGAAGAGGTCGTCCGGTCTCACCGATGTAGGTCGCATGGCAGCTTAAACATTCTATTTGGTAAACGACCCCTGTTTTAGCACAATCTCCGATTTTACCGTATGGACATGTGACGCAGTTTTCTGTGATACAAGATCTATCGTATAGTCTATTACGGACCAACTGTCGTTTGATGTTATCGTTGGGGATGTTGATAAGAACGACATTATTCTCTAGTTGAGCCTGGGCAAGACATTTCTTTATTGCGTCACTGATTCCATCCGAAATGAAGGGTATGCACAGGGGAAGTTTGTTATGATATTCGTCAGTTTTACTACCAGTGCGAGCTCTACGATGTTGTTGCTCCCGTGAAAAGTAGCCATTTTCGCGCGCTATAACTGATGCAAGTCTGGTGGACTCTTGGCGTTCTGCCTCACCACTGCTCACCTCTACTGCCGTTTTAAACATGTTGCCAATTACAGCACGCTTGACCGTCATCGGGTGCGCGGACCTCGCTTGTACAATTATGTTCTTGGAACTCTCTTTGCGATACCATTTTACATGAACCATGCCGTTAGAGATTTTCAGCTGTGTGTTTAGGAATGGTAGCCTTCGTGTGGAGTTTCCCTTGTCAATTTTATGTACTGTGATTGCTCGTTCAGTAGTCTGAAGCATTCGTCCATCTCTGACTGGGTGGATGTAATTACGCAGCAGTCGTCGATGTAACGACAGTACAACAATGGTTTACGTGAAAGCACTGGTTCACCTATCTTGCTCATGTAGCAGATAGCGAGAACCGGCACTAGCCTTTGACCCATGGCTAGCCCTCTAATCTGGGAGAAATATCTTCCAGACCATTTAAAAACGTTGCATGTTAGACATTCCTTGACCAGAGTCATAACCCGTGCTCTACCAAGGCCGTAGGTCTCAATCTCCCTTTCATGCGACGCTAGCATTTCACTCAATTCCTGTAAGGCATCATTCACTGCGACGTTCGTGTAGAGCGATGAAACATCAAATGACTCAAGCACACAATTTTCACTTAAATTGGTTTTGTATATTTGGTCAAGGAATTGTCTGGTGTTAGTCAAATGAGAGGGTACCTTGGTTAAGAGTTGGCTCACGATCTTGTTCAAAAACCACGATATTCTGTCGGTTGGACCTCCCACACAGCTTACTATCGGTCGAATTTTGTATTCTGTTATCGCCAACGGTTCCATGTCAGTGATCGAGAGTTTATGAATCTTTATAAGACTGTAGAACACAGGACAAATTGGGTCATCAATTTTAAGCCGACTCAGGAAATTTTCGCTCAGACCTGCAGCTTTGCCGATCGTCATCCAGATATGGTTTAACCTTTTGTAATGGATTAAAGCACATGATTAAACACTGGTAAACGGTTGCATCCGTGAGGTGAAGTTCGGTGATTTCTCGGTCTAATGTCTGTGGCATGACCACAAACTCGCCGCCTTTGTCGCTCACCGAGAGGCGAATCATACCACATTCAGTCAGTTGCCGTATTTCCTTAAAACCCTGCCACTGCTCGTATGTCAAGTTAGACTGACGCTGCCGCTTGTTCTTAGTTAAAATAGACAAGACACCTGATGATAATATTCTAAATTTGATATCGGCATCAGCGCAGGGTTCCGGTTCTTTATAGAAAGAGCGCGGAAAAGGAATAGGCGGCAATGGTCTCCTGCTCAAAGTTGACGATATCTGTGGTTGATTAGCGCGTTTACATTTGACTCGGAGTTGGTCTCTAAGTCGGTGTAATCCCCCCACGACTTTCCGGATGACTTGTGCGTTTATGATCTGTGTAGGTGCAAAGGATGGTCCGAGACTAAGAAAGCTTTTAGCGTTATCAGAAATTTGAGCACCAACGAGTACCGTAATCCTAGCCGTTCGACTGCTAGTAATCGCATTTTGAGTTGAAATGTTTTTGGGTTGGTGGTTCACTTGTGAGCTGCTCGCAACATCTTGATGATTCACACGAGGACTAGACAAAAGTCTATCGAATTTTGCACATAGTACAGACTTAGCTCTTAACCGTATTAGATCACAAATTCTTCTTGACGCACCCTCAATCCTCTTCCAAACTTGTTCATCGAGATAACGTCTGCATGCCTCCTCTTTTGCAACACATTTCAATAAGCTAGAATACAACACATGTTGTTTTTGCTTAATGACCGTAGACAGGATAGACTTGTATATGTTACGTATCCTTGGATGGTCTTCTGGTAGGTTGCATACTTCACCTATCTTCTTGTTTGTGATGAAGTTCGGCAGCAGGTTGGTGGTTCTACATCGTTTCAGGAATTTGAGGGATTGAGTTGCGATCACCACTTTTTGGCGGAGCGACAGTGCTCCGCGCACAAGTGAGAACATTGATGGCGGTACTTCGTTCAATATATTCCATGTTCTGCTATCGTAAAACCTGGGCATTTTGTAGATAATATTTCTTGATTTGTTTCGCCACACAGGTTGTTACAGACACTTTTATTTGCCAACGTTTCGGCAACACGCCGTTTTCAAGGCCTGAAAGTGGGTCAATTTTTATGAATTCGTGTTCGATACCATCAAGCGCCTCCTCTGAACTGTGCATTCAACTCATTCAGCCTATTCAACGGCGAAAATCAGACGTGGGAGACGAACTCACCAAGCGTCCCACCAAGAGGCGGAGAAGTTATCCGCGCCGCAATGCGATATTGCCACCAGCGGATGAGTGAGCGCCACTCAGCATGAGCCTTCGATGACAATCTTATAGCTCGCATAGTGGTACGAACGGCATTAGATCACTAGTTATCGATATGTGCTCATTTCTGTTGTTCATTCTGGGGTTTCGCACGGAAATCCAGAATGCTTCGAGAGCTTTCCTCGCCGAGATGTCTGGCTCGTAGGCCAGAATTCTGCAAGCTACATCGAAATCGTTCCCACTGTGGTCTTCGCGTTTATGTTTTCCGAGTGGCTTTACCAAACTTTCCCTTCTTTTGCTAGAGAGGTGTTCATTTAATCGTACATGAAGAGGTCGTCCGGTCTCACCGATGTAGGTCGCATGGCAGCTTAAACATTCTATTTGGTAAACGACCCCTGTTTTAGCACAATCTCCGATTTTACCGTATGGACATGTGACGCAGTTTTCTGTGATACAAGATCTATCGTATAGTCTATTACGGACCAACTGTCGTTTGATGTTATCGTTGGGGATGTTGATAAGAACGACATTATTCTCTAGTTGAGCCTGGGCAAGACATTTCTTTATTGCGTCACTGATTCCATCCGAAATGAAGGGTATGCACAGGGGAAGTTTGTTATGATATTCGTCAGTTTTACTACCAGTGCGAGCTCTACGATGTTGTTGCTCCCGTGAAAAGTAGCCATTTTCGCGCGCTATAACTGATGCAAGTCTGGTGGACTCTTGGCGTTCTGCCTCACCACTGCTCACCTCTACTGCCGTTTTAAACATGTTGCCAATTACAGCACGCTTGACCGTCATCGGGTGCGCGGACCTCGCTTGTACAATTATGTTCTTGGAACTCTCTTTGCGATACCATTTTACATGAACCATGCCGTTAGAGATTTTCAGCTGCGTGTTTAGGAATGGTAGCCCTTCGTGTGGAGTTTCCCTTGTCAATTTTATGTACTGTGATTGTTCGTTCAGTAGTCTGAAGCATTCGTCCATCTCTGACTGGGTGGATGTAATTACGCAGCAGTCGTCGATGTAACGACAGTACAACAATGGTTTACGTGAAAGCACTGGTTCTTCTATCTTGCTCATGTAGCAGATAGCGAGAACCGGCGCTAGCCTTTGACCCATGGCTAGCCCTCTATCTGGGAGAAATATCTTCCAGACCATTTAAAAACGTTGCATGTTAGACATTCCTTGACCAGAGTCATAACCCGTGCTCTACCAAGGCCGTAAGTCTCAATCTCCCTTTCATGCAACGCTAGCATTTCACTCAATGCCTGTAAAGCATCATTCACTGCGACGTTCGTGTAGAGCGATGAAACATCAAATGACTCAAGCACACAATTTTCACTTAAATTGGTTTTGTATATTTGGTCAAGGAATTGTCTGGTGTTAGTCAAATGAGAGGGTACCTTGGTTAAGAGTTGGCTCACGATCTTGTTCAAAAACCACGATATTCTGTCGGTTGGACCTCCCACGCAGCTTACTATCGGTCGAATTTTGTATTCTGTTATCGGCAACGGTTCCATGTCAGTGATCGAGAGTTTATGAGTCTTTATAAGACTGTAGAACACGGGACAGTTGGGTTATCAATTTTGAGCCGACTCAGGAAATTCTCGCTCAGACCTGCAGCTTTGCCGATCGTCATCCAGATATGGTTTAACCTTTTGTACTGAGAAATGAATTCATTGCGCGTAGTACACTGGTAAACGGTTGCATCCGTGAGGTGAAGTTCGGTGATTTCTCGGTCTAATGTCTGTGGCATGACCACAAACTCGCCGCCTTTGTCGCTCACCGAGAGGCGAATCATACCACATTCAGTCAGTTGCCGTATTTCCTTAAAACCCTGCCACTGCTCGTATGTCAAGTTAGACTGACGCTGCCGCTTGTTCTTAGTTAAAATAGACAAGACACCACACGTAAAATGGTATCGCAAAGAGAGTTCCAAGAACATAATTGTACATGCGAGGTCCGCGCACCCGATGACGGTCAAGCGTGCTGTAATTGGCAACATGTTTAAAACAGCAGTAGAGGTGAGCAGTGGTGAGGCAGAACGCCAAGAGTCCACCAGACTTGCATCAGTTATAGCGCGCGAAAATGGCTACCTTTCACGGGAGCACCAACATCGTAGGCTCGCAGTGGTAGTAAAACTAACGAATATCATAACAAACTTCCCCTGTGCATGCCCTTCATTTCGGATGAGATCAGTGACGCAATAAAGAAATGTCTTGCCCGGGCTCAACTAGGAATGATGTCGTTCTTATCAACATCCCCAACGATAACATCAAACGACAGTTGGTCCGTAATAGACTATACGATAGATCTTGTATCACAGAAAACTGCGTCACATGTCCATACGGCAAAATCGGAGATTGTGCTAAAACAGGGGTCGTTTACCAAATAGAATGTTTAAGCTGCCATGCGACCTACATCGGTGAGACCGGACGACCTCTTCATGTACGATTAAATGAACACCTTGCTAGCAAAAGAAGGGAAAGTTTGGTAAAGCCACTCGGAAAACATAAACGCGAAGACCACAGTGGGAACGATTTCGATGTAGCATGCAGAATTCTGGCCTACGAGCCAGACATCTCGGCGAGGAAAGCTCTCGAAGCATTCTGGATTTCCGTGCGAAACCCCAGAATGAACAACAGAAATGAGCACATATCGATAACTAGTGATCTAATGCCGTTCGTACCATTATGCGAGCTATAAAGATTGTCATCTAAGGCTCATGCTGAGTGACGCTCACTCATCCGCTGGTGACAATATCGCATTGCGGCGCGGATAACATCTCCGCTTCTTGGTGGGACGCTTGGTGAGTTCGTCTCCCACGTCTGATTTTCGCCGTTGAATAGGCCGAATGAATTGAATGCACAGTTCAGAGGAGGCGCTTGATGGTATCGAACACGAATTCATAAAAATTGACCCACTTTCAGCCTTGAAAACGGCGTGTTGCCGAAACGTTGGCAAATAAAAGTGTCTGTAACAACCTGTGTGGCGAAACAAATCAAGAAATATCATCTACAAAATGCCCAGGTTTTACGATAGCAGAACATGGAATATATTGAACGAAGTACCGCCATCAATGTTCTCACTTGTGCGCGGAGCACTGTCGCTCCGCCAAAAAGTGGTGATCGCAACTCAATCCCTCAAATTCCTGAAACGATGTAGAACCACCAACCTGCTGCCGAACTTCATCACAAACAAGAAGATAGGTGAAGTATACAACCTACCAGAAGACCATCCAAGGATACGTAACATATACAAGTCTATCCTGTCTACGGTCATTAAGCAAAAACAACATGTGTTGTATTCTAGCTTATTGAAATGTGTTGCAAAAGAGGAGGCATGCAGACGTTATCTCGATGAACAAGTTTGGAAGAGGATTGAGGGTGCGTCAAGAAGAATTTGTGATTCTATACGGTCTAGAGCTAAGTCTGTGCTATGTGCAAAATTCGATAGACTTTTGTCTAGTCCTCGTGTGAATCATCAAGATGTTGCGAGCAGCTCACAAGTGAACCACCAACCCAAAAACATTTCAACTCAAAATGCGATTACTAGCAGTCGAACGGCTAGGATTACGGTACTCGGTGGTGCTCAAATTTCTGATAACGCTAAAAGCTTTCTTAGTCTCGGACCATCCTTTGCACCTACACAGATCATAAACGCACAAGTCATCCGGAAAGTCGTGGGGGGATTACACCGACTTAGAGACCAACTCCGAGTCAAATGTAAACGCGCTAATCAACCACAGATATCGTCAACTTTGAGCAGGAGACCATTGCCGCCTATTCCTTTTCCGCGCTCTTTCTATAAAGAACCGGAACCCTGCGCTGATGCCGATATCAAATTCAGAATATTATCATCAGGTGTCTTGTCTATTTTAACTAAGAACAAGCGGCAGCGTCAGTCTAACTTGACATACGAGCAGTGGCAGGGTTTTAAGGAAATACGGCAACTGACTGAATGTGGTATGATTCGCCTCTCGGTGAGCGACAAAGGCGGCGAGTTTGTGGTCATGCCACAGACATTAGACCGAGAAATCACCGAACTTCACCTCACGGATGCAACCGTTTACCAGTGTTCTACGCGCAATGAATTCATTTCTCAGTACAAAAGGTTAAACCATATCTGGATGACGATCGGCAAAGCTGCAGGTCTGAGCGAGAATTTCCTGAGTCGGCTCAAAATTGATAACCCGAACTGTCCCGTGTTCTACAGTCTTATAAAGACTCATAAACTCTCGATCACTGACATGGAACCGTTGCCGATAACAGAATACAAAATTCGACCGATAGTAAGCTGCGTGGGAGGTCCAACCGACAGAATATCGTGGTTTTTGAACAAGATCGTGAGCCAACTCTTACTCAAGGTACCCTCTCATTTGACTAACACCAGACAATTCCTTGACCAAATATACAAAACCAATTTGAGTGAAAATTGTGTGCTTGAGTCATTTGATGTTTCATCGCTCTACACGAACGTCTCAGTGAATGATGCTTTACAGGCATTGAGTGAAATGCTAGCGTTGCATGAAAGGGAGATTGAGACTTACGGCCTTGGTAGAGCACGGGTTATGACTCTGGTCAAGGAATGTCTAACATGTAACGTTTTTAAATGGTCTGGAAGATATTTCTCCCAGATAAGAGGGCTAGCCATAGGTCAAAGGCTAGCGCCGGTTCTCGCTATCTGCTACATGAGCAAGATAGAAGAACCAGTGCTTTCACGTAAACCATTGTTGTACTGTCGTTACATCGACGACTGCTGCGTAATTACATCCACCCAGTCAGAGATGGACGAATGCTTCAGACTACTGAACGAACAATCACAGTACATAAAATTGACTAGGGAAACTCCACACGAAGGTTGGCTACCATTCTTAAACACGCAGCTGAAAATCTATAACGGCATGGTTCATGTAAAATGGTATCGCAAAGAGAGTTCCAAGAACATAATTGTACATGCGAGGTCCGCGCACCCGATGACGGTCAAGCGTGCTGTAATTGGCAACATGTTTAAAACAGCAGTAGAGGTGAGCAGTGGTGAGGCAGAACGCCAAGAGTCCACCAGACTTGCATCAGTTATAGCGCGCGAAAATGGCTACCTTTCACGGGAGCACCAACATCGTAGAGCTCGCAGTGGTAGTAAAACTAACGAATATCATAACAAACTTCCCCTGTGCATGCCCTTCATTTCGGATGAGATCAGTGACGCAATAAAGAAATGTCTTGCCCGGGCTCAACTAGAGAATGATGTCGTTCTTATCAACATCCCCAACGATAACATCAAACGACAGTTGGTCCGTAATAGACTATACGATAGATCTTGTATCACAGAAAACTGCGTCACATGTCCATACGGCAAAATCGGAGATTGTGCTAAAACAGGGGTCGTTTACCAAATAGAATGTTTAAGCTGCCATGCGACCTACTCTGAAGTTTCGCACCACGGTGGACCCACTGTTATCCCACGGTGGGCCCCCAACCGACGGTGGGCCCACCATTACTTCCCAGTTATCCTCCAGATATCCCCCGATTATGGTGTCCGCCCCCACTTGTCCCACCGTTAGCCCACCATTGTTATCAGTCCCACGGTGAACGAACCTTTTCCCCACGGTTGGCCCACCATGCTTTGAGAACCCATGGTGGAACCTCTGTTTGCCCACCTTTTGCCCACTGTTAGCCCACATTTCCGTTTTTTCCACGGTTGAACCACCTTTTGTCCACCATTTGCCCACCATTGTCCCACCTATCCCAACTCCGCATTAATCCCCGTTTTAACCACCGAAGGCCCACCATTCGCCCACCTTCACCTCATCTAAAGACCTGTCCCGCGGGAGCGTGTTTGCAGAATGACACAGGTATTTGATGAAAACAGCATCACTCATTGTGTTTACTGGTTCCAATCCATTTATCCGGTTCCGCTCCCGCTTGCGGTAAGATTTCTGGACTTCTACTAAGTCTGAGACTCCGGCACGGCACACGGCGTAAACGATTGTAGCAAAAGTATGATGCGAACTCTCCTTGATATAGTGAGGATCTTGTTTCAGTACCTACTTCAGTACTAGCTCTTTTAGGTATTCTTTGCCGTAGTCAGTGGGCACATATCGTAACTAACTGTTAGAAGAGGAGTAATTGAGTCGACACTCGTGAATGCTCAAATATCGTACATCCCTTCTGACTTCTTCACGAGAAAGAAGGCCTGTCCAAGCACGTGAGTAGATAACCTCCGAAATGTTCGTTCCAAGTGGATGAAAATCCTGCTCATATTCAGGCCACATGGAAATGCAAAGTCCTTGGTTTCGCTGCACTCGCGAAACATTGTTGCACTCATGATTGTACTGTTTTTTAAATGCCAATATGTTGGAAATAAATCACTATGCTGTTATGTGGTGTCCAGAAAAAGGCGATCAGAACACGATGAGAATGTGGGCGGAGGAGCATGATGACCCCCGCCTAACTCGTTGAGTTACCCCGATAACCCCTGGAAGTGCCCTGATTAACCCTTGCAAATACTCCGATTAAACCCTGGCAAATCCCTGGAAAGACCCCAGTTTCTCCACGGAAGTCCCCCAGGTCCTCCTCGTGAATCCCCTAGTTAGCCCAGGGTAGCCCCTCGAATAGCCCGCGGTGGCCCCACTGTTTGCCCATGGTTGGTGTGCCGAACATTAACCATGGGATAACGGTGGGCCCACCGTGGTACGAAAGTTCAGAGTACATCGGTGAGACCGGACGACCTCTTCATGTACGATTAAATGAACACCTTGCAAGCAAAAGAAGGGAAAGTTTGGTAAAGCCACTCGGAAAACATAAACGCGAAGACCACAGTGGGAACGATTTCGATGTAGCATGCAGAATTCTGGCCTACGAGCCAGACATCTCGGCGAGGAAAGCTCTCGAAGCATTCTGGATTTCCGTGCGAAACCCCAGAATGAACAACAGAAATGAGCACATATCGATAACTAGTGATCTAATGCCGTTCGTACCATTATGCGAGCTATAAGATTGTCATCTAAGGCTCATGCTGAGTGACGCTCACTCATCCGCTGGTGACAATATCGCATTGCGGCGCGGATAACATCTCCGCTTCTTGGTGGGACGCTTGGTGAGTTCGTCTCCCACGTCTGATTTTCGCCGTTGAATAGGCCGAATGAATTGAATGCACAGTTCAGAGGAGGCGCTTGATGGTATCGAACACGAATTCATAAAAATTGACCCACTTTCAGCCTTGAAAACGGCGTGTTGCCGAAACGTTGGCAAATAAAAGTGTCTGTAACAACCTGTGTGGCGAAACAAATCAAGAAAAAAAAACTGTAATGAGTTAGAAGGAAGTTCTTATAATACAGATTTTAAAAATTTACAATTAGCACTAACAACAGCCCACGCGAAGCCAATTTCGAATGTAATCCTGTCGTATTCGAATGCGCCTTGTCTGTGAAGCTCAACTGCCGACAGCAGCGCTAGACAGGTGAAAAGAAATATGAGGAGGAACTGAAAGAATTTATACACTGCAAATTTCTTGCTTCCATTTTGTCTCGAGTTGAAAAAGAAGCTTACTCGAATGTTGATGCATCCACAGCATGCTGGTATTTCCTATAAAACTTAATATAATGCATAAACGCCGAAAAAATCGTAATAATCGTACATCACTTGAATCCCTGCCGGCCGCCATTCTAGGCATTTCTTCAGCATCAGGAAAAACCTGCTGCACATGAGTGTGATCCTTTTTAAACAACGTTCTACTGCTGCAGTTTCGTGCCAAATATGACCCTGTGTTCATAGGACCTAGCCATTGGGATATACCTTCTACTGGTTTTGGACATGTCGAGCAGCTTCACCGTAGTGACCGGCCTAACCTTACAGCTGCTACGAAATGAGGCTCACCCAAAGATGAATTGTTTCCATTTGTTATCAAAACAAAATGATCACAAAACAACTTGATGAGAATTCTAATTTTAGGTTAAGAATCGAGGAATTTGGAGCTCAGGCCATAATACCACAACACCCAAAAAACAACTTGTCGACGAGCTTTTGGCAAGAAATTGCTTGCCAAAAGCTTGTCGACAACTTGTTTTCATAATTCCTTGTTGACAAATTGTTCGCCGAAAAGCTTGTAGACAACTTGTTCCCGCCATTTCTTCCCTGACAAACAAACTTTCAGTTAACAGCAAACGCTTTTCTGAAATTGTACCATGGTAACCATTGCCCTGGTGTCCTCAATGGTGTCACCGTGTGCTACATGCGCAAGGGAAGTTGACTCTTTCTCGTCGACAGGACTGCTCGGCTAAAAGGTTGCTGACAATTTATTTCGCCAGAAGCTTGCTGACACTTTGTTTTTGGAAAAGCTGAAGAAAAATTGTCGACAGCGATCTGCTTGCTAAAAGCTCCTTTGCAAGTTGTTTCTGGGCAAAGCGGGTAGGACACTTTGTTTTTGGATTGCTGAGTCTGATTTGCGATAAAGGCTGCCTTTGTCTTTTTCTGAAGTGCTATGGGCGGTAGAGTATGCGCTATAACCGCAGGTTAACCAGTTAGACATTTTATAATCAAGAACCATTATCGCCTCGAAATCTTCTGTACAGGGTGCGGCAAAAGTATTGTCCGCTTGACATGGCTTGTGAAAACCTCAGTATTTAGCTTAGATGTGACGAGTTTCTTCATAACATACAGGAAACATCGCCGATCACCTGCGTCAGCTGGGCAAGGTTAAAAAATTATCACAGTGACTGGTCATAATCTGACCACCCCTCCAGCGACGTGGAGAGGTGGCTACTGATTTGCTCTCTACAGGAACATTGAAAACTGGCTGAAGTCCATCTTCACAGTAGATAAGAAGTGGATCCAGTACGTCAACATCAAGCCCCGCCCACACTGAATTGACAAGGATAAGCAGCTTGACCGCTGCCAAAGTCAGGTGATAACAGCAAAGGCATCATCCATTATGCTCCACTGTCACACTAGACTGCCCTCAAGACGGACCTGTACTGTCAGGAGCTGGATAGAATAGCCGCAAAAATCGCAGGAAAGGGTCTGAACTACGGGACGATACGATTCCTGCACGACAATGCTCGCCCGTATCTATAAGAGTGACTCGCCATAACCCATTCAACTTTAGATGGAGAGTGCTGACTCACACAACGTACAGCCCTTACCTTGCCCTGAAAGATGACCACCTTCTCCTGTACCTCTCTAACGCCGTGCAAGGTAAAGCGTTCGATAATGAAGGTGACCTGGATCACTCACTGGTTGGGCAACATTCCGTCTCGATGCCAAACAAGTTCTACGCCGAAGGCATCGAAAGGATCTCCGAAAATGGGCGAAGTGTAGTAGGACGTAGTGGTGGTTTATATATCCCTTAATGTGCTTTGCTCTTTTTGAAAAGTCAAGAAAATGTATTGTTTCAAAATCCGCTAGAACTTTCACTACAACTTAATATAACGGCGAATTACAGAGAGAATTGAGTTTGGTGCTATGGAACTCCGATGTGGACCCAGCGTGTTCAAATCTCAGTTAGCAAACGAAACCTCAAGGTAGCACAGCTATTCTTGGTTCCACCTGCAAATCAAGACCGGAGCGTGGTTTACTGATAGCTATCAACACCTGCTCTCAAGTGCGTGCATAATAAGTAACTTTAATTACATTGGCACTAATTTTCTGTGAGAAGCACATTGGCAACGCAAATATGTCGGTCCCTATAATGTCCGATTTTGCATTCATCTTCCTAACAATCCACATGGTCAGAGCTATAGGGATGATAACAATAGTGCTCGATATTTGTGCTTGCTATGTGATCATCGCACATTCAACGAGTGCTATGGCGCAGTACAAATGGGTGCTGTTAGGAATGTCGGTGGGTTTTGTAAGATACTAAGATCCGGGCCCTACCCAAAACATTTATAGCTTTATAGTAGCTGAATCACCATAATTTCAGCTTGTATCATCAAGTTCCAACATGATTTTCTCCTTGTTGATTCTGCCAGCTAGGTTGGGTGGAGCGATTGGAGTACGCTTTGCTGGATTACTCTCGGATCTGTTCCCGGATGCTGGCGAAATATTCATGGTATTTTGAAAACTTTAATGTGTATGCATAATTTAGTACTGCTGCAGTAGGAAGCCAGAACTTCCAGCTACTGGTTGAGTTTCACTACTTTTACCTGACTCTAACCTTAGTTCTCACATTGGAATGTTGTCAATGTTCCGCAGAAGAAGAAGCTGGGAAATCAATGAGCACGATCATTTTCGATGGTTGGTCCAACTTGGATTTCCATCTATCCATATTTGCTGAATGCGTGTCAGATTTTCAGGAAGGAGGGGGGGGGTGGATGATAAACAATGTGTAGGCGCACAAACACAGTGCTGGCCACACGCCTAGTGCGTGCTCAGGAAACATGAGAACCGTGTTCTATTCCAATCCGAAGCATAAGACTGAAAAGTGGGAGCTCAACAATTAAAACATGGTCCTCGTGCAAAACACATTCATTTAGAATCAATAGTTCCATACTAATAATGGTCATATCTACGCAAAATCATGCATACCCATGCAAAATCCATGATGAAACCATGCGTCTCCAAATCCGAAGCAGATTCAAAACCCTCGAAAAACCAACGATTTTCTCATTTCCGAACCCATGCATACCTACGAAAAACACGGTCTCTGGCTCCTTGAATGGTTCTTTTTGAGCGACAAGTTGAGCAAAATATATGTAGAATCCATTTCCCAGGAACGAGCTCTTTTTCGTTAATTCTGCTCGACCGATATATGTTCCAGAACGGAATTTATTATTAGTGATACTATTACGTTTATCTTTATTATTATTACCAGCCTGATCCGGAAAAAAAAGCCTGAGAGTCCGGTTAACGCCGGACTCTCAGGCTTTTTTTGGCCCACTTCACTCACCTCGCATTTCCCACGCCGTTGGACTCTATTTTGGTTGTTTTCCCACTTTTCGACCCCGGCGCACCCTATCACAGTAGTGGACCCGTCTCCCCACCTATTGGCGCCACTCTCGCAATTGTGGGCCATCCAGCGACGTTCCGCTTCTACTGGACGCCAGCGCATCGCTTCCATAGCAGTAGCCCTTTTCCTTCCATTTCCCCAACGCCCGTGCCGGCGCAACACTCATCCACGTCATCCCTCGTTCGCCTGGTTCCTCTTTTTCGTTATGAAGTTGTCCTAACAGTCTCTCCACTTTTATACGGGCCTGTAATCATAGGCCTATCTCAGTCGACCGTGGTGAGAACAACTTTCGGCCATTGAAAGGAGTTAACATTTCTGAACATGAAAAAAGTGGCGTGGCCTGAAACATCTTTCAATCAAGGTAAAAATCAAAATTTAGCTCATTTTCGTACATAACGCGACACGCTGAGCACGATGGTGTAGGTATATTCCATTCTTGATGGCTGGTTCTCGTGCACACACATGAAATGCCAATTAAGAAGAAGTAAGATTATTATTATTATTATTATTATTATTATCATTATTATTATTATTATTATTATTATTGTTATTATTATTATTATTATTATTATTATTATTATTATTATTATTATTATTATTATTATTATTATTATTATTATTATTATTATCTATTACGTCACTTAAAGTGAACGCGAAAAAGGCAATGACATGACATGACTTGATCGAGTAACATCAACCGGTACGTTTGAGTAATGATACCCTCCACATCTTATCCTTGTTTTTCTGGGGAAATTATTTTGGACTTTTTCGAGCACACGTATGTCCTTTTTTCCATGTGGACAAAAAACTATAGAGCCAAATTCAAGTATGGGTCAGAAGTATGAATTATAAGCTTTCAGCAGCTCATATTTGTCCTTTAAACAGTTTTTTGAAGATCTGGTATGTGTAGGTAACCGCCTCTCTACAGAGACATCTGTAGCGATCAGCGCAGTCCAATTTGTTGTCATATCGAAAGTCTAGATCAACAACTTTATCGACACTTTCTATCGTATCTTTCTATCTTCACGAAACTGAATATCGGTATCATTTCTGTTGTAAATTTTAGTATCATCAGCAAACTGTTTGCAAGTGACACCTTTTTCCTCCAAAGACAGCGGTAAATCTGCAGTATACAGGGCAAACAGAACAACGAACAGAACTCCCACTCCCCCTTGCGGGACACCACTTGGGACAATTCTGCAGGAGGAATAAAAAGAAATAATTTTGAGTTGGAATGTTCTGTTACACAAAAAATCTGAGAGCTAGTCGCAGATTTTTGAGTATACCCTTACACCTTATAGAGTACCATCTTATGACTGACTCGATCGAAAGCTTTGGAGTATATATAACATCACAAGGTTTCTTCCCATCCATCTACTCCAATCATTCAATCATTCTAAAAAATTCAATTCTAAAAAATTTGTTTCTACAGATTTTCCTTGAACAAAGCTATGATGATTGCACGCTATTATTTCATCCTTCTCGAAATGATTCGCCAAATCTGCTTTTAGTCCTTTTTCAAAAACACTACAGAAGAACGAAGTAGTGCTGACAGGTCTATAATTGTCAACCTCAGTTGCGGGCTCTTTCTTTAGTAAGGGGTGATGAAAGAGGGCTTCCACCTGTATGGTACTTCGGAAAATATTAGCGACTGACTAAAAATGTATGCAAGAGGAGCAGCTAGTATATGTGCAATATTCTGAACAAACGACGTGGGTATAAAATCGGGTGTGAGAGAATAAGATTTCGGCCACTATTCGATCATCTCACAAACAGTGATTTCATCAAACCATGGAAACGCTTCCATAGAATATTTTACGTTGGGATTGAACTCTGGCAATTCTTCTACATCTTTGGAGTACACCTCACAAAATTTTTCCGCCAGTAAGTTTGCTTTGTCAGAATCTGACAAAGCAAACTTACTGGCGGAAAAATTTTGACATTGCAATCTTGGCGCCTTTCTTTATACAAAGAATATGATGTGAAGCCTTCATTTTTTTAACTCAAAAACCCAAAGAAGAAGTTTCGCTGAATTGGTCACACTTGCTAATATCATCTGGAGGCTACTTCTGTGCAAAGTTGCGGGTGCTGGCCATGACGGGTCCATAGGCGAGTAAGTAATACGGAGATCACAAGAGAGCGGATATATCATTGCATCGGAAAGTATCTTAAAGGCAAGGGTCCACCTCATCTTCGTAGTTCAGCTAACAGCGGATTCTGCATCTACTCGGCGCGATGGTTCCAACGGTATACATAAATTGTCTCAGAATGGTCCATAAACCCGTCTTCCAGGACGGGGTCTGTAACAGTTTGCCAACTCGAGTTGACATGTGAAGCCGTTGATCTTATCGACTGAACACGCCAAGACTCGTTGACCAACGCGGCAGCCGTGGCAGGCAGCCAGCACAGCTTGGAGCGATCCGCCTCCGGGCTCCAAATTTCTACCCAGCTCGTGCCTTTCAAAAATGGGTATTTCGTCGCTTCTGTGCCTGTTGATGTACATCCCGGGGATCAACATGATGAGAAGGTCTAGGATTAATGGTAAATCCAACAGGCAGAACGAGGTGGCCCCCTGCCTTTAACAAATTGAAGTGTGATGAAGAATATAGGAGCAAGGCTGGTATCGCAAGTACAAGTAGTCCGGAGCTGGCCAGGCGGCCAGACTGGTAGAACCTACGCAACTCATTGGAGGGATTTAGTATTTGAGCTCAGTTAGTGAACATTTTCGCTTCTCTGTTAACTTCCTAGGAATTTCCGAAGCTTGGAGCTTGTGCTTGCACGTACCTCAAGTGCTGTCTCACCCCACTTTCTATCATCCCCCAGAGGCGCAAGTCATGCAGAATTGGCCAATTTCTGTAGAAACAGGTCATGTACTTCACTGCATTCACGGCTAACGATGTTCTCTGCGCTGTGCGATGTCCTCTGCGTATGATTATTCCATCTTCTCATCTTTCGAATCGAGCGACTGGTATAGTGAAAATCTCGAACAAGTTTGACGACCTGCCTACGCTCTTGCCTCTAGCCGCTACTCAGGTGTGAAAACTTCAGGCACACTCGCTCTAGAAGAACCAATTCAACTGAGTTTTCAATTTTTCAAACATGGTTCCAACTGAGTCTGTCCCAGAACAATCACCTGTAACAAACTCTGTAGGACCCATACACATACTCGGATTTGCAACTAACTACTCAATATGTAACAATATCGCCACTGCATGAACACATGCGCACTCAAATGTCCACGCTTAGTTCCTAAATGGAAGTTGAATGCGTTCTTATTTACCCTATAGAAGAATTTTAAGAAAAATGTGTGAGCTTAGCAAACTTCTTACACTCACAACGTGTTAGGCTGGCGGAAAAATCTTGTCCAAAAAGGAGCAGCCGCCCCTTGAAAAACCCCACGTCAAAAGGATGAATGGATGCAACAGTATGGAATGCTCCTGCTGAGACGACAGTCTACCCCCACCATCTAAGCACTCCAAGTTTGAAATTTGGCCAAAACAGTCGCGTAAAAAAGAAAAGATGAAAACTCTGCACTACCCCACCTTTCTTCCACACCAAATTCGCCACTTTTTCCAATGAAGAGGCCTATACAAACAAGCGAAACTGGATTGGGACACCGTTCCCTGTGTTTCCTATTCCTATCTAATCCATACTTCTACTCATTTTACTTTTGAGACTCCGGCATCCCAAATAGCTGAAACTCCAGCTGTTTTTCTCTTGTGCACTCTCTTTCCCTCCCCCATTGTCTGCATCTTTGTGATATTTCTTTTCTGCATCCGGCATTAATCATTGTAAACCTCTATTTTAGATGATCGTTTTACTGAACGTTCTTTCCATATTATGGAGTGTTGAAATTGGTTTTGCCTTTCGCCTCTACACACTTGACTCTACAATGTCAAGAACAAGAACAGGTAAACGGTTATCACACCCTCGAACTTCTCATCGAGTCAAGTGAACTGTAACTACATATAGGAGCAAAAAAACCTCTGTTGGTGTGGATCCGGTTGAGCATGCTGAGCACCCTATGTAGCTCTTTTGCATCCAAAATGTTCCACCCACTTCCCACCAATGACCAGTTATGTAGTTTTTGGCAGTGAATGAAAGGCTGAGATCGCTGATTTCGTCGATAGACCCTTCCAAAGTACGGATTGTTTTCACTGATCAGTTACTGCCACGAATCTCTGGCTTCGTGGCAACTAGACTAGGTCAGTACTCCGTCCTGTGAAGAGGGAATCATTTCGTGTAATAAAAACCCTGGAATATTTCTCTCCGAGGGAAGACGGTAGGGTTGCCACTATAGCTGTGAAGGCAGCATTTTCCTACGCGATCTAGTCCTACTATATATATTTATTATGCTTCCATCTTAACATGATCCCTAGCCGGTCACCATATGCCCCACTTAGCGATGACACCAGCCGTAAGTATAAATGCGCTCCGCCAGAGCTAATAAAAATTCAGAATTAAGGGAACAAACTCGGAAGGATATAAGTAACGGAAAGTAATTAGTACTATTGTGTTGTGCCTCCTAATAATAATTGGTATCAATTGTGCGTAGATAGTTAAATGTATTTCGTATGATTAACGAACAAAACTTATAAACTTGTTGACTCATAGAACTACGAAATTCATTTCGATTGCAATACAGAATGCAATCCAGAATAGTTCCGCCCATATATGTAATAATATTCAATCAGCCCTTCATATAAACGTAGATGTTGTTCACACAATCAAAAGATTTTCGGGGAGCTACGCCTTGCTGAGATGTGAACGAGAGATGAGAGTGCACCGAGTTAGAGCCGTGCCATTTTTCTGCATCTACTAGTGGTTACATATAAGAGAGCTAGAGAATCTTTCATATTGGAAGTTGCATATGGTGATAGGGACGGATCATTGGCAGTAATCAAAGAAAGAAGACGCTCTCTCGTATGACGTTTTCCTGGAACTAAAATTGCAGCTTTGCCTGGAATCCACTTCAATTTTGTTGTTGTAATGCGATCAGATCCGCTTTATATTGAACCTCTCAGACCGTGCACATCTGGAGTCGTGAATCGCACTGCACAAAGCGCTTTCTCAAAGAAAAAAGCGATCGAAAGTTAAAGAGCCGCTATGTACATCGCAACAAGGCTGCTATTATTATAAACCAATCAAGCGGAACGTTACATTCTCACTAAAATATGTACGTGAAAATAGATATTTCGGTTCCAGGAAAATTTATAACCTCCGTTATGTTTTCGTTTCCGCTACCTTTCATGGTTCTTCTCTCTATTCTCTTCCATGATGTTCAAGCCACCGACGAACAGAAGGCGGATCTCATAGCTGACAAGGGAAGTGCAAGAGGCCATATTCGAAAATCGGGATGAAACCTATCTGGCTTGAATCTTTGTTGGAGAGGGTGTTACAGTATATATTTCATTATTGCCCTCGATTCCAAAAAACAAAAATCCCACCACAGTACCATATGCGCTGCAGCACTCGTCCGTCAGCGACGATGTGGCCGAGTGGGGAGGATGCGGACTGATAGGCAGGAGGTCGAGGGTTTGGATCCCGTCATTGACACTCGTTTTGCATTTTTGTTTTTTATTCCTCCTATGTTATTGAAATCAATTTTGGAGGGCTAGAAGACAACACTTGTCTTTACTGACGTACTAGCTATAGAATAACTACTATGCTATGAACGTAGTTTAGTGATCGTACAGCTTTCCCTCGAGTCGCTAGAAAATTGTAAAATTTTCATTCAAAACAAAAAAAGGATGGTCAATGAGAAAGCATTTACTGGCAGCAACGGTGCACACAGACAATGAAGTGTTCAAAGCAAAAGCGGTGAGAACAATGAGGTCGCAATCGCCGATTTGACCTTAAAAAGGGGTACTCCCCAAATGTGTGGTTTCCAAATGGCATCATCAGAAAATGGGGAAGAAAATACCTGCTCTACGGGTATGGGCTTTCCGCCGAATCCGACAAATCCCGATTCATACGGGAGGGGAGAGCAAACCTCATCAATTTCGGACATTATATCCCATTCCTCGTCCATCTTTTCCTCATCATCGACTTCTAGTTCTTCTTCATCTGCTATTGTAAGCTCGCAGTGAGCAGCCTCAAGAAGAATCCTTCCAAATGCTTCGGCCAACTTCCGCTCATCACGAGTTGCACAGTTGCCATCACCCGGACCAAACCGAGCCAACAAAAGGGCCACGACGCGTGAAGGTTCGAACATTATGAACCGAGTGGGAAAGATTTTGAGTTACAGTCGTGAAAAGTGACTGCTACTTTATAGCTAATCGAGGGAGAAAAGCAGGTTTTATATAACGTAGTTATTCCGTGCCTAGTGCGTCAGTAAGGATAAGTATTATCTTCTAACCTTTTAAATTTGATTTCAACAACACAGGGGGAATAAAAAAAATGAGAGAGCAAAACAGGTAGGTGCGCATGACGGGGTTCAAACTCTCGAGCTGACAGTGCAGCATCCTCCCCACTCGGCCACATCGTCGCTGACGGACGAGTGCTGCAGCGCATATGGTACTGTGGTGGGATTTTTGTTTTTTGAAGCCGAGGGCAGTAACAAAATATATACTGTAACACCCTCTCCAACAAAGATTCAAGCCAGATAGGTTTCATTCCGATTTGCGAGTCTGGCCTGTTGCACTTCCCTTGTGAGGTGAAAATTTTAAGATCATTTTTTGTCACCTAGATAATGATTGCTGCTAAAGTTCTGATGTGTTCTACCGCCGATCAAGACAAGTTGGGATTTTGCGAATTCCAGAATCATCTACACAATCAGACTGATTCGGCATTCTTTCTTATTATCCCCGAGAACTACAACAAGTTTGTTCTATTCAGTATTTGCACAGGCGGCTACATCTTTTCAATTCCCCTGGTGATCTTGGTTATCATTTTCAAAATAAGAAGGATCTTCTCAAATGTTCAACACAGCGAACGTACAATTGTAATCCACAAGTCGCTTCTGAAGAGTCTTATATTTCAGGTAAACACTTTCTCAGTTCAAACACCTGATGTTATTTCAATTTAGCAATATCATAAATCTAATATAAGTTCATTTTTTCTTACGTTCTTCCAGCCCTTTATCAATCTAAATTTTGCCTTCTTGGACTAGGTTGGCCAATTAGAAATACGTGTCGCCATTTTTCGTCTTGACCGTGTTATTGTTCTTTTGTACATATGCGTGGAGTCGTTTCGGAATGATTCATGGAGTGCAATGTGTACATCTTTCAAGTATCCGTATTTAGTACTTTGATCTTTAGAAATTCTGAAGGTCGACACTTTAAAATTATTGTTCTTCTACATGCTATGTGGCTCTAAGCAAAGGTAGCAAGCACCCTACTTCAAGTCACGCTTTTAGAGGGCGGGACTCTGCCATTTGGCCACATCCGTGCGACGATCCACTTTTTGGATAACAATGCTCATACTTGCGTAACTGAACTGAAGTTGCGCGTGTAAATCAATCTTTCGATCACCCTCCACTTCGTATCCGAAAAGTCTATCAGCTGTGTCTTATTGTGTTCTCAAAATAGTAACTAGACTTCTCGTTTTTGTAATTAGTGCTTTCTTCCTGTAACATTTGGTGGGATTTAGCACATCACGAAAAGCTCTTAAAAAATTTATTCTGGTGATCCACTGGTGAAAAGACGGAGCTCCTATTATAGAACTAGTCTAGACGAAGTTCAACAGAAGAAAGAATAAGAGAGGAAAAACTGATAGCTTGCCCCATTCGCACGTTTGCACTCGAATGAACATCATGTTTCAGTCCATAATCCCATCGTTCTTCTTGTGTCTGCCCACTGCGTTAGTGGTTCTAGCTCCAACCAACCAAGAGGTCTTTGATGTCAGCAAACGTACGTTTTCTTTCATAGAAATAATTCAGCTAATTAAGAAATGATGCACTTTATAGAGTCTCCAATTTATCCCTATGTGTTTATTGTCATCTCTCCACCACTGTTTGCTTGTTATTCACCAGCTCATGCCATTACTACAATAGCAGTGACCAAGCCATACCGTGAATTCATCATGAAATGCTTTAGTAGAACATGCGGACAAAAAATAGCAGGAAATGTCCTACGAAGACAACCTCTCATGACCGTATCTTGTAGCGTTATTCGAACGAATAATTAATACGATAAACTATTTAAATTATGATTATGACATTGGAGTCCTCCTATATGAATCCTCCTATATAAATCCTCATAGTTCAGCAGAATCTTTCACGGATCTCCCTCATTCTAGGGACTTCGGTTGTTCGTGGTTGGATACCGAACGGAAAAGCAAAATTCATCTAGTAGCTTTTTTGCAGGGATTTCAGACTCGTAAGCAAGAATCGCAAGAACACCACGTTGAAATCTTGAGCGTAGTGATTGTCCTGTTTATGCTTCCCAAGGCCGGAACCAAGCTGCCACCTTTTTTGCTAGCTGTTCTTCTACGCGCTCCCTCAGTACCCGTCCCGTTTCACCAGTATACAAAGCATTGCACTCTGAACACTTTATCTGGTATATCATACCAGACTTAGAGCAATCTCCCTCCTTACCGAGCCCGGAAAAAGTGATAGTCGGTAGGGGAGAGGTCTGGAGAGTAAGGTGGGTGAGGGAGAACTCGATGCCTAACTGCGTCAGTTTTTGCCGGGTGAGTTTTGAAGTGTGAGGCCCAGCGTTATCCTGAAGCTGGAGAGGCCCACCTCTGTTTACCACTGCCAGCCACATTTGTCGCAACTTTTCATACACCAAGTCTAAATCACAACAGTAAGACTCTGATTTAACAGCCTGACCAAGTTGCAGAAGGCTATAATGAATAACACCCTTACAACACCACCAAACTGTCAACATGATCTTTCTAGGGTGAAGATCTGGTTTAGGGAAGCTTGGAGGGTAGAGAACTTGTCTACCCATACATAACCACGTTTCTTATTATAGGAGCCATTTTTCATCTACAGTTAATAAACAGTCAAGAAATGGCTCGATTTTCTGGCGAACGAGGAGGTTAGAACAGATCTCGTAGCGGGTGGATTACTGGTCATCGGTCAGATAATGGGGTGTTCACTTTTACATTTTCCTCACCATGCCAATGGAGGCCAAATGTTTTGAAACTGTAGCATAGTGAACCACAAGGCCTGGCGCCAACGTACGATTAGTAGTATCGGGTTTCGTTTCCACCGCTGCTCTCAGTGCTTGATCATCCAGCGACATGCTTCGACCACGACCGGGTTTATCTTCGAGATCAAAATCGCCGGAAAACAACTTTGCGAACCAGCACCTCACTGTCCTTTCGGAAAGAGAATCCACGCCAAAAGCAAGCGCTATATTACGGGCTGCTTCCGCAGCAGAATGGCTGATTTTGAACTCGTACAACATGATCACTCAAAAATCGCGTCGGCTCACCATTTTTCGCGACCCTATAAAAAGTCCAGGGAAGAGCTAGCCAGATTATTGAAGAAGCACCTGAAAGAGCAGGACAAACCCTACCAGGAGCTAGCACAAGTTGGCTTGAAGTTGTTGATTTGGTCAAGAAAAGTTTTTTTTCAAGCATACCGTAAAACGGCCATTATTTTCGTAACAACCTAATATATTACGCACTAACTGCTTTTTGATGTTATCGTTTACCAGAATGCATCATTTTGCAGTTGTGCTTGTACTAGACATTTACTTAGTTCATCATTCGCCTCATCAGTCCCAAAAGGAAAACATAGCGGGAGTTTGTTCTCATGTGAAATATCCGAAATTAGAGCGGGTCGTTTAGCTGTTGTGTACCCGTTATAGCTTGCCATGCTTGATGCTAACTGGAGCAACTCTTGGCGCTCAGCTTCATCAGTGCAAACTGGGTAGCGGTCCCAAACACATTACGTGAAACGACGCATTTCACAGCTGTAGGATGTGCGGAAGTCGCGTTCAAAATGATGTTCTTTCTTAGAACTGGTCTTGAATTAGTCCATTTTACCTTAATCATGCTGTCGTTAGGACTTTTTGGGTTTTCTCGTGTAAACCTGATGTAATGTGACTGCTGTCTGAGGATGTTGAAACACTCGTTCAATCCGGACTGTGTTGAGGTGGCGATGCAACATTCATCAAAATAGAGGCAATACGTCAAGGGCAAACGCGCCAACACCTGTTCCTCCACTTACGAAGCAAACCGCGAAGATAGGTGCGAACCTTGGACCCATAACAATCTGGGTAAAGCACTGCCCGGACCACTTGCAAACATGACAGTTTAGAAGTTCATTGACCAACGCAGTTGTGTCTGCTACGACCATCCCGTACATCTCAATAGTCGAAGCATGCATTTTCAGCACGTCCGCTACTGCTTGTAACGCTGCGTTATTCTGAACATTTTTATGCAAGGAAATCACGTCGAGTCATTCCAAGACACAGTTTTGATTAAATTTTGTTTTGCGCAGATGTTCAAGAAATTGACGCGTGCTTGTGAAGTGGGAGGGCACCTCTTCTAAAGGCTCGCTCACACTTTTCCGCAAAGACCATGAGATACGGTAGGTTGGATCCAACACACTTCGGTATAGGCCTTGCATTAAAGGCATTCGCAGACATATGTGTCGCAGACATATGTATTCTACATATTCGTATATTCTACATATTACGTACATATTCGCAGACATATGTATCCTGTATCACGCTGGGAGACTTTGTGGATCCTTAGTAGGCTGTAAAATTGTCGAGCTTGAGACGAGCAAACCGACTTTCCAGTCTGACCAATCGCGGCAGTTAATTTCCCGCATTATGCCATGAATCCTTCCTCAGTTGCGAGACCGTCTATAGTATCATCTTTCAGGTGGAGCTCAGTGATTTTGCGATCCAACGATTGCAGTATGACAACGAACTCTACACCTTTATGACTCATCCAGACTCAAATTGTGTCGTTTCTTTCTAACTATCACAGTTTCTCTAAACAACTTCCACTGTTCGTGTGTGATGTTGCTGTAACGGTACTTTTTATATTTGTTGTAGACATCAAGTACCGCTGATGGCAATACGCGAAATACAACATCAACTTCAAAATTAGGCTCCGGTTCTTTGTAAAAGAGGCGCGCAAAAGTAACCCTGAGCAACAACCTTTTGCTAACTAGCGAAGGTGTTGTGCTCGACTATCACTTTTCGCCTCTTCGCGGAAAAGTTCTCTCAACCTCTGAAGCCCTCCTACTAGGTTGCGGGACGTTTCTGCATTCACAATGGGGGCCGATGAGGAGGAAAGACGGAGGCTATATATTTCTAGAGCATATATGACGCTGATCACTAATTTATCCTATGTAGTAAAAATGCAATTTAGAGAATGAGTGACCACAAACCGGACGGTTCGAGTTATGCCACCTTTCTTTAACTTCGTTTTGTTTTGCGTTGTACGTTTTTTTTTTCTTTTTCATCGGCGCACCTTTGAGTGCATTAAAATAAAATAAAACAAACATTGCATGAGGCTAACCAAATTTGGGCGAAGTAATCTAGAGGCCATTCTTATTTTCATGATGCTTTCTTTCTCCCCTTTATTGTAGAGCGGTCTTAAGCACAAGCATCAAACTCTTTCATCCAAAATTTTGATTACGCCGTTTTTCTCTCCGGAGTGTAAAGCGAATTGTAGTGGGATTTCTTCCGCTGTGACTAGAAAAATCAACTGTTTGCGAACACTGATCGTTAGAATTTTGAGGCGAGTTACTCTGGAAACCACACCAGTCTGTCCCTGTGCGGAAAACGCCTCAATTTTGTTGGCCGAATTCTACGGGAAGATGAAGACCTCGCAGAGGTCTTTTTATTCGCCCAATATGTAGGACAAATCCGGCTCTCATAAACCGCCCGTTATTAAGTCACAAGAATGTCAACTGGGCGAGAACCGAATTGTGAAAGTCAGTGACCTCTAGCAATGCCCGACTCAGTTCTTTGCCTCGTAGTCCATAGATTTCTGGAGTCGAGCTCCTGCTGTAGAAACGCCAAAAGCCCGGCGACTGTTGTGGTGCATAGTTCGATTTATACCTTCAGTTATTTGATTTTTTACTTTTTCTGAGACTTTTTTTCCTGAAAACTTCAAAACAGCGGAAACTTAAAGGCAGCACTCACGCTGAAAAAAGTTCCCTTGAATTTGTGCTTTACTTGAAGGTGTCATCAATTGGAGCGTAACTGCAAAAGGAATCACTCCGAATCGTGCAGTTACTCGAGTAACAAAACTCGTACGCATGTACAAATGCGCGCGCCATGCTCAATCCTGCCCCATTCTCTTTGATCGTGTGCGGCTGTGTTTCTCAGCTGGTACAGGATCGATCAGTATTTTCGGATAGAGGTGATCTTTTCCGCACCTCGGCGGCCGCAGCCATTTCAATCTCGTACAAATGGATATGGATTGGCAAAATACAACATAGTACTAACTAACGTAGCCTTTTTTTGATGGTCTTTCCTCTACTATGGGCACAAGAGTAGCCTCCAGAGTAGAATTTCAGGAAAAATCGAGGACGTTTTCTTTATCGTGAGTGCTGTCTTTAAGTTGCAACCTAATATGTAGTTGGCAGCGTAAAATTAGTACATAAAACACGCAAGAGACCCACGAATTTGTGTGATTTTTCCACGCATTCAATCTCACGGAGAAGAAAGTTTACGAGTCTTGGCATCTGAATGCCACGCTCCCAGCTTAAAAGCAGTGTTCCACCTCCCTATAGTGTATGAGGTTTTAGTGGATTTTGAATCTCCTCGATGCGCTGAATACGGCAGTATAGTGCATCATATATCACAACATGACTTCTAAACTCTTTTTTCAGACCGGATTTGGAGCAGTTTGTCGAGCTGAGAGGACGCGTGAAGACGTTGATCTTAGCGATCGGACACGTCCTGACGTGTCCGATCGTTGCAGACGTGGCGGGCAGCCAGCACAATCAGGGACCCCTCTGCCCACGTGGTCCTTCAACTGCGATTTCGGACCCTCCAAAAACAGGGTTTTTGTCATTTTTAAGCGTTTTAACATACTTTACTGGAGTCATCGTGACAAGGAGGTCCAGAGTCTGTTGACATCATTAAACGAAATGAGGTGATACACTGCCCTTGAGCATGTGCTTGTGGCTAGCTGTCATGTACGTGGTCCCTCATGGCAGACACCGCATGCTCCACTGGTCGTGCACGCAGTCGTGAAAGTGTTAATGAACTGTTCCGAACTACCAATCACAAGCATTGAAAATTGGCTTTGCGAGCTACCTATGCGGTGTTTATTCTTACATTTTTTGCTATTCAGGAAAATTTGTTAGACCACTAATCAAATCCTGGAACCTTCAAATCATGTTTTATGGCATCTGAGAGTGTAGAATTGAAGCGGACCACGGTCGCAGGTCATGTAAGGAATTTCGAATATACATGCTGTATCACCTGGGCAAGACCCATGCAACAATCGAATTCCAGGAAATGGTCATGAACTTGGGTAACTGAACCGGAACTACAAGTGCCACTCGACTACTTATCAAAATTCCGGTCCATAACTGCCATCTGATCATATTCACAACCGGAAGACCTTCTCGTGACCACTCCGTGGCCCAGTCGTGCGACTATCAGTCTATCACTTTTCCTAGTCGATAGATCCTTTCCTATGAGAGAAAAAGTTCAAAAACTATGGTGGAACCGAAATTCGGGCGAACTGTGATTTCAAGCCACGACGCAGCGATACACCCGGAGAGCCAGTCACTTTCTACACAGGAACGTTGAAGGATCTTTGATACTAATTCTGAATAGGCTTTTGATGGAGGCGTTGTTGCATGTCTTTTCTTTCTTTTTCTTTTCTTTCCCACACAAAAACGTACATTCCAGGTTTAATCCCTAACACAATACTTGGGAAAGTACAAGAAAATACTAACTTTTACGAAGTGCGGTATCACGAAGTGCGGTATCTTTCTCGGAGAAGAGAAAGCAGTAACAGAAGGAAAAAGTCTGCCTACTACACGAACATTTCTGGAGAAAATATGTACATTATGGCGAAGTATAAAAAACCAAGTAGTGGAAACTGAAGCCATATTTGAAAATTTCGGAGTGAAAAGGATCAATAACAAGTGAAGCAGAAGTAGTGAGGGAAACAGTACATTGAAATATGTACATTGAATGACGAAGCCACATGAAGTTCAAGAATAGAGGGACAGCACAAGCAATTTATATCTACTCTATCGCATCTTGCATAAAAGGTTGACAGTGCGACTTTTTTTATGGTTACTGGAATAACTGCCACGGCTCTGGAACATTCAAACCTTCAAAAATGAGCATTATAATAGCAGCTGCTTCCAAGACGTTAGCACCAATTTTCAACTTACCATCCAAATAGTATTTCTTACGTACAGGGTACTAGAAATTGTTGACAAACCTGAAATGAGCATTTAAAAAAAGCCATGTGTTGAACTATCCTACATATGCATATAGAAAATATAAACCATGTCACAAGAAAGATGCATACTTGTTTGGAGTAAATGCACTCTCTGTGGGAGCAGTCACAAAGACACTAAGGGAGCGCAGTGCCACTATATACGTACATAGCAAGTAAATCAGGTCGACTTTGTTCTTGTATGTTTCTTCCTGTCTGTTCTTTGTCGAGATTTTGAGTAGATCCCCCTTAGCGAGTGATATTTCTGTAAGGTAGCGCCGACCTTAGTCTACAAGGAGCACGCATGAGATAATCCGGGTTGAAATCTGGGCTACATGAAGTTAATTCCATCTCACTGTGCGTGAAAGCTTTCAAACTGATCATCGACACAAGTTCTGCGCCATTCTCCTCTCGTGGACTGGATCGCTATTCTGCAGAAGGACGCTTTTATTTCGAACATGCATAAGCAAGTTTTTTCGGATGTTGTCTCTTTTGCAGAATCGTTTCGCTGCATCGATAATTATGCTTCACCCTATATTTGTTTACCTATGACATACTTATTTCCTGTCTATTTCCGCAACGACAACGCATTAAAAATAAAAAGAAAGGGTGGCGTAAGTTTGTGCATGATTCTATGTAATGTTTCCAGCTTTTATAGTTGCATCTACATGGCATGCAGGTCGTCGAGCAAATCTGTTTTGCTCTTAAAAAGTTTCAAGATCATGCCTCTGCGCTGGAAGCTTTTGCAGTATTGCTGGTCGGAAAATTTAATTCATATTACACCTGCTCTTCATGATTGAATTCTTGTTTACGTGGTTATTTCTTCACCTGACCCTGTGTTGGCACTGAAACAAACCGTAGCGAATCTGCTACGATGTCGTTTTCTCCATTTAAATTCATCACTAACGACTTAGTCAAAGTTATCGGAGGTGTAAACGTCATTCTTGATGTCTTTGCATGTTATATAATTGTACGGCATTCAACAACAGCCATGGTGCAATATAAGTGGATCCTTCTGTTGATGACGGTATGTCAAGATTTTCAAAGTTCATTCTGATCCAAATTTTTTGCAACGAGGTGGAAGTGCTTGCCGGCCTACTACATCATGTCAAATCACGAAGCCATTCTATTAGGTTGGTGCAAAAATAATGCGCGTTTGCATGCCTTTGATTCCAAACCTCATGACTCCGTTCAAAATCGATCTTTTTCAAAAGGCTTAAAAACGTTTCAATCCGCAAATCTTTAGCAATAAAGTAGACGTTCTCCGACTGCCGTGCAATTCTGACAGGACCTTCTAGAATCGACGAACTTCCGGAGGGCAGTTTTGGTATCACTTTAGTCTTCGAGAAAATTCTCCTGGAAGAAGTCGCCCAGGTTCTCGGGAAAGTGGTAGTCGGTGAGCGAGAAGCTTGCTGATTATGATCTAGGATTCCGAGCTTCCTAGCTCAGTTGCTCCAACCTGTGAAGAATCTGTCGTGCAGGGTGTGCCTGGACGGTGCCATATAGGAGTGAAGAATCCATTTTATTGAGCAATGCTAGGGCCACACAGTGAAGTTTCTAATTTATTTCATTTACGTCCTGAAACCACTTACCAGATTAGGAAGAATGAATGAGCTGCAGTGAGCAATTCTTGCAGCAGGTCACCACGAATTCGCCGTGACCTTATTTTGGTATTCCTTCGGTTTCTGGGAGTGTTTCGGTGCACCTTCCTCGTCCAACTACTCAGCGAGGCACCTCATTTTGTCGAAGAGAGTCTATTCTTCACATTTAATTACTAAGCGACCGACTGTTTGGTCGCAATTCTTTCACTGCAAAGGCGCGAAGCAGACCTCTCATCGAAGATCGATGTGGTACTCGTTCAGTTTGCGCGAGTCCCATTTTTTACATTTACTGAGGGAAGGGATGATCTGACAACAATTACCGGTGATGTTCTACAAAACCAAATATGTTGTTTTGGATGGGTGCTCTTTGATAGTTGTCATCAACTGGGAATCGCAAACCCCAGGAAGATCTATGCGACATTCCTTAATTTCGAAGCAAGGCACACCAAGCCGAAAAATCCGGAAGCAGCTCGGCGGAATGCATTCGCTCACACTCCCTTCGCCAAAACTATGGTAGTATTCCGAGCGGTTCCTGCTGGGATGCCGGCGAGTTTTAGCTCCCTGAAGTGAGTTTGGCAAAAAACTCGTTTTGGCGCCTTTCTTTCCACAACTAAAAATTCACCGAGAACATGAACTTCGCTCAAAATGCATGAGATGGTTGGAAAGGCCATGAAATTTGCTACAAAACCATATGCAACTTCTCATACCGATGATGAGAAACACCGGAAGTTTTCTGCACCGAAGATGAAGCAGCGAAAAACGCGCATTATTTTTGCACCAACCTAATACTTCGTGAGAAACCGGCAGCTATACGCTACGCCTGAATAGCATCGCGCACTGTTGCTAGCATATGTTTTTTACTTTGTAGTTGACATCCGACTCGCGCCAGAGTAGCTTCTGTTTCTGGCACTGTTCCGATAGTTCCTCTCCGAATTTGACATGACACCAAAAGTTTCGTCCAAACTTCGCATAGCGGGGTTGAAGTGCTGAACACGAATATCGTATCCCTTTTGTGCCATGAATCCATTTCTTCAGGATTACGGTAGAGATGCTATAGATACGGTACCCCAGGCCATTCTCTCCAATCTTGATTAGAGTACTTGTACTTTCTACGCCGAACACGATTATCGTATCCGATTTGTACCCTAACCCCATTTTCGTAGTGATTTGATAGGTATACCGTAGTTTAGAAAATACCTTTCTCGCAAAAAAAAGAATCGTGACCAACGCCTAATCTACCTCTCTAAACAAAGATTCTGACGGGATTCTGTGAGGTACTTTATCCACAGTATACCTACCGTAACCACACAAAAACGGAGTTACGGCACAAAAGGATAACGTACTCGGGTTCAGCACCTCAAGAACCCCCACCCCTAGGCTACGTTTGGCAGAAAAAATTTTCTTCAAAGTGTTGAGGCAGAACTAGGCGGATAGTGCCCCAATTTTCGACTAATTCCTAGAACAATTCGGTTTCTCGGTCTTTAGTAATAGTGCGTATTACGGACAATCTGAATTTTCCACTCCAGCAAACGGGAGGTTATATACTTATTCAGATTTTGGGCTTTCTTGAATAGTCAACATTTTAAAAAATCAATTTTCGAATTTCTTCTAGTGGATGACTTTTGCCAACATTTTTCTCAGTAACAGCTGCTGTTTGCGCTTTATGAGAGCGCAGCTCATGAGTAGGTCATTAGCTCTCTCCAAGATATCAAAATAGCAAGTACATAATAAGAACCTTACAAGCTCCGTAACTGTGTACTGCTTCTAGTTTCAACTACATACTCACGATAGTTACAGGTACCACTGGTTAATGGGCAAAGTCCGAACGCATGTAGTTGATTCCCGGGACTTACTATAGAAAATTCAGCGCATACTGCGACTGAGCAAAATAAACGCTGCGGAGAAGAGAGGAAAAAATTGAGCAATATTTTTGATGCTAATCTCTTGTGTGTACTGGAGATTTGTTGGAGGATCCTCTAGCTAGTATTTTTTCAGCAAGCGCCTGCAATCGCCGACGCCATTATCGCCTTTTTAGTTTTCCCAATTAGGATAAATAGAGCTGTTGGAATTCACTTCCAAGGACCACTTCCAGACTTGTTCCCACTGCCAGGGAATGTCTATGCGGTATAATTTGAAAGAACATTTGTTATATATAATGTCAGAAATAAGGCGTGGATTAACCATTCAACAGTTGGCAAGCCAATGAATTGCAAACAAACTGGAGCTTACTAAATGAGAAGAAAATTCAATAAGGTATGTAGCATTGGCTGGAAAGATCAGGTGAGCTTGTTACAATATCTCATTGTAACTGGTTTTTCGATGTCGTCCTCCACTGTAAAGTTGAAGAAAGTCGAAGCCCGTGGACAGACTTCGGCAAAGATTTGACTCAAGGCAAGCGGAGCTTAGTAAGCGATGAGGTGAGCAAAAGGGACTTCGTACCTCGGACTTGAACCTTGGTTGAATAATCATCCACTTCTTTGGAAATAAGAGAAAAGAACGCAGATTGAACCCAAGAATTTTTCTTTCATCAATTTCATTAATTCCGACTAAAATAAGAGTAGAATTAATAATTGTTTTAGAAATTACGCTTAAAAAAGTACCCAGCAGTACCCACAGCATCGTTGGCACTGAAATTTCACAGTAAGATCACGAATAGTACCCCTACTCTTGCTGTCGTAGAAAATTGGTATCAATTGATTTTGGCAAGAGGTTGCTGGGTTATCATGAGAAAATTCTGCAAAAAGCACTGCTTCCAACGCTAACAAAGGGACAGGTTCTGCACGGATATTTCTGGAAACAGGCACATGACTGCAAATGGCAATGTACTATCTAACTCTGAAGGATAATTTGATTCTACTGATTTTCGATGTTAACTCTCTTTACACCAACGTATCGAATGACTCAGCCATGCAAGCAGTGTCTGAACCTCTCACTGAACATCAAGAGAACATACAACTGCATGGATTGTCAATTGCACATGTAATGGCACTAGCGAAAGAGTGTCTTAGCTGCACAGTCTTTAGATGGTCTGGTAATTATTTCGCGCAAATTAGAGGGTTGGCCATGGGACAACGCCTTGCACCAGTACTTGCCATTGCCTTTATGGCCAAAATAGAATCTCCTATCCTAGAGTCGCGTCCGCTCCTGTATTGTAGGTACATCGACGTCTGCTTTGTTATTTACTCCACTCAGAATGAGATGGACAGATTCTTCGAAATGATGAACCAACAATCAGAGCACATAAAGCTAACAAGAGAAACGCCGAAGCAAGACTGGCTTCCATTTTTAAACGTTCAAATATCGTACACATTTCCAGGGGTAACTTGCGAACAAAGTGGTATCGAAAGCCAAGTAACAAGAACATCATTGTCCATTGCTCTTCTGCTCATCCTGTGCGGACGAAGAGAGCCATCATCGGCAGCATGTTCAAGACCGTAGCAAGGGTCTGCTCAGGTAGCGAAGAGAAACACGAGTCACTTGACTTGGCTACCACTGTTGCTAAATCTAACGGTTATGTACCGGGAAGACCTCATAGTTGGCGACGTAGCAATCAAACGCGAAAGGGGCACGCCAACGTTCAGAGCAACGTCCAGTTTTGCATGCCGTTCATCTCCGATGAAGTGAGCAGAGCCACGCGACTCTGTCTGAGGAGAGCAGACTTGGAAGATTTGGTAAATACCACCAAAGAATCTGAAATACCAACTAGTTCGGAACCGCATATGCGACCGTCTCTGCACGACACCCAACTGCATAACTTGCAGAGACAGAGAAGGTGACTGCATGAAACCATGTGTCGTCTACATGATCAAGTGTAGGAATTGCGGTGACCAATACATTGGTGAAACTGCACGGCCACTTAGTCAACATCTTGAAGGGAAATCAAGCTCTCGCAGCTCCATCCCTCTCGGTTGTCATCGAATGCGAGTACACAACGGGGTCGATTACGAAGTAGAAACCACAATCCTCGAGCTTGAAACTGAGATTTCCGCACGCATGACTCTCGAGGCCTTTTGGATTCATGTCAAAAATCCGGAAATGAATCGCAAGGAAGAGTGCCCCACTGTTACCAATGAACTCCTACCGTATCTTAGAATGTGTAACATCTAAGTCGAGAAGTCGAGATATGGTTCGTGGCAGAACGTCCCATTCTACTAACACTCCTGACGCGTTCGGTCGTCACAAACATCATTCCACGGCAAACTTAGAGAGGTGCGACTTGTATTCCCGCTAGCTTTGTGGTTTCGTAGTATGGCCTGGTTCTTGATCGCTTGACCAAGGCGGCGTTCGTGGGGCTACATTAATGGATCAGTTTGACCCTTTCGGGCCCCGACGAAGGCGAAGCCGCCGAAACGTTGGCCAATAAAAGGTTCACCAACAACCTCGTGTTCGGCTACAAAACTATATTTTATACTTTCTACTGATTTTGGTAGGAGTTACACCCACGGACTTTGCTCGAGTTTTGTAGTAAGATTACGAGTACGACTCTATCAGAAACTGCCAGAGGAAGTTGGGATTATTTGATTTTGATCGGTTATCATGTGAAAACTCTGCCTACAGCATTGATGTCAGCACTCATAAAAGGACAGGTTCTGCATGGATCCGGTTGGAAATGGGCACATTGCTGCATCTGTAAAGTTCCATCCAAATCTAAAAAAGAATTGGATTTAATGGATTATTATAGTATTTATAGGTGAAAAAATACCTCGCAGTACTCACAGGACCGTTGGTATTGAATGGATCCTGTTCAAACTTTGTGGTGAGATTAAGAGTACGACTCTACTGCCAGTTGCCAGAGGAAATTGGAATTACTTGATTTTGAAAGGAGATATTGCTCAGGAATTCTCTGAACCCTAAATTTACCCTAAAATTTAGGGTTAGGTACCGGTCCAGAGAATTTTCGTCGAACAACTCTCTCTAAAATCAAAAATTTCCAATCGTACTGGCGCGGTTAGCTAGAAGAGAGGCTGCTCGTTACAGTGAATAATAAAATTGCCTTGTTTATTCAGTTACAGCGGAAAAAAATAGCTAAAAAACGGTCTTTAACACCACGTGGACACAATTCCTTGAAATAACTTCTAGCAAAATCAATTACTTCCAATTTTATTCGCGCTATTGTATTCAGGAAGTATTCCTCTATCACATTAATGGCAGAAGCCTCCAAAATCTCCTATCCTTCTTGAATTTTAGCTGGAAATTCGAAAATTATATGATGGTGCCAGCATGTTCACGCACTTCACCACCAGTGCACTTGTTAGCACTTGTTAACTCGTGTGGACATGTCGATGTGCATTGAAAACACGAAACCAGTGTTCTTCGCAGAAAACTTGTCTTAACTTGTTTACAATGGGAGCTTCGTAGATTCTTGGCCAGGTCAAAGGGGACTTCGTAATTCTTCTGCTCGAGCTAAGCTTGTGCCGAACTCTGCCCATGGAGCAATTTTACTTGTAGAGAAGTGTATCACCGCTGATCTACTCGATTGGACAGGCCAAGACGTGTTCACCGGCTTCCATATATTTTCCTATGCACGGCGCCACTATACCTCGGACCGAATAACGCATTCGAATAGAAAATTCGAATAAACATTCGGATTCGAATAATTCGAAATTCGGCTATTCGAAGAAAGTCCATTTCCGAATTTATTCGAAATTCGAATATTCGATGAAGGTGCAGTTTCGAATTTATTCGATATTCGGTTCGATTGCGTTTCGAATAATCGAGTCGTTTCGAATATTCGGGGAAATTGTGTGTCTGCAATGTTCTTCTTTCCTAGCTCCCAGACTTTGCGTAGGAATATCGGGTAGCCTACAATGAACAAATGATCAGCATTGTTTTCGATTTTATTCAGGCTTCATTCATTTGATCACCCAGAGTGAGTAGAAATTTATATAACATTTCAAAAATATATCAATCCACTATTCGCTCTTGTCCATCTCTTCATGTTACTCCTGAAACGAAACAGCTAGACATGCCTCCAAAGACATCATTCCGCCCTAGTTTTCTGTTTGAGCTTCTAGCTGCATACGAGATAGTAATGCAATCATTATGATACAATGCTCTTACATACTTTCCTACCCTGACCACTAGTAAGCAAAAAAGGATAGCACCCTGATGTTCTCTCATATTATTTATCAAAAAAGGTAGAACACTGAAATAGTGTTCCAGGAAGGTATTGGTTGAAGTCGGTCCTACTTGCAAAGCGTCAAAATTCCCAAGTCTACTAGTTGAACCAATTCCGGATTAGTTAAACTACTCGAATAATCCAGTAAATTCAAAGCCGAATTTCGGATTTAATCGATTATTTGACGTTAAAAAAACCGAATATATTCGAAATATTATTTGTGGTTCGAAGAGAAAAGCGAATAAATTCGAAATTCGATTACTCGAAAAAGCTTCGAACCGAATAAGTTCGAAATTCGATTATTCGAGGAGGGTGAAAATCGAACAAATTCGAAATTGATTATTCGAAAAATACAATGATCGAATAAACTCGAAATCCGGTTATTCGAAAAAAAATTCGAATAGTTCGAAGTATAGGCGCCACATGGCGAGAGAGATGACCCTGGAACTTGCGTTGTAGCTATCGCGTGGCAGAGAAAACCCCAGAACATTCTGCTCCGCGACTCGCAAAGCGAGCTCGCAAAATGGCGTGGGGGCTCGCGCAGGATGAAGACTCTGAAGGTTTTCACACTCATATTACTTGCCGCGCAAGCTCGCTCATCGTTGCCGCTCCCTACTCACAAATAGAAAAAGACACAACTAGGACACAAAGTGGACACAAAGTGGACACATCCGGGTGCAAAAAGGTTGACAAATCTCGGGGTATGCTAGATGTGTCAACTGTTTTCCGCCGATTCTAGATAGGTCTAGTTTGTTACCCGGGTGTGTCTACCAGCTTGGACTGACGCACCCCCATGTGTCTACTTTGTGTCCACCATGTGTTCAACTTGAGTGCTGGTAGTGTCTACTTTTTGGATGACATCGTAGTGTCCACCAAATTGATGGGATGCGTGCACTTTGTATCATGGTAGGTTCCACTTGGTGTCATGGATGTATCCACTATCTGTGCACATGACTCTTGGTTGTGTCCACTTTCTCGTCTTCGAGACCACGCCCATATTGAGTCCTGGTTGTGCCACGGCGAAGTTTGCGAGCATCCTTCATCATATAACGCGGCGCAGCGCGGCAAAACTCCGAAACCCACTTTTACCAGTCGTTGCTGCCGTGGCGGACAGTCACGATAGCCTGGAGCGATATTCCGCTTTGCTCCGAGGAGAACCCCGTTTTTGATGCTTCGACACCATCAAAAACGGGGTTTTCGTCATTTCTGTGACTTTTTCTGTGCATTATTGGGACCAGCGTGACGTGGATGTCAAGAATCCGCTGATATCATCGACATGAAGAAAGAGGTGGGCTCTGCTTCTAAGTAGGAAATTTGAGTTGCTCATTTAGTCCCAATCACTCTGTGTGTGACTGGGCTCCGGCCTCTGCTGGCAGCTAAGCTCTTTTTTGTTATTTGTTTTTCAAGGCTTTGTAGAAAAGATTTCCAGAACGAACCGGATGCAAAATCGACCACATTTAGGATATGGTGTAGTCCTCCCATATTTTCAGCAATTCGTTTCATGGGAAGTTTCTTGGAAGGTTGTTTGCGTTGCTGAGAACATCACGCCCTTTCCTTTCTGAATATATTGGTTGAATTGTAGATCTACCAAGCCAGGATGACAAACTGCACACATTTTTGAAAAGTTGTATCAGGGTAACCTAGTTCGAAATGAAGCGCTTGCACAAACCGTTACTAATAACCAGGGTTAATCACTATGTGACCCTTTTTCAAAGTGTTACAGAATGATTAGTACCTTTTAAGGTCTTGTTTCTATGGCTTGCTTTTTTCGTCCTATGGAGCGTGGAAGTCGGATTCGCGTTCAGATTATACGCTTTGAACCCTTCCATGACCAGCACTAAAGCAGGTAAATAAGCACTCATCCACTATTCTATCAAGGTGTTTTTTTAATAGCCACTATTATTTCCCATCTCAATATTCGGCCTCGTACCGCTGTATATATGGTAAAACTGCAGTTCTACGGTATTTCTCCTGATCTCTTAAAAATTACCAGAACTCCCTGCCATCATTCCTTTTAGGTCTATTTGTCACTTTAATTATGTTTATCTGTCCCCTGCCATGCATGATTATTGTCAACATTCTCTTCTATAACTCGCTTGGTACAGAAGAACAGGAACAAGAGTTCATTCGAAAGGTTCGTTTGTTAGTGTAAATGAAGTCACACTTTACATAACGTTGAAAAAAAGCCATTAAATGTTGGTTCAGAAGAACCTCAACATTCATGACGGAATGGCGTTCTTCATTCTGGTCCCTGAAGAAATTGCAGATTTTATCATATTTTGTGTTTGCTCTGGTTTCTTTAGTCTTCTACTTTTATTTGTCATATCGGGGATAATAATTATAATGAACAGAACATTCTCAAAAAGGAAGTCTCAAATGAGCGAACGCACACTCCAGATGCATAAGTCATTCCTAAGAAGTCTTATTATTCAGGTCAGTGAGACAGTGTCACGTAGTAATGACTCCTTGGAGGTGAATTTAACTCTAATACTTACCGACACATGTGAGGCGCCAATTGCATGCCAGTTCACACTGACGTAGTCTAGCTTTGCTGATCACTAAGACTGCGTTCATACTCGACCGGCGGTGAGGGCGGCTGGTGAATAAAAGATGCATATTGACAGGCGGGACAGACGGAGCGGCCGGAATATTCTTCGCTTGGGTGTTCAGACTTCGCTTTCATAGCGGAAAAATACTCTAACCGAACATTTCATTAAACTAAACAGGGAAGTGGTTGTGATGATCCGAATGTATTCTGTATTCTGTATTTATGACAACGTAAATCTCCATAATGCTGAGGTCTTCCGCAAAAGGTGAAGCCAACGGAGAGGAGTAGCAAAATTTCCCATATTTCTTGTAGAATATTGCTGATGCTAGCCTCCATTGCGGATTCTTCATTTTTATCTACTATTCAACAATCATCATCTGTAGACATTCTCAGGTTTTTTAGACGTGTGTACCATCGTTGTTTCTATGTCTGCCTGTTGTGTTATTAGTGGTTGTCTCTACAATTCAGAGTGCTTCTGGCGACATTTGTAAGTTTTTGAACTGAGAACATGTACATGAAGTATTTCATGGAGGTAATGTAATTTTCAGCAACTCCTTCCTATGTTTATATTGGAATTGCCCCAGTGGCTCCTTTGTTCGCCTGTTATTCCCCAGCATATATAATCACGATGATAGCAGTGACGAAGCCGTACCGCAAAGCCGTCGCAGAATTTATGCGTCGACGTGCGGAGGTGAAACGAAAAGTATTCTTACGTAAGTTCACACAGGTTTCGTCCTCCAACTTCGCCATGGTGACCAACAGCGGCCGGCTTCCTAGACAGCAAAGCCATTGAAGATGTGAATATTGCTCCAAGCAATGTTGTGGCCTATTCGGTCCATTCTTTCTATCACTGTCTGTACATGTGTATATATAAAGTAGAATGTCTGTGTTTATGTACGTTCCTTATAGAAATCGCGGAGGGTGAACCAATCGGCACCAAACCTTGCTTGCTTATCCCTCATGAGAAGGCGGAGGTTTTAGGCTACTTTGCGCCGGGCATTATCGATTGATTCATCGATTGTGTCGATTTTATTGTTTTTCCGCTACTTTTGCTTGGGGAGCGACGAGGACATGTCTACAGAGGCAGTAATAACAATCCTTCGCAGAAAAGAGTTGTTAGAATATCAGTAGGTCGAATACCTGTTGACCCGCCGGTGTAGACCTTGGTGTTCTTCGCTCCACTCACGCGAAATCAATGCACTCATCTTCACCTCCTCACTGAATTCGTTCAAGTGATGAGACATGGTTGGCTAATTTCCCTGTCATGTCCCTCCCACTTTGCAGTGGGTCTGATTCAACCTCCTCGTTCAGGACGCCTTTGTGGAGGTCAAGTTACTCGCCAGCTCGTGCAGCGATTTCCTAGCTGTCAGCTCCGCTTAGAATGATTGAGGACTCACGATCCCCAAGCATTTTGGAGAAGATACACTCTCAATTTGTAAGCGACAAACAGTATAAAACTACTCTAACTGGATTTTTCAAAAGAAAACAAACGGCGAATGAAACCTACCTCTACCCCACGAGCCCATTAAACAGCTCCACGTGGAAGTTGTAGAGAATGGGCACTGGGGAAAATTCTCACATTTCTGCAAATTTTTGCTATTCTTGAGCGGGACGTGTGCCATTGAGTACCTGGCTGAACAGCGAGATAGATACCTTTGCTCTACGAAGGCATCTTCGCACACAAAACTTAGAAATTATACATGAACGCCAAAAATGGACATAACTTATCAAAGAGAGCAATTGAGAAAATTTCGAAAGCGGATCTCAGATCAGCGTTGCAAGCTGCATAAGGCAATATACAACACGTTATGAATGGCGATACTGACCAAGTATCCTCCTCTTGTAAGAATAATGGACGGCGCACACCTAAGTTTCATCTCCAAAATAACATTCCTCTCCTTTCAAATCATTGGACTTTCTGTCAGTCGCAAGTTTCCTGACTAGAGAATAAGTGCACTTCGTATTTAGTGCACATTTATATCAGGAACACACGTTATTTTCTTACTTGTTAAACTAAGGAAATTATCTGCACTCCTGTCATACATGTTGAAGGTGTAACGTCATAGGGGAAAGAGTAACTATTACATATTCGAAGTTACTGACGTTATGAACATAAATACAACCATTTCTTCCATAATCATTTCCCAATGGAAATGACTTGAGAGAGAAAGAGCCTCAGTAAACCCAGTAGAGCAGTTCAAACTAGGGTGAGTGCGCCAGATGCACGGATTCATTTGCGAAGGGTTTTTCATGAAGACTGGTCAAGGCGGCATGTGCATCTTCAATGAAAAGAAGGTGCGGCCGTTGTGAGGCTGTGAAGGCGTGCGTCTGAGCTGCGTCAGCGATACTACTCACCCTATCCTTCATTATATAGACGAACGCTCATCAAACGCACGCACCTACTAATATAAATTGCCGTAATCACGTCCGCGAGTTTGACGATGATAGCCGATCCCACATTCAAGTTATTTCATAAATCCAACGTCTAACATGAGAGATTTATCCACACATACGTAGATTAGCGAACAAAAAGACTGTGAGTTCTGGTTTTTCGTTAATATTTTTTTTCAATGGAGAGCGTAGTAGTTTCAATTTCTACGGCAGTTGCACAGGAGAGTAGAAACCAGCGAAAACTGTACAGCAGAGTAGGTGCAAGTGAAAACCTTTCCATTTCGTTCATCAATTCCCTCAAAAGAATTGCTTATAAAAGACGCACGAAGCGTAATGTCACCAGAATGCCTTCAATCAGTGGGCGCAACTCTTAGCACCATTCCGTGAAGTTCGAGATGGTATGAATCGCAATGTATGTACAGCCTATTAGCTCATAGAGTGCGCCTGATCTGACTTTGGCCGCGTTTGCGACTTCATCATCGTTTCGCCAACTGATCTGATTTTGGGATTTTCAGTGTCGCCGAGGACTGTTTTGTTTTCCCATTGGCGCTAGAAAAGGCAGCGGTCAACACCAATACATATGTAAGTACAGTAGCGAGCAAAAGATTGCAACTTCGGGATTTTTGTTCAAAACTTCTTTCAACGAGAACCTTAGTACTGGATGTCAAACAAGTGCTTCCGCTTTTTTCCGTTGCATTGCAGATTTCTCCGCCTTTATCTTTTGTCTTGTCTTTGTTATCTTTTAGGCAATGCAATAAACAATTTGGCAACACTGCCCATGGCCAATTAGCAGAATCTAAGCAGTTTTTTAACCAACAATTCACTTGAGTTTTGAGCCTATGAAGTGGAGTATTGGGTCCCTGAAAAGCAGCACAACCGACACCTGCTTCTCCTGGCGTTGTCTCCAAAAAAAGGCCCCCAAAACTGCTTGAAGGCCTGCGTTAAATATGAAAGAGACATTGTCCTCCGAATAACTAATGTCCAGCGATCTTCCAGGTTCAAAGGAAATAATATTCGTTCTCGATGACACCAATCATTTTGATCGAACACATTTCTTGCAGGAAGGCGTGGAAAGGCATTGAATGTCACAGTGGTTCTCCAAGAGTTTCACTGATAATGTTCTTGCGCGTTTGTATTCTACGAGCTCACAGGTTTACACTGCATCGGGTGCTTGTTGGTCTCTGTTAGATACAAGGCCATGGGGCGGAAAGACCGCAACTGAAAAAAAAGCACGGGAACTCAAGTTTAAACCTAATAGCTCAGGTTTTTACGAAAGTCATTGATTACCATGCGCATACCAATACCATGTGCTTGTGTACTTTTCTGAAAAGTAGTTTTACTCATATAAGTCTAAACCATTGATTTGATGGCAGCCATGACTCCGCAATGAAGCCTTCCGGATTTGAACGCAGTTTACACAGCAGGATAAACGTGTTTCCGTCAAAAGGTGTGTGCGCGCTGATCGCTAGTTGACGTAACCAAAACCTTGTTGGAACCGACTCAGCAAGGGCCCTTTATAGAAGTGTTTTTTCACCCTGGCTAACTTCACCAGCTCCGTTTAGCACAAAAGGCTGCTGCAGGGAAACCACAGCGTCAGATGCATGTGATGTCCTGTTATGCTTTTCGTTGCTCCTTTAAAAACTCCAAATATTCTGGTAACGCAGTCAGTGGTGCACAGCACAAAGAAGCAATTTTCCTTCTTCTAGGAGGAAGCTACATCATAGTCTCCATGGGTGATAAAGGTGTTGCAGGATTTCTAGCATAATGCTATGTATTAGGTTTGGACAAATTGACAACATTTTTATTTACCTTACAATTTTTAGACAATGATTGTGAATCCAGATGACGTTGGAGGTGGGAGGAAAGAAGGTGACAGTTCAAAGGAACCAGGTCTGGGGAAAAAGTGAGTGTGGTGAAATGGTCCAGCCAAACTTCGTCCGTTCAGCCTTGGTCATTCTTGCAATGTGCGGCTCAGCGTTGTCGTGCTGGAAGTAGACTTCGCGCTGCTGCGGGCGCACATTTTTGAGATTTGTCTTTGAATTCCTCAGTTGCTCAATGTAGACGTCTGTGTTCATTGTAGATCCCTCGGAGAGAAGCTTCCAGTACTCAACTCCGTGTATACTGCTCCAGATGCACAGCATAACATTTTGGGTTTATAGACGTCTTCTGCATCCGCATCTATGTCAACTCATCAGGTACGCCGGTAAAGGTTAGAATTGGAATCTACTTCTCATCCCTGGTGACTAGGTGCTCGGGCCACTTGTGGGTGCGCTTTAGATAGAGAAAGAGATTGACGTTGCGGAGATGGAGAGGCGACGCCTTGAAATTGCGCGGCGTCGTGGCAGGACAGGAACTAGATCGGTATGTCTGTCAGTTTGCAATTTAAAGAGCATTTAATGTTCTCTCAAAAAGTGGCTAGAGCATCCATTTTCGTTAGCCCTTTGCTTAGTTGTTATCTCTAGAAATCATCACTAGTTGTCCGAGAACTTTCGAATCAACCTAATATATGTGGTGTTTTCGATCTACGGTAGTGAGCATACGCACTGCTCATCCTTCCTCTATACCGTTATCATTGCTGCGTATCATAACCATGTCATGGCCAACCATCACCTCTAGCACCAATGACGTGTCTGGCTTGCTAGAGATAACGACAGAGAAGGTGGGATTAGTGGTGCGGATGCACGCTATCCCATATTGAACAGATCATATGGTCTATTAGCTCACAGAGGGCGCCTGATACGACTTTGTCTGCAATTACGACTTTGTCCGCAGGATGCGTCTGGAGGAAGATCTTATTAAATAGCAGTTGGGAGTCACCAAAATGGAAGGAATCAAATCACATACAGTGCCGGCCACATATTTAACACGCCGCCGATTTCGAGCGATTAACAGATGAAAATAGAAAATTCGTATTTTAAGCTTGGAGCTATCAGGACAATACTCGAAATGTGATAGGGCATGGTGTTGTCTTTCTATTTCTATTATACTCCTCAAAAAAATGTTTCTCAATGGAACTACGCTCATTCTTCGCGTTTACAGCTCAAAATGCAACATTTTTGAAAATACTTTCGTCCCATTCTTACATCAGCTTATCAAATCGAGAGAAAATGTGGTTTTATTCATGATATTAGTGCGCATTTTGCTATACTTGTTTTGATGCGCCGTTATTCACCTCAGGGAAGAACAAGGATCGTCAGCATGGCTAAAAAATTGCGAAGAAAAAAGGATCCATGGTGATCACAAGCAGAAAGCATAAACTCCGGCAGTGGATTTTTTTTTCCGATTTGTACTACCAGCATGTAATAGTTACTCTTTCTCCTATGACGTTACACCTTCAACATGTATGACAGGAGTGCAGATAATTTCCTTAGTTTAATAAGTGGGGTGGACCCCAAATCGTGGGGCACCTACCCCCTACATATGGCCGACGTCCCCCCACGTGCCCCCACAGACGTCCCCCACGTGCCCCCGGCCGACGTCCCCCCACGTGCCCCAGCAGACGTCCCCCCCGTGCACCCGGCCGACGTCCCCCCCGTGCCCCCGGCCGACGTCCCCCCGTGCCCCCGGCCGACGTCCCCCCACGTGCCCTCAATGCTACCCCCGACGTCCAGAACTACAACATTAAAACTGGAATTGATCCGCTGCTCCAGGAAAAATCGCGTAAATAATCGTACCCGGCAGCTCCACAGCCAACGTTTTCGCACACAGACTTAGCCCCGCTAAGCCTATTGTGACAAGAACCGCAATAGTGATATTTCTGGTAAGAGTATTTTTGCCGGGGTCTATCCATTAACGATTTAACACCATCAGTGATCTCAACAAGATTTGTGTAGCAGCACCATTAGCGAAAAATGGGAGATCCCATAGAGAAACCCACCAAGTGACTAGCTTTTCCACTAGCTTGCAAAGTTAGAAGATCGTTGGGATAGGAGCTCATTTCACTTCCAATTCCGAAGTAGGTTATAAAACAACCAGCATATATCTGCCTCTGCATCGCATCTGCAATCCCAATCCGAACGGGATTTGCCCCCGAAATTGTCTGAGTGATTACTCTCTTATAAGAACTCGTGAACACTTACCGCCGCTCCAAGGAATTTAGAAGATGAAAGTGAAGGTGAGGGAAGATGAAGTTGTTGATTAGTTACATACTCAGGCAACAACACCGTGCGACCCGACGGCCAAATTGGCCGGAGCGGACCACCCGAGCTACCAAATTTGTGGGCGTGGCCTGTTATCGGGCGACCCGAGTGAATTAAGTGAAGTATCGGGCGACCCGAGGAATTGGATGAAATACCGGGCGAGCCGAGGGCATGATAGGAACCCCCCGGGTGGGCCGAGGGAATACTAAAAATTATCGGGCGACCCGAAGGCAAAGTTTGCGGAACTCAAGGCATGTGAAGAATGCATCTCCAAATTGCATTAGAGAAGAGATTTCCATGCTAGCTAGATGCTATTCTTCTGCAATTTTCCAAAGAGTGGTTACTGGGGGACCAGTCAAGTTTTTTGAATGAGTCTCCGAAAATCACAGGTTGCTCATTGAATTTGAACACGGATTATGCTATGACATGGACTTGTGAAATCCTTTAAAAAAATCGAGAAAGAATGGAATTGATCTAGTAGGAGCGTTCATTGATCCGGAACCGCTCTCTGTACAGCGAATTACTCTTCTTGGTCTTCTGATTGTCTGCGCATCCTTACGTTTCACTGTCGTCGCCGTTCTCATTTTTGATTGATATTAAGATGTGGGATGGTGAGCAAATGCGGGCCACTGATATCTCATAAAGATACATATGGCTAAGAAGAAGAAGCAATGAGCAAAAAATTCAGAATGCCTACGAGCTGGATCAGTTGCTTTAGAATTTCTTACTGTGCAGGGCTCCGCCTTCACAATGGATAGCGCTGGACCCGTAGCACCCTAATTCCCTAAAACGGACCCGCTTTTCTCGCAAGGTGGGCCTCCACATCCTCGACGTGTCCCAGAGGAGTGATGACAAGAACAACATTGAAGTCAAAAAGGCATGGTGTGTCGACACGAATGGCCGAGTGGATAAGAAAACGGATTCCCAAGACAGAGTTCGGTGTGAAGGACAGGTCCGGATCCTAAAGGTTGGAAGTGCTGCGCTAAAGCACTGGTTGGGGGTCGAAAAGTTTGCATTTTCCTTTCCGGACATTCTATGTTGAAATCTGCTTGTTTCCAAGCTGCCACGAGCAGGTAAGCGCAGGTAGGGTTGATTTTGATTTTAACTGCCAAGTGAAATGCGGGTGAGCCGACAGCATTTACAGTGCCACCCGACGGCCATTTCAGAGCGACCCGAAGATAACGCGTCGGGTCACCGGGTAATCGCCGTCGGGTAGCCCTGTGTTATTGCCTGACAAGGGAAGTGCAACAGGCCAGACTCGCAAATCGGAATGAAACCTATCTGGCTTGAATCTTTGTTGGAGAGGGTGTTACAGTATATATTTCATTATTGCCCTCGATTCCAAAAAACAAAAATCCCACCACAGTACCATATGCGCTGCAGCACTCGTCCGTCAGCGACGATGTGGCCGAGTGGGGAGGATGCTGCACTGTCAGCTCGAGAGTTTGAACCCCGTCATGCGCACCTACCTGTTTTGCTCTCTCATTTTTTTATTCCCCCTGTGTTGTTGAAATCAAATTTAAAAGGTTAGAAGATAATACTTATCCTTACTGACGCACTAGGCACGGAATAACTACGTATATTGGACATTCCGTGCTCCCCGTTTCCGCGCTATGCTTCGTTACCCTTGGAAGGCGGCAGGGTATACTGATTTAGATCCAGGCTCTTTCCTCACTCCAGTGGAAGCCTGCTTCCCCTCTGATCTCTGCAGTGAATGCGACTGTAATGATTGTAGCAGAATTTCTTTCATTGCCTGCGCGTATTGTTCTCACCGCTTTTGCTTTGAACACTTCATTGTCTGTGTGCACCGTTGCTGCCAGTAAATGCTTTCTCATTGACCATCCTTTTTTTGTTTTGAATGAAAATTTTACAATTTTCTAGCGACTCGAGGGAAAGCTGTACGATCACTAAACTACGTTCATAGCATAGTAGTTATTCTATAGCTAGTACGTCAGTAAAGACAAGTGTTGTCTTCTAGCCCTCCAAAATTGATTTCAATAACATAGGAGGAATAAAAAACAAAAATGCAAAACGAGTGTCAATGACGGGATCCAAACCCTCGACCTCCTGCCTATCAGTCCGCATCCTCTCCACTCGGCCACCTCGTCGCTGACGGACTAGTGCTGCAACGCATATAGTACTGTGGTGGGATTTTTGTTTTTTGGAATCGAGGGCAATAATGAAATATATACTGTAACACCCTCTCCAACAAAGATTCAAGCCAGATAGGTTTCATCCCGATTTTCGAATATGGCCTCTTGCACTTCCCTTGTGAGTATACACGTGTTATCACGGTCCCGGCGGACAGCAGCACGTCTGGAGAATTCCGGCGGACAGCAGCACGTCGGGGGGTATGAGCAGCACGTCGGGGGGTATGAGCAGCACGTTCTGCTATAGCAGAACGTCGTGCCACGCTCCCCCAGTTCAAAAAGTGGGCGGGGCGATGGGGGTTCGACCTGCTGTTCGACGGCACAATTGTCTGAGATTCTCTAGTCGGAAAACGTGCGATTGAGAAAAGGTCCAATGATTTGAAAGAAGAGAAATGTTATCTTGGAGATGAAACTTAAGTGTGTGCCGTCCATTATTCTTACAAGGGGAGGATACTTGGTCGGTATCGCATTCATAACTTGTTGTATACTGGCTTATGCAGCTTGCGATGCTGATCTGAGATTCGCCTTCGAAATTTCCTGAATTGCTTTCTGTGATAAGTTATGCTCATTTTTTGTGTTCATGTATAATTTCTAAGTTTTGTGTGCAAAGATGCCTTCGTAGAGCAAACGTGTCTGTCGCTGTTCAGCTGGGTACTCAATGGCACACGTCCCGCTCGAGAGAAGCGAAGATTTGCAGAAATATGAGAGTGTTCATTCTCTACAAATTCCATGTGGAGGTGATTGGATGGGTTCGTGGGATAGGGGAAGGTCTGTTGCTTCGTAGGAATGCTGTCAAGGGTTCGAATCCTGCTGTCAGCTGCACTTTTGCACATTTCATTCGCTGATTGTTTCCTTTTGAAAAATCCAATTAGAGCAGTTTTATACTGTTTTTCGCTTACAATTTGGTCTTCTGAAGCTTTGGGAGCATTTGGGAAAATTCGCATTACTTCGATGTTTGGGAGCTGTCCAACGTTGGAATGCTGATGTTACTAAAGGCATAATAATTAAACTCAAATGATTTCTGTGGGTAGAGTAATGATGAAATAATACAAAATGATCAGAACGTCGGAGTTGCAGGTAGAACAGTCAATGAAGATGAGCTAATTTCAGCCGCTGTGTACCGTCATCGAACGAAATCTGGGGAGAATCAGTAGCTAGGTGAAGTTGTGAATTCATTCGGATGATGTTCTTGCAGATTTTGTTCCTCTTACAGGCTGTTGAGCCGCAACTGGATGTTCTGACGTATAATCAAAGCGAACTCCTGACTACTGGAAGGTTTTATTCCCTTCTGGATTAGATTGGAATGTCGTGAATCTAGCGATAGTATCGGGATATCCTTCATTCGTCACTCTCATTGTGAGAAATTCTCGCATTTTGACCATTTTCTTATTATTCCTCGGCAGAGTCTGAATCGAAGAATGCTTCCCTGAGGAACGAGAGACTTACTTTCCCGCCATGAACCCGGCTTGTACACTATGCTCAGTGTTTGTACATGATTTCCAAAAATGGGCATAACTCATCATACAGAGGAATTTGGGAAACTTCGAAAACGGATCTGAGATCAGCGTTGCAAACAGCATAAGCAATATGCAACACGCTATGAATGGCCGTACTGACCAAGTATCCTTCCGTTGTTAGATATGTGTTGTTAAGAAGCACTCTCTTATTTACTGGAAAATTATGAGACTTCCATTCTTTTCATGAGATCCAACAAGATGTAGTTTTTGTCAAAGTGATGGCTTTCAGCCCTCACCCCTAACCTACAAGAAAGCACACTAGCAGTGATCAGAAGAAAGAGCCGGGCTGAAATGGGACCCTGCTCCATAGGTAGATCAAAGAAAAATTCCAAAAACTGTGAAGACTGATGCCTTGATTTGTTCGACCAGCCTCGTTAGGTACAAGTATGTGCCCGTTATGCTTTGGACCGAACAACTTATTCGAATGAAATATTCGAATTCGAGTGCACCGAACTATTCGATGAAGCCCATTTTCGTACTTGTTCGAAATTCGAATATTTGATGAAGGTTTTGCTTTGGATTCATTCGAAATTCGATTCGATTTCGTCTCGAACATCCAAGCAATTTCGAATAGTAGTGAAAATTATGTGTGTAAAAAGTTTGCTTTTTTTTCCTAGCCTTCAGAGTTTGCGTAATAATAACAAGTATTTGGCAATGAACGAATGATCAATATGGTTTTCGATTTTTCCAGGCTTCTCTTCTTTGAATACCTAGGGTGGACATTAAGAAAAATGTGCGTGACTCATCAAAGATCTATGAATCAGCGCTTCGGTCCTTTCCCTCTGTTAATGTCACTGTTAAAACGAAACAGTTAGACATGTTTTCAGAGACATCATCCGGCGCTACTTTTCTACGTGGGCATTCAACCGCATATATAAGAAACTCCAAATGTACGCAGACAAGGGTCGAGACCGTGGCGCGGCTCTCTTGGGCAGAGACGCAGGCGCTCAGCATGCAGAGCGAAGGAAGCTGCGGGTATATCTTGCATTCAGCTACAGCCAATGACGAGTGTTGAGAACTGTCACCTATAGAAATTTCGGAAGGTAAACCGATCCGGAGCTAATCTTGCACTAGACCCTCCAGGGGCCGGCGGAGGTTACAGGCTATTTTTGAATTGATTCACTCGTTTAGTTTATCGACTGTATCGATTTTATTGATTTCTCACAATTATTGTCCGGAGGTCGGTGAGGATGTGTCTGCTAGGCTTCTTCGAAAAACGGCAGTATCGATTTATCGATTTTATCGTTTTTCTACACCACGGAGCGGTGAGGACGGGTCTGCTGGGGTTTCTCATTACTCTTAACATGAATATAACGATTATTTTGCACGAATACATCGATTCAGTCTGATCGAAATAACTTTGCTGACTTTGCGCTCATGGGTCGGTGGAAAAAGGTTACTTGGGATTTGATCATTTGCTGATCACCAGAATTATGGGGATTTTTAATAGATTTTTTGGCGATAGCAATTATCCATAGGAGTGTGGAGTAGCTGGGCTAGTAAAACACATGAGTGAAGCCGGGCATGCTGTCTAGTAATACATAAATTTGCTAGTCAAACACAAGGTTCTCAGTGTTTTCAGGTTGTTATTCTTTCTGTTTTGTTTTCTTAGTAGTGTGATTTATTGGTATGTATGATTAACTGGTCTCCACCGGCGGATTAACCCTGTCGCTGTCCGCTGTTTTCGCAATAGTCAGGAACAGTACTGTAATCCATCGTATCTAATCTCGAACTCTGAGCACTTGAAGCGGCCATGTGTAGGCGTCATTCGTAATGCCTGTGCTTCCAGTAGACCACCCGCCGCAGATACCAGCCATGCACAACAAGACCGCTGCCTCACGATCTTCCGCGCAATCCAACAGCTAACCAGAAAATGATAGCTAATTGTTTATCAGCTTCATCTATTAACTGTGGTAATACGACCTCTATTTCGAACATATTTTGTCGTATCACCTGATCAGCCTGATGTCGTCGTAGAATGGAGAAATCCTGGTCGTGAAGTTGCTGTAGAGCTCACGAAATACCTTGATGTATTGAGTAGGTATGCCCTGGTTGCCCAGGGCTTCCAACACCGCTTCCGTCTCAACAGAGTCGAAGGCTTTCTTCAAATCGATGAACGTGAGACAGAGGGGCATCTTATACTCTCGCGATACTTCGATGAGTCTAGTGACGGTGTGTATGTGGTCGATCGTACTGAATCCTTTTCGAAACCCTGCTTGCTCGCACGGCTGTCCCTCGTCTAGCGTCCTTTCGATCCTATTGAGGATCACTCGCGTGAAAAGCTTGTAGACGACGGACAGTAGGCAGATGGGGCGATAATTGCCAATATCCTGCGGGTCTCCCTTCTTGTACAGCAACACGGTCCTGCTGGTCTTCCACTGGTTAGGTACCTTGCACTCCGACAGGTACCGCGTGAAAAGCCTAGCCAAGGTGGTAATGAGAATTGGCGGTAGGTTCTTCAGATGTTCCGGTCGAATCCTGTCGGGGCCCGGTGCTGTACGATTCTTCACCGACTTGATGGCATGTCGGATTTCGGAAGGGAGAACCGATGGGACAACATACCCGTCCTCCCTAAGGTGACATTGAGGGAGGTGGACGTGGCTATCGAAGAGATCCGAGTAGAAGTCGTAGATGACCTTCTCCATTGCCCGTCTTGATGAAGAAATTGTTCCGTCCGGGCGCCGGAGGGCGGACATCTTGGTCTTGCGATTGGCGAAGTCTCGGCGGGCGCAGCGAATGCTTTTCCCTGCCTCTGCGGCTTCAGCCAACACTGCTGCTCGTCTCTCCTTGAGGTCTTCTTTTATCGCTTCTCTGCACCGTTTTGCGAGCTCGGACGTTAGCTGGTAGTTGCCTGCGGCTCTCGCGGCTCCACGCTGGCGTATGAGCTCGAGGGTCTCGTAAGACAATCGTCTCTTGGTGACTCTCAAACCCTCAGCACTCTTCGCGCTGTCGCGGAGATGCTGTACAAGCCGATCGTACTCTTCGTCGATGTTGTCGACAACCGCATCTTCCCAAAAGCCGGCTAGCGTAGTGAAAAGATCCCAATTGATGACGGGTTTGGGACTCCTTCTCTTAAACTTCGCGGCTTTCTCTCCTTTGCGTGAAAAGAAGAATCTTGCACGAAGGAGGCGATGGTCGGATCCGGTGTAGAACTTTGGTACAACACCGACGTCGGTCAGGCAGAACCTTCGATTGACGATGATGTGGTCAATTTCATTATGGTACTCTCTACCGGGTGACTCCCACGTCCAGCGTAGGGAGGTTGGCTTCTGAAATTGAGAGTTACCATGGATGGTCTTCGTCGTCATGATGAACTCAGACAGCCTCTCTCCCTGTTCGTTCCACTGCAGGCCGTGGGTACCGATGTGAAGTTCCTCAGGCGTTCTCCTAGGACCAATCTTGGCGTTGAAATCGCCAACGATGATCTTGTAGAATGTGTGGTCTTCCCTGTAGAACTTCTCCAAGTCCATATAGAAGGCCTCAATATCCTCTTCGTCGTAGCTGGATGTTGGAGCGTAGGCGACGAAGATTGTCAAGGCCGGTATTGATCCACATCTTCTCAACCGCAAACGTCCGATTCGGGTTGTTAGCTGTTCGAATGAGTCGATGTTCATGACCAAGTTCGTGTTGACGAGGACACCGACTCCACCAACTCCTCTACTGTCGCAGGTTCCAAGGAACAGCTCTTCTCCAGTGTCGAAGGTGGCATTCAGTGGTCGGTGTCTCCTCGTCTCGGTCAGTCCGATGACGTCGTACCTGATCTTCCTGGCTTGCATCATCAAATCCTCGATGGAAGCTTCCGATGCAAGCGTGCGTGCGTTGAAGGTACAGACCGTCATCATAGTCCTTCTGGTTTTAGGCAGCCTAGATAACCCCTCGGACCTCGTCCTCACTGGCGCTGCCGTACCAGTGACTCTTCCGAGATCAGGGGAACACTCTCTATTATTGCTGTGTCGAGCTTGAAGAATTTTAAGCCCACAGGAGATAGCTTGCTGGGCTCGATTCCCCCGTGGGAGGCTGGAGTGTGATTTCACCGGGAAGTTAGCCGGGCTTCCCGGGAGTGGACGATGGAGCTTATTTGTTGGAGGCGACTCCGAACCGCCTCCCTTGTACCTCCCAGTCACTTGAATGCAGGGCTTTTGGTCGGATAGATGTGCAGGATACAATCTGCAGACACGCAGTCACACCCATGCACGCATGCATGAACATGCCCACGCGCTGGCAGAAGGTATAGATCGTTCCGACACTGCAGAAACAGGGAGTCCATCCCCTGAATCCACCCGCGTCTCAGGGCAGGCACAAGGTCGCGTTTGGTCCGCGATTAGCCCCCTATCCGCCACCTGGGGACGCGCCACGTAGCCTCGCGACTAACCGGCTGGGATCCCTCGTATGAGGGAGATCCGTGGATTTATATATATTCACGGATTATCTTTAATGGAGCTTTTCACCAATTTCTAGTGGATCCTGTGGGTTTCCTCATTGAAAAGCGTTTAGCAGCATAGGGAACTTCCGTGGGGCTATGATTTTATTTGCATCTGCCCACTTGAGGACGATATCCTAGATATTTGGAATGCCACATTGGCAACATGTTGCCCGTTGATCTCGTTGCTGTTTTCGTAATGAGCATCAATACAAGAATAAGTATATAAAAACCTCCCCCTTATCCCAATAAATGGGACTCCGTTGCCATCTTGAATTGCTCGATACGAAAAGTTTAATTTAGCTGCAGTAAAACATTTATTACTTGCGACCGCCTTTGCGAACTGTAAGCATCTTCAGTGCTAACGCAAGCGTTACCGACACAATTTTCAGTTCCATTATTTTATGCTCGTTGTCAGTTCAGCTGATTAGATACTCTTGTAACGAACAAATAGCCGCGTATAATCCGGAAATGAGTGGAGTAGAACTCGTCAGTCACAAACCAAGTGCTAAGCGTTGTTTGTGGCTAAATTGCCCGATCACAGTTATTCGTTTCCAGATCTACTATTATTGGCAATTACCCTCCTTAAGTGATCCCACAACCGCTGTTATTTAATGGGTCTGCGCGTTCTCATGACTTTTTCATGGAGCATATTGGATTGGAGCGTGATTGTTGCCGCTTTTCGCTACTTATTTCTCGTCAAAGTCTGTAGTTTTTCAAGAAGAGATTTTCCATAAATAATAATCTTCTTCTTTGACCAGTGAAAGTCTCTATCGAAAATCATATTCTAAATATAACTACTAATTATATAATAATAAGTCGTTGCTGTAGTGTAACCCGGCGGTTCCACGGAGGAATTTTGTATACTCGTATGTCGAAGTTCCGTCATGGTTCCAGTTACCACTAAAGGGGCGAAGGTACAACAACCGACTTGTGCGGATTCTTGCTTAAAAGCAGCACCCCAGGAAATTTTGGTATCACAGATTTTGTTGTATTCCTAGGATTAGCGCTATACGGAAAGGAATGCAGTGCAGCTCATCCTGTTTGAACGCTGGAACGCATCTAATCTTTTTATATCTTGAGAATGCTGGAATCTACAATGGTGCAACTTTCGCAAAGTATATACTGAGACACTGCCAAGTATCGAAACCCTCGAAACCTCGGACACAAAATTTCCGTGGGTGCCGCCTTTAAAATGGTGAGCATGGCAGTGGTGGTATTATAATTCCCTTACAACTTGGCCATCAGCCGGCATTTTATCCTTTAAATATGCTGACATAGGCTCCAGATAAGGATTTGAATGCCCAAAAGTGTTTTATTGGTGATACGCTTTTTGTAGCCTCTTCTTTGCTCTCTTCTGCTTTCCCATGTACTTTAGCGCTTGTACATAATAGTTGTATGGAAGACATTCCAGTGCAAGAAGGTAAAAATATAAATAAAAAAATATTTGCTATGCAATGCTCTACCATTTCGGAATGCGGCACAGTCAATTAACGATCTCAAGGAACTTTTCGGTGATTGAACAATCAACAAAGCCAAATTGAAATATCCTTCAAGGATCTCGGGTCGCGCGATACGAGCTTCATAGATGAAAAGGCAAAGAAAAGACCAAATTTTTAACGTCAGGAAATTTGTCAGCCGTGGGAGATGACCAAAGCTTGAACAAAATAACGCTTGCTGAGGACTCCAATGTGGATCATTCGACCATCGTCTCAAACAACTCAGAAGAGCAAGAGAACTGAGCGGATGGATCCTCCACAAAATCTCAGACAACAACCGCACGGTTCGAATTTTCACAAATTTGCCGAATCGAAGCGAGCAAACTTCTAATACGAAGAATCTCATTTCCTTCAACGGTAGCAAAGAGTTCTTGGTCGTCGAGTATCGATGGTCTTCTTCTTTCATGTTCCTTCTTCACCTATGGAGTTCTCGTCTCTCAATTAGGACTTGTTTTTTTTTCATCTCTCAACTTGTTCCTTCGCAGAAAATTTTGTTGAGACCACTAAATGATTGTGCTCCATTCCGGTACTACGTATGGTAGAACACAGTACGCAAATCTGTACATGTTTTTCGACACACACGTAACGAGTACCTTCACTAAATGGAAAAAGGATTGCTATTATGACGGAATTTTTTCTTTGAAAAACATTAATTGGTAACGAAAAAGAATGTCTAAAAAGCCACAGCAACTACGCATACGCACGTGGAAACGTAAGCCAGCTAAGGGTTTAACTTGATGAAGGAATTAAGACGTGTGGTGTGTGACTGTTAAAAATATGGCCGACGTAGTCGAAGTCCCATTAAATCTATGACACTTTACTTGCCTCATTTCTCACAATGGTGCTGCATCAAAGAACTCATATGGCGATAGACCCACATTGGATCCCATTTTCTTGAATAACGTCAAGACGTACCGTAACGTAAAATAGAAGTTTAGCAGCAATTCGAAAATTCAAAACCTAATGGTTCTGGAATTAGAAAAAAATTTATTGTCCGTCTGGCTTCGCTCGTCTACGTGGACAATTGCTCAAATAATTGTAGTTAACGAGCGGTTTAATAAAAACAAGTTATTCGCACACTACGTCACCCTTTCGCGTAAGAATTATTGCCATAAACGCTACTGCTGAGATTCGCTGAGCTTCTGCACGTATATGTTTTCTATTGTATGAAGTTAGACCTTATCTCATCTCATCCTCCACCGTTTAGGATCGGCAGGGGCATGACCAGTATGATGTTGACTAAATATGCAATGAGCGGATCACACAGTTGCTATTACCCTTTCCACTTTACACCTTTCAACGATCTCCTTCACTTGGGCACTTTGAAAACCTGGGAGCTCCAAAGGTTTCACTTTGGAGACTGAGACTGCGAAGCCAATGGCGATTGAGTTTGAACGGCGTCCAGCGCAACACACAACAACGGCTTCGCTGCAGACGAATACATTTGGATGTAGTTGTCTCTATGCCAACGTTTTCAATTACCGAAATCGAGTAAACAGGAACCCAAGTATATTACTTCTTCTACCAGCCTTCTGTATCCCACATGAACACTCCTTAATGTTTGCGTTTATTTTATCGATGCACGTATTTCGGTTAATGACGTTCCTGATATCCGAAAGTAGAGAGAATTGAAGCTTTTGTACGTTTGGCACCATGTTGTGGTTACATAGTGCAGCAGGCAGGGAATATTGAACAGCACGACTTAGTGAGGCTCACTCATGCTAAGAGAGCACGCATTAGCAAGAACAAGGGAGGATCCGCAGTAGCGTCGCGATTACTTATGCTGGCCCGCTCCAGTAATGATCAGATGTTTCTCCCGCCGTAGTTGACGCACAGCTAACCGGATAAGAGCTGGTTTTATCTACGTAGCGTTTAGATGATATGGTTTTTCCTCTGAAGACTTAGGCGGTCTCACAGAAACGAAGCGCATCACGCTGAGGCAGAATTGAGTCCATCTGGTGACGCTCATCAACAACTCCTTCAAACTTGGGAAATTTCTTGAGAATGTTTTCTGGGGAGCTCTTTTAACAAGCTCGCATGAATTCGTTGTGCTGTGCCTAGTTTTTTTTTTTTCAGAATTTCGGTCTAGATTTGGAATGAACTGTACTGAATCATCATGAACTAGTGGTACTCCTACGTACCTGAACTCCCATTCATTAACTCTCAGTGGCATTCACCTCACTTTTCTAATGCTTCCTGCTTTCGCTTACAAAGACCCAATGTGTAGGGACCTAGTAGCCCATTCCTGAGTCTGAACGGACGTAGTAGCCCTCAACTTTTCATGATCACCACGATTTGTGTACGATTCTTTTTCTAATGAAACCATTGCATTGCATAAGTGCATTCGAATGAACTGTGAATAAATGAATTGGTATTTCTTTCCTTTTTCGGCAAATCTTGGCCAACTATATCATAGCGGAAGTTCATGCTAACAATACCTAACCATTAGTGTCGGACGTAGCAGTGGCAAGCCAGGGAGCGGGCGGAGAGGGAGGAGAGGGGAGCACGGAAAAAGTGGCAACTTCGCCACTCTGGAGACCCGGATGAAATGATCAAATACTAAAAGGATCAGTTTTAGTACAAAATAACAAAAACAAATATTCAAAAATAATAACAAAAATAAACCATTGAAAATGAACTAATAAAAAATTTTCACTTAGAAGAAAGTACTAAACAACTGGTTCAACGTCCACTTGGTAAGTGAAGAGAAGATAGAATCTAACGGCGATTTAATGATTTCCACGAGCCAATTGATACCGTAAGTTCAGAAGTATGAAGAGCATACTTAGGTTTTTCACGCTAATCCGGTTTCGGGGCTTGAACTAGACCGGAAATGTGGTCTTCTTGGCGCCCCGGGTCCACGACCCTTTCATAAGTAGCTCCCAAGGAGTCTTCAAAAGCACCTAATCAGATGATGAGGAGAAGAAATATGCTTGTTTCATCAGGTAGTTTCGAAAATGAAGAAAATGAAGGACCCGTATCCTGCCCTTTTCCCACTAGTGGGCAACGGCAGACCCTTTCTATACGGTGGACACCTCGCCTGATGTTTTTCTGCGCTACGGGACCCCGGCACATCTGTCCGTCATCAGTGCAGCCGCACTCTTCGATCTCAAATCTCGAAAGTAATGGAACAAAGTTAGGAAGTATTTAGAAAGTTTGAACAATTGTACAACTGGTTTCAGAAAATGTCACAACAGCTTATGATGACGCGTTCTTCATCCTGTGCATTTGATTGTACTGCCCTTCTTAAAAACAGACGGATCCTCAGGCCGCATACTCCCCTTGCGACCTCAAGGAAAGGTGCGCAAAGAGAGCACACCCCAGGTGAGGACACCGAGTGAATCCTTCGCTACATCCTCCAGGACATGCACACTTCTTTTCGAAACGGTTATCGTCCACCGTTCCAAAATTGAATGGAATCAACAACAAAGGTGCAGCAGAGGGGCGATTCTGCTTCGAACATTGCTGCTACGCATCGTCAAGTCGTTGTAAACACTGTCTCGCCCTGAGGGCTTGGGACCGCTAACGCTGGTCCCGCCGCGAAATCCCGAATGCACCCGACTTCTACTGCATCTATGCACCTATGACGAAACATCGGCCGAATGTCCCGTCAACTGCGCATCTTCGCGAGGCACTGTCTATAATCGAGCCTCATGGCGAGCGTATGCGATCACGCGCTAGCTTCCCCTACGCCTGCGCTCTAGAAAATTTTGCTGCACTACCACGATTTATATAATTCGCTGGGGACTACTGATTAGCTTACCGATTGAATGATTTTTCACTATTTTTGTCCAGGGACTGTCGAATACATGCGCGCTAGGGTTTCTCTATACGCTGAACTCGAAAATGACAACCATTTTGCTTCAAAGTATCGATTTATTGATTTTCTTCACTTTCGCCCAGAGGTCTGCGGGAACAAGTCTACTGGAGTTCTTCAATGCGCTAAACATGAATATAACAACCATTTTGCGCAGAAATACCGATTTTATTGACTTGCTGATCTTAACGATTTTTTCTTCTTTCGTTCGGAGACGGGTACTATGGTTTGGTACTGATGCATATGTACTATGGTTTTCCAATATGCTAAACACAAGTATGGACGATATTCTCAGCTTATTCATTTATAGACTCTGTTGATTTTTCTACTCCCTCTTGGAGACTTGCGGGGACATGTCTGCAGGAGTTTTTCCATACGCTTAACACAAATGTGGCTACCATCGTGCATGAAATTGTCTATTAATGGCATCATCGACCTTTTAGCTTCAGCTGCAGAGGGAAAAGGGTTACCGAGACTATTTAACATGGTGATCACCGAAATGATTAGCACTTCGAATAAATGTCTTAGTACCACTAATGATTTGCATCGATGGGAAGAGCCGAGGGTGGTGAAACTCCCGAGCTAAGCCGGGCATGCCGTCTAGTACAACGGTACATATCATATTACACCACATACCATTCCCTCACTCATTTCTTTTCCTTCTATCGAGACCTCTATTCTGGTACACAACAGGGAATAAGTCGATCTGAAGCGAAGAATCGAACACTACATATTCCCACTGGAGAGAGAAGCGCTAATTGTGCTAGCAATAATAGCACTCATGTCCAATCAGAGTCGCACGGTCTCATTAAATCACATACCTACAAGTCTTTTGGATTTAATAATAACAACTGAAACTTTCAGATACCCCTAGCTTGAACAAAAAATCCGCTCCTTTGTTGTACATGTCTGTGTACACTACATATGCTTATTATTGGTTTGGTCGTATACGTGTTTGCGAATCTTTGTGATTTTGCAATAAGACTCTGAGCAATAATTTCTACTGTAACTAACAATCTAAGCTATGAAATCGATTGCCAATTTCTACGCGCTCCACAATTAAGAATTATTACAATGTTTTGCTTGTCGCACCATTTCTCGTTCATTTTGTGGTGTCCACGACAGAGCCTGCTCACCTATCCGCAGGACGCATTACGTGTGCTCTCTGAATTATGCGAATGAAGATCATTACCTTCATTCCTTACAACTGCACTTCTTGATTGTCTTACAGAATTTTTTTCCCGTTCTGATGCTAAAATGAACTTTGTGCTTACAGGGACATGTGTACTTTGTATCATCGTACAAATTGAACGTAGTGCACCGTGAATACATTTTAGGTATCAAGACCAGAAGCTCGTCACGGATGCAAAAGTACCGTATGAGACGGTCGCGTCGCAACACCGGCCGCTAATTTGCACAATGAAGATCACGCCGCCAAACAAGAAGCGCGTCGAACGATGTGGGCCGGCTCGAATCAAGTGGTGGAGATTAAGAGAGAAAGAAATAGCAGTCATCTCTCACATTCAGTTGCCACCCATCACGAACGTCGACGAAACATGGCAAAAAGTAACTGATGCTGTCCTCGCAACTGCTCGCTCCGAACTCGGCACGACCAGACCTGATCGAAGGAAGATTGACAGGAAGACCTGGCTTTGGACAGAGGAAGTGAGGGCGAAAGTTCGCGAAAAGAAGCGGCTCTACCACTCCTTCCTTGACAATAAAACGACAGACAACTGGAGGAGTTACCGCGAAGCGAAAAGGGCTGCTAAGAAGGCTGTAGCCGCAGCGAAGGCGGCTCATTACGATGAAGTCTGTAAGAAGTTAGACTCGAGGGACGGTGAGCGCTTCATCTACCGACTCGCGAAATCGCGTCAGCGCCAAGCAGACGACGTCGAGAAGTTTCACGGCGTCAACGACGAGCAAGGCCACCTCCTGATGGATCACAAGAAGGTGATGCAACGATGGAAGGATTATTTTGAGAAGGTCTCGACGGAAGAATTTGCCCATCCATCCGTCCCAGAAGTTCCGCCCACCTCCGGACCAGTGCAGCCAATCACCATCGAAGAGACCATGTATGCACTGAAGCGAATGAAGCCAGGCAAAGCGACTGGTCCACAGCAGAATTTGAAGGCAGTGTTGGAACACGAAGGAATTACCTACCATCTCTGGAAGGGCAAGGGTAGCTGACTAGGATACCATGTCACGTAGATCCGGTTTCACACTAGAACCAGACGGTGCTTAAAGAGAAGCAGTGTTGCACAGGATCTGAAAAACGAAGTCATTCGGTTTCAAGAATCCTTGAATTCTGCAAGCGACAAGCTCTTCGATGGTTTGGTCACGATGGCGTCTGATTGCTTCGACGTACCAGTAAAGCGACTGGCTTATTCTCAAGAATCCAAGACGACAGAGCACTCGGTGATTCCGCTAAGAGGTTCCTTACAACTGCACTTCTTGATTGTCTTACAGAATTTTTTTCCCGTTCTGATGCTAAAATGAACTTTGTGCTTACAGGGACGTGTACTTTGTATCATCGTACAAATTGAACGTAGTGCACCGTGAATACATTTTAGTAATTTTATAGTGCGTTTCAAACAAAGGCGGAAATTGTAGGGGATTCATTGACATTAGGTAATTCTAATTTCCCACCATTCCGTTGAAATATATAAATGACACTTCAGCCCATTCATGCAAATGAGAATAAAGTATTGAACCCTTAATGACGTCAACTGCGGAAATTTCCGCTTCAGCTATGGGTTATCGAAGTTTCACAAGTTTGAAGGATGCACAAGGAATTACCTTCTTCCTGTAGGAATGTCACAGCCGCACACAGGACGGTGCTTAAAGACAGTGTCCAGGGAAAAAATTTCGGTTTCAGAATCCTTGAATTCTCAAGCGCTCTTCGACGACGTGATTGCAACCGTGCACTGTTATTCTCGAAAAGATCGGTGATTCCGTAAGAGGTTCGATGGCGTAGCGGTCCCAGAAGAGCTGCGGAACCCGAACGAAATAGCCCTGCGAGAGAGTCGAGTAGGTCCAGCCACGCGCCTGATCAGTCATTAACACCTTCGCTGTTTTCAGAGTTGGACTTCTGTGAAGCAGTCGTAATTACCAAACTTCTATGTAGTGTTATAATAACAAATATTCAAGCTTTCTATACATGCACTGGGCAGAGCAGATCTTCACTCAAACTTTTTTTTTAAAATGTGGTTGAAACATACACCAGAGAGAACGATACATATGAAAAAGAAACTACAATCAGTATCAAGTGAATGGACCACAAACATCTGGAAACACTCTTGACGATCACAAAAGAGAAAAAGATCGGGTTCAGATCTGCGCACAATCCGGGTTTTATGCGGGGGAGGAAATATTCCTACCGCGTGGGACCACGTGCTCAAGCGGTGGAGCACGGGTCCCACTTGTGCAAAAGCGCGTGTGTCCCTTGTGAACATTCCTGGAAACCGCAGAATTTGCATTTCTCATGCAAGATGGTCAAAAGTTAAGGTAAGTACGAGTCATCTGTAAAACGTGAAGAAAAGGCAAGAACTCGCTGAACTTCAGTATTCTCGAGCATTCTCCTAGTGATCTCGGACCATGATTGCCAATAGACCTACCGAAAAGTCATGTTTATTAGGAAATGATATATCTTTGCAGTATCTTCGTCTTGGAATTGTAATACTCCATACTTTTCTTTTTTTTTCGTCCCCTGAAATTTGAGTTTGTTTTTTTTTTCACAGGAATATCACACATTATTCACCTAAGGAACATGTGTAAGCAATCTCATTCAGTTACATTATGTTCTAAACTTCGAAAAAGTAAGGGTCGGTATCCTATTTGATTGCTTCTCGGCAAGGCCTAATAAGAATGAACGATAAATTACGACTTTGTTGACACGAGCTTCTCTATTGAGCTAAATCAACCTGAATCGTTATCCGAAATGGCATCACAACAATCAAAGCTGAAGTTTGCTGATTGCTTCTTCGCCAAGAAAAAAATCGTCGACATTGCAAAAAGACTACTTTGCTGCCCACATTCTCTCAAAGTTATAGAGATTAGTGGAACGAAAGCCGGTATGTGGTTCCCCCCTCCCCCACCCCACCTTTCTGCTGCTGACCACGAAAAAAAAAACAAGCAACCGTTTTTACGACAACATAACCATAAAACAGAAAAAAACAAAAGAACATTAAGAGGAACTCGTCAACAATTGTTGACGTTGGTAGTGCAGGGCGTATAACTCAGAGCAACTCACTATCCCACTTGATAGGCAGGTCTCGCGAGGCCCAGGTCACGGGTTTTGAGCGGATCGCTCCATTTCTATGCTGGGATTCATGAGATGTTGACCACGAAGATCAGCGATGGTTGGCGTTATTGGTTATCCCACAGGCTATGCAATGGTAGGATGGTCCTGAAGGTTGGTTTGTCAGCCTTGTTTCATTTGGTTATGGGTCCATGAATCCTAGCCCTGTGGTCGTCGATCTTACAGGGTTAGTCCGATTGTAAGGTGTGTCTGGCTCCCTGTTCTCCTCCCGCTGTTCGCTTCTTTAGAGCTTTCCAGATCGGCGCGCAAAGCCAAATAAAAGCCAAAAAATCTTAAACTAGGAAACGTAGAAAAATGCAAATCTAACTCTGTACAAGTCCAGCCCACTGAATGTTATCTTTGATCAGTGGGTGGAGCATACAGTTCATCTAGCAGTGCAAAGATGGACGGTCTTGCAACAGGCGCTTCACGGCAGTCGGGAAGCTATCGCTGAGCCCATTTGACGCTTACTAGATCGGCTACCCCTTGACACCGACCCCCTCCTGTTTATCTCTGCAGAACATGAAGGATGTCGTCCCGGACCATCTATGGACAGCTCGCTAATAGCACGAAACACCAGTGCCTAAGTTGAATCTTAACGAAGAGTCTTACCTTCTACAGTCTACCCTTCCCTCATAAGCCGAAGTATCGATGCTGCCCTACTCTCTCTACTACCCTCACCCCCCCCCCCTTAATCTTTGGTTTTTTCTACTAGTGCCTAGAAACAGACACATGTATCTATTAACAAATACGTACTTTCGTCGACGTCTATTAAGTGACAGTTCAAACCTATTCATTTTCGCAGTTTTTTCTTAGTTGTTTCGTAGATGTAATGGCGTACGCGTCTGTGGTTTCTTACCGTTACTTCATCCATTCAAAATCTGGATTATTGTCAGGTAATGAAGATGTTGTAGTGATTTTTTTATGCTTGTGTTCGTAGGCTTGCTTCCATAACGCTGCATGTTTCTACGATCCTAAGAGGTAAAAATCATGAGGAGATGCTTTGAAGATTATGCTTAGTGGGTGGATAACACATTATTCTAAGCTTGTAAAAGGAAAGAAATAGGTGTACCTCGCTCTAAATATCCCATGGGGACGTTGGGCTGCGGATTGGAGATCAGCATCAAAAACTGTGTGTAGTAATACGCATCACATCATGAAAGGTCACTTTGACCAAGTATACCTTTCTTCAAGGATAATGAGCCGGGAAACCGATAAGTACGTAACAGGCTTCAACAGCGTAAAGAGAAAAGGTAGAAAGTTTAATACGCGGAGATCCCTCTCTCATACGTAATTCATTTCGAGGGAGACATTCACAGAATAGCTTCATTGCCATGTACATATAACCCTTTGTTTGTACTTGTCTTAGCCGCAAATTCTCCAGTCATATGTAAAATCAGGTATGCGTAAACAAAAGTAAATTTGTGTGAAGTACACGTACAAGAATTTCCTTGATTATTTCTATGGCATTCACTTATTCATTGATTACCTCTCTCTCTCTCCTTCTGTTTCTCTCTTTCTCTCTCACTTGATCTATGACTGAAGATAAACCAAGGCCGTACAACAGCTTCATCAAATGCCATTGTGATTGTTTTTCCTGGGAAATCCCGTATCATTATGCATTCAGGACAAGGACCGCTTTGTTCAACATGTCCAGCTAACGAGTGAATGTAGCTAGAAAAGTCAGTTCCTGCTTTTCGAGATCGTTGTTCCCTGTTACCTTCTCCATTCTAAGCTAAACTTCTCTTCTCTGACGTATGCGAACATATTCCATTGAAAAGCACTTACCTCACCACCAGCTGAAAGTTCATCTCTTTAACGGTCTGGGTAATGAACCACTTTTTCTTCTACAGCGTCTATCCTGGTTTGTGGAACGAGGGGGTTCGCTTTACTGATCGCTCGACACCATTTTGTCTTGTAGTATGCACGGACGGGATGGATGTCAGGTATTTTAAGGCCAACGTGCAAAGTGCCCAAAAACTATTGCTTTGCGACCCCTTTTGATCGCTTTCCTGGGACCTCAAGACTGAAGCATTTCCGTAAAAGTTTTGTTGTCAGCATGGAGTACGCGGCCATACCATCGCAGGCTAACCTGACGAAGCTCGTCCGCTATCAGAGCAGCGCTAAAACGCTGTCGGATATTATGAGTGCGGACGTGGTCAAGGCGAATGATATCAACCATTCCGACATAGAATCTTCATTTGCATGTTGTTAATTCAACGTTCAACCCCCTTAGTCGCAGTAGAACACTTAGTACCACATAGGACAACATCACGTACAGCAATTCAGTAATTCCCCTTCACTTCAGAGATGCCCGGCTCCCCTTTATTGCGCATATGGTCGGGTACACATGCTTGAATGCATCGATCCTCGGAAGGTCAGTTTCATCAAGCCTGATATCATCAACCTCACGCACTTCTGCTTTTTTTTGACATTGGCCAAACTGTGCCTGTGGTCGCTACATACTTTCGTTTGCCTCTCCTTTTCGTGCTTGTCTTCTGAAATGAGCACAAAATCACCAACAAACAGATACGTTTCTGCAAGTCTGCTGTGCCTGTATCTATGAGAAGAAAGGGAGCAGAGAGAGTGGACGCAGACGGGGATGAAGACACTGGCAGACGTTCCTGCGGAAACCTCTATTTGACTCTTTGGGAGTGGGGGGGGGGAAGTTCTCGAAGAGAGCTTTGGGAGTGGACCCACCCAATGAGCTCTTCGAGAACAGCATGCCGCTGTAGCGTGCACCAAGTCATTTCTCGTGGGACACATCACTTCTTGTAATCGAACGCTTTTTGGGTCGGAAAAGACGAGATAAAATCGTTTTGCTTCTCACGGTGCTTCTAAATAGGGAGCCGGACGCAGTGATAGCATCTGTGGTCCCGAAGCTGCCGAAGCTGGATACATGCTATGACTACGCAGGAGTATATAATGATGCAAAATCTGAATCTGTAGAGTAGAATATGGGTGTTTTATTATAATTACGGAAATCGTTAAAGGTCAACCGATCGAGGTATTAACCAATTTATCGATCAAATTTATTTTATTGATTTTTCCTTTTTTGGCAATAAAAACCCAACCGAAGTCGGGCATGCCGTCTAGTTCTAAATAGAACAAAAAAAATAGATGTAACCATGTTCATAATGTGAACTAACTGATGTGCGGAGCTGGCAAATAAAGAGCCGTCTAAACTATCTACAGATTGAATACCGTAACCCTTGTAAAAGTCTCCAGTAGAGACGTCATGTTGATTGGCATAGCAAATGCAGCCTTGTTAGCAAAATGAAAGCACAAATTAGTGCATTGCAGTTCTCACGTCGTCATTGATGCAAAGGGTGTGTTGTTACGAGTGTGTCAACGAGTTGAAAAGAAGCTGAGGTGAATGAGGTATGTGTTCAAAAATAAACGTGGGCAAAAAATTGCGATCTTCGTGGAAAAACTAAAACAACCCTCCTACTCGTTTTTATCCTTTCATAAATAACTTACTTGGAAAATACTGTAATAGTTCCTGATCTAACCTATCCGTGATTGCTGGAAAAAATGGCTCTAATGAAGGTTGCTTCTCTCAAAATAGTTAGGATTTGTTATAGAAAAGTGTCGCATGCAGCATTCGCAGATTATTTAGTGAACTTAGCGACCTAACGTTTCAAGTTTCAATTTTTTCTCATGTTTGGAAAGACATACATTATTGCCACTACATTTTACCTCTTCTACACCTTCCTAGAAAAAACGGCTTCAAGTCAGCATCACCTTTAAAGGAGGAAACTCTGGGCTCACTGGAAAGTTCAAAGAAAATACAGCTCTGTTTTCGTGATCGTACGCATTAAAGCTGATAAGCCGAAAAAATTGTTGTGTAAGGAGTAGTTAGGTATGTGCCAGCGGAGTGACCTTTACTTTGCAAGCTCTGCGAATGAAGAACACAAAAAAACTATAACTGAAGAATGTGCTGTAAAGTAATCTTGTTTCGGTTTGTACAGCACCGTGTCTGCACATAGGAAACACCCTTTTCTACTAGAGTCTTGTTGCACTTTTCTGGGTGGAAAAATCTTGTTTAGTTCAAGGTGAAATGTTGAAGAGAAAATGTGAGTGCTTAAGTAACATTAAAATGTAAGAAAGGGTTAGCATTGAAGAAGAATTGGGGGTTTTAATGGGGTCTCGATGTCGACATTGGAATATATTAGGCCGAAGCAAGAATAATTGTCGTTTTGCGTTGTGTACAAATGAACCTTCTTCCTCTATCGAATTTGAGCAACTTCAAGCCAACTCGTACCCCCTTCTGGTAGGGTCGAGCTAATCTCCTCAAATCTGCTTCAAATTTAGATGGAAATGATGAACGGAAGCAAGTTTTCTGCTGCTCCAGGGTAGCGGTAGGCTTCACCTTTCAAGTTTCACCCGACAAGAACTGACGCAGTTAGACTTCAAGATTGTCACTTATTCTCCTCATTCCTCAGGCTCTTCTCTTACTGAGTATTTTTTCCGAGCTCCAGAGGTAGACCTGCGACAACTGCAGATTGCTCGTCTGGAGCATCCTTCAGTCGCCTCTCAAATGTTCTGCATGATTGTTATATGAGTTTTTATTGTGAAGACGTGATATTTCCATTGACATGTAAGGAAAGATGTATTGAATTGAACAGATGTGTAGTTGATGGACAGCGTTATAGCATTTCGAACTGGAGTATCCTATTCAGCAATTAGTTTCTCACCAGCCTGATATAATAGAACGAACGAGATAAGAAAGAATATTCTACTCTACTTTATTATGCATTGCTCCGACAGTCAGATAATTGGGTTTTTTTTCTTTAGAAATACATGCCTCGACGACTTTTATGTGAATTTTCGGTTTCCCCGTTGTTTAGGACTTATAAAATTAATGCGATTACTTAGCACCTTTATCTGTGCTGAATTGATTTCAATAATGTCTATCAAGCTGTTTTTGCGGCAAAATTTTTTTCGGAGAGCCATATTACAAAGTCAACGCCTTCAGGGGATCAGTAAAGTCGGCTGCGAACAACAGTTCACCCCTTGTCGCACTGCTAAATCCACCCTACTTTTCCTCGACCATTCCTAGTTTCTAGAGCAAGGAAGTGTGGTCATCTTTCTGCTTGATCTTCACCCATCGGGCTGCTTTCTTTAGAGATACTTAGAAAATGAGGTGTTTGCTACAAGCCACAAGAGCGTGGACGCCTTTGATGAAGCATTCGAAACTAAATAGAACAAACAGAACATCACTTCCCTGTGGTCAACTGTAGTCTATTCAAGGAGCGACTGAAGCCCTGCATCGAGGCACTGCGCGTGATGTTGGATAATGTTTGTATGAAATTGCTGGCAAACACACAGCATCGCAATATCTCACACTTTTGGCGAAGAAGGTTCAAAGACTGAGTGTTCCATATTCAACAGTCAACTTGCACTTAGTTATATCCTATGTTCATGCTCACGTGTTCTGTATTCTAATGAGTTTCTGAAGCTAATAAATGTTCATTTATGCAGTCATAATTACCAAATAGTACGTTAGAGTTTTTCTGTTTTACCTCATTCATATTTCTTTTATCTTTTTGATCATTCTATCTCTTGCACTTGTGCCACAGCAGTTTGTCTGTAATGCTGCTGGCAATTAATCTCAAGTGCAGGACAAGTTTTTCCTGATCATAACGTTGATTTTTAGGCGCAGTTTCACTTTTCCACCCCTTTCGTGATTGTTTCCAAATGAGCTTCTGAACATCAGTAATCCTTTTAATATATTGTCATTATAAGTATTATATTTTTCTGATGATCTGAACAAATTTTTTTGGCGATTTTGCCGTATTGATGCGGTTTAGACTATAGCCGTGGCAAGGACCAGGGCCGTGGCCTACTATAGCCGTGGTAAAGGCCCAAAATGGCCAGTAATCTCTTCTTTCCAGTAAGATCACCTATTCTCTTAAAGCGACGGTAAGATAAGTAGGTACGGCGGAATTATACATTAACTCTCAATGTAGCCTGTGAAATTATATTTTAACTGGCTGTTCCACGCATAGTGTAATTGGCGTCTGAAAAGGGTACTATGGATTACTCCTAATAGTGGCAAAGCACGTTCAATAAGCCTATCTCTCCAATCGAATGACTGAGTTTTCGTGAGTTTTCATGGTGCTTTTCGTTACGTCATCATCTCTGCAATTCTAGACAATCATCCTTTATGAGTCACGACTTCCTCTTCGACCTTTTCACTATCCATATCGTACGAGGAACAGGATGCATCACATTTTTGCTGAATATACTTGCATGCTACGTAATCCTTTGGCACTCGCCACGTCATATGAGATCCTATAAGCGCGTACTGCTTGGAATAACGGTAACTACCATCTTAATTGTCGTACTATCTGTGTGAAACGCTGGTCCTTCCAGATAAATGCCGCAGCTGTGGATTCCGTGATAACACTGCTGGTTGTTCCAGTGCCACTGGAAGGAGCTCTCGGTAACGAGCTTGTCGGCCCACTGGCAGCCCTGGCTCCGAAACAAGGGAATTTTTTCACTGTGAGATATCTTTCATCATTGATATATTGCTGTTACACATAAATGAATCAAAAGTTCTATCATTTTCAAATATTGTTCTCATTTATTTAGCTGATGCTTCTCTGGTCCCTAACGTCACTATTATGGAGCATTGAAATCGGCTTCGCGTACCGGCTCTATATAATAAACTCCGCAATGAATGACTCACGTGCAGGTAAAAATAAATCCGCTGTGGGATTGAAAGACCAGATCTGCTTCGTGTTCACATATTGGGAAAAAATCTCAATACTGAGAACTTCTTCCCCCTATTTTCTCACAAGTTCAATATTCTGACGCTGTCATAATGCTGGACCCCATTAAGAACAAACCTTTAACTCAAATACGTCTTCGAGATGCATGTAAGGTGCATTACAGGAGCGTTCGTATCGACGCTGATATCTAACAGAAGTTGACGCTCCATTGGGAGAAAATTAATAGCCAATAATTTTTGTTCTCCAAATTGGGAAGTACATGAGTGAGATCATACATAGAGCTATGTAAAGAGTCAGAGCATCAGCACGGTTTTGTCTTTTTTGCATACCTGATAGAGCTAGCAAATCTATGTATGAAGTCATTTGCAGAAAATTATCCGTTGCAAATTATGGATAAAGGTGTTCAAGGTATTGCACACGGTTTCACTCTTTATCGAATCAATAATACCTAGAAATCTCCACATATAAGAGTGGAGGTTTGTATTTTTGTTTGTATATTTGTATATTTCGAATAGAAATCAAGAAAGATGTACGGATTCATACTGAATCATGCAAGGAGATCCTACTGTTGTTGGCGTAGGTTATAGACTAGCATTCCAAATTATCAAATGGATTATCGATTATGTCGATTTTATTGATTTTTCGCCATTTTTGCTAGTGTTTTTACGGGGGCGTGTCTATTGGAGTTTTCCAATTTGCAAGCATTAATATGACAACCATCCTGCACGAAAGTATCGATATATATAAAGTATCGAAAATATCACCGATTTTTCCATTTTCGCTGAGGGATTGATCTCGATTTCGCTGGAAGCGAGAGTGACTTCAATCGTTCTCCGCTTGAGAACAGATTTATTGATTCATCCATCTTATTTGTTTTTCGCTATTTTTGCCTGGAGTCAGTGTAGACGTGTTCAATGTAATTCTTCAACTCGCTCTTGGATCGTGAACGAAATTTTCAACAAATTTACCTTACTTACTTATCCTCCTTAGCTCGCGCACATGGGTGACGCTGCTGTAGGTGCCACAGGACATTGCAAGCATTTCGTTATTGTTTTCCAGCGACGTCTGTCCACTGCAAGAATCTTGGCCTGCTGCAAGTTCAGTCTGGAAAACAATAGATCTTTTTCTATTTGCTTCAGCCAGGTTTTCTTAGGGGCTTTTCGTTGGATCTTCCATCCCGTCGGGCGCATCCTCCACAGCAGTTTGTGTGGCGAGCGAGAAGGCTCCATTCTGTACAAGTGGCCAAACCATCTCAATCTTCTCTTCCTAATTTCAGCAGCGATGGTGGGCTGATCACAGCATCTCTTTCTAATCTCTTCATTCCGGACTCGATCTCGCAGAGTGATACCAAGAATTCGTCGAAGACATCGTATTTGAAATGTTTCCAGCTTTTGTGCATCCGAATGAAGAATTGTCCAGGATTCCGCTCCGTACAACAGTATCGGTAGTATTAGTGCCCTGAATATCTTCATTTTCGTGGAGGTGGAGACATTCGTTTTGCGCCATAAACACCAGGCGAGTGATCCAAATGCAGCGGACGCAGTTCCGATACGACTAAGAATCTCCACTGATGACGCAATCTTCTTTTCCTGCACTATTGATCCAAGATATTTGAAGTTTTGTACTTGTTCCAACTCTACCTCATTTAGATGCACTACCACTGGAGCTCCATCCGTTGTGAGGACCTTAGTCTTTTCTGCGTTTATGATTAGGCCGCATGGCTGCGCAGTCACGCTGATATCATTAAGGATGCTCGTGGCTTCAGCTTCATCATTCGCGAATATTGCTACGTCATCTGCGTACATCATATCCGTAACAAATTGTTGCTGTCCACATTCGACGCCAGCTCTCTTTTTGAAGACTCTTCTCATGATAGTATCGATGACAGTGTTGAAGAGCAATGGTGATATGACACATCTTTGTTTGACTCCCGTGGACACAGTGAAACTTTCCGACATGCCTCCTCTCACTCGAACTTTGCATTTGGAACCGTCATAGGTGTTTTGCAGAAGCCTTATAATTTTTCCTGGAATTCCTTCGGCCTCCAATGTGTTCCATAAACCTGGGTGGTATACACTGTCAAAAGCAGCAGCAAAGTCTATGAACACTATTATAAGACGCTTTCAGCATAGCAGCTCTTCCATTACTTGTTGGAGTGTGAATATTTGATCGCAACATCCTCGGCCGGGCCGGAATCCAGCTTGCCCTTCACGGCTCACTTCTTCATGTCTACTCTGTACTCTCTGCTGAACGACTCGCATGAAGACTTTACCGACTATGGAGAGTAGACTGATACCGCGATAGTTTTTGCATTGATGTTTGTCTCCTTTCTTGTGAATGGGTACAAGTATTGCCTGCTTCCACGAGGTAGGTATTTGTTCGGAAGTCCATACCAGCCGGATTAGCGAATGTAGGCGTCGAAGAAGGGTGTTGCTACCTCCCTTAAGTGCCTCTGCAGTCACATTATCACAACCAGCAGCTTTTCCTTGTTTCAGTGTTCCCACAGCGTTCCTGATTTCTTCAATGTCAGGTGGCTCGTCGGAAATCAATTGGCTCGAGCACTGGAGATCTGTAGGAGTCGGTGGAGGCGTTTCTGGTATCGGGCGATTGTAGAGCTCTTGAAAATACTCTCGCCATCGAAATAGCCGTTCAGCGTTTGTTTTCACGTATTCGCCATTCTTTTTCTTAATGCATTCATCGGCATCCCTATCATGCCCTCTTAGGCGACGCAGTGTGGTGTATAGGGTCCGGAACTCTCTTCGGCTGGCGGCATTTTTGAGTCAAGTTGCAACGTTGTCCCAGTGCTGTTTTCGCTCTTGCTTGAGACGTTGTCTAACCGCATGATGTAGCTCGCGATAACGCTTGATGTCGGTGCACTTGCACTTCTTTCGTTGGTCCATCATATCGAGACATTCGTTTGAAATCCAAGCTTGTGTTCGTCTCCGCATTATGGGACAGAAAGCATTGGCGCAGTCTACTGTGACACTAGCAAATTGCTCGGCTGCTTCATCTGCATTCTCTGGCTCCTTTAGTATCTCAAATCGATTCCTTAGCTTTAACTCAAATTGCTGCTTGCAGATAGTATCAGCGAGTCGAGACCAGTCTCTGCGACTAACTGGCGTAGAGATCCTTTTGTTTCTCTTAAGCCGTAGTTTCACTTTCATTACCACAAGGTGATGATCAGATCCGCAGTCTGCGCCCCGCATCAGGCGAATGTCCTGGAAGCTTGAATGGAATCGGCTTGGTATGAGAAAGTAATCCAGAACTGCTGAATCTGTTCATTTCGGGCAACGCCACGTCAGCTTGTGTTTCCGTGGGTGTTGAAAGTAGCTGTTGTCAATTAGGAGACTGTTAGATGCAGCAAATGTTAGGAGGCGAAGTCCGTTGTCATTCATTTCACCATGTCCAAAGTGACCTAGCGTTTCTTCCCATCCTTCTCGTCGTGAGCCTACATGAGCATTTGTGTCTCCTGCTACGATAATGAACTCACTATGAGGCGGGGAGTCGATGACTTGTTGCAACTGCGAGTAGAATTGGTCCTTCGATGAGTCAGCAGTGATCTCTGTGAGAGCGTAGACCGCGACAATGTGTGTTCTGATAGTGCCTTCGAGTGCTAGCACAGCTATTTTGCTTGAGACAGGTTGGAAGGCGATAACACTGTCGCAGGTCTTCCGGTCAAGTGCAAATCCGACGCCTTCCATGTGTTGTTCACCCCCCGAGTAATACAGCATCATCCATTCGTCCTTATTGTCAGGAGAAGCGACTCGCAGGCGTCCAGAGTCAATCAGCCTGAGTTCCGATAGTATTGCGATCGATATCTCATAGCGAAGCAATTCGCGGATGACAGCTTCTTTTTGTCCAACATGATGACCAGTGCGGATGTTCCATGTTGCAATCTTCAAGAGTCGTTTTGGTGTCATCATTTTCTGACGTCTTCGCAGCTTCATTTTGTGAACAGTACCCAACTCTTTATTAGCGCCCTGGCCCCGGCACTCCGCCAGCGCCAATGCGTCGGTTAAAACCCCGGATGCGGTAGCCTTGAACTCAGAATTTACATTTGCAATGTCCATATGGGTTCACTCCTAGATTTACGATCCCTCGGCGGGGGATCAACTCTCCTCCTTTATCCGGGCTTGGGATCGGCTAGGAAACCGTAGGCGGAGTTCAACAAATTTACCTAATCGCACGATGAAAGCAAATAAGTTGTTACGAGAGATGAACTTAAAACCCAAAAGCCTACAGCAAAATGTTGTAACGTAACTCTCGAGATTTTTGGGAGGGGCCTTTTTTGAGATCATTTTTGATGAGTTGTTGAAAATAGGTATTTTCGTAGTGAATGGTTGGCCCTACTTTGATGCAAAGTTTCACTCCACCTAGCCTTCTCTTGGCCTGTTTTTGCCAGCTAGATGGTAATTTGATGGGGAATTCGATGCGCTTCCCATCGACTTCCCACCCATTAGCTGGTAAAGTACGAAATGTCTGATCTTATGAGCGGTCACTTTAACAGCCTTTACCTCCGAAGTTTTACTAGATCACCTCTCATTTTTCTTTTCATTATGAAGGCACAGCCTCCTTCTTTCAAAATCACTTTTTGGGTTTTCGATTACTTTTCGGATCCTGGTTTGAAAGCATTTTTTGTAGAACTACTCAAGGACGAAAAATCGTCTTATTTTGGAAGATATGTAGATTCCATTTTCCAGCCGTTAAAGCAGAGGAAGTTTTAAACATCAGGGTAGTGTTAGGGGACATTTGGCTAATAAATGCACCGAACAGCGTTTGTTCGGGAAGTTCCACTCATGTGATATGGAGCTGTTAAGTAAGCCTTACGATGTACCTCGATATCGATGAGCTGGAAGCCGCTGCCGGAGCGGATATGAGTCAAACTATGTCAGCGTGAGCAACACGGTGTCATCTTTATGATCGAATAATATTTAGGTAATCAAGGCAATACGACCGCTAAGTGGTTCGGTAAACGAATTTTTCCCAGCTCGACCCTCAAGAATGGGTGCCAATTTGTTTGCCCATTTTTCACAAGCCTATGCTGCTTAGGCCAGAGGAGCAAGGGTGATCACTGTACCAACCAAACCTTGCTCTAGTGTCCACCACTGCTTTCCAGGATTAGCTCACTTCTTGCTGGAAAAAATTTTCAACTTTCAACATGATGTTGGAAACGCTCTTCGCCACTTGATCGCCTTTAGCTTTCCACGCTCCTATGCTTCTTGCTCTAGAAACAAAACTCAAATTCTTCTCATTCAATATCAGACAATTCATACTTGACGACCTAATAAATTGCCGAGAAACGGAGCAACCTCTTGAACCTACGACCTGTTATCCAAGGTGGAGTCCCATCCTCTGAAACTCATGAGAGAAAAGTCTTCGTGTCATTTTCAAATAATTTCTTATAATTTTTTTGACACCTCCCCAGCGGATTCATTCCATTTTTGCCCTTTCGCTATGTTCCGATGTTATCACTCCTCCTGAGCTTACACGATCGTGTAGCCTACCATCAAAATTTCACTCCAGCTCCCTAAGAGAACAATGTGCAGCTCTCCTGATGACTGCGTTTCGTGGTTTGAAGTTTATTTTTTTTCTCGAGTTACTCGAGGGAGGAAACTCCCCATGGGACTGCGAAGATCCGAAAATTTCTCTACCGACCTCATAACCTTTCGTAGGGTCAAAATCGGAACGAAGCCCCCTTCCAAAAATTGAAAACTCATAGAGTTCCCTTTGAATGTGTCACCTTTCCCTTTGAATCTGGGGACTGCTACCTAGTTTTTTCTCGTACACCACGTTTCTCGCAGAATACAATCATCCTACTTTAGCTCATCCCTATCTGACCCCCCTTCCCCGCATTTGAAAATTTCTTATCGGACTCATTACTCTGCGTATAATATATGCTTTAGCGAGAGCACACAAAACTCCACCAAAGTTCCGTTACGAGAGCTTTTAATAGCGGTTTGCTTCATGGATTAGAGATTTGCTTAGGAGCATTTCAACCACATCAACTGTGTTTGCAAACACAACACATTTTAGCAAGCTCTAATTTAGCTTCCATTTATGTACATGTCTTTTTTGTCCTCCAGCATCTCCATTGCCTGCTGAAGCAATGCTATTCTTCGTTGCTTACATGCTCCTAAATGTGATTCAGTAAGATTTTCTCAGCTCCATTTCAGGACCATTCATAAATGCTCTCCTATTTGGACATCCTCTTGTGCTGATTATTTGCCTTTCGGTCATGTACACTAGAGCATTCAGTTCAGAGGAGGACAAGCAGCGTTATGTCGTTGAGGTTTGGATTTTCTACCAGGGAAGAACCTGAGTTGCTAGATAACACTTATTTTTGAATTTTAGCATTCCCTTGGTGTGTCTCCAAACTCAGCTCTGATGTTAATCCTTCCACAGAAGTATCGCGAGCACACGGAGTTTTCTCTTAGTTGTTTCGTCTATGCTGTGATTGTTTTTACTGCTATAACACTAATTATACTCCGGATTCGGAGAGTTCTCAGGAGGAATAGCTCGCGCATGGCTGTAGCTTCTCTGCGGATGCATAGAATGCTATTGAAAAGTCTAATTTGGCAGGTAATGACTTGCTTGTAAACTGAAAAACTTTGGTTCATTACAATTCTTGATGCCATGAACAAAAGATCACGTATATGGATATAATTCTGGAAATTCTTAGACCGTCAAATAAGTTCCCGCGCTTTCTATACTACAAATTGTCTGCATTCCCCGTCATTCTAGTGAAGAAGTATTTACGGTCATTCAACAATGTTTTTCTTCCTCAAAAATTGTATAACCATTATTTTTGGGGTCGAGGTAGTCAAAAAGCAAGAGCTACGTCTCTAACGTTCGAGCCCTTCCCAGAGAGTGCGTTACAGTTGAAAGGATCGCTCTACATGGTTGGCTTAGCTTGCTCGCATATGTCTTGCAAAAAGGGGGGAAGGGGCAAAGCATATCTACGGGGGCGGAGGTTATCTGCAGCGAATAAGTAACTGCGGTCACGTCCCAGCAGCCTTTACTGTCCTGAGCCGACATTCGATACCTTGTCTTTCGTAACTTTTAGAAATTTATAAAACGCGAGAGCTTATTTGATAACCTAATACATAGCCTTACATATAATATTTTGATAATAATAATAATGCCCTTCAGACCGTGATCCCATTCTTTTTTATCTTTATTCCGATGCTTCTCCTTATACTTTCAGTCACTTCAAAGAATATCTTCATAGAAGGAGCAGGTACGCGAACTAATGTTTTTTTTCCAATTATTCTATTCCTTGGCACTGATATTATTTTCTTTCTAGAAACTCCTTACTATGCGAGACTTTTTCCGGCCATAGCTCTTTGTATTCTTTCGCTGTATTCAATAGCTCACGTTACAGTGATGATAACATTCACGAAACCATACCAGTCGTTTATCTTTGAAGTTGCTCGTCGATACTGCTTCACCAGAATACTCACTCAAAAAACGAATCAGACTGTGTTTGACCACAGTCAGAATGGAACAACTGTAACTCACCAGCGATCTGTAGTCTGTGATAGATTGTAGGTGGCATTCTGCTGAAAATGATTTCTCTGCTACTCGTTCCGACTGTTGCAAGATTTGAATTAACTGCCTCGTACGTGGGTTGAATTCGGGATTTTTCACATACATAAGTGAATGTGTATTACAGTTTTGTATGTTTGGAAGCTATTGCTTCGTTCAGAATAAAGAAGTTTACCCAAGAATTGTTTCATTGCAGTGAAAACTATCAGCAAATATTAATTTCTCCTAGCTTTTTCCCATGTGATCCCAGATTCCAGCACTAGATTCGCTCGTAAGGATGAGTGTGTATTTTTCACACTGGATGCCCTGCACGTCATTTTAACGGTATTGACTCTAATGGGTCCAGACCCGCTTACATGCACTGCGCCTTCTACGCATTTGCATCATAATTGTCTGCGCATCTGCACATTCCATTTATTCCCGATGGAACCCCTTGTATGGCTCGATGAGCAGCTCCTCACTGAAAGAGTCTTTATTACGAATCCTATTTATCTGCAATCCTGAAACGAAGGTGTTTGCGCACCCCAAAATTAATGAACACTGATCTTTCAATTGTTCGCTCTATCTCTAATAACTGTGCAGCAAGAACTCAGCCCGCAAGGCGTAATTCCTCCAGTAGGAACGTAGCATCATCTCCTCGCAGCTGCTGCCATGCTTGCCTCAATTGCTGTCATTCCTTAGCAATTGCTGCTGAAGGATATAGAATGGATATTTGCCATGACCTATACCGATCAGCTACCATTTCACAAATGTTTTGGAATCAAATTTCCGTGGAAAGTTTCAGGGGATGTTGGCTTGGTGAAAGAGCTACTGCTCATGCGAAGCGGATCCACATTGCGCAATTCGCTGCTATTCCGGCTGTAATAGGTCCTCTCTGGTATACGGTCGTTATGTGCTTGTTACTGATTGCAACATGTTCATTGTTCGTGCTATCACAGATTGCTTTTTGCTTTCTTTTTGGCAGCTACCCCGTTACATTCACAATCAAACGTACAAGGGGAATTCTCGAGCGGTGTTTATGCTAAATGGGTTGACTTAATAGGTCGCTCTCAGGGAAGAGGTCCATAAGGAAATATTGAAACTTTTCTCAGTGGAGTACGGGAAGGAGTTTCCACACAAGATGAACGAAACTTGATCTCCGGTAGGGAAGCCTGACAGCAGAGGATTAGATCCACGCTAGTGCAAAACTTTTGTAGAGGTTGGAATGCGGATGAAAATCGAAAAACACACAGCTCCTCTACTACCGGAGATAACTCCTAGTGAACAATAAAATATGTTGAACCTCTCTAGAGGAACGTTTCTGAGCCCGTTGATGTACGAAGAAGTAGGGCAAGTTCGGGAAAAGGTAGCGACAATCACGCAATAAATTTCGCGTAAAAAGTAAAAGTTGACTAGCTCTATCCACACTCGAAGTTTCGCTTTCCTTACCTCCATTTCCTCTTTAAAATTCGTCGCGAAATTAATAGACGAGTCCCCAATTCCCAAGGGTTTTGAATCCAAATTGAACAAGAATGAAGAAACCTACCAGAGCCTGATTATGTGATCTGAAGAAGAATTTCATCCCTTATAACGGATGAAGAAAAAACATTCCTGCCAGAGCTGAATAACTTTTCTATGATTTGTCGACAAGTTTTGCTCAATTTTCGTTACCTCTCTAGATTTCAAGGTTCTCATTGTTTTTCTCCTTACTCTCCAGTTACCAAAATCTCACTGCATTTTCAGAGAGAACCAAATTGCTGTTCTAAAACGGAGATCTCGTGGCCCAAAGCTCATTTTTTCTTGAGTTATTTTTCTCAATCTCAGTCGAATAAGAAGGCTCAAAGGAGCGGAATTTTGGACTTAACTAGGGTGGATCCTCTTGTAGAAAAGAGCTAAATCCGAGCTACTGAGATTCTACCACCGCTGTACTGTGTCAAACCAGCCGAACATACAGAACAGCAACAGAGGCCGACGCTTCTTCTTGGGCTCCACGAAGAGCTTCTGTTGTTCATTGAAATTTATTTCCGAATCATTCCTTGCCGCTATCTGACTTGTGCAAAGGAAAATTACGCTCCTCGCTTATATATCTGGCAGAGCAAACACTGTCAACACTTGCCGTAATAGCGGTTACGGTTCACGACTTCGGCTATGGGATTCTGTATTTGAGATGGGAGGGAGAGGTAGGTGTCTGTATTGGACATTAATTTTTGCGATCGCCACTCTTGACACTGTAAAAGACAGCCCCAACGATAATATTAATGACTGAAATTTTGAATGTTTTGGAGTCTGAACGAAAGTGCCAGTAATTATACGCAAGTTGCACTGCCGAAGGCGTTTGCATTTCCAACATTTACCAAGTTAAGCAAGGCATCCGGGTATTCCCGGACGAGTTGTAGTGGGATACCTGCTTTCTGTAGAAGCCAGTCAGTCTTCCAAAGGAAGCTGTCGCTTCCCATGCTCATTTGGAAACGTTACACATTGAGATGATCTGCTTTTCCCCATTTACGCTCTTTCAATTTTTGTTAGACCATTCGATTCCTTCTTTTTCAACGAATTTTCAAATTTTCACATATGGTGTTAATTTCTGTTCGTTAGCTCTAAGCTTAATCATGAGTTTGTTCCTTTCCTTGAAGTATGCCTCTGTAGGAAACATTCTATTTCAATTTTTTTGTGCTTTTTTTCCTCTGGCAAAGCTACAAAATTAGTCGAGCATCTGGTTGCGCCAAGAAATGCGTCTGCGATAAAGGCAGCGTCAACTCAACTTTCTCTAAAATCCATTCATCGTAACTCTACCACCTTACCAGAGCGCAGCAAATCGGTAGCTTCCGAGAACCATTTTACCATGAGTTCTGACAAAACTGACCACTTTATCCATGTTCCTAGTCAGAAACCTTAGATCGCGCTAAAATCTGAGTGATGAATTTTTTCATTGGTGACGTGGTCATGGTAAGCGTGAAGGAGATACTACTAGACATCCCTTCTATTTAATTTGGGAGAAAATCCAATATAAACTAGCTCAAGGGCAACCCAACTGATGGTCTGACCCATAATATAGTTCACAACTTCCGCCGGCATGCAAAAGCTGCTCTGGATTGCTCAAGACTCCCATCCGCTACATTTAAACGAAATCCCCGTTCCATACTAGGTTGATGAGAGGCTGCTGGACTTCTTTCGAAAGTGTAAAATAAGAGCATTGCAGTGGAAATGAAACCAGCAGTAAAACCCGATTTCCTTTCTCCGACGCGCAAGCAGCTTGTGGATGCCATCTCCCCAAAACTACAACGGCGTGAGGAAAAGCGTGTTCGCAGTAAAAATCTGACTCGAACGAAGGTCTTGAAGTAGTTCCCTTCCAACCATCTAGTTCGTTCAGGGAAGAAATAGTAATCCGATGGAGCGAGGCTGGATTGTACGAGGATGAGGAACTTGCAACCATGTTCGCTGAGCTACAACTTCGTTATTCTTGGGGCATGTGGTCAGGTGTTGTTTATCATGTTAAAAGTATTAATTTCTAACAAATCTTCCCCTCCAATGGATGCTGTCTTTCAAAGCCCGCAGCAGTTGCTCGTACGCACTGATATTGACCCCTAAAATGAAGGAGTCTGACGACTATGCTAGCTTGGCTGTGGGCCCATTTTTCACAACCTTGCTCTTATTTCGCATATAATTTCGATCCGGAGTGGAAAAAGAAAAATATGAAGCGGCGATAAAGACGTTCTGAAAAAAGTCAACTTCCGTAGCACATTTATAAACAATGCTCGTGAAGAATGCCTTATTATGTACTACTTCTCACAAGGTCGAGTTCACCGTCTCACCTTCCTGTAGCTTGCCCAGACGTAGGCATTTTTAAATCATAGGCTTCTAAGTACATTAGCTAGCCATCAATTTTTCACAAGCGCCGAGTTTCTCCACACTTCTCATCACTCCATTCGATTTTGCAGATCAACCAGTCCGAAGATACTTAGTTACAGTCAATATGACTGAAAAATAGTATTCCTGTATTATTAAGGAAGAAATTAGAATTTTCTTGCATCAAAAGCATGGAGTCACTTGCTATTGAATAAACGTTATGCTTTGCGAAAGATGCTGAAAGTAGCTACAGTAACAAGTTAATTCCCTTTACTACTAGTACTCGGAGGGTCCTCTGTAACATGTTGTAGATGTGGTTGCTGAGTTCAACATTCGAGTTGTTCCAAGCGTCCACGATGACGTTTCTAAGTTCCTCGACGTAAGTGAGGCAGATGTGTAAATGAACGATGATGTTGTGATGTGGTATGAGGTGATATGACATCTGCGGATAATACGCCTACATCATTATTCAAAAGTATTGTTAGAGTAGAATTGCTTAGTTAGGTTTGGGGTTTTAAAGAATTTCAGTTTAAGAATCGTAGGAAGGTTTCAGATTGAGCGGGTCTGGATAGGTGAGCGGGCAGATCAAGATTAGGTCAAATTGATTATTGGATCCGGGTTTCCGGTGGGCGCGTACCGCGCCTATAAATAGCTTGTTCCGTTACCATATTGTGCTTGTGCTTGCCTGTTTTGGTTGGCCATCGGGCCATTGTGTTTTTTTTAAATAAAAAGTTCCTTTAAACTCCTCTCCCACATCGCACAGGGAGATTCTCACCCTGAGCCCCGAAGAACCACCACAAGAAGTTAACTCCGGCAGGAGCCGTGATTTTGCCACGAAGAGACCGGTAGACACCGGCTATTTGGGGGCCGAACCGCTTTTTGGAGAGGGGCTCATTCAGGTGAGGCCGATGGCTCGCTAACCCCGCGCCTTGGGCACGGTTGAGTGCGAGTTGCCTGTAGCTCGTCATCCCGTGCTTCGTGCACGGTCGAGTACGAGAAGTTTTAAAGCTCGTCATCCCGTGCCTTGCGCACGGTTGAATACGATTAGCTTGGAGAGGATTCCGCGGGACCCACGTACCAAGGAGAAAAGGAGGGAAGAGCCAAGAAAATGCTACAACTGTGGCAAAATGGGGCACTTAGCCAAGGATTGTCGTGTCACGTCAACTCAGAATCGGACAAGTCCACCAGGTTTGGAGCATCCCAAAAGGGCGTCAAGAGCTTATTCATCTTTAGTGGATAAGTGGACATGCGTTACAAGGGAAGATAGTTCGGAGATACTAAACGAGTTGTTTGGCGACAAGTCTTTGGCTGGGATAACCATTTTCGGAATGGATGCGATAGCTCTTCTGGATACAGGGTCCCAAACAACCACAGTGCCACTACAGTTGTTGAAAAGAGCAGTTGACATGGACATCAACCTGGACGAATACACTGAGCGAATCCCTGGACCAAGCGTCAGAATTCGCGATGCATCGCGTAATGAGATGGAGTTTCTGGATACGATTCGAGTAGCAATAACGCTCCACGGGCGCTTGGAGTTCATCGCAGCGTATGTAGGTCGTGGACTAGACGACGTGGTGATTCTAGGGACAAATGCCCTGCAGCTTTTCAACCTTCGGCTACAACACGTGCAGAAACTGCCACATGCCGTAAAGGACTACCATACCGAAGGAGTAAAGGAAACCAAGGCTGTGCAAGCAGGGCGCAGCACCAGGTGGTCATTGACCACCTGGACTTAGTAGCGTCTTGCGGATTCGGGGTGCTTAGCACCAATGTCCGGAGCGTAGCCGACCGCTAATCGTCTACTGATGTTAGACACAAGCAGATTTCAGAGATGCACGTCTGAAGGATCATCAGAATCGTGGCTGAAGATCACTGTCGTTCAACCAATTGCTACATCCCTACCCTGCACTCTAGTGCGCTCCAATGATAATCAGGTGTTGCTCAACCTGTAGGAGACGTATCATGTTGGAATTTTGACTATGGGTGCGCACTGTACCAGCAAGTATCCCCCCAAAGTGGCACACTTTGTTTTTGAGAAACCGTCTTCGTTTTTGGAAAAAACCGTCATTAATGGTCAAAAAGTGGCTTTTGACCATTTTTTGACCATTAATGACGGTTTTTTTTCAAAAACGAAGACGGTTTCTCAAAATCGAAAGATGCCATATTGGGGGAGAGTTGATACCACCTGGGCGCTTTTCCTGGAGTTGACAGCGTATCGGAACACTTCCTCAAACGAGAGAAATTTCCTGGGAAAATTCCGGGTTTGGGAGAAAAAACCACGCTCCAATGACAGTTTTTTATATCTGACAGGTCCTATAACAAGTTTCAACGAGTTCTAACGGGATCAAACAGTTCCGTACCGAGATCGGTTTTCCGAGGATTTTAGCTCGAATTTTAGGCTGTCTTCGCTAAATGGTACGCATTTCTTGCTGAAACATCATTCGTCGTCTCACTAACGCTTATTTAAAGGCAGCAGGAGCTGAAATCCTCAACTCCGAGCTGAGCTGTGGGTGATGAAGTACAGACTCAGCACATCATAAATGTGAAACGAACACAGACAATGATGGCTTACCTGCAGAGAAAATGGAACATTCGTCGCGAACACGCCTGGCTGTGTTCGCGCGCGGACGAGTTTTCCCGGGCGCAAAAGCCATTGCGGTGCGTGGTTTGGCGCAAAGGGAAGACGAAATGCATTCATTTCACGGGGTTTCATGGCGGGACTTGACCAAAACCACGCGCCGCAATGGCTTTCGCGCCGGGGAAAACTCGTCCGCGCACGAACACGGTCAGGCGTTTTCGCGACGAATGTTGAATTTTCTCTGCAGGTAAGCCATCATTGTCTGTGTTCGTTTCACATTTATGATGTGCTGAGTCTGTACTTCACCACCCGCAGCTCAGCTCAGAGACGAGAATTCCAGCTCCTGCTGCCTTTAAGTTTCTTTTTAATGCTATCCGCTCTTCCTGAAAGAACCCTAATGTGTAGGTACTTAGTAGCCCATTTCGGAATCCGACTGGACTTAGTACTCCCCAACCGACACTGACCACCTAGTCCTGCGCTCTGTGTGCAAGCTAAGGTGAAGCACCGAATCGACGAACACCCTATGCTTTAATCAACGCATCCTTGCGTCCCCGATGGTATATGCAGACCAACTGAAGATGATGAAGTGAAAATACCAGTGGTGAACAATACCTATGAAGGAGTCGTGTTTAAAAAGGGAGAAATCATAGGTGAATGGAAAAGTGAAGAGTGGGTCAAACCCAAATACTTGGAACCGGACAGGGACATGTTGGATTTGCATCCGCAGCAGAAAAGGAAGTCACAAGAAGAGAGAAGAGCGATGTTGCTGGACATCACCCAGCGCAACTGCAAACTACTTCTGAGGCTGTAGAAGTCATAACCGCATTCGACGATGTATTCGCGGTCACAGACAAAGGGCTTACTCAAACAGACCTAGTGGTGCATGATATTGATACGGGTAACCACAAACCCATAAAGCAAATAACGAGACCTGCTCCTATGGCAGCAAGGAAAGAGTCCAAAACATCATTAAGGACCTGGTCGACAGACGAATCATACAGAAAAGCTCGTCCGAGTGGGCATCGCCAGTGGTGTTAGTGAAGAAAAAGGATGGGACACTAAGGCTTTGCATTGACTATCGGGAGCTGAATAAAATAATACGACAAGATTGCTATCCGCTTCCCAAAATTGATACAGTGCTCCAATGTTTGAAGGGAAAGAAGTTTTTCTCAACAATGAACCTCGCCTCCGGATATTGGCAAATCCGCCTGTCCGAAGATGCAAAAAGGAAGAGTGCCTTCACCACGAGCGAAGGACTCTTTGAATTTACTGTGCTACCATTTGGCCTATCCACAAGCCCTTCAGTCTTCCAGAGGATGATGGACATGGTCATCAAAGGACTTGACTTGGAAGATGAAGTCTTTGTATATATCGACGATATTCTGATTGGAACTGACACCATCGAACGTCACTACGCTGTGTTGGAACTCGTGCTAGAAGCTTTGCGCAGAGCAAACCTCCGTCTCAAGCCACAAAAATGTGAATTCCTTCGGGAGAGCGTTTCGTTTTTGGGCCACTACATTGACAAAGAAGGCGTTAAAACAGACCAGGAAGAGGTCGGAAGATCGTCGAGTATCCAGTACCAAAGAACGTCGCGGAGCTCCGAACATTCCTCGGAATGGCTTCCTATAACAGGAAGTTTATAGCAGGATTCTCCAAAATGGCAAAGGGACTATACAACTTGATCAGTCCAAAAACGAAATGGACATGGACAGAGGAAGAAAGCAAGCGATTCGAGGCCCTTAAGAAAGCCCTGGTAAACGCCCTCGTGCTAGCACACTCAGACATCTCTGCGGCAGAAAAGGGTGGCAGACCCTTCATCATTTACACGGACGCATGTGGTGAAGGACTTGGAGCAGTATTATGTCAAGAAGGGGACGACAAACTCCTCCATCCCATTTTCTTCGCTTCCAGAGGTCCTTCGAAAGCTGAGAGAAACTACCATATAACAGATCTCGAAGCATTAGCTGTTATTTTTGCGCTGCAGAAGTTCCATTTTTTTGTCTACGGCTTAAGGACCATCGTGCGCACGGATCATCAGCCTTTGACATGTCTCTTCAAATGGACAAACGTGTCCACTAGGTGTTAAGGTGGGCCCTGGAGATTCAGAAGTATCGCCTCGAGATCGAATACGTGGCCGGAAAAGCCAATGCGGTAGCGGATGCCCTTTTGAGGAGTGCAGTCAAGCCGGAGCTACAGGAGCCAACAATCCCAGAGAATGACATGGTAATTTGTGAGGTAAAAAGTGAAGACAGCGAGTGGTTGAAAGAATTAAGAGCAGATGGAGACTTCCAACAGCTCATTGATGATGTAGAGAAGCGCCAAGATCACAAGGACGTGAAATTCCCATTATGCTCCCGGAAGTTTAGGGTCGCCGACTTCTTAATTGATAACGGAGACTTAAAAATGGTGCTGGAAAACACCACAGTCAGAGTGGTTCCCAAGTCTCAAAGAAGAGCCGTATTTGAAGAAGCACATCGCGGCGCCATGGCTGGACACCTAAACGGGAGGAAACTGATCAGGCGACTTCGGAAAGTGGTATTCTGGGAAGGCATGGAGAACGATATTATGAAGTGGTCGAAAGAATGCTCGAACTGTTTTCTAGCAAAGTCCCACGAAATGCAAGTGCAGCCACTCAAACCATTCACAACCCATGCCCCGTTTGAGTTGATCGGGTTGGATCTGGTAGAACTGGGATTGACGGAAAGGGGTAACCGGTATGCTCTAGTTGTAATAGATCATTTTTCTAAATACGCTGGAGCTTACCCCATCCCAGACAAAAGCGCTAGGACGGTTGCTCGAACTTTGTTCGAACGTTGGATATGTGAGGGGTGCTGCTGGCCAAAAAGGATCCATTCGGATCAAGGACCCGAGTTTGTGAATTCGGTCTTGTCTGGCATTTGTGACATAACGGGAATAGAGCAGACAGTAACAAAGGGGTACAACCATCGGGAGAACGGCATCACGGAACGAGTGATAGAGACTTTGACAAAAATGTTTCGTAAGAAAACGGTCATACCAGCTGACTGGGATCTCTTACTTCCCATGGCCGTTTTTGCATACAACTCTTGCCTACACGACGCGATAGGGGAAAGTCCATTTTATTTATTACACGCCTTCGATCCCAACTATCCATCAAAGGTGATCCCACAGGATGAACTATCATTTAACCACTTCGATGCGGACGATTACAAGCATGAGTTGCTTGCAGGAATACAACTGGCGCAGGACTGTTCAAAAGAACTAAATGAAAAGTACAAAGAGCGAATGAAAGCCGCTTATGATAAAAAGAACAAGGTTAACGTACAAAAACTTCCCAGGATAGGCGATAGGGTTTTCCTCAAATTACCCAGAGAAAAGGCTAGCAAGAAGTTCCCGAAGCTTTGCGAACCGTGGGGTGGACCCTACCGCGTGATAGAAACCAGCGATAATTCGGCGCTGATCGCACATATCAATGAGAGGGAAGAGCCCATAAGAGTTCCATTCGACACTCTAATAATAGTACCCAGTCAAATCAAGAATATCTCATTGCAGACTAAAACTAAAAGAGTAAAAAGACGTAAAGCCACCTCTAATGTTTTGTATTGCAGAGCAACAATGAGTGACGACGGTGACACGAGCCCTCTTGGTCTATTTTTCCGCTGCCAAGGACGTCTGCACCAAAACGGCGGAGCAGAGTACGCCTTCTCGTGTTCGATCCGCGAGGAGAAGTTCAAGGACGTGGTACCTGCAGCCGGAGAAACGATCGGCGAAATCAAATTTGATACAATTTACAGTCTTGCCAGATACATTTCGATCTATGACCAAGAAAGAAACGAAGACCGTAGACGTTTCCTCATGATGGATAGGAATCATAAGTTCATCACAATCTCTGGCGCTAAGAAAGCTTTCACGTTCTTCAAAAAATGTTGTGACCATGTTTTCCGTAGCTCGACGTTACATGACGGTTCCCTTTTGTCGCTGTCCCACGATGGAGGTCTCGGAATCCCAATTGAGAGCTGAACGAAATTAACAACGAAGCGGTCAAATTTGCCAAAACCAACATCTGGGAGGAAATAGCGGCAACGACGGATCAGATGAAGGTTGTGGTACTACTGCCAGACCCGTTTCGCAACGTCAACACGGCCTTCAAGGAGCAGGAAAACGTAGAAAGGCTGATCTACAGAAGCATCGTCGAGATTGGCAGCCAGTTGGAAGCTACAGATGCGCAAAAGTGCATACTAGTGGGACCAACTACCGACGTGACTCCACCAAAGAGGGACTGGTGCAAGCTTTCTTCAAGTCTGGCTAACGCTGCAAGGAATGGTGTTTCGATCGTAGCAGTAGCGCCACCTAGAGGGGACAACGCCTACTTTCAGAATAGGATCGAAATGAATAATTCGATAGAAATAGCGCGGAATGCAGCGGTGCTGATGAAGCAAAACATCGTCAGCCTCATACCGATGGTCGAGAACGGGAACGAGCCCTCACATGGTCCAGGCGCACACCCGAGAAAATCTGTGTCAGAACCCTATTTTAAGGACGTCATGAAAGAGTTCTTCAGCTGCTTACAGGAGTACGTCCGCGCCCAGCTACAGCTTCCTTCATTCGAAGCCACTGGTACTAGCAGTCGTACGCGCGACTATTTCAAGGCTATGAGGGAGCAAAGGAAGAGTCGCAGGGGCGTCACAAAGAGACAGCACCACTCTTGATTCAGGAGCACCCACAACACGCCACAGATGGGACCAGCAGTAGCCATGCCTCCAATGTTTACTCACCCGATGAACTGGATAATGCCGACTCCACAGATTCATATGTCGCACAGAGGATATAGTCGAGGACGATGGAGCCGCAGCCGTGGACGCCGTTAACACGAAGCGGCAGGGACGCCGCTTCACGTAGGAGGGGGGATGTTACAGTAGAATTGCTTAGTTAGGTTTGGGGTTTCAAAGAATTTCAGTTTAAGAATCGTAGGAAGGTTTCAGATTGAGCGGGTCTGGATAGGTGAGCAGGCAGATCAAGATTAGGTCAAATTGATTATTGGATCCGGGTTTCCGGTGGGCGCGTACCGCGCCTATAAATAGATTGTTCCGTTACCATATTGTGCTTGTGCTTGTCTGTTTTAGTTGGCCATCGGGCCATTGTGTTTTTCTCTAAATAAAAAGTTCCTTTGAACTCCTCTCCCACATCGCACAGGGAGATTCTCACCCTGAACCCCGAAGAACCACCACAAGAAGGCAACTCCGGCAGGAGCCGCGATTTTGCCACGAAGAGACCGGTAGACACCGGCTATTCCCTTCCTCCATTGGTGGACCCGTATCCTGGCGTTTTCCACACCATTTGGCCACGGAGATTCTTCTTCCAGGTGAGGGGTCGCATTCTGGCGTTTTCTTCACGGTTAGGCTAAGCCGGACGCCTTCTTCTTGGGCGGACTTGCACCCTGACATTCTTCACACTACTGGACCAAAGCGAGCCTATATCCTGGCGTTCTTCACCATTGGGCAACGCAGGATCCTTGTTCCATTGTTAGACCAGCATTTTGGTGTTTTTCTCACTGTTGGGCCACACCGGACCCTTGTGCCGTAAGTTGATCCATATCCTAGCCTCACGTTACTGAGCCAGAGCGAATCGATCCTATAATGGCGGACCTGCATGCTGGTGTGCTCCAGACTATTGGGCCATTCAGCCAACGGTCAACACTTATTCTGGTGTTTTTCCTCACAATTAGGCCAAACCGGACCCGCTCTCCATCCGCGAAGCCGTATTCTAGCGTTTTCACCACTTTTAGGCCAGGGCAGACCTGTTTTTTATCAGAGCTCCAGCACCCTTTGTAAATCTCGCGAGTAAGAATATCCCCAGACTTCCTCATTTCAAAATGAATAAAAATGAACCGGCGATACAAGAGATAATTATCGTGGAAATCATACGTATCGATTGTGTGTGTCTATCGATCGCCACACCACATCATTTATCCTCTCTCTCTCACGTCTGAAGCCTCCTCATTCACTTTATCCATATGATGATCACCGGCCGTCGTGGTGATGGCGACGACAGCCGGCTGTAGTGCCGATCGCCACGATTGCTGGCGAAGTCTGGGGACACTCTAAATGGTAAAGGCTTGGGAATTATTCAGAAATTTTGATTAGCTATTTGTTGATTTTGAGCAATTATAGGAAGCGTTTACTCTGCGTGTTAGTGCATAAGCTCCCTAGAAATGAACGGATATCTTGTTCGCACAATTGCATCGAGACCTCACCATGCTACACTGCTGAAGCATCCACCAAATGAGACGACCGCATAGGTTCAGCCAGCAGCCAGCTTTCGCAACGCTACAACCATCCTTTCAGTGAAGGTGCTTACGGCGTCGCAACAGCGGAAGGGTGGTTTTCCTGCTGTGTACATTGAGCAGCCTGAAAGCTTGTAAACACTCCCTCATCCCTATGCTGCGAGACAGCCAGCGAAGGTGATGAAATCACCATCCCGTGCATGCGAGAGAGCCAGCAGTGACATAATTAGCGAGTCCCGAAGCGAACGTGTCTGAGTCCCTAAAAATCGGCCACTTCGCCTCGTAGTCTGCGCCTCAATATTGCAGTGTCTATGAGTGCCGCCGCGTATCTCTAGCCGCTCTAGCCCCCTTACGGCGCTTCGTTTAATAGATCACAACTAATACATATTGTATGGCACTATCAGGAGACGGAAAATTGGCTGTTCTAATTCGCTATCCAAAGTTCAAGCGTTGTTCACTACCTCACGCTACACCAGTTTTTCCGGACTCAGAATACGGTGCTCATATACGAGCATGAAGAGAAGTGCGGCAGCTATAGCCGTCAGCAGCAACATATTAGAGATCAGCGTTAAATACTTTGTGTGATAACACAAATCACTCTAACAAATGTCCATTCCTATCAAATATGTATGTATCTTTCTCTTGTACGACGAAAAACTGGCCTCTCTCTTAAAACGTCACATCCGACTTCATAGTTCACATTCCTTTAGTCTTTTGATATCTCGTAGTACAAGAGAACCAAATAATGAATACTCGACTAATTACTGTTAACGATAATGTGGTTAGATTTTCGAAGAAGCGGTTCTATTTTTGAACTCGAAACTCGTCAATCTTGCCCTTCAGTGGCCATTACTGGCTCAAGATCCAGATTATGACTTTGTGTTCTCAAAATCCAGAATATGACTTTGTGTTGTGGTTCGTGTACTTGCTATGCATAATTACTAGTGAACTGTGTGATACGGAACCCAATTTCAGTTAATCAACCTCTCTAAAAGTCCATCACAGCAGAGAATAGTCCACTTCATTCTCCCAAATGCTGATATACCAGTCTGATAGTTCGGCTAACGCCGAACTCTCAGGCTTCTATTAGGCTCGCTTCGCTCCACACATTCATGTATGCGTTTTCCACTTTTGAGCGCCGGCCCACCACTCTCACTGACAAGGACCCGTCCAGCGACATCTTCACACTTCTGAGGACCGGCGCACCATTGCAGCAGTTGTGGACCCGAGCAACTACACCATCTCCATTGCTAGGCGTCAGCGCAGCACTCTCACTGACGTGGACCCATCTAGCGACATCTTCCCCACTTCTGAGCCCAGGTGTACCACTCAAGCAATTGCGGATAGGTCCAACGAAACCATCATCACCATTCAGCGCCAGTGGACCCGTCCAGACATTCCCCTACTACTGGACCCCAGCGCATCACTTTCATAGCCGTCTCCTATCACTTTCCCAATGCACGTGCTGGCGCAACCCTCATGTCATTCTTTGTCCGCCTGGCTCATCCTCCTCCTTCTAACAGCATCGTATCCACCGCTTCCCTTTTATACAGTGTTGTTATCGCAGGCAGGTATCACTCATTCCAAGTGGGATGTACACAAATTTCGGTCATTGAAAGAACTTAACATGTCTAAACATGACAGAAGTGACCCAAAACACCTTTAAATCAAGGTAAAAATCAAAATTTATCATCTACAAAACTTCCGTACATAACTCGACATGCTGAACACGATGATATATAATAAACTCCAAGCGTACGTAGACAAGAGTCGGGATTGCGGCGCGGCTCTCATGGGCAGAGACGCAGGCGCACACTATGCTGAGCTCCCGTGACTCTGCACAAGAGAGCCGCGCCGCGGCCCTGACTCTTGACTACGACCGTTTGGAAATCTCTGTAGGTATTTTCCATTGTTGATGGCTGGTTCTCGTGCACAGACACACACATGGACTGTCAATAAATATTAAGTAGATTGCGGGTATTGTGACCTAGCTGTCGGATCCTACATGTTTCGTGCCGAGAATATCGGATTTCTCAAGCTATAAACAATTCTGGGAACCTATCTTTGTGGATTATGTAAATCACCACCTTGCGTTGCCTGTAATGACAAATCGGCTTTCGCGATGCATTACTCTATCATGAGCTTCTTTTTCTTGCAGATCGTACTAGAATCTCACACATTCGTGCGGGATTAGTATGTATGTATGTATGTATTTATTACATGGTAAACCATGCATAAAACCGTAAAAGAGAAAACAACGAGGTAAAACATGATCATGCGAAGCCAGTAACGACAACCTGAATACGGAATAAAGTCACGACTTCAAGTACGAGTTCAGCACTCTCTCAAATGATCTGAGTTTAGAAGGAATGGACTGCTTTTTGCTGAGTCTTTCATAATCTGTACCTGCTCTATAAGCAAAAAACCGTCTTCTCACATTTTTCCTTGGCCTCGAAATTACCAGTTTATTGGCTTGTCCTCTAGTATTGGATGCTCTAATTTCGAACATACTACTGGGGATAAGACCAACCGATCCGTGCAGAATCTTATACACTAAAAGTAGGTCGTGTTTACGTCTCCTGCAACTTGGGGTGTGAAGCCCCAAGTTTTTATTCCTCACTTCACTGCGAGGTATAGCATCATAAAGGAAGCCGACCACTCTTATCATTAGTTTACGCGTAAAATTATTCTGCACCTTCTCTAGCTCTAAAATACTCTTGCGCTTAGAGGGATTGAACACTACAGTACCATACTCAAGAATAGGACGTATATAAGTTTTGTAGACCTTGAGCAAAACTGAAGGATTTCTGGTAGAGAGCGCTCTAAAGGAACTATAGAGTACCCTATTTGCCTTTAATGCGATCTGATGACAATGCGCATCAAAGCTGAGTTCCCTGTCAACAAGAAAACCCAAGTCCAGGACTTCGTTCACTGGCTCTATCGTCCGTTGTCCAAGTATGTAGGGAAACAACTTGTCGTTTTGTCCTATATGTAAACCTTAGTCTTTGTTTCTGATAGTGGCAGTTTCCACAATTGTGACCAATTGGACACAGCATCTATAGCTCGCTGAAGTATCTCACTGTCATCTTGGGTATTTACTGCATGGTACACTTTCCAGTCGTCCGCAAACGCGCAATATTTTACTCCGTGAGCGAGAATTGTGACGGCTAAATCGTAGGTGTATATGTTGAACAATATGGGCGAAAGAACAGCACCCTGTGGAACACCGCTGGGGGCAAACCTGGGCCGTGAGAAAGTGCAATTAATGCGAACCATGAACGCTCTGTTAGTCAGGAACGCCTCAACCCAAGCGATTATGCGTGGGTGGATTCCAACTGCCTCCAGTTTTTTGAACAATAACTGATGGGTCACTCTGTCGAATGCCTTGGCGTAATCTAAGTAGATCACGTCAACATTCCTACCTTGGTCTACATCTCTAGTCCAATCATTCAACGATTGCAACATTGCTGTTGTTGTCGACTTGCCTTTTTGGAAACCATGCTGGTTCTCTGGGATTATAGATTTTTCCTCTAGATGAGTCAATAGTCGTTTTTTGATCATCTTTTCAAAAAGTCTTGCGAAGATCGACGTAATACTAACAGGTCGATAGTTCTCAGGTGATGTGTAAGGAGGCCTCTTAGGTATGGGTGTCACATAAGAGATCTTCCATCTTAATGGAACCTCTGCTCTCATGAGACTCAGATTGAATAACATTTCAAGAGGTTTTACAATGACATGAGCTACACCCTTAATAAAACATAGCGGAATGTGATCCGGCGTCAGTGAAGCCGATTCTGGCCACGAAGTGTTTTTTTTTTCTACGCCCTGTTTATACTTTTTTCTTGAAAAACGACGCGATGGGACGAATTCGCGTCGGCGCCTGCTAGCACGCGATGGTTTCGCTGATGTTGCGCACTGGAGTTGGCCCACTGTTATATAGTTTTTCGAGTGGTTTGACCGAAAACCTATGGAATAAGACGAATTCAGTTGGAGGTGTGAACGTGAACGAACTTGGACGCCTCGTATGCGTTTTAGGTAGTGATATTGTGAGCTTTTTAAGTTCCTATTGTTGCCTGCTGTTTACGAGAGCTCATCACTTACAACTTGCCAGCCGAGCTGTGGAAGAACACAATGTAGGTATACATCTTACATCCATACACAGGCGGTTCAGAAATGAGTCGGTATTGGTGCACTTTCACGCAAAGAGATTAGAGGAACCTTTAGCAAGTCGCACACGTTCAAGCTTGTTAGTCGCAGCGATTTTTAACTGCTTAACATGTTAGAAGGGGTCCCGGTAATGATGTGGGAGTACGTGGAACACATGTCTCCAATAAGTGGCATACCGACTCTTCGGTGAATGGCCTGTATTGATCTAGAGATTTCCTTCTGAATTTGAGCTATCGGAATCGTTTTCCTTTCTCGTAGACATTGTTGTACAGGTGCTTCAGAACAGCGTTAGTAATTTGTAGGTGAATGTAAGGTAGTCCTGCGATCCCACACTTATGATTTTTCACATTCCGGCGTGGTTTTGTGGTGAAGTCGGTGCAAGACCCCCACCCGCACCCACAGAAATCGCAAGATAACACGTCTAACCAGTGAAAGATTGAAAAAGATCAAAAACGTGGGGCTAGAACGTGATTTAGTGAAACGAAACTTTCAACTAGATCAGAAACTCACATCCGACCAGCAAAGAACCAAAAAACATCAAATCGAGATACTAGACCTTCATGATCCCCGCTAAATCGGGGTGTTCATGTAATTTTGCGTGGGTACGTAAATTTGCGACGTTCAGCATTGCGCGACGGAGCGACGCGACGGCTTCGCTACCCATATCGTCGCGCGTGTCGTGGCCGTCGCGTCGAGAAAAAGTATAAACACTCCTATTCCCGCCTGGCAAATCGGCCTCTTATCATTTTCGGGACAACATCGGGAGTTCTGGCGGAAGACATCATTTTGGTTTTGTTGCGGGATTAACCGGATAATGGTGCAGGATAGCAATTGCCAGCGATCGCCTCATGGATAACGTGAACAGGCAGAGTGGCGTTTTTCATCCCGACAGCCGCCTCATTAAACGTGCAAGCCAAGTCTCAAACGCCTTTGGCAGGGGCTGACATCAAGCCAAGCGATGCGCCTGATTAATCTTAAAGCGATCTCAACCCTTTGTCGCGTTGCTTCATGCGATCACCGTGGTGCGATGAATTTGCTTGTTTCCGATACAAATTTTAGTCGATTCTTCATTTTGGCGTAGTAGCGTCCAAGAACTGGCGGCAATCTTTCAAATGACTGTCAAAATTTATTTATTTATTTATTCATCGATATTTTTCTTTTTTGCGGTAGGTTCGTCAAAAAGAAACTTGCATAATTCCTATCCTTACAATTCATCCATCCACTGTGCTCTTAGCTCCAAAAAGACTAAAACCCAAAATGTAAAAAGGAAATGGCGTCATATTTAAATATCAAGCTTCTGCTACCGTTTTTGTCATTGGGAAATCGTCACGTAGAGTTGTTCGTCGCACCTGTATGATCGCAGGCGACAAAGCGACAAGTGATTGAGATTGCCTTGAGATCAACTGGTACTATCCGGCCGGCTTGGTACCAGCTCTTCCCAGAAGCGTTGTTGGTTCGCACCTCTAATTAGTCGGCTGTCAGGGTGAGAAACGCAACGAGTCCAGGTGAATGAGGAGACCCCAGACGTAAGAGGGATGATAATAAATGGGACGTGGCGATCGATAGGCATCGTTTCCACTATCGCTGTCACTCACATCGCCAGTTCATTTTGGGCACAACTTCGAGAGTACGGGCGATGAGCGCCGTTTGGCAGCGATCCATTGCGATGTAACGTGGCAGTCGATACGTATCATTTCCACGATCCTTATCTCTTATATCGCCGGTTCATTTTTATACATTTTGAAGTGGCGAAGGACCTGTGGCCCAGTGCAAAGGCCAGACGAGATACGCGGGACGGGATCGAGCGCGGACGCGGCTCGGAAGCAGGGACGCGTTCGGGTCCGCTAGTAGCGGCCGGTGTCCGCAAATGGGGCGCATGCCGTGCCTCGAAACATGACGCACATTTTTCCTTTCTCATTTTCTTTTCAGTTTCGGTAGATCCGGTCCCCCGCACCATGATAGTTCTATAATTTCCGGGACAAAATCGGGATGTTGTGGGGTAAATTTTTTGGATGACTCCCGTTCATATTCGAGCAGGTCATTTTGTCGGGCGTGACTCCCGCACGAATGTCCGAGATTGTACCGAATTTTCATTGTAGCACTGCTTAGTTTTGATCTTATCAAATAGTTGAACTTCCAGCATGCATGAAAAGCAAACGAATTGAAGGGCTCTCATTTTTTAACATTGAGAGTTGGCGTGATTATCATAATCAGGATTAAGCAAAGTTTCGAATTTCGATCTTCCGATATCTGGTAGGCTTTCTTCCGTTTTCCTTAGTGCGCAGCACGGGGGACAGGCGGTTGATCCGATTGGATTTTCGCATATCTCCCTCCCTCTGCTAATTACCACCTAAGGACATTCAATTAAAGGTGCGAGAAGAAAGACAAAAAATCCAATCGGATCAACAGCAGCGCCAGAAGTATCAGTGCCCAATAATTATGTTGCAGATGCGGATTTGTGGACGTGTTGTGCTACATCCAGTATCCTTAAATAGCTGGGGATAGTCGTTATTATGACCATACGACTGCGGTAAGATGCTTCTGTAGGTTTTGTTCTCTGAACTCCTAATATGCCATGATCGGTAAAGATAACACTGGCTAAAAAGTAAGGATATGCAGGGAGTAGTTGAAGTTGGTGAATGAACACGGAAAAGAAGTCAAAAAAGTAAGTCTGATTTTCTCAAGTGATCATTTAAAGTTCTGGAGACTTAATTCATACGGGGTCGCGCTTTCTCGGAAGTGAAAAAATCAGCGCTTCGTCAACATCAAGTGAGAGTCATGTAGAGTTCCGAAGGTGTTCATCATGCACCTCGAAGCTTTACTGTCCTTTCTCTTCAAATTTTCAATAGGACTGTTCCCATCAATAGTGAATGCTCTAGCAACGCTTGGAGTACTGCCAACCCTTTTATTTCAAATAGGTACTTGAGGTATTGCAATCATTCTGCCTACATATACCTTTGGTCTCAGCTCATAACTGCTTGAAACGATGTAAAAGTAATCTACGGACAACCCGTCCATAAACCTAGGCTAGCAACGCCGCAACCGATTAGTGTTAGCTGTGCCGCTGTTGATCCGATCAGATCTCTAGACCCATTTCTCGCACCTCTAACCGACATCCTCAGGTAATAATTATAAGATTGAGGAAGAGGTGCGAAAATCCGAACCCGATCAACCGCCGCGCACCCCGCTAGCACTAGAACTTCTCTGTGCAATCAGCGAAAAGTTAAGAGAGTCGCGAAGGAGAAATTTTCTAGGTTCCAAAAAAGATGTTGAATTCTTGGCCATTCCTATGTACGAAGGATATAGTTTATGCGCATTGTATGAGTTGAATTTTAAACAGGTTTTGCGCTAAGACAGCGTTTTTTCCCCATGTAGAAGCAGCGAAAAATAAACAAGACGACATTTCAATCCATTGTAAGTTAGGGTGTTTCGCAGGAATCTAAAGGTGAAGGTGACATTCGAGGAGCAGAACAGTGCTATAAATTGAACATGTATAATGGTTTCGAAGAGAGCAAGGATCGTTGACTTGGCTGGTTACGCGAATTTATACAAGGTGAAGGTGAAATCTTACACCATTTCTGAGAATGCACTGAAAAAAAAAACCAAAGGAAGCCTGAGTCCATTATGCTCCGATTCAATGAGATTATGCTGAAGAAACTATGGTGAAGTTGAGTTCGATTCGTTCATGCTGCATTTGAGACCATCCACTTGTAGTCAGTCCCGCAAATGAGTTCAATATAATTGTTTTTTGAACTCAATTCATTTCTCAATTATGGAATGAGGAACGTATTTCTCACGACTTCGACTTTTATTGGTGTAGCAAAAGTTCAAGTGAATGTTTTTGTGATTTGACGGCGGGAACATTTTAGTCCACTCCTATAATCGTTGTCATTCGTATAATTCATCACTATTTGCACTTGACTAACCACGCATGTAATATCCTTCAGCTCTTACGTATTAAACTGTACTTCCTGTAGTCTTTGCCAGGCAACTACCATCAATTATTTCTCATTCCTTAGTGCTCATGGAATTCATATGGAATCAGTGGATATTTCTACTGCTTACCTCGATATCTGTCCCGCTTTATGTTTCTATCATAATAATCACTGTCAAAGAGTGGAAGAATATAGAACGACAGAAGACTTTGAATTTACTTGTCATATCTCAGGTGAGTAGAGTATACGAAACATACTACACATGCATACAGTTTGGTCCAATTGAAATGATAAGAATTTTTGGAAGGTAACTTTTCCCCTACTGGGTAACAACTGGGGATCGCTGTAATAGTAAAAATCACTGCTCGCGTTTTGCTTCATTATTTCTCAGAAAATAATATCTTGACCATCCGTTAGCCAAAAATATTCCTGTCTTTCAAAAAAAGCCAACTACTCACCAATTGTCGCCTTCCACTGCTAGAGCAAGAAGTCTTCCGAGGAACAGCAAAGTTGTCCTTGGTTCTTGCGAAAATTTCTCTTTTCAATAGTGGTTTGCAAATGGCGGTAAAGGAACAATTCGAGTGGCAGCAGAACTGAGGGACAACATATTGTTACAGGAAGAAGGCCCAAATAGAACTCAGGGAAGATATTTCGAAATTTTGACGAGCACCATCGTAAATGTTTTTCCTATCACGAGAGGCTGAAGCCTAAAAATGCTGAAATAGCGCATTCTTCAGCGCAGAGAAAAATTAGATCTGCGAAATCCAAATTGGATGGTGGGGTAGATATGTAGATATGTTCTTCCAGTGATACGATAGTTAGAGGGTTCATAAGGTTTTGAATGGAAAAGATGAGACTTGTGAGCAGATATTCTCTTTCAAACACGTCTCGTACAAATCCGAACTCTGACGGGAGTTGACAAAGGGTCTAAGCTTAGAGCACTTTTTGACTAGCAAGTTTTGTTCACGTCTCGTTATGGTCATTCTCAGCGCCGGTCTATGACGTCCAAGAAAATTGTTGACGGTAGGCTGTTTCATCAGAGAAAATCGAAAGCGTTGGAAATAAAAGAAAATATGGGTTAAAAAAATAGAAATTAAGAGAACTGTTCCTTCGTTTGCAGCGGCACGCACATACATTGGAACAATCTTGTGGCTTCATATGTAATGAGGATACGGATACAAACTTCATCGTAGTCTGCTGATTTTTCAAAATAATTCATCTGAGAAATCAAAATTCGTGATGTAACAACATTTGCAATCACATAAATATATAACGGCTCTGTTAAATATGGTTTTTGTGAAGGTGTTTCCCACCTCTTCTTTGCAAAGCAGTTTGTCAATGTGAGCACTGCCACTGTCATTCTAATAATTCAATGCAGTTACATTGTAAACTTGGAGCAACGAATGTGGCGAATAAAGGGCGTACTTAAGGGTATTGCTGACGTCGCTGTAGTGGTCAACTACACATTATTCATAACGCTAAGGACCACAGGTCTCTTCAGCGACGTATTCTGGAATTTGCAAGATTACTACATTGCAACATGGTGTTTTGCTCAGTATTACTTCACAGTTGTATTACGTGCCCTAGGCATTCTTCTAATTACTGTTCACCGATATATCACTATATGCAAGGACGGATCTCCGATTGAACATGTGAATTTTGCATTAATTATATTTCTATTATATTACATTATATTATACATCCTTTGGATACAATTGATTTCAGTGGGCAAATTCTGAGCACCGATGGATCTTAATAGCCATTCACTGGATTTTTCCAACTCTTTATATTCTACCGTTTCTGTGCAGAGATGCAGTTCCCTTCGACAACCCCACGGATCTAGATCCAGCTCCTAAGCAAAAGCTGATTTCGGTTATTTTTATACTTGAAACCGCTTCTGAGTGCCCTTAGAATTTCTTTTAGCTCGCGAACCTGTTAGCAGTTGCGTTTGTTGTTCCTTCATTCACAACTTGCATAATGTGCTACTCGGCTATACTTAGATTTCTCTATAAACACAGAGTGGACCTGAATGGGTTACCTTCATTCATTTTATTTTCTTCCAATATCTTTTCCCCTATTTTATATATTTAAGATCGCTCAGGAGGGAACGATTGGTATGTATGCAAATGATGGGAATCTTCGTAGCCTTTGCTCTTCTCATGATTTACCACATATTGCAGTTTAACTTCTCACTACAATCCAATGTGAGTCGAATTAGTTTTGACAATCCTTGCAACAGTTTTCAACAGCTCTTGGAAACCTCAAACTTCTAGGATGGACCCATTATACAAATGAGAGTGGTGTATCCGTTAGTGAGCAGCTTTCTTTCTTATGTGAATCCATGGATGATGGTTCTCACTACAAAAGATCTTAGACGCAAACTATGTGAAATGTTCAAGTTGCGGAAAAAACAAGCTGTCGTGAGAAACTAGTAACATTTCCTCTTTTACAGTTGCAGCAATTCCAGCGGAATTGTAGGTTTCTTCAATCGGAATGGTAAGCACACATTACGCACGCAGCCAAAGTTTTAGAAAGACTTCAAGAACGGGCGCCGTCAACACAAGGGAAAATCATCTGATTTTGTGATATCGTGCATAATTCTTATAAAAGTGTTTTAGATTCATCTCCCTACACTCAGATCATCAACCGCTGCGCTTGAACTGAATTGTGAAGAAGTTTGGAACTACTACGATTACTTACTTCTGTCATTCTATTTGAATGTACTCTTACAATCCAATAAAGTGAACTTATCAAATAATTTCCTCAGTTGAAGGAAGCAGTCGTCGAAATTTCCGACTCTATCTTGAAGTCTCGATAGCGACAAACATTGCATCACAGATGTGAAATAACACATGAAACGACAACTTGATTGTGAAGAAAATCAAGTCGCGATCACAAGCTCGACCGCCTTTAACTTGCATGTGCTAAGACAGTGCGCCAGCTTACGCAAACGTGATCGCTTGACATCGCCATGGCGGCACTTACGAGCGTTAAATAACACATGAAACGATAACTTGGCATTATCCATACCTAAAACTTTATTTTATCTCTACATTAGCTTAATCTTCGTAAGATACGGCATAAGGATAAAGTTGGCATAAAATTTTGCAACGTAGGAAGCACATGCAAGAACAACTTCCATAACCAGTACAGCTTTTTATACCCATCTTTCGCGCCTCTTTTACGATCATTTCCGCCCCAACTAACCTATTTAGACCACATATTTGTAAATCTGGATTTTTTGTAGCAGTTATTACAAATTCACGGTTCACCTTGTTGAATTTCTTCACAAATTTACTCTTATCTTTTCTATAGGTACGGTTGTTGGGTTCACCTCCCTTCTCCTTACCCTTTTCAGGTACCTACTTCCTTTTACCTTAACTCTTACTACATAATTCTACACAAGTTCCATAAACACGGGGGCCATACCTCTCCAAAAATAGGGGCTCTTTTGATGGGGTTATACAAGTGCTAGCCGGCACGGGGATTAAGCTCCCGCGCCTCCAAAAGGGTCAGCGCACTCCTTCAAGCACTCTTCACAAATTCATATTGTTTTCACAGGGAACGCCACTCCCTTAGGGCAGCCCCCTTAAACCGCTAGGATATCCCCTAAGCATCTGGTATAGACCCGCCATGCTTAGATCATGGGTCTTGCCATAATACAGTTTCACGTTTAAGCTACTATAAACTTCAACATTTCCATAAGAACAAGGTGAACACAGTTACGTCTTAGATGGTTTTGGCAACAACATCACTATCACAAAATGTTCGCAATCCTGCAAATACTGTAACATGTTAGACGTTAACCCATTTATAATATCTCACACAACCAGAATCAAGGCTTTTAATTATGTGCAAAACAACACAAATTGCAATTCGAAAAATGTTATATATAGCCTTAACTGCGAAACGTGCGGACTTCAATATGTCGGTCTTACTACCAGAAAAATTAAGGAAAGAATTAGAGAACATTTATACAACATCAATAGAGGTAATGCTACTAAATATGTTTACACTCACTTTAATAGATGCTGCACAAGCAGACAGATCTCCTTCTCCATTCTCGATAGCCTTCCTGAAAACTTCGACAAGAATGTTTTATTGGACAAAGAACTATTTTGGATTGAACTAGTAGTGACCGCCTATCCTTTTGGTAATAATGACAACATAAAGTCATATGGTAATATTTCCAACATTTCTAATCCTCTACTATATAAAAGTAAGCATCCTTATTATACCTCCAGCATTACTGAAAAAAGAAAACGTAACGGTAAACGATCCTCTCGCATGGTTCAGAATATGGGTGAATTAAATGATATTAACAACGTTGTCAGCTTCCTTACGTTTGAGCGTAATCATAACGAGATAAAACGACTCATATACTCTTTAAAGAAGCAAACTATAAACAAACTGATTAAACATTGCTATGATAGTGATTTCTTGTCTTACTTGCCATCATATAATAAACATATATTGCTTTGTCTACTCTGCAAGTTTCAGTTCAATAAAACTCAGGATAAAGTTCACGATAAAACTAATGCTAGAACATTCTGTAATGTCACCACTCTATATATTCATGATTTGATATCTAATGTCAACATTAATAAAATCCTTAATAATAGTTTCGTTACCAGTATCATACGTAATAACTCCACCACTAATTACATACCTTTCCGGGTTATATATATAAACATTTTCCAACGGCATCTAAACTCATATTCAATTATAACAAGGTTCTTGGCATACTTAGTCGTACAGATTTGTCAGCTATAGCTCAAGGTGACTGCATTTGCACCCATAATCATTATTCCACTTATATTGACTCCTTTCACAAGCACATAATTACTGGCAATACAAACGTTATCATGTACCCTAAAATAAAGAGTCTGCTTGACAAAGGCATCAAGTTTAGGGTACCCAACCGAGTTAATAAAGGCATTATCATTAAGTGGATGCACGACACTATAGCTAAGATCCTCCTTAGGATTAAAAATAGATATAAAATTGACAAAACAAATTGCTATGTCATACGTGACTTTCTTTTAAGAACTTTCCTTCACAAATTTAAACCATACCTCTATAACAACTGGCTAACCAATGAAAATATACTAGACAAACAAACGATCACTAAAATTTGTTTTCTACAACGATTTTTCATTTTTTGTCCGTTAGATAAAGCCAGTAACAACTACGGAATTATATGCAAAAAATTCTACATTACCACTATCATGAAAGAAATGGATTTTATTTATACGGATAATGCCATCTCCCCCAATACCACATGTAATACTTACTCCTTGTATAACAAAGAGTCTATTGCGCAAAGCATTTCTAGGCGCATTAGTTTTTGCAATAGACTTTTACCTATCGCTAATGGCTCCTCTTATTTATGGTATTCCAAAACTACACAAATGCCCCGCCAAATTCAGGTTCATCACGGGCGCTTCTACAAGCACTATCAAACCTTTGGCATTGGAATTGATGCACATATTCCTTCGTTAAAAAACATTGCCAGAACTACATATATGCCATTAAAAATCGAAACATTCAATTCACAGGATATTGGTCTATAAATAACATTAGCATCAGCGATAAATTGTGTTCAATTAAACATGATAACGTCAAGCTATTTTCTGCTGATTTTACCAATATGTTCACTAATCTTCCTCACACACATATAATTAAAAACATTGGAGAGGTACTAAAAATTTCTTTCAAAAATGCTAATAAGGACTACATAGCCTTCAATGGTTTTAATAAAATGTTCTACACCAACGAAATATCTTGTTCGTTTGCAGGCATAGTCTTCAAGCAAGACATAGGAGTGCCTCAAAGTACTCCTATGTCTTGTTTCGTTTTTGTCTTCTTGTCTTAGCCATTTACTCCAAATCTACTCGCTCGTTCCATAATAAAGTCGAGAAATATCTTCGTTCAGCTGGGCACTTCTAGCTTGCCTGTTTACCTGTTTATATTTTTCTCAGACTCTGGTGAGCATTCATTGTATTTTCCCCACAATTAATAGGCACTGGCTGTGTCATTTCAGATGTGACCACTACTGCTACAAAATCATTTGTTTCCTGGACATCCCCACCATCCCCTCACATCCGAGCGAAGCTGGGCCTGGCAGGGTTGACGGACCTACTAAGCTGGTATCCGGAGCCCACATATGTACATCAGCAGTGTTGGCGGCCACTGCTCTTCATACAACTACAACTTCGGCTTGCAGGGTTGCGTGGCCACTGCTCTTCCTTGCCATGGCATCATCGCTACCCCATTGCCCTAGTAAATTTGTTTGTTATCTATATATCGGAACTTGTTAGCTCTTGTATTGTTTTTGTTCTCAGTTGTACCGATAAAGATTCATAGTCAAAGTAGCAACGTCAGCCCTCAACTGGCGGATCTTACTTTATCATACTTCGAATATAAGTATTCAGTTAACAAACACATCGACCATTTATTTGTTCCATATAGATACATGGATGATCTCTTAGTAATACATAGTGTTAACGAAGAAGACATTGCTAATCTTCTCAATAACACATATCATAATATACTCTCTCTAGAAGCTACACACAAGTCATGTTTACAGTGTAACTACTTAGATTTCGATATAAATATTCATGGTAATAAAGTTGTAACTAAATTGTATAATAAAACGGATAGCTTCTCTTTCAAGGTTAAACGCTTTCCACATTTTGACTCTAACATCTCTGTAAATATTAACAAAGCTACCATTTACTCAGAATTTCTTAGAATATCTCGTACTTGTACATTATTACAAGATTTTATAGATAGAGTTAATTCCACTAAAATCCAGTTAACGGAGCAGGGCTACCCACTAAGTTTCATACACGCTTGTCTACTCAAATGCCTTTTCAAAAATAAATTCATTTCCTATAAATACAACTTAGTTAATGGCTCGCAAGTGCTTAAGCAGTTTGTACATAATTTATTTAATAGCTAGTTGCATTCGTCACTTAATTTTGGCTTCATAACACACCTCACTGCCCAAAATTCCAACTGCAGTAAAATCTCCCTGTTATCTTTCAACCTTTTGTTATCCTAAAGAATTTTTGACCTACGATCTTCGACCACCATCCTCGCGCTCCTGTCAATATCGTCTCTAAGTTGCCTTTGTTCGCTAATCCTCTTTGTTCTATGTGATCCCTATGCGGTGACTTCTCTGTAGCCTATATTCACCTAGTTATTGTCACACCACCTATGAGGCCACCAACTTCAATCCATATAAATAGGTATCTTTCTGGATAACATTCATTCTCTATTCTCCTTTCTCCTCCTATTACTTGCTCTTGATTTCTGCTCTTCAATTAGTAGAACGGCTACGAGTTCACGCTTCAGCAGTTACTACCACGACATTTCAGCATATTCTTGCGTGATTAATGGACTAATGGTTGTTCCCTAGGTTTATTGGAATTTTATTCTTCATTTTGTGGATTTTATGTCGATACCACAGGTTAGTTCTTTTACTTTTGCTCAACTACTTCTATATGCCTCCCCCTACCTTACTGACGAGCACGGGGCGAGGCATATTCTTAGTTTAGTTCCGTATAAGGTTCAGTGCCAAACGGAACTAGGCTATCCCTAACTCTCAATTTTTTCTTTTACAATCACTTCTTTTTTTATTTACACATTCGCGATACTATGCTTTTGGCATGGTGTGCCGCGTGGGACACGCGCGTTCGAAGGCGCGTGGGTCCCGTGCTCAACCGCTTGAATATGTGGTCCAACGTGGTAGGAATTTTTCCTCTGCCGTATAGTATTCCGAATTTGCACAAGTCTGAGACTGGTAGTCTTCTCTTTTGTAGTCGTCAGGAGTGTTACCAAATGTTTATCGTCTATTAAATGGGTAGTGTTTGAAGTCTGTTCTTTATATCTATCGTTCTTCTAGTTGTTCGTTTCAACCACGTATTTAAGAAGTTTGAGTTTGGATGTCTGCCCAGCCCACTGCGTGTGAAGAACCCTCGAATATTTGTTCGTGTAGTACTACATACATAGAAGTTTGTAATCATGTTTTTCCATAAAAATATAATTGTGAGAGGGGCGTGCCCACCCGGTAGAGCACGCGGTCCCACACGTCGCACCATGCATGTCAACCGGTTGAGCACATTGTCGCGAATGTGTTAACATTAATAGTAGGCATAAAGGGTGCGCCAAAATCATGGGTATCAGATAAATTCAAGGTCCTAAGTGCTCCTACAGCAACAATAATCTATAACTTTTGATTTCGAGTAATACTCTACCGATGTCGATATATGTATGCCCTTGAAACTGGCGCAGAAGGTAGTCTATTGCACGCAAGTAGTGATCACTATCATTCTCGAGTTTTAAGAATCATCGAGGCTAATATGTAGTTCCTATGTAGTATGCCTTTGATCTAGGAATCACCCAGATGGAGTAAACCGGTGAGCGGAGGCAGAAGGAGCTGTAGACCAGCAGCTGAAGTTGGCGATTTGAAAAATTTTGTTAACACTCTCTCACGACCCGACGACGATTACCCGGTGACCCGACTCGTTATCCTCGGGTCGCCCTATAATCGCCGTCGGCTCACCCGCACTTCAAAGATAGAAACTGACAGTTAGAGTTACAATCAATCTTACCTGCGCGTACATGCTCGTGGCAGCTTGGAGACAAGGAGATTTCAAAATTGGAATGTCCGAAAAGTAAACTGCAACTTTTCACCCCCCCCCCCCACCCAATGCTTTATCGCACCCTTTCATACCTTCATGGTTCTGCTTTTACACCAAATTCTGTCTTGGATATTCTTATAGTGTGTTTCACCGGGGAACATATACATAGTGCTGTAGATTGAGACAGAAGGACCTCCGAACGCTTGTGCTTCCCCACGTCATTATCTCTAACAAGAAGACCATTGATTAACATGTTAGCATAACTACGTATCACGGTCGAACGTTGTCTTCAGTCATCTCTAACATGTCGACCCATGATCTGCTTGCTGGAGATAACGACGTGGAACGAGGTAGAGGATTCTGAGCGTCGCGGGGATCCTTCCCTCCTGATCTACAGGGCTGTAGTTGTGAAGATATTAGAGAACGAGAGAGCTCGAGAAATAGTGCCGTTTCCGCGAAGGCAGCCGAGAAGTGCGGATGACAAATACTAAATAGTGAACAAATAAGAACAAATAAGAAAGAACAAATACTAAACAGTGGCTGTGTGTCATCGTGAGGTAAAACGAGGCGGAGGCTTACCGCCCTTCACTACCAACTCGTTCTCGGTCGCATTCAAATTCTGCACAGTCATGTAAAGAGAGTGTTTTAGATTTAGTATTACCGCCGCCCAGCATGCGGCGCGTGCGCGGCGCGGCCCTCTTGAGCCAGCGGTCCCCAGCAGGGGATTTGCGTCGTATCGGTATGGATATCTCTTTTCCTAATGTCAATGAAGATGTTTTTTTTTATATGCCTTAGATTCCACAAGACTGACCCTCAGGTCGCTCGGTAATTTTTAGCATTCCCTCGGCTCACCCGGTGACTTTCTATCATGCCCTCGGCTCGCCCGGTATTTCATCAAATGCATTCGGGTCGCCCTGTGCTTCATTTAATTCCCTCGGGTCGCCCGGCAACAGACCATGCCCACAAATTTGGTATAGTCTGTCCGAAACGACGAGTCCGCCCACGCACGCGGGGATCGAGAAGCTGCCACGTTCGCCAGCGCTCCACGTCATCATCCCTAATCTGCATATCACGTTTCATCGTTATCTTCATGATATCGACCAATGATTTGGCTGTGACGTGTACGACATGGCAGCCAACAGCATCCGTTCCAGCCGCGCCGCCTCTCGATCCCCGCGTGCGTCGGCGGACTCTTCGTTTTGGACAGACTATAGCTCGCGTGGGCCGATCGGGCCAATTTCGCAGTCGAGTCGCACGGTGTTGTTGCCTGAGTTGAAAAAACGTCAATGCTACCGGCCGAGCGGTACACGATTTCCGGCTGAGTGGCGGGCGATTTCGAGGGACCGGCTGGGCGGCTCGCTTAATCAGCTCGGCCGGCGCGAGTAGGTACTCTGAACATTCTGCATGCGGTGGATCCGCGGTTGCCCGCGATAAATCCGCACATACCCACGGTGGACAACCGGGAGTGACGTCACTCCCGCGCTGTGCCCGCACATGCCCGCGGTGGACCCGCAGTAACACTGCTATCCGCGGTGGACCCGCACATGCCGCACGGTGGACCCGCACATGCCCGCGGTGGATCCGCGGATGACTTTGCCCTTTGAATTTGCATATCCGGACACCATTCAACTTCTTCCACTTGTTTCCTTCACAGTAATCATTGTCTCACCAATCTATTTCATGTGTCTCACCTTACCTCTGGACTGGAAATTTCCGTCGATAACCACCTCTAGAACTCGACTGTTTTTAACTGTTTGTTTGTGGCTCATTTTGTAGCTCTTGATGTGCTCTTTGCAAACATTGCATCCTCGTTGATCAATTTTCGCAGCTTCTGCTTTCGTTTTCTTCTTTCGTTCATGCCTTGTTCTGTTTTAGCGTGTGCCGGTATAGACGGCACCGTCTTTAGATGTAATCTGTAGTATCTTATACAATTCTGTATTGCCCAGATGAGGGCTATTATTGATGACCCAGCTGATATGCTTATGTGCCTGTCCGAGGTACTTCATGTGCTATGCCTCACCACGCCCCTTTTATGTCAGCATTCTACCACAGCACCATTAGGTGCAGGTCGGACGAATAAAGGTCCGGACCAACCCGTGTACAACACACGAAGAGGGAGCCACCCATCCTCCCTAAACACAGGCGCCACCCAACCGCCTAGTTAGCCACCACATTTTATGGTGCATCGGCCAAATATAGACCGATAAAGTGCCTTGCTTCCCCGCAACAGCACGACAGGTTAGCCAAGTCTAAGCTTGGGACTCTGAAGCCCTAAATTCATCTGTGCCTTGTTCCAAGCTATTGCACAGCTGGTTAGCTAAGTCTAACCTTCGGCTACCACTGCCCAAATTATCTGCTCAAAAGCAGCAGTTGGCTCAACAGAAGCCAAAATTTCAGAAAAAGAGGCCCAAACGGCCGAATACAGGCTAAAAAGCAGTCATACTCCTGATCTCCTGGCGAACATAAGCCCAACTGTCAAATAGAGGTCAGAAAGCTCTTAAACCTGGTAATTCATAGGCTAAAAATTGGTTGTTCTAGAGAATGCTTCCAAAAAATCCCACCATGTCGCTGTATTCTCACAAAATAAAGATCTTATACAGTTCAGCAACACTCAAAATCATACTAAGGAAGTATGAACAGTGTGATGAGAAAACCAGTTACCCAGAAAGTGACCAGGAGAAATATAAAACAGCTTCCGAAAACTTGCACTGGTTAAGATCATGCCTTGCTGAGGTAAAAACAAGCATAATATCACTTTAATCAGAAGTCGATGACATCGAGAAGATCTACACTTATGAGAGATCCAAACATGTGCAGGAAAGAATACTGCTCGACATAGAAGAGCTCGACAAAAAAGCCAACTTCTACCAGCTACTTAAAGATGCAGATAGGCTTGTTCAATCTGCAGAAGACCGAATAACTGATGCCAAAGTTATCATTGTACAAATCAATTCAAGGCGATATTTGGAACGTTGCAAGCCAAACAATGGTTCTTTACTGCTTGAATCAAATGCAAAGAGAAGCTCAATCCAAGAACATGCACAAGCTGTCCAAAGCATGCCAACAGCAAACGCGGTGGATATTCGGTCGACCACAACTCTAGCCGACAGTACGGTATGTTCCAGTGCAAGTTCTCCTACTCATCCAACAATTTCTGAAGAAATAGATGAGGAAGGAGTTGATCTGAGGCCTCTCCAAAATACAAGCAGTCTTGAAGACGAAACTTTCAATCTTACCAGTAAAAAATATGCAGTGAATTGCAGACTGGCTTCGAAAGAATTGGCCATGCTCAGTAAATCTGAAGTCACCCCAGAAGGTAACGGCGAGGCCATTCTAACTATCGCAGCGATAGTGCCGATGACAAAAACGAAAGCGGCACTGCCAAGAACGAAAAACTTGCCAACATGTCGAAAAGTGCGACTGTTGCACATAAGCGCTCAGCCGATACTAGGGCAAAAATCGCAACAGAAAAGGCGATAAAATACCTTTTAACGAACGACCACCTCGCTACTAGGATTCTGCTAATTACTACGACTCTCTCTGCTCTTCGATGCTCCGCCATTTTCCCGCCGCCAGTACGTTCACACCTGCACGACCGCTACTTCACAGCTACGACATTCTACACCTTCATAGACTCGACGACACGGACCTGCACTAAAGATCGTCTCGCGGAAGAAAAGGTCGTTAATCCAATTAATTATTCGCACAGACGTATGATCTTCCTCCTTTTGTATGATGATATCTCCATTTTGCTTTCTCTCCTTTGTTTGTTTTGTTTTGCCGCGCCGGAATGTGCCGGTATAGACGGCACCGTCTTTACATGTAATCTGTAGTATTTTATACAATTCTGTATTGCCCAGATGAGGGCCATTATTAATGACCCAACTGATATGCTTATGTGCCTGTCCAAGGTACTTCATGTACTATGCCTCACCACGCCCCTTTTATGTCAGCATTCTACCACAGCATCGTTAGGTGCAGGTCGGACGAATAAAGATCCGGACCAACCCGTGTACAACACACGAAAAGGGAGCCACCCATCCTCCCAAAATATAGGCGCCACCCAACCGCCTCAAAGCCACCACATAGCGGGATTTGGTCTCCCAGTGATCGCCCTCGGTTTCGCGATATCCAGTGTCTCTGCCCCTCATTTTACTACTGACGAGGAGGTAAGTGAAGGATCACTCCATTGTTTCCTTATCCCCAAAAACCTCTCCGTTTGTTCCAGGTCGACCGTCAACTGGAGAAATCCCGTCTCCTCTGTCAGCGTCGATCGCGTCGCAGTGATGTCGTTCCGGTGTCAGGTGCGATTTCAATATACCAACAATCGGCGATCGTTCAGTGGAACTGGCGCGCAGAGGGCTTCTTCTGAAGTATTCCCACCACCTCCCATGCGGTCCTCGCATCATTAGTCATCGCTACAGAAGCCATCGCAACCTTCGGTAATGGTATCGGTTCCTTCGAATTGTTTTCTTTCTCTTTGAAGTCTTACTATTCAGCTTTCATCCTTCCGCGATACAACCTCTGATCAGCTGCGACCCACGCCGCGACCTCTGCCGCTTCCTACCCCTTCGCAGTCGTCGAAACCGAAATTGCTGAAGACTGCGCTTAGCAATGTAACTCAATTTGAAGATCGGGGAAAAACTAATGGTGCTGCATTGTTTGTGGTTTTTGAAAGTGTCTTTTTCAGTATGCATATAGCTTACATACTTACTCTTACATATCATATCTTACCATTGAAGAGCTTTGAAGAGACCACGAAATAGTTATGTAATAAAGTGAAGCTATAGTTCATTTATATGCTATGGTTCTGTTAGTACCATTTTACAACTGATATCGTGCGTTTCATAAGGTGGGAAAAGGATGTATTTCATTTGCACGCTTCCCGCGGTGGATCCGCACATGCCTGCGGTGGCGCCGCAGTACATCCCGCGGCGGATCCGTACGTGCGCACGGTGGGTCCGCACATGCCCGCAGTGGACCCGCAGTAAATCCGGGGTGGACCCGCACATGCCCGCGGTGGCGAACCGCGGATCCACCTCGGGCGTATCGCGGATCCACCGCGGGCAGAAAGTTCAGAGTATGTGTTGTGGCTGATGGCTTGTTGCCAGGAGGGACTCTGTTATCGGCAGGCAGGAGACCGATGATCCCCCTAGATGGCGTGGAGATCTCCCGTCCGGATAGATCGCAAGGAAGTGCGATGGCGGGAAACAGAGGTGTATATAAGGCCCTAGGATTGAGCCTTAGCTGTGCGTGGATTGGAGTCAGCCTTAGCAGCCGCAGTCGCCCCCAGCTCCCTTATTATTTACTAACAAATCTAGTATTCTGACTGGTGTACTACAGCAGTAGTCACAAGTTAACCCTCGTGAGTAAGAGAGGGTAGAAAGAGTGAGAGTCGAAGGAGGAGACTCTTGGAGTGGAAAAGGTTTGTGTTCCCGGAGACAGGCGGGGACACAACAGTATAGTGGAGTCGTTTTGACAGTGCGTTGTCCGCGGTAGCGGCCCCGCTGGCATTGGAGCACGCAGCGCTGTCGGTCAAAAAGTTGACCTATGATTCATCTAGTATCTTTGAAGAGTTTTGTAGCTTGTCTCTCCTTATATTGTTCTTTCCCAGCTCTTAGAACAAATGAAGAAGGGAACAAACGATAAAACCCGTCAAAGAAGCCGGATCCATAGTGGGTCAACTGCTTGACTAACCGCACTGCGTGCTCCAATGCCAGCGGGGCCTACCGCGGACAACGCACTGTCAAAACGACTCCACTATATATATATATATATATATATATCTGAATATATATATATTGTCCTTGGTCACCACGGAACAAACGACTGCAGCAGCACGGCCACGGCGGAGGCCGCCGCGCAGCCGCGGCGCAACACCGCCGCGATGCTGTTGCGGGCGGCGTGGCGGGCATTTTGCCAGCCTTGCTAGGCTGCTGATTTATCGATTAACTCATTGCCGCCGGATTTCCTCTGTTTTTGTTCATTTTTCCTAGAGTTTTTCACATTTTCTTTTCTGTCTCGTTAATTTTTCATCCATTCCAGGCCAGAAGGGATGTTGAGCTAACATCACTTTATAGTGCAAACCATTTATGTTTATTTATGCATGTTTGCTGGTATCAAGTCACGATCCAAAGCACAAATACGCATAGAAATTTCATTTCACCTTCATCCGACTTCATCCCACCGAAGGCAAGGTCTAAGCGATTGTCTTTTTCACTTCTAGCCCGTTAAAAATTGCATCCTCTATAAGAATGAACACAGCACTGAGAAATGGGTTTGTTGTCCTATGAAACACTTCCAAGCAGGAAATTTCTGGTGCACCTATGTCGATTATGTTGAATTCCGACGAATGCAAAAGAAAGAAGTCTTAGAGATCACGAACAGTGGCATTCTAATGCTATGCCAGATTTTGAAAACAATGAATAGACAAAATATCTCACAAAGAGCTGTAAAAAGTCAGAATGTAAAACTTGTCATCGTTCTTTGTTCCTTCTGGCCTGGAAAAGATGAAAAATCAACGAGACAGGAAAGAAAATGTAAAAAACATGAAGAAGAACGAACAAAAACGGCGGAAATCCGGCCGCAATGAAGTAATCGATAAATCAGCCGGCTGCCAAGCGGCGTGGCTGGCAAAATGCCCGCCACGCCGCCCGCAACAGCCTCGCGGCGGTGTTGCGCCGCGGCTGCGCGGTGGCTTCCGCCGTGGCCATGCTGCTGCAGACGTTTGTTCCGTGGTGACAAAGACTATATATATATATATATATATATATATATATATATATATATATATATATATATATATATATATCAGTGGCGGACGCAGGGGGGGGGAGGGCGGCCCCCCCCCCGAGAATGGGTCGCCAAATTTTCGAAATTACTTTACAATACAAATAAAAATCTTGTGTTAGTTTATTTTTAATTGTTTATTTTTATTATTATTTTTAATATATTTTTTATTTATTGTTTATTATTATAATTAATATTATTATTAATTTTATTTTCCGTCTGGGTCCCCAAAACGGCGGAGACCCCACTTTTCTTCCCACGCCCCCCCTCCCGCCCACTTTCTGCGTCCGCCACTGATATATATATATATATATATATATATATATATATATATATATATATATATATATATATATATACTAGCGCCCCTTCGGGACGCTAGAAAGTGGGGTGGGGCAGCCACTTGAGGTATGTGCAAAAGCTTCACACGTGTGAAATGCTTGGAAATCAGCAAAAAAGCAAAACTAATCATTAGCTGAGCTCGAATACGAATTCTTCTTATGAGTTGCGTATAATCTACGGGTCTGGCCGCCTCACCAACGTTGGCCCTCGAGTCTTCTCGTCATCCTAGCCTTGCTTGCAAATCCCGCACCTACATGTAAAGCTAATTTCCGATGCACTGATAATACCTACTCTTTCTTTGTCACATTTCTTACATGCCTATGGACCCGTTATGAACAGCCAACAGAGAGGAAGAAGAGATGGTCGACCGGGACACGAATAAGCGCGTAGCGTGCCCCTACTCCACCATCAGACGTGCATCTTGGGGTTTCCCCACTATTGGGCCACATCGGATCCATTCTCCATCCGTGCATTCGTATCCTGGCGCTTATCCCACTTTTGGGCCAGGGCAGACCCATCCTCCATTTGTGGATCTGTATCCTGGCGTTCTTCCCACTACCGGGCCAGCGCAGACCCGATCCACCGCTGGGACCTGTGTCCCGGCGCTTTCCCTACTAATCGGCCATTTGCGGACCCAGTCTCCATCTATGGACCCGTATCCTGGCGCTTTCTCCAGTATTGGGCCACGATGGACTCTTTCTCGATCGGTGGACACTTATCATGATGTTTTCCTGAACTACGGGACCCCTGCTTATCTGTCCGTCATCACTGCAGCTGCACTCTTTGCAAATCTCGAAAGTGGTGGAACAAAGTTAGGAAATATTTAGAAAGTTTGATCAACTGCACATGGTGCACAATTGGTTTCAGAAAATGGCACAACAGCTTATGATGACGCGTTCTTCATCCTGTGTATTTGATTGTACTTCTTAAAAGCAAACGGTCAGTAAATCAGTCTGCATAATCCCCAAAGGACTTCAAAGAGAGGTGCGCAAGGATCATATCCCAAGTGAGAACACCGAGTGAATCCTTCGATACATCCTCCATGTAATGCACACTTCTTTTCGAAATGGTTATCACCCACTGTTCCAAAGTTGAGTGAAGTCAGCAACAAAGCCCCAGCAGAGGGGTGACTGTGCTTCGTACGTTGCTGCTACGCATCGTCAAATCTTTGTAAACACTGTCTCGTCTGGAGGGTACGAGACCGCTAGGCGCTGGTCCCGCCGCGAAATCCCGAATGCACCCGACTTCCACTACGTCTATGCACCTATGACGAAACATCGGCCGAATGCCCCATCAGTTTCGCATCCTTGCGAGGCACAGTCTATAACTGAGCCTCACAGCGAGCGCATGTGATCACGTGCTAGTCCCCCACGTCTGCGCTCTAGAAAATTTTGTTGCACTACCATGATTTATATAAGAGGATATATATATAGGGTAAAATGGAGTTGGGGGGGGGGCCACTCGGTATAAGTCGATGATATGACCTGTCCTACACGTTCTGACTTGTTTGCATTACAGGTTACTACTGTACATTAAGAGAACTAACAAGTCAGAGCGTTCTGGACGTGTCAGCTAACGAGTCTGAACGTGCAGGACAGGTCATACTATTGACTTATACCGAGTGCCCCCCCCCAACTCCGTTTTACCCCTGTCCTACAATAACCCCCAAATGAAGGTTTCTGTACAGGGTGTTTTTCCGGGAGTAAAATCGGTGCAATTGCGGACCCAGTACAAAGGCTACGTGCGAACAGGCCCCGGCACGAGCCTGTATTAGGGTCGTAGCCAAAACGAAGCCCCCTTTGAAAAATGCAGATTTTACGAAGCCCCCTCTGAAAATAACAATAGATAGAAGAGAGTGACCGCATCCAATGATAGCAATTCTACAAGAATTCTCCGTGATTGCAATTAAAGCAATTAGTAGCAATAAAAGGACGATAACCCTTTGTGAAACCACAAAACAACTGCAATAACCAGTGTAAACCGACAAAACATAACTATAATTCTTTACCAATAGCAACCAATGAATGGACCATTCCACACTGCGGCAGAAATTATACTGACGGAATCAGGAAACGATAAGGTCGACAATGGTCGCCAAAAGCCGAACAGAACAACAAACTAATCGAGAATAAAGGAATAAAAACTCTGGGAAAAGTAGAGACCAAACTAATGACAGTAGCCTTCGCACAAAAAAAGGACCGAGGCTTTCAAAGGGGCTTTCAAATGATTCCAATTCCCGCGCTGGGTCGATTGGGTCGGCGTTCTGCTTTGGAGCGCGGCTAAACAGCTTGCCAATGTTCCTTGGAGCGAGCGGAGAAGGACAAATACTCGGAAGATAGGAGATGATAAGTGATAGTATGTGAGGCGTATGAAAGCACATACCTCCAAGAATAGGGTACATGGTAGGGGGTTGGTAACTTATGTGTTTGAATAGGGACATTATGCCCCCGACAGGCTCAGCTTGTAGCCCAGCCTGTCGAAAATAGGCTGGCCCCTTTACCGAGCATACAATTCCTGGATTCACATAAGTTTTGTGATCTGACATCATACATTTATTTTGAGTGCTATGACGCTTCTTCACCCCAAATTTGGTGTCAATCGGTTGAGCCTCGACTCAACGGGAGAGCCTTGCAAACACTCAGACTCAGAATGTGAGCGTATACTTTTCTAGTTCACATAAGTTTATAATGTCTCTACCAAAATCTTCTAGTGTTCTCTTAGTTCTCATCTCACTGAAGATTCCAGCTCAATCCATGCAGATTCCGCGGCGCAGGAGTCGTTTAAGTCCTCCGGATTATGGGAACCTGTACATGATCTGCTCCAATCGAACTTTTCAACATCGATTGCCGCAATTGCTTTGCTAAAGCTACGAGCAGTTCTTTTGCGAGCCTTTTTCGTCTTTCATCGTCTTTATCAACGCATTTCTTTTCTTTGGACCAACGAACACCTCGAAGTTTTTCTGGGGCTCGGCCCCGAACCCGTACGAAGCCCCTTTCGCTTTCCGACCCTTTTACGAAGCCCAGCTTGCCCACCGACAAGCTGCGCTGGGGCCTCCGTGCGAACTGCTGGAACCTCCGCTCTCACGTGGTCTTTCGACTGAGAATTTGATGTATTGGAATGGATCAGATCGCGCGCGATGTTTACTCCCGGAAAAACACACTGTAGAATAGTGGAACAGTCGTGAAATTCGGTGCAATGATCGGCTTCGCGGAGGCACAATTTAATCGACGCGTAAAAAAGTTGCGGTGACGGTCCCCAATTCCACTCAACTTTTCATCTTGTCGCTTGGGCAGGTGTGTCCTCGTGTTTCTCTTTGTGTCTTTTCTTATGCTTTGCGAAGTGTATGCATCTTGGATATAATTTAGACATGACACTTATCAAGCCAGAAGTTACTCACATCATATTTGACTTTGATGGACTTTTGGTCGACACTGAGCCGTGTTACACAATTGCCAACCAAGCAATACTTGGGAAGTATGGTCGCGAATTCACTACGGAGCTGAAAGGAAGTAAGTGCATCTCACTTTGCTTTTCTTTTTACTTACCAATTATGTCAGCAAGCACTTGTTCGCAGTCACTTCTTCTAAATCTTTGCTGTAGTTCTAAGTAGATAGTGGGATCATGCGCGATGAGCAGGCGATACTGTAACGCCGATGATACAGTGAAGATCAGTCGTTACTCTGTCGTTTTCTGCCCGCGGTGGATCCGCGGTACGCCCGAGGTGGATCCGCGGTTCGCCACCGCGGGCATGTGCGGCTCCACCGCGGATGTACTGCGGCTCCACCGCGGGCATGTGCGGCTTAACCGCGGGTCCACCGCAGGAACATACATTTTCAAGGGACTGGTTATTTTCTTCTAAAAGTGGTCCTGTATCGAAGACCCTGTCGTGAGGAGGAGGAGGCAAATCCACGATGGCACTGATATTTCATCCTGAAAGCGTTTTTAACCACTGGATTCGAACCTACGTACCTTTTCGAACTCATGTTTCCAAGTCCGCTCTCTTATCCACTCGGCCATGCGTTCATCGTGCGTGGAGGTTTTGTTGGCATTGATGACGCAATCAGCTCTACTGCGGGTCCACCGCGGGCAGAAAGTTCAGAGTATGCTCCGCTAGCATAGAGGGGTAAAGCGCCGCATCGCTCGTTAATCTACATTGATACGCGTCAAGTCGCAAGTTGATCCTTTGCTTTAACACATTCGCGACAACGCAGATTTTCCGCTCGGGGCCACTTTGGCCCAAAGCGAGTTTCTACTTTTTTCTCACCAGAATTGTAGGGCGCATTTGACATGCCGATCACAAATTTGCCATCTATCTTACTCGGTAGAACACTTCTGTAGTGTTACTGTAAGTATCATGTAGAAACTGTGGGAAGACTTTCGCCCTCAGAATTCAACCAAAATTTGCGAAGGAAGGTTATTTTACATGCTGATTCAGAATATGATATTCACTTTCTACCATACGTAATCATAATGTATGAACTGTAGGGAAGATTTGCATCAGAATTTACCCGAAACTATTTTAACTCTGATCTCAAACATGACATCTATCTCAAATATGGATCTCAAATTCGTGTTCAGCATATCAAAAACGCACACTTGCCAACGTTTCACTGAATTTGGTGAACAAGCTGCATCTACAGTACACCTACAGTAACCCTAAAGTACTGTGTTACGGTACGAGATAAATGACGAATTTGTGCACAGCATGTCAAACAACTTTGCTCACCAAAGTTTCACTGAATTTCGTCACTAAACCGCACCTTCAGTATGCGTACAGTAACCATACAGTAGCGTTACAGTAACCTTACAATACTGCTCCACGGTGCAAGGTGAATGGCGTTTTTGTGTTCAGCACGTCAACCCCAAAGTTCAAATTTGCAGTAGATGCTGTGAGAAAATACATCAACAGTCTCTACAGTATGCCTACGGTACCCTACAGTATTGAAGCTACGGTCGTACTGTCCTCTACGTAAATCCTCGTACGACCCACCGGTGGGTCGTATTGTCCGTTATGTGTTGAAGCGTATCATCTGGGTTGGACTGCCGCTATACTCCACGTGGTGTGCAGCACCCACTCGAAGGCGGGGCAGGGTGCTGTGCAGCCTTAGCCTAGCGGCGGAGTTGCCGCACGCGTATGCAGCCTTTGATGTGTTCGAATGATTCTGTGGATATATACCAGTCGTCGAAACGATTCTGAGCGCACTCATATGCGTTGAGAACGAAATCACCGCGTAACATGGTATTGCAGCAGCGAGCATCTTTTAAGAAGAAATTGGCGGTGAATACCGCAATGCGTTCACGAATTTATAAGTCTACAACCTCTCAAACGTACTGAAACATCGCACACGCGTGCTTCAACTCTGCAGACAGTGTCAACGTTTGCTACAACGCGGGCACTACTGCCAACATTGTAGTAACGGCTGGCCTTCACCGCACAGTGAGCGTCCATGGATCTGATGAATTTTAGGGGAATTACGTGCATAGCAGCGCGATCACGATTCGGTAACCTTGGGAGGGGGAGGTTTTTTTTTTCCTCTGTGCGGTAGCGTAATGAAGATTTATTGGGTGAGGCTTTTGAACTTACCCAGCGATGATATACCCCCACCTCTATTTCCAGCTGCACCTCGCGGCAAAAGAAGTGGAAAAGCTCTTGTTGAGCAGCCCATGTCGCTGCGCTGCTGTAAAGCCACCGCCCTATGCTTATCCATGCACGATCGTTGTGGCGGCAAAAATCAGACTCTTTTTGGCTCTTTAGTTAGTAGGTTGTTGAGCCACTCTGTCTCCTCTAAGGCTACGCTTGGCAACTCGTTTCTTTTCTAGTTTCGACCGTAATGGATAGATGAATACATGGTACTCTGATTGGTTTCAGTGATGATGGGACGGAAGCCGTTGGAGGCTATCATTTGGTTGTTGGAGGAGGTTTGTATACCCTTGTGCAGTGTTCTCAAATCTCCCTAGTAATGTTGACTAATGTAGGCGCTGTCACTGTTTGCGTACGCCTGTTCATTTGTTCCGAACCATGAGCCATCCATATGTTTTAAAGCATATTTTTCTCATTTCACTGCATTTCGCTTTTATTCATATATCCAATCATTTTAAGGTAGGACTAACAGATCAAATCACTCCAGAAGAATATGCTATACACTATGACATCATGTTGGGAGAAATGTTCAAAAAGTGTCGTGCTTTGCCAGGAGCAGAAAGCTTGGTTCGCCATTTTGCTAACAAAGGTAATATCGTATGCAACATGACCTTCTTTCTGAACAACAGAAAAATTTCTCAGAATTACTAGTAAAGTTTTGGTTGTAGGAGTCCCTATGGCAATATGTTCGGGATCTTGTAGCCGCAGCTTTTCACAAAAAGCAGAGAACCATAGGGAATGGGTGGATTTAATCCCCATACATGTAAGTTCTTTTAGAGAACTAAATGTCCATTTGTTCTCTATCCATTTTACTTGTGAAAACCACCCATTCCCATACTCATATCACATACTTGACCATCGTAAGTATTTCATGACTCAATATCTAAATATGAAATTTATGCAACTGTCTTTATACAGCTGATTCTGCAGGTGCTTTCCGGTGATGACGAAAGCATCAAGCGGGGAAAACCATATCCGGATGGATTTCTCGAGACAATGAAGAGGTTAGCTTGGAATTCATTAATCCATTCTGCTAGTGGTGGATGATGACTTTTCTGCAATAGAAAAGACGAGAATATATGAAGTGTCACAACTCATGTACAATTAATTTCATGTTTTGAAACTCAGATTCCCTCAGCAACCTATCTCCGCTTCGCACGTCTTAGTTTTCGAGGATGCTCCGAACGGTGTTAAAGCGGCATTGGCCGCGGGAATGCGATGTATCATGGTCCCAGATGAAATGTTTCGTGAGGAAGCCAAGAAGTTGAGGTGAGACTAACAATATTGAGTTCCTTTTTCATCTTCTTTTTTCATCTCTTCCTTTTCGATGTTTTAAATGTAAACTTTTCTCTGAAACGGCGTGACAGCAGTTCAATTCGTGCTTAATTCGTGAGACTTTCCACTCTATCCTTAGCGTGCTTCTATCCTCATCCATAGAGGGTGCTGACCTCTTTCATTTCGCTAATATTACCTAAATACGAAATTCTACCTCGTCATATCTTGCTCACTGCAGACTAAAACGAAACTAGAATTCTTTATTCAAACCCAAATTGTTCGACAGACTATTCCATCAGTTGTTATCGTGTAAGCATGTGTCACTTTAAAACACTACATTTATTTCATTTTTCGTTTCTTTTGCGAAACAGTATGATGTTCAACAGTATGGTATTTCTTTTCTTGATTTCTGACAAGGATACTTAGTACTGGACTATTTGTGAGCGTTTGCCTTCTGAGTAAAATTTTTATGTATCGTACATGTTTATGTGCCCGCTTAGTTTTGGTTTCAAAGGTCAACATTGTTGTGGGTAAAAAATTTGCAGAAATTTGCGGTCTTCTAAACAACACATATTTGTGCCAGATCTTCGTAGTTCGTGTGCTGTCTTACACGCACCCGTCAATAAACCGAGTGTAACACGAGCAGTAGTGAACTCAATGTAAAACGTTCTATTTTTCAGCGCGGACAGAATCTTGTCCAGCCTAGAGGATTTCAAGCCTGAAGAGTTTGGCTTGCCACCATTCGATTAGCACACTATCAGTGGTGCACTTGGTGTTACCGAACTTATACTTGTCCTTGAGTCATCGTTGTGCTTTTGATTTCGACTTTGCGATAATTTGTTTGAGTAATATCACGTCACTTTGTTATTTAAAGCTGTAATCGCTTGAAAATTTGAAGCGTCTATGAGGATTTCATCAATTGTTGATTGTCAGATCGTTTTTCGTTATTCTTCATGAACTTTTTCTAATCTGAGTGAAGACTTCGCTGATGAGGCCTGGGCAGATTTTGTTGTTGATGTCGCTTCGATACATCTGACTTTCTTTTCGTTCGTCTGAAGAAACCAAACCAAACCAACATTACATCTCTATGATTTGTTGACTGTGTAAATAGATTTATCTCGTTCAGCTGGTGGAGAAACCACTCTTCAGCTATATTTGATTGTGGAAGTTGGTGTCTTCTATTCAGTCAAGTTGTTTCATGTTCAGTCCACTTTGTTCCACTACCTTTGCTATTGATAGGCTTTGAAGGAACACAGATTTGTAGGCAGGTAGCATTTCAGTAATGTGATCACTTCCGAGTACCCCAAGTAGTCTACGGCCAAACTAAAGACAGTGGTGGTTCTTCCACCTCATCGCAAGCCCAAGATGCTGTATTGTACTTCGTAGCAGTGCAGAACTAGGAAATGTTCCCATCTGTCATGGATGGCTGTGCTTACAATTTATCGCGAAGCAATGGCATCACTACGACGTCAAAACACGCATGATGCGACGGCTAGCGGAAGGAAAAAGTGTAAGCATAAGGACCACGCTACGGGGTTCCCCACCGTTCCGTTGCGAGAATAACCGCCACTTCTGTATGTATGTACAGTTCTTCTCAAAAATACTTGCCTCACGCTTCACCGCCCATCTGCTAAGCCATGCCGCATCACCTATGTATTATCATACGTGGCTAAGCTGACGGGCGGTTCAGCGCGAGGCAAAAAATTTTGAGAAAGACTACAGTCTGTCCGAAACGACGAGTCCCCTCAGCCGGCGGAAAACCTCGCGGCGGCGCGGCCGTCTTGGCAGCGTACATCGAATTGATCAGCTGTTGAGATCAACGTCGCCTCGCTCAGTCGGCAAAAAGGTAAGTTTTCCTTTATTTTTATCCATTGTTGTGTATTTTTTTTCGAAGATATGATCATATACCAGGTCGTTGCTTATCTGAGGCTGTTTTGCATGTTTCTTTTTTACCTGGGTGTGTTTTTTCGTTTTTTTTGTGGCCATAGTAGAAACTGCAAAAAACACATTCAATAAAAAAACAAAAGTTCAGAACGGCCTCAAACAAGCAACGGCCTGATATGTGATGATATACTCAGGAAAGAAAGCAAAAAAGGATAAAAACAAAGAAAAACCCACCTTTTTGCCGATTGAGCATGGCGGTGTTGATCTCAACAGCTGATCAAATCGACGTATGCCACACCGCAGTCGCGCCGCCACGAGTCTTCCCGCCGGCTGAGGGGGGGGGGGGGACTCGTCGTTTCGGATAGACTGTATGTACCACGACACGATCGGGATATGCACATGCTTCCACACGGAACCAGCAGCTTTCTAGCGGTTTCCACATGTACCATGCACGCACCTCCATGATGAACTATAAACACAGCCCAATGACACTTCCAACAACAGAGGCGTTGTCATAGGAACGCACTGTCGAAACGGGAGGCAGCCTTTACTTGAGACTGTCAACTGCTAGGGGGCTCTACTTACCAGTAGCTGTCAGCAAGAAGGCTGCGTCTGCCTCACAATTACCGGAGAACTCGTCCATCAGAACTTGGATGCAGGTATGACTTACAGTGTGTTTTTCCGGGAGTAAACATCGCGCGCGATCTGATCCATTCCAATACATCAAATTCTCACTCGAAAGGCCACGTGAGAGCGGAGGTTCCAGCAATTCGCACGTGACCTTTGTACTGGGTCCGCAATTGCACCGATTTTACTCCCGGAAAAACACCCTGTATACAGGCCATTCATCGGGGAGTCGGTATGCCACTTACCGAAGACATATGCTTCACGTACTCCCACATCATTTCCGGGACCCTTTCTAACATGTTAAGCAGTTAAAAATCACTGCGACTAACAAGCTTGAACATGCACGACTTGTCAAAAGCCCCTGGAATCTCTTTACGTAAAAATGCACCAATACCGACTCATTTCTGAACCGCCTGTAGTTTGTCCGAAAAGACGAGTCCGCCCACGCACGCGGGGATCGAGGAGGTGCCACGTTTGCCAGCACTCCACGTGATCATATCTAATCTGCGTATCACGTTTCATCGACTTAAAAGTGTACCGACACGATGTGTCGGTCACCTTTCTTCGGACACACGGTATCATCATTGCCTCAGAGGCCTCGAGATAACTATACAGATAGATAGACACTTCATATACGACTGCGTGCAAGACATGAATCAGCATGTGTTTATCTGAATAGCGGAACGATGTACATGTGAGGGGGATCACGGTAAGGTGGATGGGACGAGAAGCGAGCATGGTTGGGACTCCCTGTCCAGTGGCGAGACCCGGTCCGTCCGTCCGTGCGTCCTCCCCGGGTCCTCGGGACTTGGTCCATAAATACCACCCCGGTCGCTCAGTTCCCATCCAATCTCGGGCTAGATCTGAAAACATATACATATACTAGAATGTCACATATGTGAGAAAAGAAGATGCTTACCATATGACTAATGCAAAACTCTCCCGCCTGGGTATTGCAAATCTCTCCCGCCTTACATGTAAGGCGGGAGAGATTTGCAATACCCAGGCGGGAGAGTTTTGCATTAGTCATATGGTAAGCATCTTCTTTCTGCGTCATTGCACTCCCTGTCGGGTGGCCAAAAGGTACTGACGTATTGCAAAATGTTATTATTCGTTTTTGATAGTCTATACCCATTTTTGGAAGGAGTGCTAAAATATCGTTGCCTACAATGACTTCATAAGTTGAGTGCGTGTTTGGAACGCACTTGCCAGTGGTAAAATGTAGTATAGGTTGAATCACAATATTGGCTATCTCCATTGCTACCTTTTTCGATCCTGCAAGGCTGACATGTATGCCTGCCATACCTATTGCTGTTTCTGTTTGTGGGGCATCGAGACGGAAAATTCCTAGGGCAGGGCAAAGCTGTTTACCTGCTAAAGTGATGCTTGACCCAGTGTCGATCAAGGCTGAGACGGTAACTCCGTTGATTTTAATGTAAATGTGGGTGGTTGTCAAACTTTCGCCTCCCGACAAGGTGTAAACGCTAGGGTATTCTATATCATCCACACTCCGTTTGATGTACCCCACTTTCAAAGTTGGCTCCAGGTTCTTGCTCAGCACAAGTGATTGAAGTTGTGGACGGTTGTTCCCATCAATCCCTTTTGGTATTCTTTCGAGAATTTGGATTGGAATTTGTAATCTAATGTACATCTCAATTAGCTTAAGCAAAATCTTGATCGTTACAAGAGTGCAACAGACGATAACCCAAGATTGATACAAGATGGATGTCCATGTGGGGAAAGAAAAAAAAGATTCTAATGGGTGAGAGGGCTCACCTGAGATAACTTCTCTGTTCTGACCATGTGGGTTGACGTGATTGTCCAACACCGCCTGGTTACCTTCTATGGCGGCCCATAATTCTGTGAATTGTTGCTCAGGGATGAATTCGCTGATATTTGTGATTACCAAATTGTGGAAGAGAGTAAGTGCTGGTTTGTCGAATTGAGCTAAATGCTCGGCTGAGTTTTCGATCATAGTAACATGAGAGGGGGCTAGCAGCTCCCATGTGCCTAATACTGGCTGATATTTAGCGACAGTCCCATCCATGGCAAATTCGAATAGAATGTTATCGCTGCATGGAATAGGTTTGGCGTCGTTGGTTATTACAAATGTAACCGGGTCTAAAAATGCATGCCATCTGTTGTCATTAGGCAGGTTAACCTCGATTAGGGGCAAGGAGAAGCAAGATTCGTTAAAGCGTTCCAGCTGATACATATTCTTAGATAAGATTGCACAAGAACGCGTTCGAACTATGTTCCCTCCTAGAAATTTTGCCTCGATATCCGGCCGTGATAAAATTTCGCGCATGGCCAGAGTTGGTTGTGAGGCTATGGCTGCAGTTATTGACGTGCTCAAGGAATTAACCGATTTGCACAGGTTCAAAATTGCATGGTGGAATGAAGAACTAGATAAGGCTTGCATATTATCCTCCACGGCCAACAGCTGTGCTGCCAGTTGGTTCGTGGTGGCCAAGCCAACTTTTGAATTAACAAAAGTGTCAGTAATACCGCGTTTGCTACGCGTTTTGATGCTGATAATTTGAATAGCATATCCTTGATCAGTAGGGGTAAGAGAGTTGCCGCAATCAGAAATTTGTGGATCGCTTAACGAGAATGAAAGGGCGAACTCCTTGGAGTTACTTAACCATACCTTGTCGGCCATGGTTCCCTCCATGGTTGACACGAAGATAAACTGACAGCTTTCTTCTGCTACTGGTTTCCATATGACGGCGGCACCAGATTTCATTGTACACGCTCCATCCTCGTATCGGCACCCTGGAAGAGAACCTACCGGACTTTCGATCTGAGCTGAACCGTGATACGCATACACCGTTGTTTCAAATGTGACGCAGTTGGAGACAACAATCTCGTAGTCGGAGCAGCATTGGAATGGAGCCGATGGCCAGTCAATTTCAATACTGTTCTGGGTCTTCATTACTGTGCCGACGGTAACTAGGTCACCATATGTGCACGTCCTGTGGTTGATCATTTGTTTGCACTCTTCCGGAGTAACCGTCTTTTCTGTAGAAACGGAATTTTGATTGCGGGCTCCGAAGAAATTCACCGAGTACCTTATTTTTTGAGAAACGATTCTACAAACAGTAGCGGAACTTTTGTAACGAACCGTGTTTGGCCGGAACACGTTGAGTTTAACCGTTCTAGTCCTTGACGTCCATGGAGGCAGAATTCCGCTGCAATTTAATTTGCTAGGGATCTTCCAATAATTGCTCGCGGCTGATTTTGAACAAATCATCGCTGGTGGTGTAGTGGCTGAGGAGAGGCCAAGCAGAGCTAACACAATCATACAAGTCATTGCCCATTTGGGAGGACTTGCTGATCGCGACCTCACTCGGCAGTGACTGTTTTCCGTTGAATCAGAAGGAGCTTGGTCATGGGTTGCGAAAACTAGTTTCGCCAACTCATTGTTTCGTTTAATGAGAGCTGCTATTTGAGCATCTTTTTCTTCCATTGCTTCGTAATTCTGCACCTCGGGCGTCTCAGTCGTGGAGCTGCTGAACGTGTCCATCGCAAAAATCTGTCCGGGGTGGTGATTCCTGTCGGGTCTTTGCGAGAATTGCTGCATGCGAATCTGGTTATTGGACCAGGGGCGTCCGTAACGAGAATCCTGAGTTGGAGGTCTACTTTGCTGGTAGCGTTGATTTTGATAATTGCTTGGTTGACCTTGCTGTGGGGGCCTGATATTTGCGGGTGGCAATGAAAACCTGCAGAACGTTTGAATATGTCCGATTTTCCCGCAACGATAACATACCACATTGGAATTGGGTGCTCTCTCGTACATTCTTCGATTGAATGTCTGATTCCGTGGACTGAAGGTTATCGGCCTTCCTGCTGGACGACGAGATTGGTTCCAGCGCTCTCGGTAGCTTGTTTGAGGATTGGTTGCGACATTGACCTGAGGTGTTTCTAGTTTCGTTCCTGGAAAGATGGTTAGGTTACTTACAGCATCAGCCAGTAAGCTTTCGTATGTCATTGCCTTGATGATCGCGTCGTCGTAGGATGCTGGGTTGGAGGCTTTCACGTGGAAGCGTAGAGCTGGTTTCAGGCGATCTAAAAATTCATCCAGTAAACGTTCATTCTGGGCTGTTTTCGGCTGTCCTTGAGTGACTCTCTTAACCAATCTTTTCATTCTTTCGGCGAACTCACGAACTGACTCATTGGGACTTTGTTTGCAGTCAGACAGTTGTTGACGGGCTAAATTCCGGAAATGTGGGCCTTCGTAGTGAGTACGTAATAGGTCCACCACCTTCTTGTAGTCGTTCTTGTCGGCGTCGGGTAACTCGTCGATGAGGTCTCTGGCCTCTCCCTCGAGAAACCCCACCAGAGTATTCACCTTCAATTGCTCGGGCATCGGAGGGTTCACCATTCTGACCATGTCTTCGAATCTTCTCAGCCATGAGCTGAATTCCTGGCTTTCAGCTCCGCTGAACTGGGTAGGAGGCTTGGGTTTGAACTGCCCGAAGGCCAGCTCGAAAGACTGTGCACCGCTCACTTGGTGCGTCATAGCTCGAGATATCAATAGCGAACGGAGTGTTTTGTCTGTACCTGGATCCTCGCTGGTCGCTGAGATGTTGACAGTAGTAGAACCTGACTGTGTCGACGCAGAACGGGATCTTGTGACGGGCGCAATGTTGGAAGACGATGCCTCTGTATCGGGACGGGGTTACTTATACCCCTCTGGTGGTCTGATTGGTTCCCCTATCATGGCATTAATCGCATTCTTTTTTTTTTTCAAAGCATATGCAGAAAAGAAAACATTTTAAGAAAAAATGTAGGGCTGGGGGTGAAGATCAGATGCTCGGTTGCATGTTACATTCTTCAGGATATTTTTTTTATGATGTTCAGTTCGTGCAAAAAAAAAGGGAACGGAACCCTATTTTCGAGAACAAGAGGCTCTCCCTCGGAAGAAGCGGAGACGTGGTGCACAAGGATGTTCCCTCAGTGCAATGAACACATTTTATCTTCACATCACGATAAGGCATGGAGTCCGGTCCCAAGAAGGCGACTAGACAGTTTTTTTTTTTGAAAAAAGGTTTTTCAAAAAAATCGTGGTCCGCTAAGACTTCATCAAAATAAACCATACGAGCTCGTAACACTTCCAAATTCCACAAATACTCACCCGTGTATAACTGAAAACAACTTATGGTAGTGACGCCTGGGCTCACGAGCACGACCTTAATTGGGCGCCGAGATCAGGTCAGCCGAGTCCGAGACCCAGCTCAAGCTACTACAAGTCGCCCGGCTGAGGCATAACCGGAAGGCAGGAGAGGATAGAGAGAGAGAGAGTTTGGTAGTCATGGTACTGACCAATGATAGCCAGAACCACTCGCTGCTACCACTTAAAAGTGTACCGACACGATGTGTCGGTCACCTTTCTTCGGACACACGGTATCATCATTGCCTCAGAGGCCTCGAGATAACTATACAGATAGATAGACACTTCATATACGACTGCGTGCAAGACATGAATCAGCATGTGTTTATCTGAATAGCGGAACGATGTACATGTGAGGGGGATCACGGTAAGGTGGATGGGACGAGAAGCGAGCATGGTTGGGACTCCCTGTCCAGTGGCGAGACCCGGTCCGTCCGTCCGTGCGTCCTCCCCGGGTCCTCGGGACTTGGTCCATAAATACCACCCCGGTCGCTCAGTTCCCATCCAATCTCGGGCTAGATCTGAAAACATATACATATACTAGAATGTCACTTATGTGAGAAAAGAAGATGCTTACCATATGACTAATGCAAAACTCTCCCGCCTGGGTATTGCAAATCTCTCCCGCCTTACAATCGTTATCTTCACAATGATTTGGCTGTGACGTGGACGACCTGGCAGCCAACAGCATCCGTTCCAGCCGCGTCGCCTCTCGATCTCCGCGTGCGTGGGCGGACTCGTCGTTTCGGACAGACAATACAGTCTATTAAGCGTTATTTATAGTGCGTCGGAATCAGGGATGTGCGTAATTACGATTTACGATTTACGAATTACGATTTACGGCCATTTTTGGCGATTTTTTTACGAGTTACGATTTACGAAAAATGGCCCAAATTTCGTAACAAATTCGTAAATAACTACAAGAAACGAATCTCGTCATAGCGTTTGTGCTTGGAGGTATAGTCCGTTCCAAAAGCGACGATAGTTGAGTATTTGTGCCAATGATCTGCATTTCTCGCATATGTCTCCGAAAGCAGCACTATTTCTCGCGTTCTCTCTTTCTCTAATATCTCCACAACTATTTTCCCCGGTGAAACACACTATAAATGTGCATGATTTCTCTGTGTTCGCATTTTGCAGCAAAGCTAAGAGTGAAATGTTTGTTTTGCTTGTAGTTTCGATAATTCGGAGAAGGCGGCGTGTAGCAATTTCATTATCGCGAACCAAGAGAACATCTGTTGGAACAGTGGAGCTCAAAGGTCTGAATGAAGTGCGACAGGAACACCGCATTCCCAGCTCTGTTCTCCTGTTTCCGTAGGTGGGACAAGCTGTCCGCCCAGCCTATTTCCTTCGGCAAAACGTTTTGCCTTGTTTTTGTGACTTCAGCAGCGGTGTGATGTCATATGCGAAAAGGTTTCCTTCGTGGTCGAGCTCTCATGAACCAATTAGTAGTGACTATAAACAATTTGATAAAATACAAGGAATAGTTTTTTTTTCAGAGATGCAGCACGCATGTTACTTTATTGATAATCGCAAAGGTATTGAATGCGCATGCGCCCTAGGCAGTGACTTGCTGGGAGCACTGAATAACGAGTCAGCGCTTTAACCTTTCAAACTCATTCGGTACCAATTCACCTACCCCACGGTGTGAATGGCTTGGTTCGCACGGAAACACATAGAACCATCGATCCACGTTTGCTTCAGAAATACCAACCAGGATGAAGAGAATTTTCTCCAATGCAGCGATAAATAATACTTTAGAACTGGACAGCTCACTTAAAATATCGAGAAAAAGTTGTCCATTCATTACAATGTTACCATTCTAGTGATAAGATGGCGAAGTTCAGTGTTCAGTTGTGCAGTAGATACATACCTCATTTCATCATTTTGAGAATGACTTTGTTGTGAAACGAGTTGAAATCATCTGGCTCTTTTAATGGTAGTCGGACCCTCAGTTACGATTTACGATTTACGATTTACGGCGGTTTTGGAAAATTTACGATTTACGATTTACGAAGATTGAAATTTTTGTTACGCACATCCCTGGTCGGAATCCGATCCCGTCGGATAACAAAAGGTACGTATCGATCCTCGTCGGAATCCGACGCATCGGAGTCCGACGACGACGCCTGTTTTTACTCCATCGGAACGATTTGCCTCCGAATCGTCGTCGGACTCCGATGCATCATTCGATAGGACCTCGTGGGGCGAATTTTCTTTTTTTTTTTTTTTTTGAAATTCATGGATGGAAACAGCTGATCCGAAATCGTGTGCTTGCGGACTATAAACAAAGCCACGACGCGTCGTTCCGATTTCGTATCCGACCGTCGCAGCCCACCTCCGATGCGAATCGGACTCCGACGCACTATAAATAACGCTTTAGCTCACAGAGGGCGCCCGATCTGACTTTGTCCGCAACTACGACTTCACCATTTTTAGGCTAACCGATCTATTTTTTGCACTGTTTTGATATCCATATGGTGTGGTTCCTTCCATTCTTATGTTTCCCCACTGCCATCCGCTAAAATATCCTTCCAGACGCATTCTGCAGGCAAAGTCGTAATTGCAGACAATGTCAGATCAGGCGCCATCTGTGAGCTAATAGACCATGTACGCGCTGTTAGTCTGGTTTAGTCCCTAACTGATGCTCCTCAGCTATAGAAAGGTAGAGCGATGCTTTGAAACATAAATATTACCGTGAGATCACCATTATAGTTAGCCTGCTGGAATTTTTTTTGTTATTTGTCATCTTTAAGCAAGGGTTAATTGTTACTGAAGTTACTGCAACAGCTATTTTCTTCCTGTTGTATAGTACAAACTGCTTACGTTGTTTCACGCAAGTAGCACTGGTAGTGGTTCAGTGCTTGTCCAAAAGGTGTACCGTAAGATTTGAATTCGTTCCATAATCTATCCAAAGTAACCGAACAACCATGTGACAAACAAGAGGAGTAGTTCAACCGATTCCGAGATGGATATACAGAGAACTCCAAACGGACGCAGACAAGAGTCAGGACCGCGGCGCGGTTCTCTTGGGCAGAGTCACGGGAGCTCCCCGTGCGTAGGGAACTCCAAACGGAAGCAGACAAGGGTCGGGACTGCGTCTCTGTCCAAGAGAGCCGCGCCGCGGTCCCGACCCTTGTCTGCGTCCGTTTGGAGTTCCCTATAGATTAGGTGGAAATGCAAGAGAATTGCGGAAAAAAATTTGGCAGTGTGCCAATATCGTCTATCCGAAACGGCGAGTCCGCCCACGCACGTGGGGATCGCGGCTGGGACGGATCCTGTTGTCTACCACGTCGTCCACGTCACAGCCAAATCATTGGTCAATACCATGAAGATAACGATGAAACGTGATACGCAGATCAGGGATGATGACGTGGAGTGCTGACAAACGTGGCAGCTTATGCTTTGTTGTTTGTGAGCCGCACACGAGGTTGTTATAATTTCACTTTATTGGCTGACGTTTCGGCGTCCTCGCCTTCGTCGGAGCCTGAAAGAGTCAAACCAATTCATGAAAATATCCGGACAAACGCCGCCTCAGTCATGCACCCAGATCCAGGCTATGCACCAAAAAACACAAGCCAACACCAGTGAAACCGACGACCAACCTCTCTACAAGTCCTACGGCCGGGTGATGTTGGACGACCGAACACGTGTGAACTTGGCAGCAGTGTGAGACTTTCTGCCAGAAGTCATATCTCAAGTCAGATGTTACACAATGCGAGATATGGAAGCAGTTCACTGGTGATGGTGGGGCACTCTTCTCTGCGATTCATTTTTGGATATTTGATGTGGATCCAAAATGCTTCGAGAGTTTTGCGTGCAGAAATTTCAGTTTCACAGGCAAGGATTTGGCTTGTACTTCATAATCGACGCCGTTGTGGGCCTGTGCTCGGTGACGACCAAGAGGGTTGGACGAACGAGAACTTGATTTCCCCTCGAGGTGCTCTTTGACTCTTACGCACAGTGGCCGTGCCGTCTCACCAATATACTCGTCACCACATTCTCTGCATTTGATCATATAGATGATGATCAAGATCTCATGCAGTCACCTTCTCTGCCGAAAGGGCAAATCACACAATCACACGTTGTGCAGAGACGGTCGTAGATGCGGTTTCGAATCAGTTGGTGCTTTAGATTGCTTGGCGGTAGTTCTACGAGCGTGACCGTGACCAGTCCACACGTGTTCGGTCGTCCAACATCACCCGGCCGTAGGACTTGTAGAGAGGTTGGTCGTCGGTTTCACTGGGGTTGGCTTGTGTTTTTTGGTGCATAGCCTGGATCTGGATGCATGACTGAGGCGGCGTTTGTCCGGATATTTTCATGAATTGGTTTGACTCTTTCAGGCTCCGACGAAGGCGAGGACGCTGAAACGTCAGCCAATAAAGTGAAATTATAACAACCTCGTGTGCGGCTCACAAACAACAAAGCATAATCTTTCATAATGCCGAGGTTCAAAGACGGTCGGACATGGGAACGTGGCAGCTTTTCGATCCCCACGTGCGTGGTCGGACTCGTCATTTCGGACAGACTGTAGCTAGTCTTTCTCAAAAATTCTTGCCTCACGCTGAACCGCCCGTCAGCTTAGCCACGTCACACCATGATAATGCATAGTGTTGCGGCGTGGCTCAGCAGATGGGCGGTGAAGCGTGAGGCAAGTATTTTTGAGAAGGACTGTACTTAGGCAATCGTGGGGGTTGGTTGCAGGTGGAAATGGGCCCACCCCCAGTTGTACCTGCGTGTGGACCCCAAATTGCGGGGCACTTACCCAAAACATATCGCAGACGTCCCCCCGCGTGCCTTGACAGACGTTCTCCCACATGCCCTCGCGGCTATCCCCGATCCCGCGAAGGGATGTCGCTTCTTCACAACTGTCTATATGACAGAATTTGAGCAGATTGTGCTTTCGAGCAGATTTCGCTTATTGTTCGCCGAAGTAGTTCCCCATTTCACCCCAAAAAAATACACGTAAATCTCCAGAGAATAAGCGAGATATGCTCCATTTCGCGCGAATTACGCCCGAAAATTAAGCGAAACCTGCTGGAATGTGCGCGAAGATATACAAAAATATTGCTCATGGAAGAGCAAGTATTTTGCGTTTTGAGTATTTTACACACCCAAATCAAACTCCAGCCCACAGACCTTTCTCAGTACATCCAGCTGACGTGCACCGTACATTAAGATGGCGAATTTTCCTCAATTCAACATGGAATAATTCAACGGCAGCACGTCTGGGGAATCCCGACGGACTGCGTCCGGGGGCATGAGCAACACGTTCTGCTCAAGCAAAACGTCGATAGCCGTCCTCCAACTCAGAAAGTAGGCGGAGCGAGGGGGGTCCTACCTGCTGTTCGACGGCACGATCTCAGTATGTATCTGAGTATGTATGCACAGTCCCTCCTTGTGTGGAGAATTTAGAAGCTTCATACATATAGTGTGCTAGATCTTCGGTGGCGTGCATCTGCACCACTCACTCTTCGTTATCACTGCGTATCATAGAAAACCATCAGCTAGCGACCACAAATGTTTTTCTAGCATTATCTTTCTAGTAATGCCTGCAAGCGGAAGTAGTAAGGTGCATGAACAGCTACATTCTTGGAAGAATAGATCTTTTTCAGAAAAGAAATGACAAAGAAAACAGGGAAAGTAACACATGTAATATTCGACGTTGACGGAACTCTTCTCGATACAGAATCGTGCTATGAAATGGCGAATAAAGCGATGTTGGCGAAGTTTGGGCGCAAGTTCACATCTGAGATGAAAGCAAGTGCGTTTTTTTTCCTCATCTACTTTCCTTTGCGACATGTGTACATAAAAGTCCAGCGACGGCTGTGGAACTTTTTAAAGAGGGGTAGGCCAAGAGTTAGTGTGAACAGTACAATAAGGCGCGGTCCCACAGAAGAACTTGCATCCCGCAAGTGGACATCAGGCACCACCGTATCCCCACCGCCTGCGGATCTAATTTTCTAAACTTGGTCTCTTCTGGAGGGGCGCGTTCTGATTGTTTCGAGCTGTTAAATACATGCACTGTAATCGATATCCAATTGTCAAAGCTGCATTAGGGAGTGAGGTGCAATTCGATCTGTGCGAACTGGGAATATCTGGGAGTTGACAATCATATCTTTTTTCCTTGAAGTATGCGTGCATGCTGTAAATTTTTCCAGAGTTTGAACCCTCGGAAAGTCCAAAATACTTATATTTATTGAGTTCGAGACCCTATGAACTATAATTTGAAAGAAGTTATGAACTATTAAAAACCCACATTGCAGGAAAGTTTAGAAGTACGTTGGATGGATTCGCTACATCATTCCTTGCCGTGAACAATCTACTAATATTTTGTTTCCGGCTTGTACTGCACTCCAAGAAGCCGATAGATATAAGCTCACAACTTTTTCAAAGTTCTCAGATCTAGTAGTAGGGCCAGAAATAACTTACTTATTCTGCTTGGAGGTTCGTGGATCCTACCACGTAAACAGAATAAGTAAGAGCACAAAAGTGGTGGAAAGAAGATCCAATTGCATTATTTTTCTTGTCATTTTGCATGCAGCTGTAAGATCTTTCACCGCTAATAATGCAGAAAAGCACATTTTTCCATCGCTTATATACATTTCCGTGAAGTTTTCCTCTGCATGTTTCAAGACGAAACACTGGTCTACCTTGGACATTTTCCTAGTGAAGGATCAAATGCGCATTCGATGATCACCACTTTTTCATTCGTATTGTAATTAACTGTCCATGTTTTCATTACGAAAGAACACCTCAAAATACCTGACAAATGTTGGGGATCAATTATCATAGAACGTAAGGGAAACAAATATGCAGTTAAGAAGTTTTATATACAGCGTAGCTGAACAGGATATTAAGAAGCCCATTTCTTCTGTTTGGATTTATATTAGACCGAAAAAGAACCCTTTTTCTCATCGAGTGATCCCTGCAAACGATGACGATTTCAGTGAAACGTGCCAAAGGCGGCAATGTGAGCGTCAATGAGAAGATATCGTGCTCCAATTTAGGTAGATTAGATGCGCAGGCGCTGAGGCTACGGTGGTGCATGGTGTCCACTTGCGGGATGCAAGTTCTTCTCGGTCCCACTGCAGATCCGTTGGTAATGATGCGTAAAGTAAGTCGTTTCAAAAACGACTTACGTTGGGTATTCGTGCCTGTGGCCTGCATTTGTCGCCTGTCTCTTTGGATACGGCACTATTTCTCGCGTTCTCATTTTCTCTAATATCTTCGCAACTATGTTCCCCGTGAAACACTATAGTCACTTCTCATGTTCTTATATTACCCCTTTCTAATTGAACTGTGAAGGAATGTCCTCTTTTTCTGAAACGTTCAAGCAAAAGTGGATGCAAAGCTCAACTTTACACTGTCATCACCCTTGCTTTAGTATGAGTGGAACTCTTCAGCCTGAGGTATTGCGTTGGGGAATAAGTTCGTTTTTTTTTTGTGAGCACAGAAACCACTACTTTCCACGAACAACGAAAAATTGCTTTGTTTGAGATGACTCAATTTTTAGCCCGCAACCGCAACTCTTGGATAAAGTTTATGAAATCAAAATAGGAAGTTGAACAAAATAAGCTGTGTATGACGTCACTAAAATTGTAGAGTCGGTATTAGTGAAAGACTCTTACTCTACACCAAATGCCTTGCATAGCATGTGCCCTCTTCTACTAATGCTGCCAGAGACAGGGCACCTTGTCAGCTCCATATCTGCGAAAAATTGCTTTGTTTGAGATGACTCAATTTTTAGCCCGCAACCGCAACTCTTGGATAAAGTTTATGAAATCAATAGGAAGTTGAACAAAATAAGCTGTGTATGACGTCACTAAAATTGTAGAGTCGGTAGTAGTGAAAGACTCTTACATTCGAGTTTCTTTCTAGTCATTTTGGTGAAATTTGTACAGAGAAGTCGAGCATACCTATCGTGAACGATCACCTCTCATCGAGCATTTTGGGGTTTGCGTGGAATGCGTTAGCTCAACTTACTCAGACAATGGAACGGGCTGACCGCGGTACCATGATATGCGGAACGGGCTGACCGCGCACAGAAAGCTGGCTGACCGCGGTCGTTACTCGGAAGTTTGGCTGACCGCGGTCCTTCGTCGAAAATTTGGCTGACCGCGGTAGTGTCCGCGGTCAGCCAAATTCGGCCCGTAGAACCCGCACAATGTACGATGCAACCTTTGTGAACATAGTGACGGTGATAAGAGGGATGTATATGAAACGGCAATCCTTCTCTGAAAATGCCGAAGAAATCAAGAAGTAACCTATTTTTTGCTGAGGAGTGGAATCCACCCCAATTTGGTGGGGGAGCGGGTGCCACTTTCTAGATATTTTTGGAGTGAAGCTCTCATCAAGAGAGCTTAGTAATTAATATTATGCACTTTGTAAACGGCTACAAAAGGAGAAAGTTTTAAGCACATAATCTGAAGAATACGAATAAATTCTGGTGATGTTGGCCTTTCTATTTTTCGAAATTGTTTGTACTGCGCAATTTCCAACGATAAAGGGGGAGATTTTTTGGCGAATGTTGAATTTGATCGCAAAAATATCGTCCACACATCATCAGTAACTATTACTGCCGTTATGAGCACGCCATGACGTCACTTCGACGGGCTGACCGCGGATCTTTCGCGGGCTGACCGCGCACCGATATCTGGCCGACCGCGCTTAATTATTTGGCTGACCGCCGAGTTGGCTACGGTCCGCCAAATATTGGTACCGCGGTCAGCCCGATCCATTGTCTGAGTACACATTGTTAAGAGATAGCCTCAGTAATGATTATTCCTTACATCTGAAGCAAGCTTATCGCCTTTATGTCACCCAAACTGGGCGTCCAGAACGAGAAGCAACTTCAAATTTGCCCTGTCTGAAGTGGGTTTACCATTTCTATGTTGTCCTTTCAGCAGTAAAGGTTTCTCTCCAAACGTCGTTGATATCCCCAGCCAATTGAGCCACATTTGATCTACGATTGAAGTCGAACGATAGTCGGTTGCGGGGAGGTTCTTTTTTTTTGGCTTGGGTGTCACAAAAAGATGCATGCTGTAGAAAACAAGTTAAAATGACAATTGAAAAATGAGGTTGCAATGGTTGCAAAGAGCAGAGCAAGTGCTACAAAATGTTGTGCACAACTTGTAATTTAATAAGTACATACACACAAGTAACACTCACGTACCACTTGCCTTGAGTGAGTATGCAATCATAGTCAGCTCTGGGAAGATAGCTGGCACCACATTGCATACTCACAGATTGTTTTATAGATATGATGGGTCGAAATGGTGCAGAAGCGACCGCCTGGCTAGTCAAAGAAGTAAGCTTCCACACATCTACGCACCATAATGAGTTTCGTTACAAAAGCGTAAAGGTAGGTATTTCTGATCGAATCACGGCTGAGGAATTTGCTGCTCAAAAAGATGCTATGCTTGCTGAGATGTTTCCTAAATGCAACGCCTTCCCAGGTGCTGAGAGACTTGTTCGACACTTCGCTAAAAAACGTACGTGCACAGTACATCCTGATATAACGCAGTTTGGATTGATTTCAACTGCATTTTACTTGATGTTGTCATCTCCCTTCCAATATTATCTGAAGAAAATATTTTTAGGCATACCCATGGCTATATGTTCAGGATCTTGCTTACGCAAGTTTGAACAAAAGTCCGTGAAACACCGTAGTTGGTTGGATTTGATTCCTATCAAGGTAAACACATTTCTGCTGAGGAATGTTTCGCTACATCCTTTGTTTAGTGGTGAAAAAATTTCAAGATGCCTCTTTGCGTCAGACACGTGCAACCCTGTGCTGAAGATACGATGCACGCAAGCGTTTGATTTAAATGACACATAAAAGACCAGATCGAGTACAGGCCATTCATCGGGGAGTCGGTATGCAACGTATCGGATACATGTGTTCCACGTACTCCACATCATTTCCGGGACCCTTTCTAATATGTTAAGCAGCTAAAAATCACTGCGACTAACAAGCTTGAACATGCACAACTTGCCAAAGGCCTCTCTAATCTCTTTACGTAAAAATGCACCAATACCGACTCATTTCTGAACCGCCTGTAGCGCAAATTATTCTTGGCTCATTTTGATATAAATTGACACTTAGAAGACCAGATCGAAAAGCGCAAATCATTCTCGGCTCATTTCCATTTCTTGGAAAGTCTGTATTGTTATAAGTTGCTTGTAGCGGCTCTCACTTCCTTAAAACCTCTATTGTAGCGCTTCTGAAACCACGCTGGAGACTTTCCCAACTCAGCTTCACATTTGAGGTTTTTACGGGGAGCGTCGATGGGGCTGAAGAACTGGCGGACTTGAGGGTGCACAGTCGCACGGCCTTGCTGCTTACAGCAGTCGCCATCTTCCGCCACCGTAATGTGGCGTCATATTGTGTTTTCTCACAGTATCTGAACTGCCGAAAAACACATGGTTAATGAAAAAAGCACATATCGTCATGACTAGCTATTATTGCAAAGCAAGATAGCATTTCATGTGCATGGCGGGGTGCTGTGTTCAAATCTACAACTACAGTGACATGCGTATGAGTCGTGCCGATTATAGGGTAACCAGTCTGGCCGTCCGGCTGACGCCAGAGTCTTAAGGGGCTTTCATACATTTGCCGCGGCGGCGCCGCCGAGCGGCAAAAGTTGCCGCCGAGCGGCATGCCGCGCTTTCACACAAACGTCGCCCAGCGACAAAATACCCCCTCGACCATTCCTTGCCGCTTGCCGCTGGGCGACGTCGCCGGGCGGCGCCGCGGCAAAAAAGTAAACAAGCTCTTGTCGCGGCGACGTTGCGCCGCCGCCGCCGCGACGTCGCCGGCCTATGCTTAACCATGGGCGACTGCCGCCGCGGCAAATGTATGAAAGCCACTTTAGACTTTTCCCAATGCTCGCTTCGCTCGCATGACTATTTCATTCTAATAGACTCACAGCTATACCACATTTTTGCTATAATGCGCTCCACATTCTTTCCACTGCTTTCCCTCATATAAAACCGGACTTATCAAGAAGAATTAATCGCGTTTCTCAGGGCAATTTTATCTTTCGCTGAAATGAAATAGCTTTTGTGACTAAATACATATGACCGATTCAACCTGGACACCGGCGCACCCTTGTCACACCGTTGGACCCGACTTCAGGCGTTTTCTCTACTTTTGGACGCCGACGCACCCCTATCACACCGTTGGACTCGACTCCAGGCGTTACCCCACTTTTGGACGCCGGCGCACCCTTTTCCCACGGTGGGTGCCGACTCCAGGCGTTTTCCCAGTTTTGGACGCCGGCGCCCCCTTATCACACCGTTGGAGCCGACTCCTGCCGTTTTCCCACTTTGAGATGCCGGCGCTAGACCCCTTTCCCCCACCTATATGTACTGGCGCGCCGCTTTCGCAGTTGTGGACCCGTCCGGCCATAGGTGCGATAGTCCGAGCCAAGGCTCAGACCCCTTTCACTTTGGGAGGGGGCCAATAGACCCCCTTCACCAAACCAGTTACAGAAGACAAAGAAGTGAGGAAATCAAAAGTTTAGTAAAGTGAAACTGAACAAATTCAATGATAGAGGATCGATTCTATTGCTGTCCATGTGAATAAAGGAGTCAGGAATCGAAATGACGTTAGTGTTGAATGGAGCGCGCAATGTGACCATTGCCGCAGACAGGGAAAATGACGAGCGAATTTCTATGTGAAGGATAAAGAATTAGATATGAGTGAAGGGTATCTAATTGAAGCTTAATCCTAGTAGAGTTTAAATATTAGAAGTGGGAAGCGATAGATAACATGTTTGCGGAGAAATTTTTGAACACATAAGGGTATGAAAAACATAGCATGTATGTTTCTAAGATCATTATGGAAAAGTTCGTGAACTAACCGGAAAGAGTATAGTCTTCCACAATTTGTAAAGATTTTCTCTTCATTTTCGTGTATGAGCTGTGATAGTTAGTGTAAGATGAGCAGGCAAGAAAGTGGTACCAACAGGACGGTCGAAAACTCTACAAATTAGGTGTTTTTCAAAGGATTTCGTCTTGTGTTTCCGAGAAAGTGGTAATTATTTACATGTATACATACTAGAAAGGATGCGCTTTCCGCCCATATACAAATGTATGGGGGAAACCCTTTTCTGGTTGAAAAATAGGGTGGGTGAGCCGAAACAACGGGGCATTCTCGTGCCCGTTGTTAGACAAATGGCGAGATAGTGCGATGAGGGAAGAGAGGCGCGCGCATGGGGTGAGAATGGCTTCAGAAACATTCTCACCCCCCTTCACAGAAAAAGACACGCAACTACATGAAACGAAATGTGGTTTATCAGTTAGGGGATTGGAGGAGGAGAACATAGGTACCCTTCACTCCTAAGTTTCATTTCCGAATAAAGCTGTAATAAGCAAAAATGGCTCAAAAGCAGGTGCAATTTCAGTGTCAAATTTTTGTATGTAGGAGAGAAGAAACGTTGTGCACTTGTATATGTATGAGTGGACCATATCATGAAGGTGTACTGAAGACTATTTTCATTCATGTAATCAATGGCTGTTCCCTCATTTGAAAACAGTATCCTAGAGCATCTGCAGCACGATAGCGATGACTCATCGCTATCGTACGGTTTCATGAAACTGTTGAACGGTGTGTTTGCAGAAATATATTGCAAGATTTGCTCAGTTTCCATGGCATTTGAAGACCAGTTGGGTATTGCATCAATGGATAGGGCATTGACACTTACTTACCAATATCACAACTCTTACCAAAAGAAAGCAGAAAGGCCCCCCCCTTCCTCCCCCCCCCCGGTCGACACCCTTCACTTTTTGCCCGATAACCCCCTTCACTTTGGCAGGGGCGTTCTCACCCCTATCGCACCTATGCGTCCGGCGATGTTTTCCTACTACTGGCTGCCAGCGCATCGCTTCCATAGCAATAGCCCGCTTCCTATCATTTCCCCAAAGCCCATGCCGGTGCAATCCTCATCCGTGTCATCCCTCGTTCGTCTGATTCTTTCCTTTTATACGGTCCTGTAATCAAAGACCTATGTCCGAAGCGACGGGTCCGCCCACGCACGCGGGGATCGAGAGGCGGCATGGCTGGGGCGTTGCTGTTAAAGGCAGTGTGTCACCTCGTTTTCGTGTCTGAGGTTCCAGCATATTCTGAATCTCCTCGATGTGCTGAATCCAGCGGTATACACGAAATGTTACAAAACCCACCCCTGTTACAGTGTTACCTGTTACAACCGGGTCGTTAGATAGCAGTTGGTTGCTGCCACCCGAACACTGACCGCCGCTTACCTGCAACTGCCAGTCGGTGCGCGCGCTACCTACGCCGCCTGCGGGTCCGAGTCAAGAGGTGCGCTCGGTCGTTAGCTGGGTCATGTCGCACCTCGACCACAACTTCCCACAGGCAGAGGCAGCCATGGCTACAGTATCCATCTGCCTCTAAACCCTTCATAGCTAGAGAAGACAGCCAGCGAGACAACTCGTACATATTGTCGCGCGCGATCGACCGTCGTTACAGTGGTACACTACTCTAACGACGGTCCATCCAGCACTATAGTTCTTAACAATATCGAAAGAAATTAGTTCGAGCAAAATGTTTTCTAATATCTCAACGTAAGTGAATGAGTATGAATTCCAAAATTAAGCTCTCAATCATTGACTTGATCCTTTGAGTCACAGTGGTATCAGAAAGATTCCAGCCTAGATCACTTAAGGATAAACTATTGCAGTGAAATTTTAAAGCAAATAAATATAGATCCCTTGAAGTTCGAAGCAGTTTTCACCTTGACAATTCACATGAGCAGAAATAGCAGAGGTAGGTGCTTTTTGATTCTTTTGTGGGTTCGTTGAAGTGCCTCCTCAAACTTTATTTTGATGATCATTGGCCTTGCCTGACTTCACCCACTACTCCGTACTTAGAACCTCAAGTCTTGACACGGGATTTGCTACTCGTTAAAAAAAGCTAGAGAATGTCTCTTTCGCCTAAAAAAGCTTGGAAGTCTGTTCGTCTGTTCAGCTGGGATCCGGACTGTTCAACTGGTATTCTCCTATCGAGCATCGGGAAGATTATGGAGACCCAATATTCTACTAACCTAGAACATTGCCCAGAAAATAAAGGGAGTATCCAGAATACCAGTCACTGAGTCCTGTCTGCGAAAGTGACCTAGCACTCCAGGAAAGGATCAACATTGCCTGTAGCATATCCCTAGAAAGGAAAAATCCCTGCAAATGGAGAACTAGGGCTTGGCGGGATCATCTGACAACACCTCAAGACAAATTAGTTAGTCATAGACGTGCTCTCCGAGTTTTACAACTTATTACTTATAGACTTCGTACTACAATAATAGCAAACTCCCACTCAAAACGGGCACAAACCAGTCAATTTTTTTTTGAAAAAAAAATTTACATGGTCGCAAAATACGAGTGGTGCTAAACCTCTCTCTCTCTAAAAACCATGGGAATTTTGAAGTCCAAGCCGTCGATCATGTCTATATGGCTGCTGAGATACATTCTGCTCAGACACTCGGTGCGGGAGATCCGCGGACCATTGCAGGGCGAGCGGCGTCGTGCCCCGCCGCTCGCCCTGCAATGGGCCGCCGATGGCGTGCTGATGAGCCGCCGCTGGCTGACCTAGGGCTCACCGATCGCTGTACTCATTATAATCGATTGAATATCGATACTAGAATATCGTCTTGTTCTATATATTCCCTGCGTTGTGGCTGAGATACAAGTATTGAGAAGACCTTTATCATCTAGCTATACGGGTTTGATTGTTACATACATTGACAAGCTATGATATGGAGCAGTGGTAGTACTACGGGAAGATATTGCTTTCGAAATTGTAATCAGCAGTTAGAAAGCATAACAATGATACTTAGATTTGGCTTCGATGGTTGATAGCAGCACACACAACTAGTTAATAATAATAAGCATGTATGTAACATCACAAATCTGGACTACTGGTGTTAGTTTTTGAGGTAAATATTAAATGGAATACAAAGATATGCACATCTTAAAAAAGGCAGAAGATTGTAAACAGTCAAGCCACAGTTTACACTAGGAAGAGAGTGTAGAGGAAATAACCGTACAGTCGACCAGAACATAAAAACATGCCACGAATTGCAAATTTATAAGCACATATTGAAGTTCGATCAAACTGAAGAAAATGGAAATCCACAACCGTCTAACTTACAAGTGCGTGGAAGAATTCGTTGGTTGCTCATTTTCTTTATTATTGATACACTTGTCCAAAGTATCAATATCGTAAGTTGAACGTTCCGCTCATTGTTCTAAAATTAAGGAGCATTTATGGTACTATTGTACTTCAGCGGCCCCACTATCGACCCGAAACTCAAAATCATGGATTCCTCTGAAAACTTGCACACAGGGGTAATTCGAGGTGCTGATCACAAATATCATGTTCATTTCGCATGACAATATCGATTTTATTGATTTTATCGATTTTTTCCAAGTTCTATCCATATCTCATATCTCTTTGAAAAAGTGCATTTAGAGGTTTTTGAAGTTGCTGATCACGAATATAATAGCTGTTTTGCATCACATTCTCGATTTCATTCATTTTCTCCAGTTTTTTATCTGTAGGGCAGTGTAGTTGCCGGTTTTACTGGAGTTTTCCCCACAAAGCCGACCTTTTCTTGCGAAATCTTCATCATATTTGCAACCCACACCTTCAGAAACCCCAGTAGGCAAATTTTCAGAGAGATCCGAGAGGAGGTCCCATGATAGTATCGATTTTATTGATTTTATCGATTTTTCCCCATACCTGGGGAAAAATCGATAAAATCAATAAAATCGATACTATCATGGGAAGTGAATATGATATTCGTGACCACCACATCGAATTACCCCTGTATGCAAGTTTTCAGAGAAATCCATGATTTTGAGTTTAGGGTCGATAGTGGGGCCGCTGAAGTACAATAGTACCTTCTCACCCACATCAAATGAACGTACAATAAATCGGAATTTCTCAACGTGCTTCCCCTGAAATTATTGAAAATTCACGAAATTAACAGTTCGGAATGGAGAAAAACCTGCGATTAATACGAATAATAAACATTTTATCACGTATAAACATACAAAACACTCATCAAAATGAACAAAAACGAGATGAAACAAAGAAAAAACTCTATAGGAGGCATTTTTCATAAACGGCGTCCTTTTTACTGTGTAAGACTCCGTGCGGTGTACTCGTTACTTCACGCACTGTTGCGGACTTTCTATGGCCCGCGCGCCGCCCGTTAGAAATAATGGCCCGCCGCTGTCCCTGCTCTTGGCCACGCTCACAATTTAGGGCTCGCCAATGGCCGGCAACTTTCTATCGCCCGCCGCTCGCGGTCGCCGAGTGTCTGAGTGCAAGATCAACAGTCACCGTTGTTTCTACTCATTAATATTACTTGAAGGAGCCTTCAGCCTTGCGATGTTACTGCTGTGGACACATCTGCCGTTCTGGACATTAAGGTTCCATCGCGCCAGCTAACGCCGTTGACAGGTTGTGCGCGTGTGGTTCAGCGGAGGCTCGTTTATGGTATTCGTACCATTTGAAAGGTTTCGCGGCGGGACCAATACCGGAATACTCGTCCGCGCCGTGGACACACATGAAATACCGCCATCATTTTCCTTGTTTTTCACATGTTTCACGCTACTTCATCGTTGTTAATGACTTCATCGTCCCTAAAAACCCCGATATACCGCGAAATCTTCGACCCAAAAATTTCCGTGAATGCTGCCTTTAACTTGTCCAAAAACGCCGCGTCGCGGCGGTTTCGACGGAATGGCGTCAGAAGCGTTAAAGTTGAGCAAAATGAACGCAAAAAGCGTGGAACAGGTCCCAACAGAAGATTTCAAGGGTGGAATGTGTTTCCGGGGCTATTTCAAAATGGTTCTCTAGTATTTACACGTCTTATTAGTGTTTGTGTTTTTTTTTGTTTTGAAATTCGAAAATTTGTGCACGGGGGTTATCTGACATGCTGAACACGAATATCACGTCTGTTTTGCACCGTTACGTACTATTATTGAAGTACGGTAGACAAAATCAGCTTTTACCAGTCATATGGATGTTATTTCATTTCATTTCATTTCATTTAATACGTCCAACGATTTGCTGAAACAGAAGAAAAAAAGGAACACTATAAACTCCAACTAAGATTAGAACAGAACAAACAGTCAAACAAGTGGTACTATTGTACTTGAGCGGCCCCACTATCGAGCCCAAACTCAAAATCATGGATTCCTCCGAAAACTTGCATACAGGGGTAATTCGATATGCTGATCACGAATATCATATTCATTTCGCATGATGGCATCGATTCTATTGATTTTATCGATTTTTTCCAAGTTCGACTCGTATCTCAAATCCCTCTGAAAGAGTGCATTTAGAGGTTTTTGAAATTGCTGATCACGAATATAACAACCGTTTTGCATCATAATCTCGATTTCGTTGTTTTTCTGCAGATTTTTATCTGTAGGGCGATGTAATCTCCGACATTACTGGAGTTTTCCCCATCAAGTCGACCTTTTCTTGCGAAATCTTCATCATATTTGTAACCAGCACCATAAGAAACCCTAGCAGGCAAATTTCCAGAGAGATCCGAGAGGAGGTTCGTACTTGGGAAAAAAACCGATAAAATCAATAAAATCGATACTGTCATGCGAAATGAATATGATATTCGTGATCGGAACATCGGATTACCCCTGTATGCAAGTTTTCAGAGGAATCCATGATTTTAAGTTTGGGCTCGATAGTGGGGCCGCTCAAGTACAATAGTACCAAAAGTTCTTTATTTGTTTCATTTTCGCAAACTATTGATTTGGGTGCTGCAAAAATCTCATTGTAAATTATTAGTTAGCAATTATTCATCAACACAAGATTCAAATTCCCATTGAATTTTTAGGTGTTGTGTGGAGACTGCGATGAAGTAAAACGAGGAAAGCCTTTCCCTGATAGCTTTCTGGTGACCATGCAGAAGTATGTTTTTCTTTCCTTTACCCGATTTTCGGTGGTTTTGTGGGGAAAAATACGCTCGAGAGGGATTGTTGTATGTACATATTGTTGCAACATCCATGAATATACGGAAATATCAGATTTCCCGTGCCGCCAGCCGATCCATCACACGTGCTTGTGTTTGAAGATTCACCTAACGGAGCGCAAGCAGCAATCGCTGCTGGGATGTTGTGTGTTATGGTGCCGGACCCTGCACTTCGTCAGCGGTCTCATACACTAAGGTATGAAGTGACTCTAGCTATTTGGCGACTTGCTGTTTTCTTTCGTATCTCACTCGTTGCATTCTTTTCTTTTTACTTGCAGTGTCGCCAAGGTTCTTTCGAGCCTTGAAGAATTCAAACCGGAAGAGTTCGGTCTGCCTCCTTTCGATTAGTCTTTTAGTTCTGTTGTATCTTGCATTTCTGATGAGTTCTTAAGACCGTTTGAGTTTTATGGCATGTTCTTTGAAGGGCTCATCTATCTTCCTTTTTTTATTTGTGTACAATTCAGTTTTTCCCAGCAGTTACTGTGCCCCTGTTAAATAGCCTTATAATGGGTCACCCACCTACTTCTAGTCGGACGTGCCAATGTTTGTACATAAGGTTACTTTGGAAACAGAGTTATTTATGCCGCTATCAAAGACGAGTCTATATTCTTTGCTGCCTAGCCTTTCGTTATAAAGTTACGTGTGTTACCAAAAAAAACGCTCATTTTAATGGCACGATAAACGATTATACGACGTGGTTTGATGCGAAAGCAGCGAATGTGCGCAGCCAGAGGGCTTGTTCATCGTGGTTTCCATATATTTTTGTTTCATACTCCATGAAATGGCGGAGGAAATGTCATGAGTACACATGAGGTTAGGCTGAGCCTGTCCACCAATCTTGCTCGCCCTTCTTCCTTTTCACAACCCTTTTGAAAACAAAGAATTCAACGTGAACTCGGGGTAACCCGAGTGGGTAGCTTGCCTTGACTAGCACTTGCTAGCGCCACGTGGTTGTACCTCAAACTTGGGTAGTTAAACCTTCATATTATGTTTCATATATATATACATTATAATTAAACTTTTATATTATGCTTCCTATATACATATATTAAACGAAAAACAAGGTACGTGGAATTAACTGAATTAAATGAATAAATTCAATGAACTAAATTGAGTGAGCAAAATGAGTAAATCAGACAGAATGAGAGAAATGAGAAAGGGACGCGATGTATGAGCAAGACGCGTGTTCTCTTATATGTCTTCGCCAGCTAACACTTCCACAGATACAGACGCGGCCAAAAAGATTTGATCAGTGGCATATTGAAGGCGGATCTTTTCATCATAACTTAACCTGGGATTGAGCTGTTTGGCCGAAATTCTAGGAAATGATAAGAGTCGATATACTCTTTCCTGCATAACATTGCCGCAAACTGCCTTCAAACAGAACTATCGCGCTCGAAGTCCAAATTCACCACTTTCACTAACATGATGGTTTCTCGTTTGTATCGCCTCATTTCGACTTGCAGAGGAATTGAATTCTAAATTGTGACGTGAGTAATTCGCTGTAATAGTCGCGTCCTGTAGTTCTTCTGTCTACATGAAAAAGTGGGATTACCAAAAAGTCAAAAAAATTGAGAAAAGTTTTTAATAATCTCTAACAAAAGACAACAGTTCCGATTGAGGATATTCCTATGATATCCACTATTAACAACTATTCTGACATTGAAATAGGAACTGTAATGCAGCTAATGTTCTTTAGATACAATAAAACGGGTTTTTTGTTAAATTCAATAAGCTATTTTGGTCCACTGCAGAGGAACATGCAACAATGACATTTGGTGGAAAAAAAATAGCCATTCATGTGCTTAATCTGTATCAACTCTTCATTTTTCTCAGAAGGTGGTAGTGAAGATTTCGGACGAAATCAAAGAAAGCCGAATAAATTGATGTTTAGGCTCAGTAAAGCCACTAAAATTGAGATTCCGTCAGATAAGCTGCTGATAGGAAGCACCCATAGAGCTTCAACACATATCCAAATTTTATCTGGAAAGCCCAATCCAGAGGTGAGTTATAGCAAAAAATTCTGTTGCCGAAATGGCGCTGATCATACCTTTTTGGCCGCGACTGTATACGCGGGGATAACTTGCGAATAACTGTAGAAATTAGTAAATCACATTTCTCATATCTCTACACTCAAGAAACGATCAAAGTACAATACATAAAGCACTTCGGATCAAAATGTCAGGTTGTTGCGAAAATAGTTGCCGTTTCGGGGTATTCTTAACTAAAATTATTTCTTTTGTCCAATTTGAGCAACTTCAGCCCAGCTTATGTAACATTCTTGTAGAGGTTTTCCTCCTCTTTCGAATGCTACTTGAACGTTCTGGCTAACTCCTTCCTGAGGATTTTTATGAAGACACGAACAATAGATGAGCCGAAACGATTTTCGGGTGACTATGGTTGATGACTTCAAACTCGATCACTCTTCACTCACTCGTCAGAGGTATGCGGTAATCTTGCATTTGCTTTCGCTCGGAATCGCCTTCCAAATGGACAGCGAGCTAAGGGTTCGCGAAGTTTACTTCCTACGATTTTAAACTCCAACGCAACCATGGTCGTGGTCTCGGGATATCGCTAGGGGGGGGGGGGTGGAAGCTCACTACACTGCAGTTTCAATACATCTGACTTCAATCAACAGGGTAAGAAAAGTGTGGAGGTGAACATCGCACGATCTGACTGATGACCAACGTCCTACCTGGCGTGGCTTCTTTTCTAACCTAATTTTTTCGCCCCAAAACGACTGATTCCTAGACCATGTAGTCACTGTGCATGAAGCTCAGTTTCTGTACGATAACATGAAATGCGGATATATATGGGTGGAAATGATTTCTCACTTCTAAGATTTCCCATGCCAGATCTTCTCTCCAGGGAGGTTGTGTCAGGAGTTTGGTGGTGCTGTAAAGGTGTGATTGATTGCACACTTCTACAGCCTACTCAGTCGTTGACAGCAGAGTCCAAGCATTGTAGTTGCGAGTTGAGACCCGCAAATCTGCTGTAGATGTGGTCGGCAGTGGTGAACAAAAGCTGGTTTTCCCCTGCTTCAGGGTAGCGTTAAACCACACATTCCGAAACTCACGTGGCAGAAACTGATGCAGTAAAGCATCGAGGTTCTCACTCAATGCCCCTATTCCTCAGACCATTACGCTGCTGTATTTCATTTTTCCTTGCTCCAGATAGAATCCTGCGACAGCAGCAGATTGCTGATCTAGAGCATGCTGAAATCGCCTTTCAAAAGTTTGCGAATTCTTGTGATCTCATTTTATGCCATAAAGGAGAGAAATCCTTACTAAATTGTCGGGGAAGACCTACCAAATTGAACGGTTACTAAACTCCTGAAAAAGGTGGTGTTTGAGCCGAGTTGCAACATTTTGAAGTGAAGGGTCCATTTCGGCAATTAATTTTGCAACAACCTAATAGATCACTGACCAGCATTTCTACCTACTTTGCTGCTATTGGTGCCACATCATTTGAATAAACTGGGGTTTTAGTTATTCCATACGTGCTGCCCCGGAGCTTATCTAGTTTCATGTTGGGCTTTCATTCTTGCTTCGAATTCTTTCCTGTTCTCTTAGAATCGTGGACATCGCGACCTTTCACTTGGTGTTCCGTCTTTGTATTTACATACAGTCCTTGTCAAAAAAAAAAAAAGATTGCGCGTGGGGTTTCATTTTGTCGTGGCCGCAAAATCGCAGAGGGGCCCATTCGACCTTCTCATTTGGAGCATGCTCTCCTCATCCATCGCAAAGGTCCCATCGCATTTCTCTAGTCATGGAATTTTGCGCTTATAACCTTCACATGAATCTTAACGAGTAATCATTAGAACGGAGATGATAGTTTAAACTTATTAGATTTCTATCATTTCACGTGCGCTATCATAGCTGGCGATTGCGAGATGGTTCCAGTAAATGAACTAAAATCGGACTAAGGTGACGGCGAACAGGTTACGAGTATGAAGTGAATAAATCATAACATCCATTCGCACCTACGCTTGCTCTTAGATCTGTGGTTGTTAATGTTCATTCCCTAGCATCTATTATCAAGTATTCTGTTTTTAACGTTACGTGTCATTTCGGACATTTTCATAATATGGCTGTCACTCATGTGATCTTTGACTTCGACGGCCTACTGGTCGACACGGAGCCTTGTTATAAAGCTGTGCACAAGGAGTTGTTAGGCCGATACGGTCATACCTTCACCCCTGAAATAGGTTCACGTGAGTTCCTACAAAATCACTCTGTACTTAGAATTGAATGGAAAATCATCTTATGACAAGTTATCGATTCAACTCGAAGATAACTAATAAAGATGCATGAAGGTTTGATCGACAATTCATACTTGATTTTTAGATATGATGGGTCGTAAGGAAGAGGACGCATTTACTTGGCTCTTGAATGAGGTATGGATGTACCACAATGTACCGCTTTTTTCTGTCACACTCTTTGCTGTTCAGCTGAATATTGCCGATAAAATCACGCCACATCAATATATGGCGGAATACGACGCCAAGTTGACGGAGATGTTCCGCCACTGCCAACCTATGCCAGGTGCAGAACGGCTTGTCCGGCATTTCCACAAGAAAGGCATGGCTTAAAGTCCGTTCTATTCTCTTCAAACCTTCCTTATCGTGTTCACATTAACTTTTTTCTATTGATTGCATGCTCCAGGTTGAACAAATTCTTAAGGAATACCGACTGCTATGTGCTCTGGATCTCGTAAGTCTATGTATGGACCCCGACGTGAACCACATAAGGAATGGCTAGATCTCATTCCACTCCAGGTCAGAACATGCATGAGTATCAAGTTCTGCGAAAGAACAGTGCTTCCAAAAATCTCTGAACATAAGTGCTAGATGACATTTTCAAGGTATTTTGCGGTGATGAACCGGATATCAAGCATGGGAAGCCTCATCCCGATGGCTTTTTGGCCACGATGGACAGGTTAGTTTGAAAACCAGCATTGCTTAAAGGCAAGGTCCGGGCAAAATTGCATCTACCGAACTTCTACTGGATTCGTAGCCTGCGGCGATGCCTTGAAAGAAAACTGTAGAAAAATCCCTGAAAAGGTCCCACAACAAGCGCTTTCCATCGACCAATTTTGGTATGGCGTTCGCAGGTTTGCGGCATCCGTGCTTTCAAGTGACGTGTGGGGGCGCGAGAAGACTGTTGTGGGTCGAAACCCTTTCGAAAATGTCCATAGGGTGGACGGCCGGAAGACCACAAACAGGGTTTTTAGGCCCTGAACTAAGAGTACAGAAGGAAAGCGGTTCAGTGGTTTATTGTCGAATACGAGAGCAACCGTTTAACTGCTCGAACAGAACGGAATCGTCTTTGCAATTCCTCCAGTTTGAGATGATTTTGCTCCTGACAAATAAGGACTTGCTCGGCCAACTCGATGTCGGTAGACGTGATTTCCTCGCTTACGTCTAGCTTTTGGGTGATTTCGAGCCTTATCGTGCTGGCTCGTTTTTCATTGGTGGACATCACCCATTTTTTTGCAATCGAAACTGCTGTGATTTGCTGAACAGCATTTCCAACATCTGTTCTCGCCCTTCAATGTTTTTCGGCGAGTTTCTGGATCTGTTACCGTTCTGCATGTCATTGATGCATGATTGCCCTTATGGCAAAATAAGCACCCTTCATTGGTATAGGGTCGCTGGTTGATATACTTCTCTTTTGAAGTGGTGACCTTATTGCTTATCGTGTGGCCGAGTCTGTTTCCGACGTAACCTTTTGCGGCAATTTCTTTTCTCAATTGCGCCAGGAGGTCCTCAATTGTTTGATTTGCGATCGCTTGGCCAGATGCCACCACAGGTTTTACGACATCCTGAGGAAATTTGGCTAGGATGGTCTCACATCACATTGGATCGTATGATTTTCGGACGTCATAGCCAGCAGATATCATTTGGTTGACCAGTATCTGTATCTGGTCAAAAACTGCGGAGCAGCTGTCCGCAAAACTTCGCTGGTTTTAGGTTTACCAGCCTTTGTACGATCAGGGATCTATTTGTTGGCTGATTGCAGTAATTCTGCTGCAACGTTCGTATTATCCAATCGTAGTTCTCTGGAATTAGTTTTATTCCCTTGATGGCGGCTTGTGCTCTGCCTCTTAGACTTTCTTTAAATAAGATTGTTTTCTCCATAACGTCTAGTTCACTGCTTTTATGCACAAGAGTTTCGAAAATTGCCCAGTACTCTGGGAACTCCTCAGCGTTGCCATGGGATTTAGGCAACTTAGCTTGCGGAGGTCTGATCGATCGGTATGGACCCTGATTTGATCGATTTATTCCGCTATTCTGTGAGACTGACACTGCTGTAGACGATTCCATGTCTTCTGGATCGTTGTTCGTGCTCATCTGTTCAGAATAGTCGTTCTGGTTTATTTGCACATCTTGGTTTTCCAGAACTGTCCGGTTTCTTTGGGCTTTTTGTGTGATGTACCCAAGTTTGACGTCCATTTTATCTCGGACGCATTTTGACTCATCCAGCCGAGTTGTCAGCATGAATATTAGGTCGTGTGCCTCTCCTATGGCAACTAGTAATTGTGACTCTTCCTCTATTTGTTCTATTTCTAACATGAGGTCTTTCCGTTCTGACTTGTTCTTGCAGTTTCGGTACTCGTCTCTGATTTCGGTGTGAAGATTTTCAAGGTGTTTTCTCCCTTCTTTGATTTGCCTTATGCCGCTCTCAAGTAATGATACGGTGACTCTGCATTTCTCATAGTTTTCCTCGTCAATTGTTGGAAAATCTACCTTAGCGGCATAGGTGGAATAGTTGTGAGAACGGGTCCGTGAAAGTGAAGGTTGGCGAGAGAAATCGTAGATGGCTGAGTGAAGGTCACTCAACGCCAGGGGCGTCGACCGGGGGCGGGGGGGGGGGGGTAGGAGGGGGATTATCCTGAGCATTCGAACATGATTAAGAAACATGATTAAGTGGTAGTGGCAGAGTAACAGTACTACTGAGAAATATTCGGAGATTGGAGCTGAAGGGAAACTATGGATGAGAATAGACTGGAGAAAAAAATGAATTTTTTTTCGAATTTTCAACGTTTATTTTCAGAAATATCCGGAACCCGACTGCAAAACTCTAATGTGAGAACAAGTAAGCACAACATAGTGACTTTAAAGGAAGATTCACTTCATGCATAGATTGCATAATGTTATCAGAATGGCGTGCCAAATTTCTGAAAAAAAAAATCAGACGCGCAGAAGTAGGATCCGGGCTGCGCCCCGTCTTGGGCGCAGTAGTGAACCTTTTCCAAATGTCAGGTTGCTGGGAAATAGAGGAAGATTTGCTCTTTCTAAAGGTATCCAAATTTCTCTGATTGCTTTTGAATCCACTCCAAAATTTTTCTACCAATTTGGGCTATTTTCCAACTTTGAGTAGATTTTTCAGGATTCATTGAAATCCTTTTCTGGATGTCAGGTTGCCAGCGTGTTCAGCTAACGATTCTGCGTCGATTGATACCTGGATGCAGGATGGATCTTGGCTGGGAAGCTCGGAATGCCGGTTGGTGAGAACGCTATAACGGGCATTCTCATCGCAAAAACGAGGAAGTACAGAGATGGAAGAGACGCAGACAAGGGCAAATGAGAACGCCCGTTATAGCGTTCTCACCGGTCGCCATTCCCAGCTTCTCAGAGAAGATCTATCCTGCGTCCAGGTATCAATCGACGCAGAATCGTCAGCTGAACACGCTGGCAACCTGACATCCGGAAAAGGATTTCAATGAATCCTGAAAAATCCACTCAAAGTTCGAAAATAGCCCAAATTGGTAGAAAATTTTTGACGTGGATTCAAAAGCAATTAGGGAAATCTGGATACCTCTAGAAAGAGCAAATCTTCCTCTATTTCCTAGCAACCTGACATTTGGAAAAGGTTCACTACTGCGCCCAAGACGGGGCGCGGCGCGGTTCCTACTCCTGCGCGTCTGAATTTTTTCAGAAATTTGGCACGCCGTTCTGATAACATTATGCAATCTATGCATGAAGTGAATTTTCCTTTAAAGTCACTATGTTGTGCTTACTTGTTCTCACATTAGAGTTTTTCAGTCGGGTTCCGGATATTTCTGAAAATAAACGTTGAAAATTCAAAAAAAAAATTTTTTTCTCCAGTCTATTCTCATCCATAGTTTCCCTTCAGCTCCAATCTCCGAATATTTTCCAGTGGTACTGTTACTCTGCCACTACTACTTAATCATGTTTCCTCAACACTTCTCCAGTCCGAAGGTCGACCAAAAAGTGAAGGTTGGGTGAGACTCATTCTCAGGGTATTCCACCTATGCTTAGCGGTGTTTTCTTTATACCGCAAATTCAAATCCCTGAGCGGTTTGGTGCTCATCATAATGGGTGTTTTGTGAAAGTGGAGAGCCATGTTTTGCTATTGCACTTTCTTTTTGACTAGCGCCCCTTCGGGACGCTAGAAAGTGGGGTGGGGCAGCCACTTGAGGCAGGTAGAAAAGCTTCACACGTGTGAAATGCCTCGAAATCAGCAAAAAAGCAAAAATAATCATTAGCTGAGCTCAGATACGAAATTGTCCTCATGAGTTGCGTATACTCTACGGCTCTGGCCGCCTCGCCAACGTCGGCCTTCGAGTCTTCTCGCCATCCTAGCCTTGCTTGCAAATTCTCAATCCCGCACCTACATTCATGTGAAGCGCATTTCCGATGCACTGATAATACCTACTCTTTTTTGTCACTTTTCTTACATGCCTATGGACCCGTTATGAATAGCCAACACAGAGGAAGAAGAGATGGTCGACTGAGACATGAATGAGGGCGTAGCGTGCCTCTACTCCACCGGCAGACGTGCATCTTGGTGTTTTCCCCACTATTGAGCCACGGGCCCATTCTCCATCAGTGCACCCGTATCCTGGCGCTTATCACACTGTTGGGCCAGGGCAGACCCATCCTCAATTTGTGGATCTCTATCCTGGCGTTCTTCCCACTACTGGGCCAGCGCAAACGCGATCCATCGGTGGGACTCATATCCTGGCGCTTTCCCAACTAATCGGCCCCTTGCGGACCCAGTCTCCATCGATGGACCCGTATCCTGGTGTTTCAACCAGTACTGGGCCACGACGGACCCTTTCCCATCGATGGGCCTATATCCTGCCGTTTTTCCTGTATTGGGCCACGGCGGACTCTTTCTCGATCGGTGAACAACTATCATGATGTTTTTCTGGACTAGGAGGCCCCGGCTCATCTGTCCGTCATCACTGCAGCTGCACTCCTTGCAAATCTGGAAAGTGATAGAACAGAGTTAGGAAATACTTGGAAAGTTTGATCAACTGCCCAAGTTGCACAACTGGCTTCAGAAAATGTCACAACAGCTTATGATGACGCGTTCCTCATCCTGTGTATTTGATTGTACTTCTGAAAAACAGAGGGATCCTCGAGGTGCATGATCCCCAAGGGACCTCAAATCGCAAGGTCTATCCTAGGTGAGGGCACCGAGTGAATCCTTCGATACATCCCCCATGGTATGCACACTTCTTTCGCAGTGGTTATCGTCCACTGTTCCAAAGATGAGTGAAGCCAACAACAAAGCACCACAGAGGAGCGACTATGCTCTGTACATTGCTGCAACGCATCGTCAAATCGTTGTAAACACTGTCTCGCCTAGAGGGCTCGAGACCGCTAGCCGCTGGTCCCGCCATGAAATCCCGAATGCACCCGACTTCCCCTACGTCTATGCACCTATGACCAAACATCGGCCGAATGCCCCATCAGCTTCGCATCCTCGCGAGGCACAGCCTATAACTGAGTCTCACGGCGAACGCATGCGATCACGTGCTAGTCCCCTACGTCTGCGCTCTAGAAAATTTTGTTGCACTACCATGATTTATATAAGAGGATACTGCAAAATTAATCCGTTGCCTGATCAACAGATCGTTGTCTCCAAATACTTTCGTACGGGAGAATGCTTTCCCTTTTGTTGGGATGAATCTATTAGATTCGCGGCTCTGGTTTGAACCGTTCAAAAAATGTACCCATTAGAGTACTGTCTTCGTTCCAGGCTCCAAAGATAATTAGTCTTTGACGCGGGAAATTCGTGTTTGGCCGAGGCATCGAAATGTGGGGGCGCGAGAAGACTGTTGTGGCGAAAATGTCCACAGGGTGGACGGCCGGAAGGCAACAAACAGGGTTTTTAGGCCCTGAACTAAGAGTACAGAAGGAAGGCGGTTCAGTGGTTTATTGTCGAATACGAGAGCAACCGTTCAACTGCTCGAACAGAACTAAGAGTGACTTAGCACTTGGCCCCGCCCCTTAGTGAGCATGAGGGATCGGGCGGGGCACTAGGCCGAGGATGGGGTCCTCATACCAAGTATGAGGACATGACGTTTACGGCGCGCCCTACACGCTATCTATTGCGGCGTCGTAGGAAAAAAATTCATATTCAAAGGAGCGGTGGTTTGTGTGATTGGGTGGGGGAGGCTTCACGAAGGGTTCGTAAGGCTGTATGTATCTGAGCGTCCATCGGGGTGTGGGTCATGATGAGGGAAAAGTGGGTGGGCGATGTGTCTGCGATTGGTTCAATGAAGCCCTCGCTCCGCCCTTCAGGACCTACTCGCACTGATTCGCGCGCGATTTCATCACACTTGCCCATGCATCTGAGTGTGAGTGGGGACGAGTCGGCGCCAAAGGGCGGGAAGGCGCCGTCCTATTTCGCCTCATCATGACCCACACCCCGTCCATCGCTGTTCAGTATGCACGCGCGCAGCCTTTGTCGGTTGGAACGCGCTTTCCCACGGCTACCGTAATCCTCGGACGTTTTGTCCCATATCTAGAGATAGAGCTTATATGTACCGAGGTCTTGAACTTGAGATACATGCTACACATATTGTTAGGACTCCAGAGAGCAAAAAACCTGGGTGGGCAAGATTTTGACACTAGTTTGCCCTTAAAGGCACAGCCTCCTCGAATCTTTTTGAGATTTTCGCGTGAAAAGAATCTCCTGTAGTTGCTCATCACAATGGTATATGTAATTCCGTGGAAGAATGCCGAAGAAACCCGTTTTCAATCTCCGATTTTTAAGAACCGTGGAGGCGGAGCCGATGCGAAATCACATAGCTTTCACCTCTCGTATTCCTTTGCTCGCCACGCATGGAGTGCGGTTTCTATTCTGATAGGGAGTGGATGAGGAATTTCAACGAGAATTACAAATTTCTTCAGAGGGTGCGCTCCCGGGAGTGAATTATCCCAACAGTGCCTTGGCCTCACCTCTCCGCTCCGCCCACAGGCTTCTTGGGACTCGAAAACAGGGTTTTTTGTCAGTTTTACGCGGAATCACATATACCATCATGATCAACAGCTCCTGTAGATGGTTTTCACGTGAAAATCTCAAAAGCGATTCTGAGGAGGGACGGTGCCTTTAATCACTCTCGAGGTATACCAGGACCCATGTAGAGGCAGTCGGGAGGTTAAGATTCAAGGCCTTAACTGTACATAACCACATCGCCTCAACACTGCAGTTATGTGCTCATTGAAATGTGTTATTTTACAGGTTTTCGACTAAGCCCGAAGACCCCTCAAAAGTGTTGGTATTCGAAGATGCGCCAAATGGTGGTCGAGCGGCAATAGCGGCTGGTATGAAATGTGTGATGGTGCCAGATGAAAGCCATCGCGAAGAAGTTAAAGCGATAAAGTAAGCCGTTAATGTTGCATTTATATCAGTGACAAAAGGCTCAAATATTCCCGCAGCTCCATCCTCCGTCATGAGCAGTACTCCTATACACAGACAGATGCTGCTAAATCATCGCGGTTACATCCATATTTGTCCTTACTTCGCTCTAAAGGCGCCGCTACTTCAACTTCACAATGCTGTCAACTAGGTTTTGCCCAGCTACAAGTGTCACCCTAATCTATTCGCGTTATTGCCTAAAGTAGTGCCTAAAGTGCTGTTCCGTCTCAATAATCTCGCACAACAGTGCTGCCAAGAAGGTGTCTCCAGATCCACTCTCGGCCAATCTTGCTGGCCCAGTGGAGAGATAGGACTGCCAAGCTTCTCCTTGGAATTCCACGGCTCTCGGCCGTTCCATTTTTGAATGAACCAGGGAGTAAAAATTTATTATACGCACTAATTTCATGCTAAACGCTTCAAAATATCAGTTGCGTACTAAAACTCAGCACTAATACTTTTACTAAACACCAGTGTACTTGAAATGCTTTGGTGACAACACGTAACTAATTTTTTGTGCATACAGGCACATATCAAGTGAAAGTATCAGAATCGTAGAAATCAAGAAAGAATAGTAAAAGCTTGGGTGAAAAGCGGTGGCAGTTTTATTTCCAGGTATCAGAAAATTTGGTCAAGTCCAGCTTCCTTCGTAGGGATTTTAAGAAAATTAGCGGACGTGCAGTACGACAAATTTCATATGATTTTGTGCGTATCGTATCCACGCTGGTATTAATGACACTCAACTTGGGCAAGGCTATCGCGAAAATCCAAATTCTATGGAGGTGACGTGGCAAGGAAATTTTTGATTATGCAAATAATCGAAACCCATGAGCAGATTGGATGCAATTCTGCAGTGTGAATTTCAAAGGTAGAACATGTTTCAAAATTCATGGGTGACAAGTTTCACGATTCGGAAGAAGCAAAGTGATGGCAAATTCGGTAATTGAAAATGTTAGCATTTCAAAGGACAAAACAAGGAAGCAACGAATTCCGTTCCAATCGCTGACCTGCTCATTCAGGAACAAGCTTCATCAAAGTCGCCAGAAAATGAGCTAGTCACTCGATATAAACAACTAGAGACAGAACATCAACTGAGAGGAAAAAGGACAAGAGCTACTAAATAAGAACAAGAACGAAAAGGGAGAGAGTGAAGAAACTACTTTAAACAGAACGGTTCTCACTTATTCGACTTTAAGCAGCTTTGAAACATCAGTATTGGTTTTGTTGGCTTGAAAATGAGTGAGTTTTACATGATTTCATCCATCTGGTGGTCCAGTTTCCTTTTTGAGCTCCTCAATTTCTCTCCGAATCTCTCTTCTCTGAAAAAAAAAAACCTATGAGAGACTGATTTCAGTTGGAAGTTGATAAGAAACATACCGGTGTCAACAAAAGCCTCTCTCTCCCCAATAATTATTGTCGGACATCCAAACCTTGGGGATACGATTTAGCATTATGAGAAAAGTTTTGCTAGCACCATTCTCGGGCCATCCTGCAGGCTCTACAACCGAATGTGGCAGAAGTTTTTGAGAAAAAGCTTTTCCAGTGGGTGTAGCTAGTACCTTCTTTTACCAGGACTTTGAAACACTGGATCACTCTGTGGGCAAAGTTCTTGCACACCTCCGAAGGGCTACTATTCTTGCGTGTCTGTACATTGTCGATGATGATGCTAACTGATAGCGATAGATCGATGGGTCTAGAACAGGATCATGATTAAAGCCGACGGATGAAATGACATGACCGGAAAGTAGAAGATTCGGACTACAGGAAAAAATGGGAAGTCCGAGAAGAATCTTGAATCATGCCATTAATCGAGCAAATTCACAGCGCGCGGGCAGGGCCTATAATTTTGGCGCATTTTGTAAACAAGGGTAGCAGCATCAGAGGTCTAGAGGATAGATCTGGGTGAGAGAGAGAGGGGAGGGAGAGAAACAGAAGGAATCATGAAATTGAACAGAAAATAAAACAATATTAACACCGATGATATACAGTGCTGTGATGGAGTACGCAAAAACCCGAAAGCAAAAGGGCAATCAACAAAGAGAGAACACAAGCTCAGAATAGAGATAAGAGAGAGACTAGAGACAAAATCAGAAAGGGAAACAAGCAGGGATGAGGAAGTAAAAAGAAGGCACCGGTGATACACAGTGCTATGACGGACTGCGCAAAAACTCCAAATGAAAAAATCAGAAGAGGGAGAGAGAGAAAACTGGCTCGAAACAAAGATAACAGAGAATGGAAACAAGAGAAAAAAGCAATCAAACAGAAGGGATGCATCAAGGGGCATATGTATACTTTTCACACTTCCAACCAGGAGAAAAAAGATGACCTTGAGCCGCAGGTTGTTGGGGACTTCAACAGCGCAATCGAACTATTGGACACTAGACGGTGCACCCGGCTTCGCTCGAGGGTGTTCATTTTCTCCCGGCCATTTAAAGCTGATGCCAACATTTGTTGAACCAAAAAATCCTTTCAAAATGTTCATCATTTGGTGATCAGCTCAAGTGACCCTCCTTCACACTGCCCCTCCCCCTTTCCTCAAAAAATGGGGTGAAGTTGCTTGACTGGTAAATAAATTCTTATAAAGTGCATGCCTCAACAACGTTCAGCGTTTAGAAAAGTCCCAGAAGGCACGTTTTCACCAACCCGTGTGCAAGAATGTCGAAAAATCAATAAAACAGATTCCCATGCGAAGGCAAGAGATGGTGTTCAAAAACCGCATAACTCTGAATACAAGAAAATGAACGCGCAAACATATGCAGAATGAAGAGTAGAACACGCCGGGGCGGAAATGAACATGAATAGAACAAGAAAGAGGATGAGAAACACCAGAAGCACACAAGATAGACAAAAAATTCCATATTGGGTGAAGAATTTTCGGAAATTTCGAAAATCCACGCTGTCACAACGCCTTTTGCTGCGCCTCAACCGCTAAAATTCGAGTGTCGCAGCGTTCACGGTGTTCTCGCAGCAGCTGGACGGCACTGCCGACCCATTTGCAGCACATATGCAAATTCCCTCGCGCGAAAACAGCGTGACGTGGCCGTGGCGATGCCTGGGCAGTCGTTCACCAACTGTACCAACTCAGATATTCGAGCAGCATTATCCTCTGCGAATAGCAGCACTTCTCGCCTACTATACGGACAGGTGCTGCTAAATCGTTGCGATCTTATCAGTACTTGTAATCACTAGCGCCCCTTCGGGACGCTAGAAAGTGGGGTGGGGCAGCCACTTGGGACATGTGCAAACGCTTCACACTTGCCAAATCTCTTGATAGAGAAGCAGAACCAATCTTCCAATGGGCCCAAACATGAAGTCTTTCTTACTCAGACAAAGTGCCGGAATTTCCGCAGCAGAAAACCGGAATTTCCGCAGGTAACCAGTCGGTTTTTCTGCTGTTCTGCTGCGGAATTTCCGGTATTCTTCTGCGGAAATTCCGGTATTCTGCTGCGGAATTTCCGAGCGGGAGTATTTTGCTGCGGAATTTCCGGAGTTCGGGGCAGCTCTTTTCTTCTTCGGTTTTCCTGCGTTTCTGCTGCGGAAATTCCGGAGCGCTTTTTTCTCTGCGTCTCTCTCACTGCGGATCTCTTTCTGCTGCTGTTTTTCCGAAAGCCGTTTTATTTTGCTGCGGAATTTCCGGAAGGCCCATGTTCTGCTGCGGAATTTCCGGCAGTTTGTCTGAGTATGAGTTGAGTATGAGAATGAGAAGTTCCTTCTCCATCGTATGGCGTATTCGTGCGGATTCCTCACTATCGGGCCAACGCAGACGTGTTCTCCATCGGCGGAACTGTATCCTGCCGTTCCCCACACTATTGGACAAAGCGAAATCGTATCCGAGTGTTTTCCACACTACTGGGCCGCAGCGGACTTTCCTCCATCGGTGGACCCATATTCTGGCGCCATCTTCACTATTAGGCCTGAACCGTATCCTGGTATTCTCCACTTTACTGAGTCACAGCGGACCAATCCTATATTGGCGGACCCGTATCCTGGTGTTATCCATAGTACTGGGCCACGGCGGGCCCTTCCTCCATCAGAGCGCCCTCATTCTGGCGCCTTCCTCACAGTTGGGGCAAGCCGGATCCGTGCTGCAGGGGCGGGTTCGCATCCTGGCATTCTCAACACTAAAGTGAACCCGTATCCTGACGTCCTCCACACAACAGGGCCACGGTGGGCTCTTCCTCCATCGGTGGACCTGTATCTCGGCGTTTCCCGCACCACTGGGCACGGCGGCCCTTTTTTTCCATCGGTGGGCCCGTGTCATTGAGTTCCCCACAGCACTGGGCCACCGTGGACCCTTTCTTCATCGGTGGACCCGTGTCATGGAGTTTCCTGCACCACTGGGCCACGGCGAGCCATTTCTCCATCGGTGGACCTGTATCCTGGCGTCCCCCGCAACATTGGGCCCTTGCGGGCCTTTCCTCCATAGCTGGACCCACGTCATGGTGTTCCCCACAGCACTGGGCCACGGCGGGCCCTTTCTCCATCGGTGGACCCGTATCTCGGCGTCCGCCGCGCCATTGGGCCACGGCGGGCCTTTTCTCCATCGGTGGACCCGTATCTCGGCGTCCGCCGCACCATTCGGCCACGGCGGGCTCTTTCTCGTCGCTGGACCCGTATCATTGAGTTCCCCACAGCACTGGGCCACCGTGGAATCTTTCTTCATCGGTGGACATGTGTCATGGAGTTTCCTGCACCACTGGGCCACGGCGGGCCTTTTCTCCATCGATGGACCCGTGTCATCGAGTTCCCCACAGCACTGGGCCACCGTGGACCCTTTCTTCTTCGGTGGACCCGTGTCATGGAGTTTCCTGCACCACTGGGCCACTGCGGGCCTTTTCTCCATCGGTGGACCCGTGTCATTGAGTTCCCCACAGCACTGGGCCACGGCGGGCCCTTTCTTCATCGGTGGACCCGTGTCATGGAGTTTCCTGCACCACTGGGCCACTGCGGGCCTTTTCTCCATCGGTGGACCCGTGTCATTGAGTTCCCCACAGCACTGGGCCACGGCGGACCCTTTCTCCATCGGTGGACCCATGTCATGGAGTTTCTCGCACCACTGGGCCAGCCGGGCCTTTTCTCCATCGGTGGACCCGTATCTTGGCGTTCCCCGCTCCATTGGGCCCTAGCGGGCCTTTTCTCCATAGCTGGACCCACCTCATGGCGTTCCCCACAGCACTGGGCCAAGGCGGGCTCTTTCTCATCGCTGGACCCGTATCATTGAGTTCCCCACAGCATTGGGCCACCGTGGACCCTTTCTTCATCGGTGGACTCGTGCCATGGAGTTTCCTGCACCACTGGGCCACGGCGGGCCTTTTCTCCATCGGTAGACCCGTGTCATTGAGTTCCCCACAGCACTGGGCCACCGTGGACCCTTTCTTCATCGGTGGACCCGTGTCATGGAGTTCCCCACAGCACTGGGCCACCGTGGACCCTTTCTTCATCGGTGGACCCGTGTCACGGAGTTTCCTGCACCACTGGGCCACGGCGGGCCTTTTCTCCATCGGTGGACCCGTGTCATCGAGTTCCCCACAGCACTGGGCCAGGCGGGCCTTTTCTCCATCGGTGGACCCGTATCTTGGCGTCCCCCGCTCCATTGGGCCCTAGCAGGCCTTTTCTCCATAGCTGGACCCACCTCATGGCGTTCCCCACAGCACTGGGCCACGGCGGGACCTTTCTCCATTGGTGGACCCGTATCCGTATTTAGTTGATTGGATATACAATGTCATGCCTTTCTACTTAGATGCGATGCGGCAATAGCACCCACCAGATGAGGCGACCGCGTAGGTCCACCCTCCCGAGCTTCCGAGACGCGGCAGCCCGCCTAGCACCCGTCCATCTCTTCCTGCAAGTGCACGCAGCGTCGCATCAGTGGAAGGCTGGTTTTCCTGCTGCGTATATTGTGCAGCCTGAAAGCTCGTAAACACTCCCTCACTGCTATGCGGCGAGACCGCCAGCGAAGGTGATGAAATCACCATCCTGTGCATGCGGGAGAGCCAGCAGTGACGTAATTTCGGGTCCCAAAGCGAACGTGTCTGCGTCCATGGAAATCGGCCATTTCGCCACACAGTCTGCGCCTCAAGATTGCGGTGTCTATGAGTGCCGCCCCGTATCTCTAGCCGCACTAGCCCCCTTACGGCGCTTTGTTTAATAGATTTCGCCCTAAAGGTGCCGTGACTTTAGTCCCACAGTGCTGCTAATCGGGCTTGGCCCGGCCATATCCTCGCCCTAATCTCTTTCTATTCCTGCCCTAGAATGCTGCCAAAAGTATTGCATCACAATAATCTCGCCTCATAGTGCTGACAAAAGTGGTGTTTCCAGGTCAACTCTTAACCCACATTCCTGGCCTTATGGAGCGATTGGGCTGTTAAGCCTCGCTTCTAATTCCCGGCGCACCATGATCGCTCCACTATTGAATGAGTACGGAAGTAGAAATGGAATTTATTACTATCATCAAATTAAACGCTAAACAAGTAGAATACTAAAACTTTGGACGAATTCTACGACGAAGTACCGGTCTCCTAATGGGTGGCGGTCATGAAGAACGATAGATCGTGACGGCTGCCAGCTGCACCGCGTGCCCATGTGAAGGTTACCACGCCCATCGCGCACGATACGCATGCTAGCCTATCATGTACGAGGTACCGAAGACTTCATTTGTACAGGGCTAAAATGAATGTGGATGTTGATGGTTCATAGATCATCAACAAAACATCCCTAGAACTATTGAGGCCAAAGATCGCCTGTTCATTTCTCCTTAAGTCATTTCAAGTGGACAATCCTATTCAAGTATCTAATCACTCCATGGAGTGACAATATGTTGACGAGGTGACGCTTAGAGCGACACCCCTCTGAGTTGTTGTATCCATAGGCAAACTTGCCACCACACTTCGATATGGGGTCAGCTCCGCCCTATCCTGCATAGAAGGGACTCCAGATTGCATTGTATACGCACTATACGCATCTACAAGGCCACTATGGCCGCTGCTGGACAATAAAGATTCTAGCCCAATCGTCTTCCCCCAATCATTGGTACGCCACCAAAGTGGATTTTTGGGATTTAGGAGAACAACGCAATAACCCGTAGTGATTATGAGTCACATTTCAATGGAAGTTAAGCTTCAATTTCCTTCTATGTTTTGTTCAAATGCGTCATATTCTCCTTCAGTAGTGGAAGATAATTAACAAACATGCAACTAATGGCGCCTGTGGATCTCTGTATCTTTCTAGAGAAGGGTTACAGTTCCAAGGGATATTGACATACGTTCATAGCAGCCAACTGTTGCCAGATATTGTTTTTCCTGGCATACATCCTCTCCTAATGCATATACTACACGCTTCAAAACATGAGGTGGATACAAAAAGGGACTAATACTACAACAAAATACCAGTGTACTTCAAATGCATCGGTGGCGAGACAAAATGAAAAGGTCAGGCCAGTTAGGAGACGATCACGATCTTACCATAACTTCCGGTCATAAGATAAAATTTGGTCCACATAACTACATTGAATGCAATTAACTATTATAGTTTATCATGCCTCTCGAAAGTCGAGCCACCCGTCAGCGTTGATGGTTACTTCACAGAGATGGGATGGATGGGATATTCCATGGAACACTCCCTTCAAAGGCCTGAAGGACATTAGCGTATGTGAAGAAACTGAGATAAATAGTATGCAATAATGAGAACGTACTGCGTTCAGTGAGCAATAAAAAAATTCGAAATACAGGGGCTGTGCAAAGCACCTTACGAAAGAGGTACCGAGAGAAATCTCAAAATTCGATGCGGCTCTATGCCGATCGCCATCCTTTTCCAGTTGAGGGCTCTGAATTGATGGCACGTGAATGATGCATTTTTGCGATTGGAATCGATCATTTTTAGATCGATTCCTCGTCCGGAACCGATCTTTCCTGCAAGACTGCCAACAAATTTGTGTGCGTGCGTGCGACCAGCTTCAATGTGGCTCAATAGTTGCGGACATCGCGAAATCGTCGCAAATACTCAAACGCATTCATTTCGTTACAATTCCGACTGTGGTAAAATATATCACGCGATGCTGTTGTCTATGACACAAAACGTAGTTAGAATTTTGGCGACGACAAGTCACTCTTTACCGAATCACTAGAACGCGCGCATGCGTGCAAAACACCGCCAGCAGCCTCAGACGTTCCTTATAATTGCTGCGCGGTAAAGTTGCACAATACGAAATGGGGAGGAAGGTGTCCCTCGCCAACTTTTCTATGCGGCAAGCATAAACAATGTCGGAATAAGTAACTTTACAGGCGGCGCAAACAAGAGTAGAGACTAAACAAGGGTAGCAGCATCAGAGGAATAGAGGATAGACTGGTGAGAGGACGAAAGGAAGGAGGGAAACAGAAGGAAACATGAGATGGAACAGAGAAGGGCAAAACTGTAGCACCGATGACACACGGTGCTCGGATGGAGTGCGCAAAAACTCCAAATCAAAGAACAATCAACAAATAAAGAGTGCAAGCTTAGAACGAAGACAAGAGAAGATAAAAAAAGAAACAGGAGGGAAAACAGGCAGAAATGAGTCATCAAAAGGCCCCTATTTGCTTTTCAAACTTTCAAAAAAAAAAAACCTCGGATAGGTGGTTGTTCAGGATTCTTACAGCGCTGGTCCTGTACCTTCCATTTAGATATCGAACATTTCCATGCGCAGGTTGGCTTCCAGGTGCAGCACAAACCTGAAAACAAGAAAACGAGCATGCGGCCACATGCAAAATTGAGGAAAGGAAATGCACATGGGGGACTGAATACACAAAGGGAGAAATGAACAAGAAACGACAGGAAAAATGAAAAGATGAGAATACACAGGAGATAAACAGAAGATCTCTGGGTGAAGAGAATGAAAGCAATTTCGGAAATCAGCGCAGCACTCGCGATATCTTCGCAGTAATGCTGCCTCGAGGCAGCATCACATCAATAACTGCTGCCCTCGTCATGACAAATGATATTTTGCTGCGGCGTCCAAAATGTGGGCGGGTCAGGTTGAACTCTCGGAGGATAGAGTTGCGCGATTCCCCGAGAACCTGCTGCAGCAGCAGATCAATAATTGCTGGTCTCGGCAGCACAGGTGATGTAGTTCTGCAGGTGGACAGGGCAACTGTGGCGAATGTCTGAGGTCGACTATTGTCGCTTTCTTAAGTGTACAAGAACTACAACGATCACAGCGCATCATTCCTTCCATTTCCTGCAATGATCATTGCGCACCGTTTCAGTGTTCTCCTTAATAATTTTAGCCACAGTCAGCATGACCATTATCGTTTCGAACGTTTTTCAGCGTCACCAAAGTGCTCGACAGTCTTGAAGAGTTCCGCCCAGAAGAGTTTGGTCTCCCTGCTTTTGACTGATGTGGAAATAAATGAGATCACATTTGAGACTGCATCTTGAAATGCCTACTACGCTAGCTTTACTCGACAATTTGAGCAATTTTACCCGCATTAATTGTGTATAAGGTGGAGATATTCTCTACGCGTGGTTATCAAAAAACCACTTCGAAGATATTGTCATTATTTATTTTCGTTAATAAGGCACTTGGACATGGACACGTTAGCTTGAGCTACGATTTTGAGCTGCATTGCTAATTGATGCCGTTAGTTCTGCCATGCGCCGCTGGAGTTTCTTGGCTGGCTCAGATTAATTTGATAATTGGTTATCTCTGAAATATTGGGATGGTGAAAAAATTCTGCAACACTTCTTATTTTCATTTCCAAAACGCAAAAGCACCAGGTGGGATCAGAAGACAAAAGGCAGATGGGATGTGTCGGTCGGTATAAGGTGGTGTGTTCTCGAGGCTTTCACGTTAATGGCATAACAGCTCTATTAGTGTTTGAATAACAATGCCTTCAGTAAGTAGAGCCTCACTTGCCTCCTTCATCTATTACGGTTTCCTGCAAGGACATCCTGTAAGAAGGGTTTATGTCAATATATGTGCTGCATTTAGAGGCAAAGTTATTCATCAGTCGACGGTCTCTCGATGGCACCAGGGCTGCGCGTATTGCGAAATAACAAGTGAAAATCATCCACGCTCGGGATGCGCATCGTCTTTTAATAACGTTGATCTGCAGAAGGCCCCAAAGGCGAGACCGGATGTCGACACCTACGAGTTGGCGAAGATACTCTAGTGCGACTATGCGAGTCATCAATTATCCTTGTTCCCTCGGTTATACAGGGTGATCCAAGGTCCAAAATTACGTAGACACGCTGAAAGGTTCATATCTAACGTTGGGAAACGAGTTGGCAATTTTGTTTCCAATGCGATATCTTTCACTCTACAGTGGATAAAATCTACCATCACATCTCAGTGGCGGACGCAGAAAGTGGGCGGGAGGGGGGGCGTGGGAAGAAAAGTGGGGTCTCCGCCGTTTTGGGGACCCAGACGGAAAATAAAATTAATAATAATATTAATTATAATAATAAACAATAAATAAAAAATATATTAAAAATAATAATAAAAATAAACAATTAAAAATAAACTAACACAAGATTTTTATTTGTATTGTAAAGTAATTTCGAAAATTTGGCGACCCATTCTCGGGGGGGGGGCCCCCCCGCCCCCCCCCCCCCCTGCGTCCGCCACTGTCACATCTCACGATTTTTCCTACCGCCGGCGAGAAAACACATGAAGAATTCGAACTAGTCGCCTGCTGTGGCGCGGAAGTTTTCCTATATAATTTGCCCTTTCTAAAAGCGTTTGTTCCAAGGATTAAACAATTTTTATGAGAGTGAAGTCAGTTTTTGTCCTCGAATGAATATCATAACGACAAATCTGCTCGAATGAGTACTGAAAATAAGATTTATAAGGAAGCGGACATGACTTCCGGTGCAAAAACAGAGCAAAAACGTACTTTAGGGCTGTTTCTGGTCCTTTTTCACTGTTTAGGGAGGGGACTGGAACTTATTAGGCTCACCAACTTCCAATCTCAAAGGTCTCAGGAGTATTTACCTCATAATACATTTAATGATGGTGATTGGAATTGAAAAGCACCCTCAGCCCGCGTTGAATTTCGGCGTATCCGCACGAAATTCTGGGTCTCATAATCAAGGTAGGTGGCCTTTTACAATGACTTTAACGTTTTTCTGTTTCCCACACCTTGTACTTTTCGATGTACTGCCTAGGGTGCCTCTTGTGGAATTTTACACATTAGCACAACATGCGCGCCAAGCCTACCCAAAAAATGTAACTGGGCGGTGAAACTAAGCTTGACTGACGGCCTAGCTGTTCCTAAAAATCGTAGTGTTGGGTAATGTTTTGGAAGAAGCTGTACAATTAAACAAATGAACAACAAAAGATTGGATGCAAAACGCTAAAACTCGAGATAAGTCGAAAAACGCGCATTGCGCCCTTGTCTCCGTAATTTTGGAACACCCTATAGTAAAGTTGCGTGGACATGAATACCCCGCGGGTTGTACGAATTTGACAAGTCATGCCGGGTGGGCATGGAGGAGTCCCTACCTCTTCGGGTTAGGTGCTGCTGACACTTCTATAAGTTAGTTACAGGTGTTCGGCTTCAAAGCAATTCATTACTCCTTCGGAATTCCGAAAAATTCCGTCTGCTTGCAATGCAGCCAATTGTGCACAACCCAGAAAATGAGTTTTGGATTTTTTTTTCTATTTCGGAGAGGAAGACAAGTTAAGGGTCTCATGAGTGGCGATATTTTAAGACCTGATTCGCCCCAATTTTGGAAATTAGTCTCCCGTACCAAGTACCTGGAGCAAAACTGCAGATTTCAACCAGAGTAATCCAATTCTTTGGAAAAAGCACTAAACCTATTGTGTAATGGCGTTGTATTTCCATAGAGCCCCGATCGTCCACAGCTCTGCATCGCTTAAAATACTACTACTTCGTTACAAGGGATATACCAAACCTACTGATTATCCGGTAATTGACGAGGAGTCATACCAAAAATGCCGCTCCGTGGTATCACTATTGCAAATTAGTGTATGCCAAATAGAAGAGGCAAGAGAGTGCCTCCAGGAACTGTATAACGAGCTCAGAGAGGAGTACAGAACATGCAAAAATAAGTCCGACAAAAAAGATTTATTGGTGGAAATCGAACAGATTGAAGAAGATTCGCAATCACAAACAGCTATCGCCGACGCTAATGATCTAGTTTTTATGCTCACTGCACGACTCGACGAAATGAAAAGTGTTCGAGAAAATATGGAAATTAAACTAGTTTATAAAACAACAAGACCACAGCGTGATGAATACAACAGCGGTGATGAGCGTAAGGGCAGGGAAATCCAGGATGAAGATACTGAAGAACGTAGCACACAAAATGATTCCATACCGTCATGCTCCCAAAATCAAGCGTCCAATACAAGAGCAACAATTCAAGCCGAGGTAACCAGAACAAACTTACGGTCCATCAAACCTCCGCAGGCAACACTACCTAAGTTCTACGCGAATCCCGATGAGTTTCCTGAATACTGACTAATACATTTTCGAAGCCATCATACATAACTGCAATGAACTAGACGTTATGGAAAAAATTCTACTGCTCAAAGAAAGCTTACGTGGAAAGGCACAAACAGCCATTAAGGGAATCAAACTCGTCCCTGAAAACTACACATGGATCATTGATACTCTGGAGGAAAACTAGTGCAACTACATAACTAATAGATCGCAGATAGCCCAGAAACTTGTTAATATGAGAGTCACAACCAATTCAGCAGACAGCTGTTCAGGTGTTTTCCACCAAATTAGGATATTGACCAATCACACGATTTCTGCAGGATACGATGTCAGAAAGACGTACGACTCAATGTGGTGCGAAACTATCTTGTCCAAATTCTCTGAGGACATCGTTAAGCCAGTGCTCCTGGCAAGCCAGTCTGAAGACAAACAGACCATTGGTGACCTCATGGCACTCTTGAAGAAAGAGGTTGCGGCAAAAAGTTATGTCGAGAGCAGACTCGGCCATAAACAATTTAGTGGGGTCAACCGATCAAAGGATAAGTATATCAATCCGCGACCCACTTCTGGCGTAATCTGCTTATTCTGCCAAAAGAACAATCACTTGTCAATGCAGTGCAGAACAGTGACGGATCAAAACATTCGCCGAAAAATACTAGAGGAGCAAAATTGCTGCTGGAAATGTTGATCATCCAGTCACAACAGTTTTGATTGCCAGAAACCAGACTGTACAAAATGTGGACAAAAACACCATATAAGCGTCTGCTCCAAGAATGAACCACAGCACAATCAGAACTTCAATCAAAGGAACAAAGTGGCCAATGTTGGACAGAACTACCAAAAACGCGAAGTGAACTCCAAAATCTCGCATTGCGATAAACTAGACGCCGGGCCAATGAAATTTCTCGGTGTCGCATACAAAACTATTACCGATCAATTCAGTCACTACGAATTTTTCTCAGAAAATACGATTGACAAAAAGGGATATTGTAAGTCAAATTAACATTATTTTCGATCCAATTGGTATCGCAGCTCCCCTTATGGTCGGCTTAAAAACAATGATGCGTGAAATATTCAATACAGGAATAGACTGGAAAACTCCTCTAGCGCCATAGAGGCCATCCATGCCCTTGCCTGGAAGAAAATGCCTCTGGGTGTTCGCAGATGCAAGCGATGCAGCGATGGCTACCTGCGCCTACATTCAAAGTATGCCCTCTCGCGAAGTTTCCGAACTTATAAGCGTAAAAACTCTGCTTCCACCAAAAAAAGTGATTTCTTGAGAGGAGACCTAAGTTTCTCCTTACCTAAGAAATCGTAGCCACTCCGGACGATCCAGAATACGACCCTGATCTTATCCAGACGGGAAAACAGGCAATAGAGGCCTTCAAGTTCTCAGAAGCAATCGCAAATAAATTCTGGAAGATATGGAATACCGATTACCTAACTTCCCTGCGGGAACAGCAAAGAGTCCATCCAAACAGCGGAGACATCTACCAAAGTCGACCCCGATGATTGGTGAAGTCGTCCTTATCGAACAGGAGTTAATCCCAAGAGGCTGTTGGATGTACGGCAAGATCACGGACATAATCGTTAGTAATGATGGCCTAGTCAGGTCAGCAAAAATCCTACTCCTAACCCACAAAATCATTCAACGCCCGCTCAGCAAAAGCATTCCTCTCGAAATTCGAAGTTTGCCGGTAGAACATATATCCCCAAATCGAGATTCCGCAACTACAACGGTGGAGAAAGTATGAAGACAGACAGAGCGTATTGCAAAAACTAGAGCATACGAGGTCATCAAGGATTATAAACGAAGGTTAAGGATCTAAGTGGAAGTGGAAGACTATTCTTCGCGTTTATGTTCATATATATTTATGTTCACGTTTATGTTCGTGATGGCTTTAATTTCTCCAGCAGCAGCTCAAAATAATCTATCGAGTATCACTTGTTATGAGGAAAAGATCAAAATAGTCCCCCCACATGGAAGCTTCAATCTCTGCTTCGATAACGACTGTCGATTATTTCCCAAACTGGTAAAAACCTCTCGTTTACGTTACCTATCTCTCCACAGAACGATCAAGTGAGCGTCCGCTTAGTTGCATCAGAAAAAGACAGAACCGATTAACTAATCCTACGATGTGGTCGTTCAAAGTATTGTGATCAACAGTATTTGTTGTCCGAGAGTCTTCTGGGAAATCCCCATTGCTGGTCAAGGGCGCAATCATAAGTGTGACCGCGATAGTCTACGTAATGCTTGTCTTTCTTATTGGATCGACCCACGATTCTTACAATCAAAAGCAAACTCAGGCCTAAGACCACAGGAGAAATACCGATGAACAGAGTCAAGCATGGCGATAGGAAAAACCGACCCTCAATACGAGCCCCCCCCTTATTCCTTCGTCCAACCCCACCTTCTCACGACCCCCCCCCCCCCTCTCTGCCCCCGCATGTTTTCTCTGTGCAATGAGCAGTTTCAAGGAAGAAGACACAAACGAAACACATTAAAAGCCCAAAATTGGAACTAAAACGATCTTGCAGTTGATTGTCATCCTTTCTAATCCGATCGGACCAGACGAGAAGCAAGAACGATCACTTCATGACGTGTCAAAACAGGATTGATTGGCAGCGCATGCGAGAAATCGGTTTCAGCACTGGTATTTCAGCGCTCACGAGTTCGATCTCCGGCGCCTCCAAGAAATTTTTGCACGGGTCGGAACCGCTTCAGAGTTTAGTGTGGAGCAGAAAGGACGGAAAGTTCTGGAAATGAAGTGAGGAAAACGAAATCGATCGATTACACATGCGAGAATTCGCCTGTATGGCCCGCCAATTTGTGGAAAACTAGGGTGAATTAGACGTCATACTGAGGTTCTCTGACTCGAAATCAACAGATGCTTTTCAACATATTCATAGAGGACGGTCAGTTCCTTCTTTTCTCAGAGTTTCAATTTTCTAGATCTTCATATGTTGTGGGGAGCTCGATGGGAAATCGATGGGAAATTTGGCGAATTTCCCATCGATTTCCCATCTAAATTGCGGAAAAACGAGCGAACTTCGTGAAGCCAGATTCCGTACTCAAATGGGAAATTTCCCAAGCTAAAGCCGATAGGAGAAATGTTTCCATGATATCTGCAAACTACTCAGTGATTTCCCAAACAGATTTACTCCATTTTCACCATCTCTTCAAATAGTGAGGTTTTCACTTCTTCAACTCCCATGAAGACAGTTTGCCTTTTACTGGAATTTCACAACCTTCACGTAATAGAGCTCTAAAAATTCATTCTCCGTCCCCATTATCGCGTTCCAATGTTTGCTCCTGGTTGATTGAGTTAGATGGGAAATTTCGCCTCGGAGACCCGAAAATTTGAAAAATTTCCCATCAAGCTTCCAGAAACATATGAAACGTTAGAAAACTGAAACTCTGTCAAAGGATAGAGCTGATCGTACCCTATGAATACGTTAAAAAGCATTCGCTGATTTCGAGTCAGAGAAATTCAGTACAAGGTCTAAGTCATCCTACTATTTTACGTTCTGATGGGCCCTGTAGGCGAATTCTCGCATGCGGAACCGATCGATCACGCAACCCACACTCCATTTTTGACATTTCCACCGTCATTACCCCACATTTGATTCTGAAGTAGTTTCGACCCTTGCAAAAATCTATTGAAGACGCCGGGAATCGAACCTGTGGGTGCGCTGAAGCCGATTCCTCTCATACGCTGCCAACCTGTCCTGTTTTTACACATAATGACATATGGTTCATGCTGGCAAGTGCGGACCTTCATTTGCAATCTTCTGTATATATAAAAGCGAAAGTTTGTGTGTGTGTGTTTGTTTGTTTGTTTGTTTGTTTGTATGTTTGTATGTTCGGAATAGAAATCACGGAGGATGAACCGATCAGGACCAAATTTTGCATGTAGGTTCTTCTGGGGTCGGCGGAGGTTATAGGCTACTTTGTACCTAGGATAATCGATTGGCTTATCGAGTATATCGACTTATTGATTTTTCGCTCTTCTTGACCAGGAACTAGCGAGAACATGCCTACTGGGGTATCTCAATGCGCTGAGCACAAATACGACAACCATCATGCGCCCAATTATCGATTTATTGATTTTATTGATCTTTCGCCATCTTCGCCCACGAGTTGATAAAGACATGTCTACTGGGGTACCTCAATGCGCTGAACACGAATATAGCAACCATTTTGTATGACACTACCGATTTATCGATTTTTTGATTTTTCGCGATTCTTGCCCAGGAGGCGATGAGGACATGTCTACTGGGGCACCTCAATACGCTGAGCACTGATATGGCAACCATTTTGGGCGGAATATCGATTTATTGATTTTATTGACTTTTCGCTATACTTGCCCTCTGAGCGGGGAAGACATGTCTACCGAGGTATCGCAATGCGCACGGATATGATAACCGTCTTGACCGAAATATCGATTTATTTGTTATATTGATTTTTCGACATTCTTGCACACGGGTTGGTGAAAACGTGCTTTCTGGGACTTTCCGAAACGCTGAACGTGGATGAGGCAAGCACTTTATGAGAATTTAATTTACCGGTCAAGCAACTTCACTCCATTTTTTGAGGGAAGGGGGGCAGGGTGAAGGAGGGTCACTTGAGCTGATTACCAAATGATGAACATTTTGAAAGGATTTTTGGTCCAACAAATTTTGGCATCAGCTTCAAATGGCCGGGAGAAATTGAACACCCGAGCGAAGCCGGGTACACTGTCTAGTAATGTCATAAAAAAACCATGAATTCACTTTTAATGGCCAAGCCGTCCCTCTACTTAACCCATCCCCACCTCTCCACTACGACCCCCCCCCCCCCAGTCCCCTCCCTTACGACCCCTCATGAGAAATTCCCATCGGACGCCCTGTCGATGAACGAAGTGAGCCCAAATTGAAACACTGGCCTTCGCGCTTTCGTTCCTGCCCTATTACCTGGATACGTCCTCGTCGGATTGCTTGCTAATGAGCTGCCCAGTCAAAGCGTGTCAGCAAAGGTACACTCGGCATGCAGTGGATCGGATTTGCAACAAAGCCAACAACTGCTTCTACGAGTACAAAAGAGAACTCCTATTCAATACTATCCAGTCAGAGATTTGCATAAAAATCACGCACTCCAGCAGTGTAATCAAAATCACCAAGAAACTAGTCAAACTAACTTGCTCAAGAACGCTGGAATTTTTCACCAGGGACACAAAAACTTGTGCATATATATCACAGTGAAAGATGTGCACAAGGTGGTTCATGCATGGAGAAGAAGTGCCTCACAATGCGATCCAATGAGGCCGTATATGAACTAAGAAAAATCAGAAAATATCCTGGGTATTCTGGATGCATTCCAATTTGCGGCGGTATTCCCTGCTGATGTATACTACCTCTACCTGCTTGCCAGTTAAACTAAAGTTAAGTTTGCCAGAGTAGTAAATAGACCCATCTCAAGAGCAGTGTATGAAGTAGTGAGATGTTCAGAATGGATCCCCTTCCATAGAACTAGATGTCGAGGTGACCTGGATGGGAAACAGAACTATCAGGAACCTCTCCATGAAACCATATGCAAAGGAAATGACCGAGAATTTCAGCATTACCATGATTTCCATGCAGTAGCTTCGTACTACCGGTCGAATGCTACAGCGAAGTGCAATCCAGAACAATGTTTTCCAGCTGCATCAATCGAATCAGATGCCACTGTGAGAACTCAGCACTCCGTTGCCAATGTCCAGATCAGTCGATCGACTCACTTCTAATTCACCAGCAGAACTCCCTATAGAGACTCCCCAGTCTTTGATTGGTACTCAGACAATCGAGGAGCTCTACCCCCGGTGGGCGCGGCCTGCCCCGCCCACGCCCCGCCCCGAGCAGCACGAGACGAACATTGCTGGCAAGGGCAGCAAGGTCCCCCTGGGGTTAAAATTGGGCTATTCTAAGGGGACCCACTTCCAAGTCCTCCGCGGAGGACTCGGACGCGCTTGCGGCTGCGGCGCGTGCTGCCGATGGTATTTTCGAAAATGCTCTTCGCGGGAAGATGTGGATTTCTCGCGCGACGGACGTCAAAGTTTTCGTGCTTTTCAGCACGCCTGCTGTACGTCATCGTCTATGACGATGACGTACAGCTCCTTTTGGAGATTCTCGTCAGTTTGTGCTTTCATCGTTTGTTATTGCCGTGTTCGCTCGTCGTTTTTTCACGTTTTGTTGGAACCGATACTTACTTGTTTAAAAAACGTTTCTGTTTTCAGATAATGCATAAATTGGCAGCCGCGCACGTCTGGGCGGAGGAGAAGATTCTGGACATGTTGGTCGAAGAAGATCATTCTACTGCGCAGATGCTGCTTGAAGATCTTCCGCTGTACCCGGACTTGGAAGTAAGTTGTTTCTTCTACATATTTGCAGGTGAAGGATAGGAACAGTGATCATTTTGAGGTCTGAAGTGCTGAAAATGATGGCTCAGCCATCGTTTTGAATACTCTGCTCTGGATTTCTCGGACGAGCCATCATTTTCAGCACTTCAAAGTTGGTTTCTCGGCCGCGCCATCATTTCCATCTTTTCAATCTTGCGTTTCTCGGCCGAGCCATCGTTTTGATGATTGAAAAGTTGCATTTCTCGGCCGAGCAGTTATTCTGAAGATCTCATTTGTTCTGTTGCATTTCTTTCTCCATTTTGAGGATTGAAAAGTTGCATTTCTCGGCCGAGCTCTTACTCGGAGGATTTCATTTGTTCTGTATCTCAGCCGAGATGTCATTTTCATTATTGAAATGATGGAAATGATGGCTTATCGATTGTTTTGGTTGATCTCTCATGGATTTCTCGGCCGCGCCATCATTTCCATCTTTTCAATCTTGCGTTTCGCGGCCGAGCCATCGTTTTGATGATTGAAAAGTTGCATTTCTCGGCCGAGCAGTTATTCTGAAGATCTCATTTGTTCTGTTGCATCTCTTTCTCCATTTTGAGGATTGAAAAGTTGCACTTCTCGGCCGAGCTCTTACTTGGAGGATTTCATTTGTTCTGTATCTCGGCCGAGATGTCATTTTCATTATTGAAATGATGGAAATGATGGCATATCGATTGTTTTGGTTGATCTCTCATGGATTTCTCGGCCGCGCCATCATTTCCATCTTTTCAATCTTGCGTTTCTCGGCCGCCCCATCACTTTGAGGATTGGAAAGTTGCATTTCTCGGCCGAGCAGTTATTCTGAAGATTTCATTTGTTCTGTTTCTCGGCCGGAACGTCCTTTTCATTATTGAAATGATGGAAATGATGGCTTATCGATTGGCCAGCCAGAACTTGAAAGAACATCTAAGGATCTCTCAGAACGACCAACGGAGTAAGTCTTTTTCATCACCTTCTCGATTCTCATCTCACCGCTGTGATCAGCTCTAATTTAGGTTCTGGCTTGGCCTTGGAAGGAACAACGCGGAGCGGGGAGCTGCCCTGGATTACAGAAAATCCTGTCGGATGTCCTGGACTCCGTCGTGCAGAGTCTCTATTTCCAAAGCCCTGTAAGTGCCTTCTTCACACCATTTTTTTTGTCTTTTTTTGGAAACAACAAAGAATCCTTTTTAGAGCCGATATCCGGCAGTACCGCATGGGCGCAGAGCGACTGATGCCGAAGCCGGTGGGTTCACCTGTTCCACTTCTGCTACAGTGACTTTCCTATAACTTTTGTATTTTCAGAAAAGGCGTCGTGTCCCACCGCAACCGGAGGGCTCCACCGAACTGTCGTCGGATCCCGAAGAGGACCTTAGCTTGGACGCACCGATGAGGAGGAACCCAAATCCAGGACCAAGCACAACTGCCGCAGCCACCGCTACCACCACCGCTACCACCACCACTACCTCCAGCCCATCCTTCCATTCGACCAGGAGATAGCAAGTCGGTTGCGTAACAGACTCACTTTTTTCCATCCACCTTTGCCCACTTTTTTTGTATATCTTCGTTTTATTCGTTGCGCAGTTCTGCATCAAGCACGCGCATTCAGCTTCCCTTTTATAGCTTTTTTTGATTGCATCTTGACGCGCGAAGTTCTATAGTTCTGCTCCGTTTCGTGTGATGCATTGCTGGATTCTCACGGAGATTTTCGCACTACGTCAAAACTTGCGTGCGTTAAAACATTCTTTTCTCGTGAGAAGTGTGCCTAAGCAAAGCTGAAATCGCGTGCTGAATCCGCCACTTCAATTGTTTCTCTCTCTGACTTCTAATCATGTTTCAAAGCTCCATCGCACTTTCCTCAATTTTTGCTTCTAACATTTTAGCTAGGTCGAGTTTCGTAAACTCTAGGTGAATAGATTTCTTTAAACTGAAATGTCTCTCCAATGCCGCTTTTTTCTTTCATCCAAAAAACGGTTACTTTTCGACAGGGTGAATATCTCCCTCGAAGTAAATTCTGTTGTTTTTTTTTGAAGCTCACGAATTCCTCCTGCCTAGGCTCTACAGTTTTTTTCGGGTCTCCTCAATTTTTTTGTGTATCCGGGTAAAAATCACTTTTTTTGGTCATTTCATCTGGATCACTACGTCTTTTTTGCAGCTAATTTTGTACTTACCTCTCTGATTAGTTGAAAACTGGTTGAAAATTTTGTTTTTGATCCGCTTAAAGGAAGGTTTCCTTCTTCTGATTTTTTCTGCGACATCCGGACCTTTCAGCGTCGAGAAATCTGTTTTTTTTTTTCGCTTGCGCGGGAACGATTTTTTTTGTGGCGTTGACTACGATTTTTCTTGAGGGTGATTCACGAGCTTTATTTCCTATGGGTGTCTACTTTTTATGGGTATCTAGAAGCTTTAGAAGTTTTTTTTTGGAATATGTACAAGTTTTTTTTTACCTCTTCGTTTGCTCCTTGCACGGCATCCACTACTTTTTTGTCTAATTGAACTTGAGCACCGTTTTATTATTCGCTATTCTCATTCCGAACTGGTCTTGGTCTGCCTCATTTAAAGTACCTATTTTGGAGTTATTTTTGAAGTTCTTTGAAACTACCTATTTTGAAGTTACTATTGAAGCCCTCATTCTCATTATTTGCATGTAATCCCATTGCACTATTTTTCTGTACATAGTATTTTTTTTATGAATTTTCTATTTTTGCATGTTCATATTTTTATGAATTTTTCCATTTTTGAATGTTTTGACGTAGTCACCGCGTAGTTTGTGAACTCACATTGTAGAAGTATTTTTATTAATAAACTTTTCATCTAATATTGTATGTGTGATTTATTACAGTTGCAAGGGCTGCCTGCTGGCCAGGCACCCAGCGGCAGCCCCTGCAGCCGGCAAGGCCCGCGGTCCCATGAGGCCCGCGGGGCGCGACGATCCCCCTCACTGCTTTTCTCTGGGGGGGACTGCACTGCAAATTCAGCACAGATTAACTGTAGGGGGATCAAAGCGCAGACGCGGACGAGTTTTTCGCGGCGGTTGTTCCCCGATTGTCCCCTCAGGTAAAGTCAGCACAGTTACGTCAGAGGAGCTCTCTGAGAAATGTACATGCTGCAGTGTTGGAGTCGTGCTGGGGTCGAGCTTCCCGATTGTCTGAGTAGAAACCGATATCATTGCTGTTTCCAGCAGGGGAGAATATTCAATTGCCCTCGAGTTCAATACTAGCTTCAATACTACTGAAATCGTGGACGACGAAACGTGTGACCACAAACTAGCCAACCTTAGCGGTTGCTATAGCTGTGCCCACGGAGCCGCACTAGTTGCAAACTGCCAGTCAAAAGAGAATTTCAAAGTAGCTATAGTTTGTCAAACTCAAGAGTTTGCAGTAGAATGTGGTCCTAACAACGTCAGCACTACCATTTTACTCTCCTTCGAAAAAGCTCACATTCACGAAAGGTGTTCAGTCGAATGCATCCAAAAACCAAGCATCCTCATACTAGAAGCACTCTGAACTATCACATACCCTTGCCAAACATGACTATCTTTGGTCTAGATGACCATCATGAGCAAGTAAAGGATCAATGGTTTTCCGATATTAGCATGCGGGACATAATCCCAAACATTGAAAAATCACCGGCAGCAACGTCGGCTTTAGCGTTGACGGCCCTCACGTATATCTCTGATCCAATTTTGCTTGTTTACTTTGCAAAAGCACTGTTTTGCATCATTAAAAGCGGGCTAGCAATCTCATCCCGAATTTTCTATGCTTTGTAGGGGTGTGTATCATCGTGAAAACGAGGCGGAGCCTTCCCGCCCTCCACGATCGACTCGTCCTCTATCGCATTCAAATTTTCTATGGTCACATATAGTGGAATCGCGCGCGAAGGGAACGAGTCAACCGTTTGGGGCGGGAGGAGGATTTGAACGATCCAATCGCAGAACTGTACCACGCCCCGTTTTCCCTCACGATGATACACACCCGCTTTGTAGAAACGTGAAAAGTTAGCAAAGTGAGTCGCCATCTCATTCAATGTACAAAGTTGTACAAAGTATATAAACCCCTACTTCCACTTTCTCCCACATCATACTCATCGGTCAATAAGTCAATAAATAGGTGGTTTGGAAACGGCAAAACACCACCCCTCTTCAACTGATCAATGAACGAAGAGAAAGTGCAGGGAGAGGCAAGAGACATAGGTGGAATACCCTGAGAATGAGTCTCACCCAACCTCCACTTTTTGGTCGACCCTGGGACTGGAGAAGTGTTGAGGAAACATGATTAAGTGGTAGTGGCAGAGTAACAGTACTACTGGAAAATATTCGGAGATTGGAGCTGAAGGGAAACTATGGATGAGCATAGACTGGAGAAAAAAATGAATTTTTTTTGAATTTTCAACGTTTATTTTCAGAAAGATTCGGAACCCGACTGCAAAACTCTAATGTGAGAACAAGTAAGCACAACATAGTGACTTTAAACGAAAATTCATTTCATGCATAGATTGCATAATATTATCAGAACGGCGTGCCAAATTTCTGAAAAAATTCAGACGCGCAGAAGTAGGAACCGCGCCGCGCCCCGTCTTGGGCGCAGTAGTGAGCCATTTCCAAATGTCAGGTTGCTAGGAAAGAGAGGAAGATTTGCTCTTTCTAAAGGTATCCAAATTTCCCTGATTGCTTTTGAATTCATGTCAAAATTTTTCTACCCATTTGGGCTATTTTCGAACTTTGAGTGGATTTTTCAGGATTCATTGAAATCGTTTTCCGGATGTCAGGTTGCCAGCGTGTTCAGCTGACGATTCTGCGTCGATTGATACCTGGATGCAGGATGGATCTTCTCTGGGAAGCTCGGAATGGCGACCGGTGAGAACGCTATAACGGGCGTTCTCATTTGCCCTTGTCTGCGTCTCTTCCATCTCTGTACTTCCTCGTTTTTGCAATGAGAATGCCCGTTATAGCGCTCTCACCAACCGGCATTCCGAGCTTCCCAGCGAAGATCCATCCTGCATTCAGGTATCAATCGACGCAGAATCGTCAGCTGAACACGCTGGCAACCTGACATCCGGAAAACGATTTCAATGAATCCTGAAAAATCCACTCAAAGTTCGAAAATAGCCCAAATGGGTAGAAAAATTTTGACATGGATTCAAAAGCAATCAGGAAAATTTGGATACCTTTAGAAAGAGCAAATCTTCCTCTCTTTCCTAGCAACCTGACATTTGGAAATGGCTCACTACTGCGCCCAAGACGGGGCGCGGCGCGGTTCCTACTCCTGCGCGTCTGAATTTTTTCAGAAATTTGGCACGCCGTTCTGATAAAATTATGCAATCTATGCATGAAGTGAATTTTCGTTTAAAGTCACTATGTTGTGCTTACTTGTTCTCACATTAGAGTTTTGCAGTCGGGTTCCGAATCTTTCTGAAAATAAACGTTGAAAATTCAAAAAAATTCATTTTTTTCTCCAGTCTATTCTCATCCATAGTTTCCCTTCAGCTCCAATCTCCGAATATTTTCCAGTAGTACTGTTACTCTGCCACTACCACTTAATCATGTTAGAATGCTCAGGATAATCCCCCTCCTACCCCCCCCCCCCGGTCGACGCCTTGAGCTGGCGGTCGACGCCTGGCGTTGAGTGACCTTCACTCAGCCATCTACGATTTCTCTCGCCAACCTTCACTTTCACATACCCGTTCTCACAACTATTCCACCTATGGCAAGAGATCAGTGAGATCAGTTCGAGGAAAGAAATCAATTGACCTAATGACCTATTCCTACCCTACTTTTTTTATTGGCACCAAGCTTGATCGTTAGGCGACAGCAGCAGGGGCTAAACGCGCCAGGTGCCAAAAAATTAAAAGATCAAACCCACCCTATCTTGTGGGACGGTCCTGTCCTGGTCCTGCTATGTCCTGCCTAAACGTCCTTGCGTTCGTCCGCTGGTGGGCTACCGGCCGGAGAGCGGAGTACCAGAAAAATAAGGCCCGGATAGCGGGTGGAGTACGACAGGGTTGCGGCAGATCAAGGCGATCAAAAACAAACTTGGGTAATGAAACCGAAAAGTGCCAAAATATAAAAGGCGCACGCACGCGATTTTTCTTTCTCATATCTCTCACGGGTTGGAGGAACCATATCCATTCCCGCATTGAGCGATTCTCTTTAATGACAAACTGCTCAAAAACACTGCACATAACATATTTTATCAGTTTTCCTTTGTAAAAAAAACTGTACCGCTCAAATGTCGAGGATAGCACTACAATCAAAGCACCACTCAACGGACGGCCCCGCAAGATAAGTCAGGTCCAGCGGCTAATTACCAACTCAATTGGTTCTTTGAGAGCCACTTTAGCACACTTTCCATGAAAACTATGATACGGGCTACAATATTGTGGGCGTTTCTACCATACAGGGTCACCAAGACGCATAAAAAGGGCACTGGAGCTGTAGAGCATGTCGTGTCGTCTCCTTCCGATATGCAAGCTGCCATGGACGATCTCGACCGATGCCCGCGGGGCGCCAATGTTGGCGGCTAATCGATAGACACCGACGTCGCAGTCGCTAATACCGGTGGCCGCCGTCGCTGGCGCCGGCGGCCGCCGATGTTGGCGATCGGCAGTCGCCAACTTCGGCGGCCACCACGACGCCTCGCCCACAATCGATGCGCACCGGTGTCAGAGTCGCCAGCAACGGCGACGCAGGGTGCTACAGTCCTCGAGGACTATAGCGGCAGTGTGAGAGCATCAAGCATTCTTGCGAATCAACGTATGATGTAGGCTCATAAGGCTACACCGTAGTTGTTACTGTTCTAATCTGACGACGATCTGCAGCTCTACACTGGCGCCGCTGGCGTCTGATGTCTGGCCGCCGCTGGCGCCTGTTTGAGTTTCACGTTCCCCACGCGCTGTTCTTTCCCTCCATCCTCCATCGCTGACTCGCCCCAATAGGATCCGTTATGGATAAAGTGATCCTTCTCGGATCCCAAGCGTATTAATTACCATACTTACCTTTTTGTCTAGATTTTTGCAGAATATGTTTGCTCCAAAGTAGATTTTGATTTTGACAGATTTTGACAAAATTGATCACTACGTTCGTTCTGACTATGGTGCTGAACCTAGGATTGCAGCAGAATCTGAAGGAGCAAAGTTATCGAGTGCTACCCTTACTCGGCTGAGGTTTGTGACAACTGCGACATCGTGCGCGAGTATTAGGTGTTAACATAAGTCCTTGCGCTTTTTTTCGGATGCACTTTTCTCCAATGGCATTGTAATATTTAGAAGAGGCTAGTTGGCATTCTGAACCTTTTGATAAAACTACTGTGCACTTCATTGTTGTTCTTAGAGGAGGAAGGGGACTTTATAAACCTGTTGTTGCGGCTGATGTTGTTTACGGAAGCTCATGTACGATTCGAAACAGCTCATGTACGATTCGAAAGCGCTATTCTTCCTCTACAAGGATGTTGTGAAGAGCTTTTTCTAAAGCGACAGTATGCCTGAGTTTTAAGCCTGCGAAGTGGAAGAATGAGCCACTGAAAAACAGCGCAACCGACAACTACCCATCCTACCATTCAGTTAAAGCTCGAAAGGTCATCAAAACTGGGTAAACGACTTCTACTAAGTATGGAAGAGATGTTTTGCTTGAAATGACTGGTGATCAGTGATTTTCCAAGCTCAAAGAAGACATATTTGGTCTCAATGAAACAAACCATTTTAACCGAAGAGATCTCTTCCATGAACAGTTGGGAATTGCTCTAGAAGGATCTTATAGTCTAGATGAACATTGTACTTCTTAAAGCTACCAAATAACAGGTAATCCTGCTAAAAGGATCGAATCGTAACGGTCCAGTCATCTTACCCCATGATAACATGAGACCCCACCCTTGCCACCATCGTCAAACTGACCCTACAACAGTTCCATTGCTGATTTTCTTCCGCGTTTATATTCTACAGCTTACACGTTCAAATAGTATCGGGTGTTTTCTGGTCCCTGCTGAATACAAGGAGAAAAAGGTGGTTTTCCGTAAATTGCCGTTTTTCTTCTCAACTCAGACAATGAAGCGGGCTGACCGCGGTACCAATATTTGGCGGACCGTAGCCAACTCCGCGGTCAGCCAAATAACTGAGCGCGGTCGGCCAGTTATGGGTGCGCGATCAGCCCACCGAAATGATGTCGTGGGGTGCTGATAACGGCAGCAATAGTTACTGATGATGTGTAGATGACATCTTTGCGATGAAATCTAACATCAGACAAAAAATGTCTCCTTTCACCGTTGGAAATTGCACAGTACACACAGTTTTTGAAAATAGAAAGGCTAAAATCGCCAGGATTCATTCATATTCTTTAGATTATGTGCCTAAAGGTATTTTCTTTTATCGCTGTCCACAAATTGCATAATATTAATGGCACACTCTCTTAATGAGAGCTTCACTCCAAAAATATCTAAAGAATGCCTCCACCCCCCGGAAATTGGGGAGTGGTCCCACTACTACAGCAAAGAATGGATGCGAAACACCTCTTAATCTCTTCACCATCGTCAGAGAAAGACGGTCGTTTCATATACATCCCACCCATCACTGCCACTATGTTCACAAAGGTTGTATCGTACATTGTGCGGGTCCTACGGGCCGAATTCAGCTGACCGCGGACAGTACCGCGGTCGGCCAAACTTTCAAGAAAGGACCGCGGTCAGCCAAACTTTTGGCTAAGGACCGCGGTCAGGCAGTTTTCTGTCCGCGGTCAGCCCGTTCCGCATCTCATCTCAGACAAAGGTCCGATCGAGCGGGACGCGACATGGCCGCGAGCGGGCCCCGGTAGAGCGGGCGGTGGCCATGTCGCGTCCCGCTCGCACGGTTGTCGCAACCCGCCCGCACGGTTATTGTGGGCCGCTTGCACGGTATTTCGGATCAACCTATGTTGTCGCGGCCCGCTCGCACGAGGATTTTCCGTGTGCGAGCGGGCTGCGATAACCAAGCGAGCGGGCCGCGACATGGCTGCGACCCGCTCTACCGGGGCCCGCTCGCACGGCACTTTTGTCTGAGATGGTACCGCGGTCAGCCCGCTCCATTGTCTGAGAAGCCTGAAAATTAAATAGTTCAAAATAATGTGAAGCCACAGGACGACAGGACTGTAGAGCGAAAAAAAAAGTGCTTTCAGAATGCATCGAGCACGCTGCGAAAAACGACACCGAGTCGCAAAAAAAACGCAACTGAAGAAAGCGCAAGGAGTCATGTTAACACCTAATACTTTAGGGATCGCGACAAATATCAGTTTTTGGGGGCCCGCCCACATGTCGTAATGGACGATGTGAGTGGTTTATACAATTAAAGGCGCGAGCGAGGTGCGAAGACGCTAACGACCCTTGAAGCATATCTGGAGTCTCGGGGCGGCAAGCACTAGGCGACAAAGGGGGGCGTTCCCGTACGAGATACCTCCATAGCAGCAGCATAGACGCAGGCGTTGCTGGCATCCTGCCAGCTCGTGTCGATGCATGCCAACCTGACCCGGGGAATGTGATACGTCCTCAGGTGTTGCCACCATCGACAGGGTCATACTGACAAGGGAAGTGCAAGAGGCCATATTCGAAAATCGGGATGAAACCTATCTGGCTTGAATCTTTGTTGGAGAGGGTGTTGCAGTATATATTTTGTTACTGCCCTCGGCTTCAAAAAACAAAAATCCCACCACAGTACTATATGCGTTGCAGCACTAGTCCGTCAGCGACGAGGTGGCCGAGTGGAGAGGATGCGGACTGATAGGCAGGAGGTCGAGGGTTTGGATCCCGTCATTGACACTCGTTTTGCATTTTTGTTTTTTATTCCTCCTATGTTATTGAAATCAATTTTGGAGGGCTAGAAGACAACACTTGTCTTTACTGACGTACTAGCTATAGAATAACTACTATGCTATGAACGTAGTTTAGTGATCGTACAGCTTTCCCTCGAGTCGCTAGAAAATTGTAAAATTTTCATTCAAAACAAAAAAAGGATGGTCAATGAGAAAGCATTTACTGGCAGCAACGGTGCACACAGACAATGAAGTGTTCAAAGCAAAAGCGGTGAGAACAATACGCGCAGACAATGAAAGAAATTCTGCTACAATCATTCCAAATGGCATCATCAGAAAATGGGGAAGAAAATACCTGCTCTACGGGTATGGGCTTTCCGCCGAATCCGACAAATCCCGATTCATACGGGAGGGGAGAGCAAACCTCATCAATTTCGGACATTATATCCCATTCCTCGTCCATCTTTTCCTCATCATCGACTTCTAGTTCTTCTTCATCTGCTATTGTAAGCTCGCAGTGAGCAGCCTCAAGAAGAATCCTTCCAAATGCTTCGGCCAACTTCCGCTCATCACGAGTTGCACAGTTGCCATCACCCGGACCAAACCGAGCCAACAAAAGGGCCACGACGCGTGAAGGTTCGAACATTATGAACCGAGTGGGAAAGATTTTGAGTTACAGTCGTGAAAAGTGACTGCTACTTTATAGCTAATCGAGGGAGAAAAGCAGGTTTTATATAACGTAGTTATTCCGTGCCTAGTGCGTCAGTAAGGATAAGTATTATCTTCTAACCTTTTAAATTTGATTTCAACAACACAGGGGGAATAAAAAAATGAGAGAGCAAAACAGGTAGGTGCGCATGACGGGGTTCAAACTCTCGAGCTGACAGTGCAGCATCCTCCCCACTCGGCCACATCGTCGCTGACGGACGAGTGCTGCAGCGCATATGGTACTGTGGTGGGATTTTTGTTTTTTGGAATCGAGGGCAATAATGAAATATATACTGTAACACCCTCTCCAACAAAGATTCAAGCCAGATAGGTTTCATTCCGATTTGCGAGTCTGGCCTGTTGCACTTCCCTTGTGAGTATAGCAAATTCAGCGTACTCCTACTAGTTCTACGGCTACCTTGGCAAAATAGTGTTATTAAAAAGTAGTGGAAATAACTCATTTAAGTGAGAGGCAGGGAAAAATAAGTCAAAAGTTAAATTTAGCAATCATGCAAATGGCTGTGCGCATATTTCATCACTTCATCTCTACGCAGAAATTCCGGAATTAAATCCAAACTTTGATTTTTCGAAAGGTTTAGAAAATATAAATGACCGTTTCGATGAACCAAACCTCTACCAAAGTAAAATAAAATCAGCGGCTTAGTCAAAGAGGTACTCTTTTCCTCATTCGATGGTCCTTCTCCATCCCTCATTCGAGGAGCAGATGCTCTTTTCGGTATGCAGTGTGTCGGAATAGCGGCCCACACAAATTTTGGTTTTCTTGATGTTTTGAAGCTTTTTCTTTTCCAAGAAATGTGTCATATTGGAACAAAGAGCATTCTAATTGTGTCAAGTCTGGGCTATATAGCGATCATATGCAGGACCTCTCATCCAAATCAGGAAATGAAAGCGACCTATGGATTGATTGGCAACATCAATTTCAGTTCAGTTGTCCACGTTTTAGGAAATTTTTAAAAAGTCACTTTACGTACGGATTTAGCGGAGTGGCAGAGCATACTACATTCTCTGTATGCATTATGCATTATCCCGAAAGTCCGGGATGTAAAAATTCGGTTGAAAATGTTAACATTTGAGGTTCATACCGATGTGTTTAATACAGGAAGGGCAGCAATACGTGTTTTAGTTCTGAAAGAGCACTGTTCTGCACTGCTCTTATACTAAAGTCAGGTACGAAATGAAGAAATGGAGACTTTTCAACTTCTCTAACAATAACTTCTACTTTTTTCATTTATGTCTAACATCGGTAGAAATGCTGCTCACATATATGTAGAACTATTCCATCATGGGTTCGAAAAGAAAGAAAAAGCAAATAACTTTGTGGGTAGATGATTATCCTCCGTATTGGCTTTTCCCTAATTGCAAAGTTGAATACCGTACCCAATTCCCTGACGAGCATTTTCTCGCTTTTTTTTGCTAAAAAACCGCGCAAAGGAGATGATCGGGCACTATTCCACTTGTTCTGCCCCAAAATCTCAAAATCAAAAATTTCCCTAAAACTTCGTCTAGGGGGGTTATTTGACATGCTGATCACGGATATCACATTGATTTTGCACGGCAACCCCATTTGGGTAGGGTTACGGTAGGGTAAGGGTAAGTATGGTATCTCACAAAAACACCTGAATTTTTGTCCACGGAGGTTTTTTGACATGCTGAGCACGAATATCATACTCATTTTGCACCGTGACCCCATTTGGGTAGGGTTACGGTGGGGTAAGGGTAAGTATACCTACCTAACCCTACCCAAATGGGGTTACCGTGCAAAAGTAATGTGATATTCGTGATCAGCATGTCAAAAAACCTCTGTGGACAAAAATTCAGGTGTTTTTGTGAGATACCATACTTACCTTTACCCTACCGTAACCCTACCCAAATGGGGTCACCGTGCAAAATCAGTGTGATATTCGTGATCAGCATGTCAAATAACCCCCCTAGACGAAGTTTTAGGGAGATTTTTGATTTTGAGATTTTGGGGCAGAACAAGTGGAATAGTGCCGATGATCGATATACGAGCGTTTAACCTCAATATTCCTGACGTCGACCTAGACACCTCTAATGTACCAGTAATTAAAGGTGCGAGAGCCATCCGAGTGAGCGCTTACAGCCACCCTGCAGAGTGCAGAGATGACAGAGTTTTGCAGATCTCGTCCGAGACACGCCTCCCGTTGTCGCCTAGTGCAACGCACCCGGAGTCTCGCACCTATAGTGGACCGCAACTAACGCTCGCCCCACTTTCGATTGCGCGTCGAGTAAAGCGTAGTCTTCGCAGATGCACTCAACACATGGGATCACAACGATTTTTAAAACGTTGTCCATACTATTTCGCTACGTTGTGCTCAACGGTTTTTTTTTGTTGTCTTGGTTGATCAAAGATGGATGCTGTTGAATGAGTTTGAGCAGCTGTTCCAGAAAGGAAAAACGAGGGATTTGGATACTGCCAAGTTCCTCTCGGTTCAGTGATTTGTTCTCAGATTTCGTAAAAGTACAGCAGTCCTATGGGATGAAGTGCGCCTAATTTCGCAAAGCCTTTATTCTCTACCTCCATATCAAACCAATACTTGTAACAACCAGGGATTATGAGGATGCGTTGGGAAATCCGCACGTCTACTTCTACCGTAGTTCCTTTCATTAATTTTGCTGAACGAAGTTGCCTCTTCATAGCGTTTCAGTTGCTTTCGTATAGTGTTGACGATTCCTTCATTTAACTCCTGGTATTGCAAGTTCCACTTCTTTCTTTGACAGCAGTTTAGCGGAGTAGCGAGATATGAGCGGTACAGAAGCATCACTGTCCGTGTAAGTATTTTTCGAACATTCCTTCTAATATCGGGACCGTTTGTTCATTGTTTAGGTGTCTTTTTTTTACAGAAAAATGACCCGAGGTCAGATTATGGATACGTTTTTTGCTCCTCTAGAGGAGTTGAAGCGCAGGGAAAAAGAGCCACAATGGTGCGAATTGTCCGAAATGAGATTGTTCCAGTTGATCATACGCTACAAACCAGCAGGTGTATTACTGTATTTCCTACAAGTTAGTGAATTCTTTGTACTACAGCACTTGCATACATATGTAGGTAGTTGAGGTGTTGATCACGACTGTCATACTAGTCTCTCATAATGGTATAGATTTTTTTAATCGATTTTGTCCATTTCTTCAACTTTGACTCATCTCTGATATCGGTCTAAAAACTGGAATTCAGAGGTTTCTGGATGTACTGATCAGAAAGATAATAGCCGTTTTACATAATAACTTTGATGTTGTTGAAATCTGTCTTTGTGGGTGGTGCAGTTTCGGACTTTCCCGAAGAATGCTCAAGCAAATTGACATTCTCCTGTAATAGGTTTGTAAACAACACTTTCAGAAACTCCTCTACACACGTAAGCTCTTGGAGATACAGGGAACTCCAAATGGGCGCAGGCAAGGGTCGGTACCGCGGCGCGGCTCTCTTGGGCAGAGACACGGGCGCATGGGTGCCTGCGCCCGTTTCGAGTTCCCTATATATTGGAAGAGGGCCAAAACTGAAAAAAAAACAGAATCGGAAATTAGAAAAAAAATATGAAATCCATAATATCATTCAGAACGAGTATGATATTCGTGATCAACAGCTTCATCCACACTAGACTTCGATGAGGTGCGTCTTCCTTCGCTTCAAGAAGCACTCTACGCGACCGCCCCTCTCGCGCCAAAGTCCTCTCTGCGACAGCAAACCATAGAGTTTTCTTGATTGTTATTTAGTTTTTCTTTTGATAATTAACATCAAATCTGGTATTCTCGATGCACGCGTAGAACGCACCATCATCGACGCTCACTGTACTTTTGTGTGAAAATTTCAAACAGTTTCATGTATACAAGAGTTTGTGGTCGGTAGGGGAGCAAGAAGCAGAATAGGAGTACTAAACTTGAACTGTTCAGGCGTAAACAAGCATTTTATGCTTTCCTCCATAAGGAAACACATGTGTAAACTATACGAGGATGAAGAAGCATTCGAATATTATCTGAATGATGCTGATCTCGAGATCGTTCGATCTCGTAAGGATCTTCCCATGTCTGAGAAAACCCTCAGTTTTGAGCCGAGGTATAAGATCAGGCCTACTAGTGAACAGGTACGTGGGCCATTTTATGTTTGTAATTACACTTTTCTTGAATATTTTCATTTTCACAGTTAGATGAAGAGGGAGCATCACGTTCACCACTGCCCTGTTTTAAAGGCTGCACTCACGGAAATTTCTGGGTGGGAGATTTCGCGGTATATCGGGGTTTTTGGGGATGGTGAACTCATCGACAATGACGAAGTAGCGTTAAACAAGCGGGAAACATAGATGGTGGCGGTGTTTCCTGTGTGTTCAGAGCCCGTACGAGTGTTCGGTGATAGGTCCCGCTTCGAAACCCTAATAAATTATATGGATCCCCCACACCACACGTGCACATCCGGCCGATAGCATTAGCTGGCGCAACGAAGCCTTTTGTCCAGATGTGTCCACGGCGGTATCTTCGCCGGTTGGCATTTTTTTTGCTGTATTCATCTTACTGCTGTGATTGCCCAGTGGACGCCTGTACGAAATGGTACTCCCTTCAGAAGTGAGGATTTCTATGTGTGCTGCCTTTAAGCCATCGTTGCTCCGTGCCCTTAGTTTATACGTGTTCATCTTACTGCTGTGGCTTGTGGGTGCATAATAAAATTGGCTCGCTCACGCGTTCCATCTCTGCGACCTTTTTTTTGTGCTTCACCTTTAAGTGTAAACTACATTTAGATCGAAGAACGTTTAAAAAAATACTGGGATATGACAGTTATTGAGTACAATGAAGGTGTTCCGGACGGTTTCGAGGTGCACAGTGAGTTCTTCCTACCTGATGGCCAGTTCTCGGAGTTGATGAAAGAAAAGGTAAGTTGTTAGCATGTTTTTGCTCATAAGTTTGATTGATGTATTGCATGAAAGGAGCTGGATCGGGTTGTTCTGATACTATGTTAGTTTTACAGCTGAAGATCTTAAAATGTTTTCTCTTTCGGTCCTCAGCTCGAGTTACTTTTACGGTTTTGCGAACCATTCATAGGTGTTGGAGGGAAAGCTCCTATACTGAAAGCGGATTTTTCTCCTACGACATAATCAGTTTGGGTATCTGTGCTGCACAATGTGGGTTAAAATGTGCTAACTAAAACTACGCAATATCACAGCTTATTTCCATCATCTGTGAAGTAGATAACACTCAGTGAAGTTCGACTTATGCAAAAAGTCACAACTAGTCAATGGATTTAAAATTTACCACATCACCTTTCTCCGTCACAGCTGCAATCGATTGTGTTTTCTTGATCCGGATCCCTGACAACAGATGTGTGAACGCAAGTCCAAGTATTCAGTGTGAATCATCCTCATTTGTTCCATTCATTCAAATTCCGAAGTTTTGCGAGATAACAAATCTCAGTTTAGGGTGGGCCAAGAGAGCTGAACCTAGGGTCCCTAGTGTAACGTTTAAAAAGCAAGCAGAAAGATTTGTTACAATAGAAAAATTCCTTTTACTGTGAGGAAAGCCTAATTCAATTTTCTTCCGTTGTCCTTCATCACCGGTGGGAAAAGCACTGAACAACCTGAGGAAGGCGTCAAGGCTGGTGCGCAACATAGTGTCTGCTGAGATACTCGCACTACATTTTGAGCACTCAATTCAAAGACTTTGTGACGTTTTCAAAAAAAAGTTTCAGTAACGGGAAATTTTTGCAAATGAGTCCTGAACGCAGTGAGCACAATGTTGTGCTATGGCGATCTGGGCATCCAGCTTAAAATTAGCGCGAAAATTATTTGATAGGGATTCTTCAGCCTCCTCTCCATCACTTTGGCAAGGGGCGGCGTTCCTCCTTCTCCTAGCATTTCAAGTCGAGACTTTAAGAGCAATTTTCTCTGCTGAGATAAGATATTCCCAAAATATGTAGGTGCAGAATCGCGACGTATCCTTCCCTAACAATGGATCCCCAAATAATATGGTGGATCTTTCAATATTACTGTAACCTTTTTCTGTTCCCAAGCCTTGCTGCTTTCTGATGTACGTATAAAGCGCGCTTTTACAAATATCTAGACGTTTGTTTCCAAGCCCGATCGTCTTTGAACCTGTGCATGCTATCCCAGTATAAATAGGTGTGAGGGGCAGTAGGTGATTCACGAAGTTGGGTCTTATGGATGGGGTAAAATATGTGAGAGAAGCCGAGCTACAAGTAGAGATATCATGAATTAAGTCCTATTGCAGCCGAAAAGTGCAAACAACTCCACTTTTCAGGAAGACATTGTGGGATGGAGTTAACTTAATAGTGAGGAGGGGGATGTACTCGAGAGCCGCGCGATGTACACGGAATGCTACGAACTGAACCCAAAAGCAGGTGTGAGGGGCGGTAGGTGATTCAGGAATGGTCGTGTAACAAGGGTGACGGCAACCTGAGGCGGGTATAAACGTGGCTCAAGAATTTGATGCTTCAGCTACACTAGGATCTGACAAGATGAGGAAAAACACTAGGCTTATGTAAAGCGTTGGTGTCAACGCTATGAAGCGGTACGGGATAGATATGGTCCAAGAAATAGGAGGGAGGGATCACGGGTTCCTGTTCAAGCCGATGCCATAACGTGGGAGCAGCAGAATTGAAGCGCAGTAATTAACCTAACATTTACCTTCTTGACGGTCTCATGAATATCTTCCAATGGAAATTAGAAAATCGTGTGTCAGGCTAGTATTTACTATATACTATACTAACATTTCTCTCTCTCTCTCTCTCTCTCTCTCTCTCTCTCTCCCGGTTGACGCCCACTGGGGCTAACCACTATCACTTTTCGACCCCCGATTCCCACGGACAACCATCACTTTGGAAACCCATTTGCACGACTATTCTGCACATGCTTCCCAGCCAAGCATCAAAGGGGCCACTCTTTAAAGGTAGCACTCACGGAAATTTTTGGTTTGATGATCTCGCGATATGTCGGGGTTTCCAGGGACGATGAAGTAGCGTGAAGCACGCGAAAAACTCAGAAAATGATGCACAGCGCGGACGAGTGTTCCGTGATGGGCCCCGCCACGAAACCCTGCAAATGGTACGGATTTCATAAACAAGCCTCCGCTGAACCACATGCGCACACCCTGTCAACGGCGTTAGTTGGCGCTACGGAACCCTAACGTTCAGAGCTGCAGATGTTTCAACGGCAGTATCTTCGCAGGTATGCGGCCATTCATGGTGTTCAAGTTACTGTTAGGATTGTCCAGCGGCCCACTACATGGTAAGCGAGTCATTTCAAAAGTGAGAATTTCCGTGAGTGCTGCCTTCAAAATCTCTAATCACAACTCTCGTGAAAACTGGACTCTCACCTCTTAAAGCCCCACTCAGAGTTTTCCATCGAGCAATGCGTTCACGTCATAACATACCGGGTTGCCACGCAGCACGGCTCACTGCGGTAGAACTCGTCCTTTGTCCTAATCATGTGGCTTCGTGTTCTCATTTTCGGATGGTCAACCAGTGAAATCTGCCACACGTTAACTACTGCTAAGGCTGGGCAATTTCATGGAGCGACATTCATTTGCAATATCAGTAAGAAATTATTCAAATTCAGGAGGAAGCCAATGCGGCAGCGGCGGCATCTGGACCGATTTCGTCATCGAAGAGGCGTTCTCGTCGTGGTGGAACGCCGGATTCAGCTGACCACTAGGACAAGTCATGACGGGTTCGATCCTGTGTTTTGGTCTTTTGTAATAATTGATTTCACGCAGTCTTTGGTGGGTTGGGAGCACTTCGCATTCTACTTCGTTTAGTGATTGAACTAGCAAACAGGCTAATGCAAATGGTTGTGTTTCCTTTTTGCTGATCTCGAAGTGTGATCTCCAGAATGTTCGTGTAATTTAAGATGTTATCCACAGTAGACTTGCACCTACCAGTGAGTAAGTGAGATTTCTGGTTTCCAAGTATGTTTTTTTTTTCGGTACGTCAACTTGAATCGTTTGAAAAGTTGTTTGTGTTGTATTTCTCTCTTGTACAGATAAAGTAATGAGGACGTTGTTCTTTATACCAACACTTGGTGGATTTTCCAGGCTGATAATGGAGGCGCATTGCTGTGTCTTTATATGTAAGGTAGCAGTGTTAACAATTCTGAAAGTGGCTATGTAGGGGGGGGGGGGGGGAGGGTTCATAGCTTCAGTAGAGGTGAGGAAGGTGTCCGAGTACTAATAGTGAAGGTTCTTCACTATCCCTTCCTTAGTCTTCTGGCATAATCAAGATATTTTTTTTTGCTTATTTGTCCACTATCACTCACCTGATCTACCGGCTAGAAAAAGAATGCGGCGCGACCTCCATTTGTCTGTACTGTAAAAACGATTGCTCCTCACTGTTCATCACGTCCTCATCAATCCTACATCCGTTATTGCTAGCCATTGAGGTAGTTTTTGCATCATCACTCAACATCTATTTAGCTGATAAGCCATCTAGTACTTCGGCTTATCATTAATGAAATCGTTATTCTCGGAGAATTTTACTTTTCAAGATCTCTGTCGCATTTGTTTTTTTATTCTGTAGGGTCACTGGATTCTTGTTCTCGCTCTCACGGGTTCACATCTGTGAGAGTGGTGCGTCAGGCATAAAAGGGGAATTGTCGTTGCACCTGCGAGAGTGGTAGCCGGGCACTCAGTGGTGGGGATGTCATACACGAACAAGAGGCGAGCGAAACGAGCCCGAAAGAAGCCTGAGAGTCCGACGTTGGCGGGACTATAGCCGGACTTAGCCGAACTGTAAGGCTGGTATCATTTATAAGGCACTAGCTTCTGAGACACTTGATTTTCGATTTGTTTGATAGACGGAGAAATGGGCAAAGAAGTCACTGGTCGCGCCATCACTTCTTGAAGTCATTCCTTTTAAACGACGAGGTGATAGAAAAGATGATGATATAGTAATCTTGTTATAAAGCTGCTTCTTCCAGGTTGCTAGATGGATCCTTTTTATTATTGGCTCAACATCTTGACGTGAAAGTTTTTGTCAAAGGCCTGAAAACGATGTTGACTTCAAATTCGCATTTTTGACTACCAAACGTTTCTTCTCTCTTGGACACTCCTGCGTTGTTCTGGGCTCACCAAAGAGGATCACTCGTACGAAAGGCAAACCAACCTTTAGAATCTATCGTGTCTCGTATGCTCGCGCCGATGCACGCACCCTTCGGGAACGACTGAGTGTCACTATGCACAAGGGGTGGTATAAGAGTGCGATTGTCGTGCGAATCAACTGCTTGCGTAGTGATAAACGGGGAAATGGTTACTAGTTATTCACACATTCTTTGCGGTTGATCATAACTAGCTTCCTTGCGGAGAATCAGAGCGCATCTATTGCCTTCTTCGCTATATCATAGCACAATATTGCACATATTATCAAACTCGGTACCTGCGACCGCGGCCTTGCGATGCCACTTTACTTCCATCATGCCATTGGGCAACCTAAGTGGGTGTTGCATTGGCCAGCCGTCTTTCGGGCTTTCACGTGTTAGCTTGATATGTTCCGACGCTTGATTGAGGATCTTGAAGCACTCATCCATTTCGGTTTGTGTTGGTGTAACGATACAGCAGTCATCAACATATCTACTGCAAAGTATTGGTAAGCGCTCTAATACCACATGTTTTATCTTGTTCATCAAACAAATAGCCAAAACAGGCACAAGCAGTGTGGCCCATGGCAAGCGCTCATATTTGAGGAAAGTGTTTTCTCTACCACTTGAGTGATGTGCAGTTCGAACATCTCCTTGTTAACGTAATCGTACTGTTAACACTGAGCCCATACATTTCAACCGCATTCATTTTTCACCCCTTTTCCTCTCCACCTTTGATTATTGCTTTGTATATTTCAGTACTGTTCTGTCTCTGAGCTCCATGAGGTATTGCTGATATAGTTTTTCATTTGAAAGCTCCTCAATGCCTTTATTCGTAAATTTTCGGCATTTAATGCCTTCTTCATACCTAAATATTAACAATCCATTGCTATCTCATCACAAGTTTACAAATAGGAACAATTGAACAACTCCTAGAGGCAGGAACTTAATGAGTCTTTCTGACTTCGTTTGTTCTCAGGCAATTGCTGACCTATACATCAATAACATAAGTTGATGTTCGTGTTCGACATAATTCAACATGTTAAGAAAAGAAGAACCTCGCTCCTAAGATGTTGCTCACATGAAACTACGTTACGGCAATAGATCGGAGAGGCATTTATACTCATAGTTATGTGATCAATCTGAACACATCCCGCAACTCCTCTCTCTTGTTTATCTCTGGACCGTGCCTCCTTATTTCCAGTGCCTGCATAATTTTCCTTCCCAGAGTATTCACAAGGTGACGGAGGAGGACTCTGACTTTCAACTTCTGAGCACGCTCGTATACGTGTGTTTCAGGGTGCGATGCCTTGAAAAGCTTTCTGACGCGTAGGAGGAAGGGTTCGTTAATGCCCTGCAGTGCTCGTCCAGTTACATTCGTAAGGGCCTCATTGTTTCTCCCACGTATTTCTCTCCACAGCCTTCGCATGTGAGAAGGTACACCGTACCTCTCAGCTGACAGATTTGCTCTTCGTTACAGTACTGACAGTCAGGCTGGAAGCATTTGTTTTCATATATGCGTATGGAGGTTAAGATCTTTCTCAGTGTCGGTGGTGGACGAAACACTAGTCTTATTGGCAACCCAGAGTGTCACTACTTGATTTACTGCACGTGCTGATCCGTCCCCCACGTAAGGAAGAACCAGTGGAATTCCATCCATTGTTGCATAGGGGAACCATGTTGTGGGAGGATTCGCATTTTATCCGTTTTCTTCAAGTATGGGGGCAATCGTACTTTCTACTTCGGGCTCGTCGCGTTCGTTACCCAGACAGCCGGATAATTAGAGGTGCGAGCCAAGTGTGAGCGCCACTGGCAGTCACCGGTACCGTATCCGACTGATTGATCTCAGACCAGTCTCACCCCTTGCCCACCTCCTTGCCGCGTCACCGCGTGCGATCACCGCAGCGTTTGTGGAAGCTCTATGAGCAAAATTTCGCAAAAAAAAAATTCAGAGTGCCAAGGACGCAAAGGGGCGTTGCGCCGCTGTTTTTTTAAATTCGACTAAATTTGAAGATTTGTACCTTTTTTTCGAAAATTCAGAACAGCTGGAGAGTCTTGGTCTGAGGAGTGTTATTGTGTTCATTGATGTTTAACTACAGGATGACAACTTTTACAACTTCTCAATTACCTTTTTGAATTTAAATTGTGTCTCTATGCAAAATAGTGCCATGTTTGGTGACCCGCGCTGGCTCATTTGTGCATCTGAGGTGCAAAAACCATTTCGGAGGTATAATTAGTATCCCGGGGGCTAGCCGAAGGGAAAATGCATACTACAGTAAAGCTTGGAAGTTAAAATTCTTATAGGAGTCACCAATCGAGCATTCAATTTTTATAGGAGTTCGTTAACACTCGAGCTAAGTTGTTAAAACGCTCATTAAATTAATGGACTTTCATTTAATGAAATGAGCATTTCTGACACCCTCATACTGGCTCAATTTTTCTTTCATAAATTTTCAAACATCACTTTATTCAATTCATTTCACTGAAATCTAAAAAAATTGACTTGTTTTTGCGAAATTGGAGAATACTTTCTCTTCTAGGCTGTATTATAGATTTTGCTTTTAGAAGGTCCTATCCAGCTGATATCAAGGATGCTTAAGTTCGCCGTCGTTCGAGGCAGCATTTACTTCAACTCCGGAAGAAAACGTTAACTAAGACGTCAGAAATGCTTATAGAATTTTATTCTTTGGTTGACCAGAAGTAGGCCTGATGCGTGAATAGGATAACACAATAGAATTTCATACTATTTTTTTGGAGAAAATTTATTCAGAAGATAAAAGGGTTTTAGCGGTCTTAAGTTGTTCTTGCACTAGCTTTGTGAACCAAGGACAAATTTTCCTCGCTTTGCTGGACCTATTTTATCGTCCTTGAGCAATCCACCGCGTTTTCCGCATCGCGAACGCCGCTTGCGGCTAGATACAGAGTAGGCCGGACGAGAGGCCGGCCTTGGTGGGATGCCGGATCGGGTTACCTTCCCCAGGCAATGCTATGAAGGGTCATCCAGCTGTCTTGGTAAGAAACGCGGCGGAGTCTTCTACTTCTTGGTTCGAACCCATGCACAGTTTGTTCTTCGTTTTTACCAGGTTCCTCACCACGTTTACTTTGATGAAGTGTGGGTGAGCACTTCTCGCATGTACTAAGATGTTCGCCGATGCCGCCTTTTTATGCCATACATGCTCCTTCTGACCTTGGACGACTCTGATTTTCGTACTTAGAAAGGGGAGATACCTATCGGCATCAGGCCGCTCAGTCGTAAAAGACACGTTCGGGTCAAAACTATTCAGTCCTTCCACCGTCGAATCCATTCCAGTAGTTCCTATCACGAACACATCATCAATGTATCTTTTATAAAGCAGTATTCCGGAAGTCAGTGATGACTTCTCGATATGGTCCAAATACATGGTTGTCAGCGGTGGGGCAATACGATTTCCCATGGCCAAACCTCGTTTCTGTTTGAAGAATTTGTTCTCGAAACGGAAAACATTACAGAACAAAACAATTTAACATGGTCGTGATGTCTTCGGCGGTTAAACCCATGTTCGGTATCTGGCTCCTGTGTTGTTGAAAAAGAGGAATCACCGCTTTGATTGCACCGTTATTATCGACACTGGTGTATATTGGTACAACAACGAAACTGGCTTAGGCTGCTGTTGTCGGCACTTGGCAGTTGGAAAATGAGGACGAAAGCGCTTCCACGTTCACTATAGTATGCGCACCAACGAATTGGAGCAGCGGTGGAGGCACTTGCACCAAAGCCAACTCATTTGTCAGACGGTCTTCCACAAGATAAAACAATGGGACGGGTCTTGATTTCGTCGACGGAGAGTTGTAAATGGGTAGTTGTTGATGGAAGTTTGTGAGTTTTCACCAAACAATAGAACGTAGGAGTAACGGAATTTAAATCCAAAAGTCCTTTTGCAACATTTGCACCGAGTTTTGGCTTCACAACAGTTGATATCATTTCCCTAACTTTCTCACAAGCCTTCCGGAACACAACCGCAGTTGTCTCAGCATAAGTCGAGAAGTCAGATAGTGTATTTGGTGGTATTTTTATCCAACAACTGAGGCATGACTACGAAGGATCCACATTTGTCTCCGACCATGTATCGCAATCTTGACCTCAAACGTAGAAGTTTCTTAAAACCTCGCTGTTCAGTAGACGTCAAGTTGGTGCCGTGGGTTTGTGTTGCTCTGTTTTGGTAGATGTTCTGTATTGCAAGTTCGAGGCTTGCAATTTTTGAGTCGACAGTGCGGGTGGGATTAGCAAGCCGAATTCCTCGTAATGGAAATGGCATCGAACAAATGAGTGTCGATTCACGGTCGAGTACTGTAGGCCCTCTATAGAGTCTCGTGCGCAACCGGTGGCAAAGCGACAAAGTGCCTCATCAATCGTAGCATTAGTTACTTTACGAGAAATCGCAAACAAAGGACCAATGTTTAGAACGGCTGCCATATCGCCGTCGATATCGTTGGTACCAATAACAGTATGACGCTTCGGAGGGACCGCATTCATTTTCGTAAATTTTGGTCGTTTGTGCAGTTCAGGTTGCTCTCGCAGTCTCTGTAACTTTCTCTCCAAGCGAAATCGTTCGTGACAACGTATCCGTGCACAGACACGTTGGTTATGACACGAAATGTTTCTCCAAGCTATTGAATTAAGTTGAGACAGAAGCTGTTGTTTAGTATGAACGATGTTGAGAATGAACTGACTTTTGTGACGTTTTCTTTCCCCTATAGCTGCTTCTAGCAGAGCAGTTTTCAAGCTGAGTGTACCACGGTGGACCTCTTCGTATGGTAGACTAGCGAACCGCTTCTCAATGAAAGAGAGGAACATATGTTGATACTTGCATGCAATTAAGAAATTGAGGGCTTCATCACAAGCGACGGCGAGTTGATGGGAAGCAAAATAGCGTAACAAGACAGAGAATAAGCCTTGACTGATTTGATTTTGACTCTGCAAATGCTTCAGATATTCCAGTACTGTTCTGTCTGAGCTTCATGAGATATTGCTGATATGGTTGTTCAGTTGAAAGCTCCTCAATGCCTTTATTCGTAAGCTTTCGGCATTTAATGCCTTCCTCAGACCTAAATATCAACAATCCATTGCTATCTCATCACAAGCTTTTAAATAGGAACAATTGAACAATACCTAGAGGCAGGAAGTTAATAAGTCTTTCTGACTTCATTTGCTCTCAGGCAATTGCTGACCTGTACATCAATAACTTAGTTGACATAATTCAACATGTTAAGAATTAAAGAACCTCGCTCCTAACACACACACACACACACACACACACACACACACACACACACACACACACACACACACACACACACACACACACACACACACACACACACACATACGTTGGTCACAGGATGAAACTACTACGTTACGGCAATGGATCGGAGAGGCATCCTAAACGAAGTCAGAAAGACTTATTAGCTTCCTGCTTCTAGGTATTGTTCAACTGTTCTTATTCGTAAACTTGTGATGAGATAGCAATGGATTGTTAATATTTAGGTGTGAAGAAGGCATTAAATGCCGAAAGCTTACGAATAAAGGCATTGTGGAGCTTTCAACTGGAAAACCGTATCAGCAATTATTGCTTTGTATTATGTGTATGCCTTATATCAGGTAGTTGTGAAATTAATTGCCGCAATGACACTCCAGTTCAAAGTGTATACACAACTTCTAGGGAGACCATACACAACTTCTTGTTGCAGTTTAGCACCAATTCAAATCAGCAGATCCTTTGCAGTAATCCAGCAAGGCTTTACACCTCTACAACAAAAACTGAGATCGCAAGAATTCACGAATTTTTCGGTGGCATTTTCAACGTGATCGAGGCCAACCACCTGCTGTTGTCGCAGGTTTGCATCTAGAGCTCGAAAAAACTACACAGTAGGGGGATGGTCTGAGGAATAAGCACAATGAGTCCCGAACATCGATGCCTCATTACTTCAGTTTTTGCCTGCTGAGTTTTAAGATGTGTGTTCAATATTTTTAGTGTGCATAACGTTATCCTGGAGCAGCGAAAGACTAGCTTCTGTTCACCACTGCCCACCACATCACTATTCTATATAATTCACAGTTCTTGTGATTTTGTCCGTCCGCATTGTCTACGATAAATTATGGGCAAGCGAGAGAGTGCAGACATTGTCAGAACACGAAAATACGAATTTTCTCCTGTTTAATTATGAGGGAGACATAGGCAAAACGAGAATAATTGTGTTTTTACTTGACATGACCTCAGTCTGTAAAAATGTATGTTGATGTGTCTGAACGAGTATGATTTCCTGTTGTACTAAAACGAGAGTGAGGGAATAAGAAGAAAACGGCGAAAGAGATGATATCAAATACCAATTCCGAAGCATCCAGTCGTTAGGTCAGGTCAATTTTGCCCGCATTCCCAGCGCTGGGGGCATGGCAGCGTCAAGCAGCTGGTACTTTATTCTAACGAATATTTTCGAGTGGTGCGAGCCCTAACGATGATCTGGAAGTGCGGCGTCAGCCGGACTGCCACACTGATCTCAATTTATTGAGTGCACTAAGATCATATATCTTCTCTGAAATGATTTTCTGTTTTCGCCTGCAGAATGGGCGCGCCTACATCTGGGTCCCATTGTGCTCGTCCATGCAGTTGCTGGTAGAGCGGCGAAGTGCCAGTGAAAATAGCTTCTGTTTATTTATTCATGAGCTTCTTTATCAGTGTTCGATGAGAACTTCTGTGTTATTGTTTTATTCCAGTAAGCTTTCGGCGCTTAGCGCCTTCCTCAGACCTTAATGCCTTAATACTGCCTTAATACCTGATTTATGAACTGTTAAGCAGCCAATTTTTCATTAAAAATAGAAGACCGACTGGAGTTCTGGAATCGCGGAAAATAGTCACCAGCCAAAAACTTTCGTGACGTGACAGGATTAAATTTTTCGAGACGACTTCAATACTGTCATGTTCGCGGAACGCAGCAAGCAAGTGGCTCTGTTTTGAGAGTTTTCTTGAACGAACATTCATTAAAACATCAATCCGAAGTGAGTAATGCAGTACGAAGAAGTATCCGTAAGGCAGGTCTTCAAAATGTGGTGAGGGTTGTCGAAGTACTACCTACAAGCCTCAAACGGAAACTAGTTCGCATCCGCGCGTGCGACCGCTTCTGTACCACACCCGGATGCGTTATCTTCTGTATATATAAAGTAGAATGTATGTGTGTGTATGTATGTATGTTCCTTATAGAATTCGCGGAGGGTGAACCGATCGGGACCAAACTTTGCAAACTCATTCCTCATGGGCCGGCGGAGGTTTTAGGCTACTTCGTGCCAGGCATTATCGATTGATTTATCGATTTTATTGATTTTTCGATATTTTTGCCCGACAGTCGGTAGGGACAGGTCTACTGGGGTTTATCAATGCGCTGAACACGGATATGATAAACATTTTGCGCAGAATTTCGAGTTATTGGTATGATTTTTTTGCCATTTTCGTCCACAGGCCGGTGAAGACGTGTCTACTAGGATTTTCCATTGCACTGCACACGAATATGACAACTATTCTCTACGGATATATCGACTCAGTAACTTCTTTTGCTCTTTCTCCGCTTTTGGAAAGGGACGGGGTAAGAATGTGTTCACTGGATCAATCGAGAACGCTAAACCTTAAATACGAATATGGCAACTGCTTTCCATCAAATTGACACTGAAATAACAGTATTAACTTTTCGCTTACGGTTACATCAGCCTGCTAATATGTTTACCACCAAAACTATAGGCATCCGCAATGAATTTGTCAGCACTAGCAAATGTCCTCATTGGTGTGAAATTGCCGGGGTAGTAAAACACCCGAGCGAAGCCGGGTTTACCGTCTAGTTTGTCCATATGGCAGAACTGGTGATTGTATGATGTCAGGAGCAATCTACCTCATCACCTGTCAATGTTGTGGAGAAGAATACGTAGGAGAAGCCTGCCGACCTCGATATTCGCGTAAAAGAACATCTTGATGGGCTAAATAAATCAAAGCCGTTCACCCCACTGAGAGCACATCGCATATTGCGCTATGAAAACTCTGCCATCCAAATTGGAGTCACGGTCTTATCGCTGGAACGCGAGATCATTAAAAACATTAGAAGCACGCTGGATTCCCACCAAAAGCTCTGAAATGAACAGAAAAGATGAGTGTATTACTATCACTAACGAGCTGGCCTTGTATTATTACGTATGTGAAAAAGTTTCCGCCCTCTAGCGATGAGTGGTTATATCGTTAGCTATCCTTGCAAATACTCTGTAAATCCTAACTCATTTTTTTGCTTTGACATCTGTCAATAATATTTAGTAGATATCTGTTTCGATTTAATCAACATCATTGTGTTTTATGGCGATAATAATGCCGATATTTGAGCCAAGTGAGCGTCATTTGCGCGAAGCACTCCTTTTCTGCTTCAATTTGAAGAAAACTGCTGCCGAATCTTGCCGAATGCTCATGGAAGCTTATGGGGACCATGCTCCATCAGAAACAACATGCAACGGATGGTTCCGACGCTTTAGTAGTGGTGATTTCGTTGTTGGAGACAAGCAACGCAGTGGAAGGCCAAAAGTTTTTGAAGACAAAGAACTTCAATCATTAATTGATGAAGATCCACGCCAAACACGAGCACAGATTGCCAACTTTCTAAATGTTGATAGATCCCACATTTCCAAGCGTCTCAAAGCCATGGAAAACGTTTATAAGGAAGGCAGATGGGTACCATACGACTTGACAGAACGCGACATGGAAAGAAGAAAAACCATCTGTGAAATGTTGCTTGACAAACAAAAAAGGAAGGGATTTCTGCATCGTATCGTTACTGGAGACGAAAAGTGGATCTATTTCGATAATCCGAAGCGCCGGAAAGCCATTTGCGACCGTGGCCAACCATCACAATCGACGCCAAAGCGCAATATCCATGAGAAGAAGGCAATGCTGTGTATCTGGTGGGACCAGAAGGGAGTCATCTATCATGAGCTGCTTAAACCAGGCCAGACGATCACGGGCGATCTCTATAAAGAGCAAATGATTCGTTTGAGCAGAGCATTGCACCAGAAACGGCCGGAACACGAGACAAGGCAGCACAAAGTCATTTTGCTGCATGACAATGCTCGTCCACATGTTACAAAAGCAGTGAAGGAGACGCTTGAAGCACTTCGCTGGGATGTGCTACCACATGCGGCTTATTCACCAGACTGTGCTCCGTCAGACTACTATTTGTTTCGGTCGATGGCCCACGGGCTTTCGGAGCAGCACTTCCAGTCTTTCGGAGACGTCGAAAAATGGGTGAGGGAATGGATCGAGTCGAAGGACGAGGCCTTCTACCGCCGCGGCATCCATCTCCTCCCAGAAAGATGGGCAAAGGTTATAGCTAACGATGGCCGGTACCTTGATTGATTTGTTTCTTTTCTATTTTGAAAAAAAAAACACTCAATTTCGCTTAAAAAAGGGCGGAAACTTTCACATACCTAATACAATCTTTGCGGGGGGTTCTGACTGATTATGCCAGATTGTTAAGGCACACTATGAACGGGAATAGGAGTGCAGCTCCAAGTATTAGCGGTCTGTCCTTTTACTATCTCAACGGAAACGAAGGTGAACACCAGCCGGGCTGTGTGACTTTCACTTTGTTATTTTATTTGCCTTCTGACTGGATTGCTTTCTTGAGGCGGCGTTTGAGAGGATAGTGCAACGTGTATCTTCGACTTCTAGGCTCTGACGAAGGCGACATTGCCGAAACGTCGTCAGCAGGAGAATAAAAGGTTATAACAATCTTGTCAATCGCAACCACAAAAAGGAACACCTCAATAGTTCAGAACAAACATTCATTTGGATATATAAATAGCGAGGCCGATTGTTGGCCGGTCATGAATCAAATTGATTGCTCCTAGCTGATAAGTGAGGCATACCCTTCTCGCGAGACTTGATTTTCCGACAGGTGAAGCAAAACAATAAAATAGTGAAGGTGTTGGTGCTGATCACGGAATTTACTTAACAATGATAGGGTGTAGAACGTCATACCTAGTCATACCTAGCTTGGTGCGCAGCTATGCCCTTTACTGTTGAACAAAGCTCTGCAGGAAGAATCGCTAGAAGAGTACACACTATTAATGTTCTTTCCACAAATGCCACTGTGGAGTGCAAGGTTCCTTCCTACAAATTTTTTTCCACCATTGGTGCGAGACCTTCATTCACTGCGAGGGATGATTTAGCAGCCTTCCACGTCTTCTTAAGGTGAGTACTATTTGTTCTTAGCCAGCTTTTCAATTTGATCAAGTTATACCTCACACCGCACTTTTTCCGGCAAACCATTCAAGATGTTAGGGATATTGAAAGAAGTTTTCCCGACCCATGCTCGGTATTTATACGAGGCCTTTTGTGCTTATGGAGTCATTATTACCTGAACATCGATGTGAGCACCTTGTTCTCGGCTCTACCTCACTAGTGACCTCTTCGGATAACGTTCTTGAGGTGTAGCGTTTCGATGATGGCTGGTCTTCCGACTGATGGAAGTGAAGCAATAGCTTTTTGCACGATTGCAACGCGATAAGGCCCTTCTAAGAGTCATCTCATTTCAATATCGTTTTCCTTCGCATCAGAACCAAGTCTCCTATAGCTACTTTTCTCTCATCGTTCAGTTCTTGGCAATATGATCAATATGATTTTTTCTGAATTATTAGACGTTGCACAGCATCTTTCTCCCCAAAAAGTGGATATGAAAAAAGACGCCGTATCTCATGAGAGATCATCTGAATCAATATGTGGAATTTGATGAGAAAAGGAACTGATACGAATAACTGCAGATTTGTTGAAACAGTGAAACGTTTAGAATAAGATCGGTTTCGTCAATGTAGACTTCTCTTCGTATCTTGTATGGACGACTTTGATGACTTCGAGATTCGTAACGCGACTGATGATTCCCATCGGTTATATACTATCGGTAACAGTCATTTCCTCAATTACAATTACCATCGTTGTAGTTGCTGCGATTACACGACCTATTTCCATTTGAATTCCCTTTTGTGCTGATGATTCTTGAATATGTTTGGACTTTGCTATGATATTGAATCCCTGCGTAATTTTGATCACGACTTCTGTAATCAAACTTCCGCAGCTTTTTCCATGGTGATTAGTTTTAGTGATGTTTAAATCCTGATCGACTAAGTCTTAGAGTTGAACACTGTGTTGTTCAGCCCTTCACTTTCTCTTCTTACGATTTTAACTGCTGTTCTTCCTTGGCAACTTTCAAATGTTGCTTGAGAGAAGTCGCGGGCATTTGTTTTTGTCAGAATTAATGTTATACTTAATTCCGTATTTAGACTACGTAGAAATGCTTCACAGGATATATCGAAGACGTCATGAAGACGATCAAATCTCGCTTTGGTTCATTTGATGCATTTTCGATTTCGCGACTTCTAAATGCGTAGTTTGGTTTCAAAAATTCTTTTTTTTATCCAACATATCTCGGTAGTTTTGTTTCGTCATCAGGGAATAACACGTGCATTTTACACTGTCAGCTCCGTAGTGGCAGCACTCTAGCAAGCTTTACCTCGTCGTATACTGCTAGCATTTTCATTCAGTTCTTGGAGGAATTTAGTCACCTCTAAAATGTTTCCATCGAAAACAGGCCATGAATTCAAAGCTGTCAAGAACAAGTCAGAAATATTACCGGGAACGCTCACATACCTTTCACCGTGTCTTGTTACATTGTTTGCTATAGGTATCATTAAGGGAAGCTCCTTTAGACGTTGTCGTACTCTCTCTCTCTGTGTGTGTGATTGTTCCAGTCTGCTTTCGTTGACCTCGTTGTACGGCCCTTCAATACCTCAGTGTATGCGAAGATCTGCTCGATGTGACCATTATTGTTTCTAATTTGTTTATACATAATTCAGCTTAAATAATATGTCAGAATTATTCACTAGTAACTCCCGTTGAAGAAGCAAAGACCTTTATTGCTTTATAACATTACTTGCATAAACTCTTGCAAATCGCAACCACTGGGTAGTGTCCAATCGCCGCTCCTGCTTTCGCGACTGAGATTAGACTTCGCGGATACACAGCCGTTGCGGTCCGCAGAGAACTTTGAGAAATTTCTTACTTTTTCTTCCGAGCGGTCCCACATTCGTGGCACCAGCGAGCTACCTCTCAAGCACTTTTAGAGGACCGCCCGCGCACCCTTCTTTATTTAAGAGGACCGCCCGCGCACCCCTTATTATCTTAGCGGACCAGCCGCGCTCCCTATTTTGTGGGCCGGGCAGCTATGGTAATAGGTATCATTCCTTCAGAGATTGCATTGGTGTTTCATTCTTGCCGTATGAAATGCTGGAAAAAAGTGCAGTGTACAAACTAGCTCGCGAGTTTGGTTTCCGCTGCACCGGCTTTGCAAGAGTTGTGCTCGTTCCAGAGCTTCATAAGTGAGGTTTTGCTCTCCATAACTTGATGAAGAGTAGTTCACACTTCATTTCTTCTCAGGTTCGATATACAATAAACTGCTAAATTTCCCAACCTCTTAATTTTTTTTACATTGTTCATGAACCAAGCTCCCATGAATGGTGAGTGTTTAATTTGAAGGCAGTGCCTCTCCTCATTTCCTTCTTGGGATGTTAACAGATTCTGGATCAGCTCTATGCGCTGACTTCGGTGATATGCGTGAATTGCACCAAAATGACCATAAAAACTTTCCTTCGGGGCGCAACCAATTGTATTTATGAACCGAACGCGTTTCGCCATGTAAGGAACAATGCGGTAATTACACTGCATTTTGATGAGCTATCGATAATTTCTCACAGTCGGTCCAGAAGTTCAAAAATTCAAAATTATTCAAAAAAAAAGTTCTGTGCAGCTCATCAACATTGCATTATTATACAAATCTCGAGAACGATTTCTGAGGTGAGATACTGCCTCTGAGACTAATTATAAGACCAGTACTTTGTAGGGGAGCATCCGCCGGTATTGACAACTTTTATTTAGGGTAAGCTGCTATATTTCACAGATACCAATCATGGCCTACATGGGTACATAGGCCAACAGTGTAAGCTTATTTTCCCCTTATTTCCTTTCGCAACTACAATCGTGCTATTTGTGTTACAAGCGTCCAGTTCCTTATCAATGAATGCATTTTTTTAGCGAAAAGGCGAAATATGAAGAAGGAAACGCCTTTATTCAATTCTACACTCGGAAGGCAAAATTTTTTCTGTACTAGGACAGCTCAGTTGTGTGGTATCTGGCGGGATAAAATAGATTTGAGCCCGAATTTGATGTATATTATGTGCTTGTAAGCGTAGAAGTCCAGTGGAGTGGAATGCAGCGAGTACAGGAGCTGTCCGGAGCATTCCAAAAATCGCGCGGCTCGTCAGCTACTGGGTGCACGGCTGGTTCGTTTTCAATCAAAAGCTGACCTCTCGCGCACCCACTTGCTGACCAGTTTTCATCCCTCATGCGACCCGTCAGATGTAGGAAGGCGGCTGATCTCTTAGAAGTACCTGATCTGAGGCATCTTCACATCTCTATGATTCACTATTGACACATCCTTATCATCGATGTCAAGGAAGTTTGCAAACCATTCCTGTACTGGAACAGATTCGTAGAATCGAGGCAACAACAATCACTTTATGAATGCTCTGCGCTTTGCTGTTTTTTGAAGCACTGCTATCCCAGCACACCTATCTCTCATGAAAAATTTGTAACTATGACTGCTTACAAAACTGTCCTTTATCTTCAACAGATTCAACAGAACAGAAAGCTGTTCGTAACATTCTTCCGCCTCGAAGCCTCATATCGTATTCTAGTAGTTGCACTGTGTTGAGGCTCCAGAAATACAGCGGTTTCATTCGGCAACCTTTTGGTGTTATAACGCAGTTTTCAAGCCTACAAACATACAATACATATTGCAACAACTGAGACGAGGACTTAAAGCTTGTAGGAGGAGGGCGCCTCACCAAGCTGCCGCTTAAAAGGGAATGAAACAGTGGGAATAGCGATGTCTTACGAGACCAACTCCAATTCCTCTAAGGCCTATGGCATACTACACAGCGACGCTGTCGGTGCGACCGTTCACGACAGCAGGTTTCCTCACATTTGGTCCCATGACAGCACGGTATTCCATGCAAACTGTGTGTTAGGAAATGAGAACTAATAACGTTTTCTTCTCATCATTTCCATTCATTTTCTTCACCGTGACGTGTTGCTGTGAAGCACGACATGGGCCTAACTGCTCTTCTTTGTTGTTGATCTCTGTTGATCTTCTTTTTAGCTTTCATGTTCGCTTGTCTTCGACCACGGATCTCCCTCCTACGAGGGATCCCAGCCGATTTGCTGCGAGGCTACGTGGCGCGACCCCAGGTGGCGGATAGGGGGTTTACCGCGGACCAAAAGCAGCCATGCGCTTGCCCTGCGACGCGGGTAGATCTAGGGGATGGACTCCTTAGTTCGACAGTGCTGGATTCGACACATATGGCCGGCATATGAGTGTGAACACGCACTCGCGCGTGTGGGTGTGTGCTAATGCTTCATGTTGGCTGTATCCTGCAGTTCGGATTTAGCCAAAAGCTCGCATTCTAACGACTGGGAAGCGCATGAGAGGCGATCTGGGGCCGCCTCTAACAAATAAGTCCCTCGTCCACGGGGAAGGGAATCCTTCCCCTCAACAGTCGAATGCCGGCGACAGGCCGTGGTGATAGGCCGGCCGAAGAAGACCCACGTCACGTCGTATGGTTATGACGTCAATAGTGCCTGAGAAGAAAACTACGGCGTACACGGGAGTCGACGCGCACTTTCGGGGCCCGGTTAGTGTGAAAAGTATGCGAGGGTCCCCGATGCTTCGCGAACGGCGGCATCGGGGGCAAGCAGGCGAGTCGTTAAGGAGGACAACGTTGCCAAGACACGCATTGCGACTTTCAACACGTTGACAGGTCGCTCGTGCGAGTTAGCAGCCGCACTAGAGCGCAGAAGAATTGACATATGCGCGGTTCAAGAGACGAGATGGTTAGGCAGTAAGTCGAAGGATATAGGATGTGGTTACAAACTCGTTTACCATGGCAGTGCAGGTACCAGAAGTGGCGTCGGAGTCGTAGTCTCAGAACGCTACGCAATGGCAGAAGTCCAGCGTTTCGACGATCGGCTTATGAAAATTGTCATCGAAACTGTTGAACTGCGGCTCCACTTCTTCTCGGCATACGCTCCGCAAACTGGCTGTTCTGAGCGTATCAAGGACGACTTCTGGGCGTTGCTTGATGAGAAGACAGCAGAGCTGCCGAAGGAGGATACTCTTGTCATTGCGGGAGACCTCAATGGTCACGTGGGAGAAACGAGGAGCGACTACAGTTGTCATGGTGGGTTCGGCTACGGGACACGTAACGAAGATGGTGAACGCATTCTTGAGTACGCCGAGTAACCTCGTCTGTCTGTCGTGTGTCTTGCTGAACACATGGTTTCAAAAACGTACCTCTCATCTTGTTTCCTTCTACAGCGGCAATACGAAGACACAGATCGACTATGTACTTTTGCGTCGTCAAGATCGAAAGCTGGTCACGGACGTGAAGGTCGTGCCGTATGAGACAGTAGCGACACAACATCGGCCACTGATCTGTTCGTTAAGAATCACTCCACCGAAGTACGAGGAGAGATGCGGACCAGCTCGAATTAAGTGGTGGAAACTGAAGCAGAAAGAGGCCGCGGTCATATCTCGCATTCAGCTACCGCCTGTCACGAGTGTTGAGGAAACTTGGCGGAAAGCAGCAGATGTGGTCGTAGAGGCAGCGCGGTCAGAACTTGGTGCGACTAAACCAGGTCGAAGGAAGACCGACAAGCAACCTTGGCTATGGACGGGCGAACTGAAGTCGAGGGTTCGGGAGAAGAAGCGCACGTAACATGCCTTCCTGGACAGCAAGACAGACGACTGCTGGCGTAAATACTGCGAAGCGAAGAGAGCAGCGAAGAAGGCTGTGGCGGTGGTGAAAGCCGCACATTACGCGGATGTCGGAAAGAAGCTAGACACGAAGGAAGGCGAACGGCTCATATACCGGCTCGCGAAATCTCGTAAACGTCAGATGGAAGATATCGAAAAGTTCCATGGCGTCAACGACGAGCATGGCCACCTTCTAATGGAGCGCAGGAAGGCATTGAAGCGATGGCGTGATTACTTCGAGGGAGTGTCGACGGAGGAATTCGCCCACCCACCTATTCCCTATGTATCGCCAACCTACGGGCCCGTGCAGGCAATCACTACCGAGGAGACGGAGGCAGCGCTGAAACGATGCCACATAAAGTGACTGGTCCCGATGACTTGCCAGTGGATCTATGGAGGTCACAATGCTGGGGATCTGCTGAGTGGCTGGCGAGGTTCTTTAACCAGATAGTGGCGGAAAAGATAGTGCCCTCGCAATGGCAGCGGAGCACCACAATTCCGATATGGAAGCGCAAAGGCAGTCTCGCTGACTGCGCTAACTACCGACCTATTCGCCTGCTGTCCCATACCATGAAGGTTTTTGAGCATGTCATTGACCGCAGGATTCGCGATATCGTGCTGCTCTCCGCTAACCAGTGCGGATTTGTAGCTGGGTGCGGCACCCTGATGCCATACATGCTGCACGTCTCTTGGTAGAGAAGCACCGTGAGAAACAAAAGCCGCTGCATCTCCTTGACCTAGAAAAGGCATTTGACCGCGTGCCCCACGAAGTCATCTGGTACGCTCTTCGGCAGCATGGCGTTCCTGAAGAACTCATCGAATGGGTTCGCATTCTTTGCACCATTCGAAGAAGTCACGTGCAGGCGGCTGCCGGCACGTCTACGGATTTCCCCATTTCCGTTGGTGTACACCAAGGCTCTGCTCTGTCACCGCTCCTCTTCATTGTGGTGATGGATGTTGTAACACGGGAGCCAGAAACCCACGCCGTGAACTTTGTTGTACGCAGACGACGTCATGCTCGCGTCTGCAGACAGGCAAGAACTCGAGTGGCTGACACGGGCTTGGAGTGACCAACGTGCACGCTTCGGCCTACGTCTTAACGTCAGGAAGACGGAGTATTTAACAACCAGCGTGGATCAGCCCGATACCATAAGCGTAGACGGCGGACAATTACCTAGAACGGAAGTGTTCAAGTACCTTGGGTCAGGAATTTCATCTGACGGTAGCCTCTATCATGAAGTTGTAGCCCGAGTTAATTCCGCATGGGGAAAGTGGCGCTCGTTGACCGGTGTTCTGTGTGACAAGAAGGTCCCGGACCGACTGAAATCGAAGATCTATCGTACCGTTATTCGTCCCGTTGCTCTCTATGGCGCCGAATGTTGACCTGCAACCAAGGAAGTAGAAGGTCGCCTCAGCGCTATGGAGATGAAGATGCTGCGCTGGATGGCTGGAATAACGCGGCTCGATCGAATCTGCAACGAGGATATCAGGAATCGGTTTGGCGTTGCGGCGATATCTGATAAACATCGCGAATCTCGTCTGCGATGGTATGGCCACGTTCTGCGTGCCGAGGAAGGAACCGTCTGCAAAGTCGGCTTTGATCTCGAAGTCTCCGGCAAACGGCCAAAAGGTCGACCAAAGCAACGCTGGGTTGACACACTCCACGCCGATCTTAAGCTAGCCGGAATCCACCCGGACCAAGCTTGCGATAGGGCTAAATGGCGTCAACAGACCTCTAGAGCGGACCCCGCTACTAAACGGGACGAACGCTGAAGAAGAAGGAGAAGATGTTCGCTTGTCTTCGAACCAAGGCATTTTGAATGTTTTCAAATAAAGTACTTTGCTTCTCCCACACCAGGTTGTTATGGTGGAACTTTATTGACCTAACGTTTCAACGTGACCGTCGTCGTCAGAGGTCTGAAAGTGGTCCAGGTTGTTGTATCTGTGCGTTATACGCAAAAGCCTCATCGCACCCTACCAGACCTTTCCTAGGCAAGATACGACAAGAGCACCCAGAATCGAGGTCGGACCCACCCGCTGTTCCACCTTCCGCGGAAAAAGTCCGCACCGCTACCCCCTGATCGCGATGCCGGACAAGTGGGTCTCGCTCGACGTCCGGATCTTATTCGTTCTACAGATAGCTCACATAACGATATTAAAGGGAGCAAATCACTCTTTAGCGAGACATTCCTGGATTCTTCGTCAGAATCCAGGCCGCTTCCAGCGCTTTCCTTGCGGAATTTCACTTTCACACGTCAATATCGCGCATTTGACATTAAATTCTTCACCACCATGTACCTCAACCTTGTGGCGGCCTAACGGTGGCGTCACACTGCCTCTTTTCTTTGCTGACATATTCTTCTTGATGCGCACGTTCAGTGTCTTTCCCGTTTCCCCTATATGAAGTTCATTGCAAGTTATGCATTCCAGCTGGTATACAACTCCCGTTTTTGCACAATCCCCTATTTCTCCGTGCGGACAGACAATACATTGGTCTGATATGCATTGCGTATCGTAAAGCCCAACTGCCTTTTGATGTTATCGTTCGGAACGTTAACCAGGAAAACATCATCCTGCAGATGTGTTCGAATTATGCATTGTCGGAAAGTCGCTCTAACGTCATCTGAAAAGAATGGCATGCAAAGTGGAAGTTTGTTGTCCTGAAGTTTTCGATTCTGTTTCCCGGCCTGAGATGGTCTAGGCTGGTACTGCGGAATCGAGTATCCGTTGCTGCGTGCAATCTTTGACGCTAACCTTCGTGATTCACATCTTTCGTCTTGGTTCGTGCACAACCACGTCGCTGTTCTAAACATGCTTCGCACAACAGCACGTTTGACAGCGGGGGGTGTGCAGAGTTGGCATGAATTGTGATGTTCCTGGAGCTTTTTTCGATACCATTTGACATGCATGATGCCATTTGATATCTTTGTTTGGGTGTTGAGATAGGAAAGCCACTCATGACGCGAGGTTTCTCGAGTGAGCCGAATGTACTATGACTGTTCATTCAGAATCCTGAACCATTCGCCCAGTTCATGCTGCGTGGTTGTTGTTGCACAGCCATCATCAATGTAACGACAGTACAGTACCGGTAAGCGGGACGGGCAAGCACTGGTTCCTAAATTCTGGACATGAAACATATCGCTAGGACAGGTGCAAGTCTTTGGCCAATCGCTAGTCCTCGGATCTGAGAAAAGTATTTCCCAGACCATTTGAAGATGTTGCATTTCAGACACTCACGAATGGGGATCAGTATATGTGCTTTGCTCAACCCAAATGTGTTAATACCGCCAGCATGTTTGTCCAACAATTCCGATAGCGCCTGCAACGCTGAATCGTTCTCTACATTACTGTACAACGAGGTGACGTCAAAAGATTCCTGTTCCGGTGAAGGTTGGTGTTGTGCAGGTGCTGGATGAAATTTTCTGTGTTGAACAGATGTGACGCTATTTTGGGTAGTAACTGGCTCACAATCTTATTAAGAAACCAAGAAATGCGATCGGTGGGTCCTCCTACGCAGCTTATTGTGGGCCTTATTTTATACACTTCTGCGGACATAGAATGCATTTCTTGCCTTGGGATCTTGTGGGTCTTCAGTAGGTTGTAGAAAACTGGACAGCTGGGGCTATCCAAGGTTATCCAATTTTAAACTGCTGAGGAACCTTTCATCTAGATCAGCAGACTTTTTCCCAATACTAATCCAAACATCGTTAAGTCCTCTACATTGGGCAAGAAAGTCCTTCTCTTTTGCGCGCTGGTAAACGGTGTTATCCGAGAGATCTAATTCTGTGATGCCTCGGTCCAGCGTCTGAGGTAGCACGACAAACTCTCCACCTTTATCGCTCCTAGAGAGACGAGAAGAGCTGTCTGCTATTAACTTGCGCACTTCCCTCAATCCCAGCCATTACGAGTGAGATTACATTGGATTGAGATCCTTTTAAATCTGTTCAGAACAATAATCTTCATGTCCTCCGATTTTTTTCGAACCTGGGCACTTCGTTGATCGTTAAAAGATCCTTCTGCTTATTTAAGCTTGTTAGGTGGATCTTTTATTATTGGCCTGATGTTTCGACGAGAACGTCTTTATCAAAGGCCTGAAAATGGTGTGAAGTTCAAATTCACGTTCTTAGCCACCGAATGTTTTCTGCCTCGTAGCTTGTTCTGTACTCACCAAAGAGAACCACTCCTTGGGGCAAAGCGAACCAACCTCTAGAATCCACCGCTTTTCGTATGTTCGCATCGATGCACACACGATTCGCGAACGACTGGATGTCACTGTGCACCATTGACGGTATATAAGTGCGATTATCGCGCCAATCTACGTCTGGCATAGGAAGGTGAGGAAGTCATTAGTGATTGACAGACATTCGCTGCAGTTGAGCTGTACCAGACATCGTCGTGTGTTTGCCGCCATTTCGTAGGAGATGAACTGAAGGCAGAGGATAAGTTTATCTTCGTGTGCGCTGTGCCGGGTCACGGAGCATCTCGATCGGAATCGACGAGCTAGTGTGTACTCGTTGGTGCGCGAAACATTGAAAGCTAACAACAACGATTCCTGGCGCTCGTTCTCTCCACTGCTAACCTGCCAAGCGGTCCTGAACACGTTACCTATAACCGCGCGCTTGATACACGTTGGATGTGCAGACGTTCCACGTACCAGTATGTTCCTAGAATCGGCCTTGCGATACCACTTTACCTTACTCTACCTTCTACAACCTACTGAAGACCCACAAGATCCCAAGGCAAGAAATGCATTCTATGTCCGCAGAAGTGTATAAAATAAGGCCCACAATAAGCTGCGTAGGAGGACCCACCGATCGCATTTCTTGGTTTCTTAATAAGATTGTGAGCCAGTTACTACCCAAAATAGCGTCACATCTGTTCAACACAGAAAATTTCATCCAGCACCTGCACAACACCAACCTTCACCGGAACAGGAATCTTTTGACGTCACCTCGTTGTACAGTAATGTAGAGAACGATTCAGCGTTGCAGGCGCTATCGGAATTGTTGGACAAACATGCTGGCGGTATTAACACATTTGGGTTGAGCAAAGCACATATACTGATCCCCATTCGTGAGTGTCTGAAATGCAACATCTTCAAATGGTCTGGGAAATACTTTTCTCAGATCCGAGGACTAGCGATTGGCCAAAGACTTGCACCTGTCCTAGCGATATGTTTCATGTCCAGAATTTAGGAACCAGTGCTTGCCCGTCCCGCTTACCGGTACTGTACTGTCGTTACATTGATGATGGCTGTGCAACAACAACCACGCAGCATGAACTGGGCGAATGGTTCAGGATTCTGAATGAACAGTCATAGTACATTCGGCTCACTCGAGAAACCTCGCGTCATGAGTGGCTTTCCTATCTCAACACCCAAACAAAGATATCAAATGGCATCATGCATGTCAAATGGTATCGAAAAAAGCTCCAGGAACATCACAATTCATGCCAACTCTGCACACCCCCCGCTGTCAAACGTGCTGTTGTGCGAAGCATGTTTAGAACAGCGACGTGGTTGTGCACGAACCAAGACGAAAGATGTGAATCACGAAGGTTAGCGTCAAAGATTGCACGCAGCAACGGATACTCGATTCCGCAGTACCAGCCTAGACCATCTCAGGCCGGGAAACAGAATCGAAAACTTCAGGACAACAAACTTCCACTTTGCATGCCATTCTTTTCAGATGACGTTAGAGCGACTTTCCGACAATGCATAATTCGAACACATCTGCAGAATGATGTTTTCCTGGTTAACGTTCCGAACGATAACATCAAAAGGCAGTTGGGCTTTACGATACGCAATGCATATCAGACCAATGTATTGTCTGTCCGCACGGAGAAATAGGGGATTGTGCAAAAACGGGAGTTGTATACCAGCTGGAATGCATAACTTGCAATGAACTTCATATAGGGGAAACGGGAAAGACACTGAACGTGCGCATCAAGAAGAATATGTCAGCAAAGAAAAGAGGCAGTGTGACGCCACCGTTAGGCCGCCACAAGGTTGAGGTACATGGTGGTGAAGAATTTAATGTCAAATGCGCGATATTGACGTGTGAAAGTGAAATTCCGCAAGGAAAGCGCTGGAAGCGGCCTGGATTCTGACGAAGAATCCAGGAATGTCTCGCTAAAGAGTGATTTGCTCCCTTTAATATCGTTATGTGAGCTATCTGTAGAACGAATAAGATCCGGACGTCGAGCGAGACCCACTTGTCCGGCATCGCGATCAGGGGGTAGCGGTGCGGACTTTTTCCGCGGAAGGTGGAACAGCGGGTGGGTCCGACCTCGATTCTGGGTGCTCTTGTCGTATCTTGCCTAGGAAAGGTCTGGTAGGGTGCGATGAGGCTTTTGCGTATAACGCACAGATACAACAACCTGGACCACTTTCAGACCTCTGACGACGACGGTTACGATGAAACGTTAGGTCAATAAAGTTCCACCATAACAACCTGGTGTGGGAGAAGCAAATTACTTTATTTGAAAGCATTCAAAAGCCCTGGTTCGGAGACAAGCGAATATGGGAGCTAAAAAAAGATCAACAGAGATCAACTACAAAGAAGAGCAGTTGGGCCCATGAAGTGCTTCACAGCAACACGTCACGGTGAAGAAAATGAATGGAAATGATGAGAAGAAAACGTTATTAGTTCTCATTTCCTACCACACAGTTTGCATGGAATACCGTGCTGTCATGGGACTAAATGTGGGAAACCTGCTGTCGTGAACGGTCGCACCGACAGCGTCGCTGCGTAGTATGCCATAGGCCTTAGAGGCATTGGAGTTGGTCTCGTAAGACATCGCTATTCCCACTGTTTCATTCCCTTTCAAGCGGCAGCTTGGTGAGGCGCCCTCCTCCTACAAGCTTTAAGTCTTCGTCTCAGTTGTTGCAATATGTATTATATATTTTTAGGCTTGAAAACTGCGTTATAACACCGGCTTGCTAGAGTGCTGCCACTGCGGAGCTGACAGTGTAAAATGCACGGGTTATTCCCTGACGACGAAACAAATCTACCGAAAAATGTTGGATAAAAAAAAGAATTTTTGAAACCAAACTGCGCATTTAGGAGTCGCCAAATCGAAAATGCATCAAATGAATCAAAGCGAGAATTGATCGTCTTCATGACGTTTTCGATATATCCTGTGAAGCATTTCGACGTAGTCTAAATACGGAATTAAGTATAGCATTAATTCTAAAATACAAATGCCTGCGACTTCTCGCGAGGAACATTTTAAAGTTGCCGAGAAGAAACAGCAGGAAGTTAAGCGTCAAAAACGCAATTTATTTGTGCACATCTTAATAAGATAGCTGTTTCTTCATTCTTGTTCAGCGCAATCCTCATTTCGAGAAACATCGGTTTCAATGATGATGAAGGTCGAATACGATTTGCAAGAGGGGCCATGCCTCTTGCATCTGATGTATCGAAGAAATACGCAGGCGCTGAGCAATTTTCATCAACGAAGCACTGGTCCACGTTGAGCAGTAGATCATAGTTTTAGAGAGCATCGTCGGTTTCAATCTCTTGCGGCTTTTTGGTGTAGTATTACTGAATTATGCCTTCTGTCATGCTTTTGTGGACTTGCGCTTCATAATAGGTTCTTGACACCTTTCGAGTTATAACGTGCAACGTTGATGTGGAGTTATGAAACGTGGGAACGGAAGGGGTACCAATATTGAGAATAACATTTGGGGTGGAAAGCTCCTTTACAATGAGGATGGAACTAGCGGCAAAGTTTGACACATTATGCCGCGACCTGTACTTCGACGTGGGTCCGTAATTAGCATACGAAATTGGTGCAAGAAGAGAAGTCTCGAAGATTTATAGGCTCTCTACTGTTTGAGCAGTATGTGCAACTTCAATTGTTGCTCTGACTACTTTTTATACGGATTATCGCGGCAGTATTCAGTATCGGTGATCAAAACTGCGCAAAGTGACCTCTTGTTGCGTATAATGTCCCCTTATGGCGGCTGAGCAGAAATGACAAGAATCTTTTAGAACTGATTCCGTAGCCAGGATATCCGCTACCTGACGACGGACCACACAGACGGCTGTTTTCGCTGCCTCCGCAGCTTAGATTAGGTTAGTCCAAGTTTGGTGCGTATGAGAGCGCACATGCACACCTATATACTAGGCCTCTACACATTGTTTCACGAAGTGCAGATATTTGGCCTCAGAAAATCGCGCCGTGGACCATGTGGCCGGAGGTTTTCCAAGCCACATCTTGCAGATTGCTTTATGGTTCAAACAAATATGTCAATTATGTAAATTCTTCGTTATCTTTAATAACTCTAGGAATTTTGCCCGGAAGAATAACATTCTGAATAGTGACACTTTGTATGCAAAGGGATGGGGAGAGGTAGGGAACGGGGAGCGGAGGGTGGGGCTGGGATCGTACATTTGGCGGCTGAATAACAGTTATTGTGTAGGTCGGCTTTTTTGTCGTAACACGCTTGTGTCGGTATCCTAATTTGATCACCATGTCTTCCCTATTCGCAGCAACCCCCTCGTAAGAACTGCCAAGATAGCCTTCCCTTACATTTTGCACTCCACGGCAACATTATCAAAATGCTTACAGTGCTACCTGTCATTTTCTTCCTGCCGAATCTAAAGTTAGAGTTTCTAAACAGATTTGCTTTTTTTTCAGATTCGAATTCAACAATGAGTCTGGCAACATGCATGCGCTTCCTTTATCTTGGACGGGGAACGTTCACATCGAGGATTGCGATGATGTCAATGCAGGCACAGCTTACATCTAAAAAGTGATTTTTATGAAACACGTTCGTTGAAAGAATATGAGAACGATGAGGAAAGGTGCTATATAAATGCCTAAAGACTGTACCGCACAGGCCACATTAGGTGACAGTTGACCTGATCTAGTCCGCTGACTCATTGAGCGACCGAAAGAGAGCAATTTGATAAAGCAACATCCATATTTTTTAAATACTAGCGCCCCTTCGGGACGCTAGAAAGTGGGGTGGGGCAGCCACTTGAGGTATGTGCAAAAGCTTCACACGTGTGAAATGCTTGGAAATCAGCAAAAAAGCAAAACTAATCATTAGCTGAGCTCGAATACGAATTCTTCTTATGAGTTGCGTATAATCTACGGGTCTGGCCGCCTCACCAACGTTGGCCCTCGAGTCTTCTCGTCATCCTAGCCTTGCTTGCAAATCCCGCACCTACATGTAAAGCTAATTTCCGATGCACTGATAATACCTACTCTTTCTTTGTCACATTTCTTACATGCCTATGGACCCGTTATGAACAGCCAACAGAGAGGAAGAAGAGATGGTCGACCGGGACACGAATAAGCGCGTAGCGTGCCCCTACTCCACCATCAGACGTGCATCTTGGGGTTTCCCCACTATTGGGCCACATCGGATCCATTCTCCATCCGTGCATTCGTATCCTGGCGCTTATCCCACTTTTGGGCCAGGGCAGACCCATCCTCCATTTGTGGATCTGTATCCTGGCGTTCTTCCCACTACCGGGCCAGCGCAGACCCGATCCACCGCTGGGACCTGTGTCCCGGCGCTTTCCCTACTAATCGGCCATTTGCGGACCCAGTCTCCATCTATGGACCCGTATCCTGGCGCTTTCTCCAGTATTGGGCCACGATGGACTCTTTCTCGATCGGTGGACACTTATCATGATGTTTTTCTGAACTACGGGACCCCTGCTTATCTGTCCGTCATCACTGCAGCTGCACTCTTTGCAAATCTCGAAAGTGGTGGAACAAAGTTAGGAAATATTTAGAAAGTTTGATCAACTGCACATGGTGCACAATTGGTTTCAGAAAATGACACAACAGCTTATGATGACGCGTTCTTCATCCTGTGTATTTGATTGTACTTCTTAAAAGCAAACGGTCAGTAAATCAGTCTGCATAATCCCCAAAGGACTTCAAAGAGAGGTGCGCAAGGATCATATCCCAAGTGAGAACACCGAGTGAATCCTTCGATACATCCTCCATGGAATGCACACTTCTTTTCGAAATGGTTATCACCCACTGTTCCAAAGTTGAGTGAAGTCAGCAACAAAGCCGCAGCAGAGGGGTGACTGTGCTTCGTACGTTGCTGCTACGCATCGTCAAATCTTTGTAAACACTGTCTCGTCTGGAGGGTACGAGACCGCTAGGCGCTGGTCCCGCCGCGAAATCCCGAATGCACCCGACTTCCACTACGTCTATGCACCTATGACGAAACATCGGCCGAATGCCCCATCAGTTTCGCATCCTTGCGAGGCACAGTCTATAACTGAGCCTCACAGCGAGCGCATGTGATCACGTGCTAGTCCCCCACGTCTGCGCTCTAGAAAATTTTGTTGCACTACCATGATTTATATAAGAGGATCACTTCATGAAATAGGTAGGCTCTGTGTGAGTTTGTTTTTGTTTTTGATTTTATAATATTACCAGTCTGGACGTCCTGCTGACACTGGACTTCCAGACTTTTCCGAAAGCTCGCTTTGCTCGCATGACTTAAACCCTGTTTTCATTTTAATGGACTCACAGTCATGCCACATTTGTGCTATAATGCGTTCCACATCCTTTTCATCTCCCTCTTGTAAAAAAAGGACTTATCTTAAAGAATCGACCGCTTTTCTCAGAGCAGTTTTATCTTTCGCTCAACTGGAATAGCTATTTGTAAATATACATGTATGACCGGTTCAACCTCTAACAACTACAGGAAATGGTTTAAAATTCCTTGTTTGTCATAACTGGTCAAATGATAAGAGCCAGCTCGAACATATAAAAGGGGAGCGTGCGGTGTGTTTATAAATAGATAAGAGGAGGAAAACGCGGGAGGGCGTGCAAACTGGAGGGAGTCACACGGACTGCACGCTACTCACTGCTGAGATTTGACATTCAATATTTTGAGAAAAAAAATGTTAAGCGCCAGCGAACAATCGAGCAAGTATGTTTCCAACTCATGGAATTTTCTCAGCATTGAACACCGGAGCACTCCTCTTCGTCGGTAGTCGCATTCCAGGCTCTTCCCGACTTTTGGACGCCGGCGCACCCTTATTACCCCGTTGGACCCAACTGCAGGCGTTTCTCCACTTTCGGACGCCGGTGCACCCTTATCACAGCAATGCGCACGTCTCCCCACCTTTGGACGCCGGCGCACCCTTGTCACAGCGGTGGACCCGTCTCCCCCACCTTTGGGCGCCGGCGCACCCTTACAACCATAGTCGTGCTCGTAGGATGTAGCATTGAACATTGAAAGCAGAGTCCTATTACGATTGATGCTCACTATACTACAGTTTCAAAGTACTATTTGACTTCGATCAACATGGCAAGAGGAGTAAGGAATTAAAAAGTAAACACTCCACGACCTGACTGATGACCTGCGTGGCACTCATTGTGACTCCTTCTCTAACTTTTTTTTAACCTGCGGATACGTATGAGTGAAGATTCTTCCCATCTCTAATTCTAAGTTTTCCTAAGTCAGGCCTTCACTCTGTTGTGGTTGTGTCAGGAGTTTGGTGGTGCTGTAAAGACATAATCCATTGCAGGCTTTTCGACCTGGTCAAACATTGAAAGCAGAGTCCTATTATTGTAATTTGTAGTTGACTAGCGCCCCTTCGGGACGCTAAAAAGTGGGGTGGAGCAGCCACTTGTGGTATGTGCAAAAGCTTCACACATGCGAAATGCTTAGGAAATTAGCAAATGAGCAAAACTAATCATTAGCTGCGCTCAAATACAAAATCCCCCCTATAAATTGCGTATATTCTATGGGTCCGGCCACCTCTTCAACTTCGGGCTTGGAGTCTTCTCGCAATCCTAGCCTTGCTTGAAAATTCTTAATCACGCACCTACATGTGAAGCTAATTTCTGATGCAGTGATACTACCTATCCTTTTTTCATATTTCTTACATGCCTATGGACTCGTTATGAACAGCCACTCCCAACTCTGCACAGGAGTATCTTTCACATGGCTTTAGTATTTATGCACAATACAGTGTAACCAAAGTCGTGCTAATAATCATCTGAAACGATTCAAGTTTCACATTACTGAGGAAGTCCAACTGATGAGCGTCTGCTTCAATGTGCGTGGCCCAATAGTGTGGAAGAAGAGGTGGTCGACTGACACACGAATGAGCACATAGCGTGCCGCTATTCCACCGGCAGGCGATCATCTTGGCGTTTATCTCACTATTGGGATACGGCAGACCCATTCTCCATCCGTGGACCTCTATCCTGGCGTTCTTCCCACTATTGGGCTAGGGCAGACCCGATCCATTTGTGGACCCGTATCTCGGCGCTTTCCTCACTAATGGGCAGACCCAATCCCTATTCGCAGACTCGTTCCCTGACATATACCCACTAAAGGGCCCCTGCGGACCCAATTTCCATCGATGGGCCCGCACCCTGACGTTTTTCCCACTACTGGGCCACGGCTGCCCCTTTCTCCATCGATGGACCCCCATCCTGCGTTTTCCCACTACTGGGCCACGGCTGCCCCTTTCTCCATCGATGGACCCCCATCCTGCGTTTTCCCACTACTGGGCCACGGCGCACCCTTTCTCCATCGATGGACCCGTATGTGTCCTGCCGTTTTCCCACTACTGGGCCACGGCGGAGCCTTTCTCAATCGGTAAACATGAGTGGCGGACGCAGAAAGTGGGCCGGGGAGGGGGGCGTGGGAAAAAAAGTGGGGTCTTGGCCGCTTTTGGGACCCAAATGAAAAATAAGATTAATAAAAATATGAAAAATAAGATTAATAAAAATATTAACTATAATAATAAATAATAAACAAAAATTATATTAAGAGTAATAATAAAAATAAACAATCAAAAATAAACTAATACAAGATTTTTATTTGTATTGTAAAGTAATTTCGAAAATTTGGCGAGCCATTCTCGGGGGAGGGGGGCGCCCTCGCCCCTCCCGCCCCCCACCCTCTGCGTCCGCCACTGATGGACACCTATCCTGATGTTTTTCTGAACTATGGGGCCCCGGCACACCTGTCGGTCATCAGTGCAACCGAAATCTTCGTAAATCTCGAGATAAAGGAAGAAGGTTAGGAAATATTTAGAAAGTTTGATCAATTGCACAACTGGTTTCAGAAAATGTCACAATAGCTTATGATGAAGCGTTATTCGTTCGTTCACCCAGTGTACTTGTTTGTGCTGCCCTTCTTAGGAATAAAAGTGGATCCTGAGGCTGCATAATTTCCATGGGACCTCAATGAGAGGCGCGCAAAGAGCACAACCCGAGCGAGGAAACCGAGAGAATCCTATCGCAACGGAAGCCCCCTCCAAGGCATGCGCCCATCCTTTCGAGGTGGTTGTCATTCAGTGTTTAAATCGAGGGAAATCAGTAACAAAGCTCCAGTGGAGGGGCTACTCTGTTCCGTACATTGATACTGTGCAACGTCTGGTCGTTGTAAACACTGTCTCTCCCGGAGGGCTCGAGACCGCTAGCCGCTGGTCCCACCGCGAAATTCTGAGTGCACCCGACTTCCACTACGTCTATGCACCTATGACGAAACATCGGCCGAATGCCCCGTCAGCTTCGCATCCTCGCGAGTACTGTCTATAACTGAGCCCCATGATGGAAGCATGCGATCACGTGCTGGTCCCCCACCGGCTGCGCTCTAGGAAATTTTGTTGCACTGCCATGATTTATATAAGAGGATCTTCGAAAATCTACCTCAGCAGTGGTTAGCAGAAGCAGGTTTTCTCCTGTTCCACGGTGAAGCTTAGCCTTGCACTTCGAAACTCACCCGAAAAAAACTGATGCAGTAAGGCGTCGAGGTTTTCACTCATTCTCCTTATGCCCAAGACCTTTACCTTGCTCAGTATTACTTTCTCTAAAATCTACATGCATACCCGTGCCACGAGCTGGTTGCTGGTGTGGAGCATGTTGAAATCGCCCTTCAAAAGTTTACTAGCTCTTGCGATCTAAGTTTTGTGTAGAGGCGTGGAATCTTTGCATTTTATCTGTGAAGGATCTCCTAATTGAACGGGTGTTAAAACAACTAACAAATTTGTGTTTGAGCCGAGTTATAACAGGCCTGACTGATCTGTCAATTTCTACAACTAATTTCGCACCAGCCTAATAGTATTGCGTGTTGGAAGACAATACCGCACCGTGAGAAAGCTCTCGCTTAAGAACGAATCATCTCGTCCCCTCGCCGAGAACTTTGAAATTCTTGGTCAAAGAATCCCAAAACTTACGGGGGCGGTAGTAATTTGGCCGAAACTTCGAGGTAACCGTGGCGTGAAACTCGGAACGTGAACGTCACCTCGCAGTTTCACACTGAGACCATGACCTGACCTCAAGGTGACCGAGTTGAAACCGCGAACTGACTAATCAAACAAATTATTTCGTTTCGGAAGGATTCGAACCCGTGAGGTTTGACTTGGTTTGACTCGGAGACAGCCCACATCGCACTCAGCCACTTGTACCTTGTCGGCATTGAGCTGTTTTGGACTATACAAAACTTATCAAATATATCAAAAACCTATCATCATTGGCGTTGGAGGTTAGAGTATCCACTATACAGAGGACGACCAAGCACTGGTACTCCTTTTTTTACCTTAAACAGGTATGATGTCGGTAATGGGCAGGTCGGCGATCCCCTTCTCTCAGATCTGGGGAGACCGGGAATTAAAGAAATCGCTGCCCGCTCTTTATGCTCAAATTGGTGAATTTTTCCTTAGCTAGGAATGACTAAGTGGGCGAAATAAGTGACAGTTAGAAGGAACAATGTCACGGGAATAGGATACTTGGGGGTCCAGCTCTCCAGCTCCTCCAATTTTTCACGGGTCTCTTTAGCTACATGGGACCTAGCGTTATCGAGTTGTAGGTGTACAGGAGCTCGTCTCAGCCGTTTTTCTCGGACAGAAGCCGCGAGTTTCTAGAGCTGATTGGCGTAGATTTTACCGATGACAGTGGATCCTTGCAGGAGCAGTTCGTAAAACAACGATCCGCGCAAATCTCACAAAAGGCAAAGGAACCATCTGTATAGATGGAAGTATGATTTGGCGGGTCTTCTGCTTGACAGAGCCACTAGCCACGATGCGTATTAGAAGCGAAGAGGACCCAACTCTCATTTCCAGTAATCATGTTTCCACTAATTCCTCATTTGCGAGTAGGGGGGGCATTACTTAACAAAATCAATGAAAATATTGTATTGGTGCATTTTAAGTTGTCTATTTTTATTATTTTCAAAACAATTATTGTTAGTTATTCAATATTTGAATTAGTGACTCTTTCTCACTCATTCTTACGAAAAGGCAGATATGAAAAGGTAGATGCAGTTGTTTGGCTGATTAATTTTCTGAAGTGCTTGCCATATTCACGTTCAGCGTCTTTGAAAACCCTCTTGACCATCTTCTAACCCGTCACTGGGCGAAAGCAGATAAATCCATAAAAGCAAAACACTAATTCGATGTTTTCGTGAAAAATCGTTGTTGTATTCGTTATTGTTATTCGTGTTATTCGTGTTTAACTTAATGAGGAACCCCAATACGTCAATAGGTACGTCTTCACGACCTTTATGCGAAAATATGACAAACTAAATGAAATTGATAAACCAATACTTAGAGCAAAATGGCTGTCATATTCGTGTTCAGCATATTGAAGAACCCTAGTAGGCATGTTCTCACCGATCCTTTGACGAAAATAATGGAAAATCAATGAATTCGATATAATCGATAAATGAATCAGTCATTCGCAGGTGAAAATAGGCTAGAACCTCCGCCGACCGGTGGGGGACATGTGTGCAAAGTTTGGTCGCGATCGTTATCTCTGCACGATTTCTATTCGGAACATATAATACATACACACATACACAGACACACTTATAAACACATACATATAGGCATTCATATTTATATATACAGACTAGACATCATTCACGAATTCGCTCAGGTGTTTCTCTACCCCGGCTATACCCCACTGATGAAGAGAATTGCTAATGCCTATGAACTCATTAAGAATTACCGTGATTTTGTGGATTAGCTTATTAGCAAAGCTCAAATGACCATTTTCCATCGATCAATAAGCGAAAAGTTAGTAATGTCATTTATAGGGTGCGGCAAAAGTCTTTGGACAAGCATAATCGCTCGCTAAAAACATACGGAAGAGCAACTTCGAAAAAGTAATGGTCACTTTTTGTTTATGGCCAAGTTATGCGCATAAATATCATTTTTGATATCAGGGTTCGCTCCTCTCGTAGGAACACAGACTTCGGAAAGTCCAGGTGAGATGTGGTCTTTGGCGCGCAGTTAGTGAAGATGGTTTTTCCCTCACCACTTCTCTATCTATCTGCGAAGAGATCCCACATTTCTGTGAGAGTTAGTAGGAGCTTTCTAGTATGGAACCCAGAAAAATCTCCAGGGAGTTTGGAAAACAGATAAGGTATCTTTAGGTTCATTGCTAGCAGTGATTTTGGCAGCGGTCAAATTTTTTGTCAACAAACATGGAAATCGCGCTTTCACAGCTATTTTCGCTTGTTTAACGGCAATTTCACCACTGTTTTTTGTGATGGACTTGCTAATTTGCTCTTCTTTAATATATATGCTCTGATTTGGAATTTATAGAATGATGAAATTACCTTCTAAAGAGAGCACTCTTCTCTACTGCAAAGGTAGAGATAAATAAGCGTCTATCGAGGTCCTACATCTGCAAAATTCCATGATGTTCTGAAGATTCTATGGGCTGAGGCCTTAACAACACCACACAGGAATTTGGACTCTGTTACGGAACTGTAGAGAAGGCCCGAGATCAATTTGACTTCCTCAATGTGTTCGCCGAGCCAATGTCGCATGTATCACTTTCCAAGCCTGGGTCGCTACCAGTGGAGGAAACTTCAGGACCAGAAATACTATTTATGTTTACAGCTAAACTGCTGACTTATAACAACTACCGATTTTTTCAGTTTCTTCTTCCCTATGTTTTGGAGATCGATTATGCTTGTCCAAAGACTTTTGCAGCACCCTGTAGATGACAATACCATGGGAGGTAGTTGCCATATTTGCGCTTAGATGTTTAGGGTGCTCGATTCATGCAGAAAGCACATTCTTGTCCATACTTTTCCAGAGGCTAGGAAAGAACAGAGAAAATCAACAAATCGATATTCCAAAAAATGGTTCCCTTTTTCGTGTTCAGCGTAATAAAATACTCCAGTTGATACACATTCACCACCTCACCGGCAAGAAGAACAAAATGTCATTTAAAACCGACAAATCGATATTTCGTGCAAAACGATTATCACAATCCTTGTATTTGAATACGGTAGTGGACATGTCCTTGCCCGTCCTCGAGCAAAAATGGAAGAGTCAACAATTCTGTGCAAAATGGTTGTATTATTTTGAAGTTTCTATCCTATTAAAGCTATACAAAGCATACGTCCTACCTATGCTGGAATACTGCTGTCCCTTGTGGAATCCTACCATGAAGAAGGATATCGCTAAACTTGAGAGTTTACAACGGAGGTTCATGAGGATTCTTTTTTATCGGGCATTTTCCAGTAATGATTACCCGCAAATCTTGCCGGACTATAGAACTAAACTAAAAATCTTGGGGCCCAGAAGTTTGTTTTGTAGACGCCTGTACGCTGATCTTGTTCTAGGTTTTAAAATACTCCGGAGTGAGGTACGTTTGAAGCTGTCCAAGTTCTGGACTTTTCTACCTATTAGCTCTAGGAGATTTAGTCTCAACATGCTCTGTCCTAGACCTTGGGAAGCTGAGGTGTGGGCCATCTCGGTGCTTCCTATTTATGAGCCGAAAATGCTGTCACTCCTACTTATTTTATTGTGTTGCTAATCTCGCTCTAACTGTTTGTGTTACATGTTGTTTTTTTTGTTCATCTTTCTGATACTGACTCATGCTCTTTGCACTGTATTCGGTCGCACACCCCAACGGTGTATTAAATAAATAAATAAATAAAATAAAATAAAATAAATAAATAGATAAGTAAATAAGTAAATAAATAAATAAATAATTAAATAAATAAATAAATAAATATTCGGGTTCAGTGTAATAATAAACCCCGGTAGGCATGCTTTCACCGGTCTCTGCGCCAATATAGTGGTAAAAACCAGTGAAATCGATATACTTGATACACCCGTCATTAATTCGCCACGGAAAGTAGCCTAAAACCTTCGCCGGTGCTTGGGCGAAAAGTATGCAAAGTTTGCATCGAAGGTTCTGGAACTTTCTAGAAAATCCGTTCAACACTTCCTTACCACCCCAATAGGTCTAAAAGATCTCCGAATTTGTCAGAATAACCAACTGTCTACCTTTGTAAAAAAGAGTGTATCCGTAGTGTTTGAATGAAAAAATAGCTAAGAAGTCCTCTAAACACGAGAAAAACCCCTCAATTTAGAAGGATACCTTTAGAGTTCAAGACCTGCATGTCAGAATGAAAAAGAAGTCTCGAGTACTTTTTCGTGATCGGTCTGCGTCTCTTGCCTCATGATACTATTTTCACAAATATGTGTGACTAGCTGCCGTGCCCGGCTTCGCTCGGGTGTTTTATTACCTTGGCTACATCATACTGCTGAGGCCAATTACTATCATCGACAATATCATTAAAATCTCCATAATTTTGGTGATCAGCATGTTAGCGAAGCCCAGGTGACGTTTCCCATCGACTTGTGAGCGAAAAGTTAGCAAAGCTATTTCGGTGACATTGAATCGACGTATTCGTGCAAAGTTGTTGTCATATTCATACTCAGCATATCGAGGAACCCCAGGAGAGATGTCTTCACCGCTCCATTGGGCAGAAGAGCCAAAAATCAATAAAATCGAAAAACCGATATTTCATGCAAAATGTCATATTCCTATTCAGCGTATTGAGAAACCCAAGCAAACATGTCTTTGTCGGTCCCCGAGCGAAAATGGGGAAAAATCGATAAAATCAATAAGTCAGTATTTCGTGCAAAGTGGTTGTCATTCTTATTCAGCGCATTGAGGAACCCCAGTAGACATGTTTTTACCACCCCATGATCAAGAGTAGCGAAAAATCAATAAAATCAATAGATCAATATTTCGCGCAAAATGGTTATCATATTCGTGTTCAGCGCAGTACCCCAGTGGACATGTCTTTACCACCCCATGATCAAGAATAGCGAAAAATCAATAAAATCAATAAATCGATAAATTGGCGCAAAATGGTTGTCATACTCGTGTTCAGCACATTGAGGTACCCCAGTAGGCATGTTCTCGCTAGTTCCTGGTCAAGAAGAGCGAAAAATCAATAAAATCAATAAGTCGATAAATTGGCGCGAAATGGTTGTCATATTCGTGTTCAGCGCATTGAGGTACCCCAGTAGGCATGTTCTCGCTAGTCTCTGGTCAAGAAGAGCGAAAAATCAATAAACTCGATATAATCGATAAACCAATCGATAATCCCAGGTGCAAAGTAGCCTATAACCTCCGCCGGCCAGTGGAAAGTCTACCTGCAAAATTTGGTCCCGATCGGTTCATCCTCCGCGATTTCTATTCGGAACACACACACACACAAACACCACACACAAACACACAAACAAACTTTCACTTTTATATATACAGATTAGATAATAGATCACGGTCTCATTGTCAGCTCTGTTACCGTGAGGTCGAGACTAGAGTGAGACCTCAAACTGACCGGTCGGTTATCTCGAGGTCTCAGTTGTTTTACAATAGACTTTGGGAAAAGTGGCCGTGAGGTGACCTCGAGGTAACCTTCGACGGTTACCTCTTGGTTACCTCGAGGTTTCGGCCAAATTACTTGACCCCGGGGTTTTTGACGTTTTCTCGAAACCTGATGTGTATGTCCCTTTACAAGTCGGTGATCCTCCTGTTGTGCTCGTCACTTCTCGTAGAGATCTTGAATGAGCCAATCGTACTATTTGTCGATGACTTCGACAACGACATCTTCCTAAAAGACGGTTAGCGAAGTGTAGAGATTCCAATTTGTGACGCGTTTGAGAATCCGCATCTTGATCTTGTCCGGTTCCTCTCCTTTGTGCGAAGAGAATCTTTCTCGAAGGAGGCGAAGGTCGGATCCCATATAGGATTTGGAGTAGTAGCGGCGTTCGTCGGGTAGAGCTATTGATTGATGACGATATGATCACCCTAGTTAACCGCGTTATGGTATTCTCCACCAGGTGATTCCCATGTCCAGCGTCAAGGTTGAGTTTCTGGAATTGTGAGTTACCATGGACCGTCCCTATTACCATGATGAATTTTTTTCTCGGGAAGCCTCCCCCTGTTCTTTTTTTCAGGCTTTCCTCTACGGCCCAACTTAGCCATTTGGATAGATGACCTGTGAAAGGGTTCGCTTTTTTCTGTAGAGCTTGTTTACGGCCTCGATCTGTTTGCCGTTATAGCTTGATATTGGGGCGTAGACTGCGAAGACTGTCGAGGCTGGCATTGGCCCACATCCTTTGAGTCGTAAGTCCGATTCGGGTTGTTAGCTCTTCGAAAGAATTGATGTTCATGACACAATTCGTGTTGACGAGGACATCGACTTCACAAACTCCTCTACTGTGGCGTGTCATGAGGAACAAGGTGTTTGCGGATGATAGAAGTTTGGATTTTCATATTGCTGGGTCAAATTGTAGTATATTTAGTAGCACATTACATTGTACATAATGCACCAATCGAAAGTCTCTCAAAGAGACACTAATCAGCTTCCTACTCGATTGCAGCCGCAGATTGTCGCAGGTTTTTCATGTCACGTCGGGGCGCTTCGTTGGGGTTCGAAGCACAATGTGTTGTCCAAGTGACAGACTGTTTACTGTATGCGTTTGGCGCTTCGTTGGGGGTCGAACTCATACAACTCTGGGATAGATAACAGGGAATGCGTGAATAATCTCACTCTTCATCATAGCGTTAGGTGTATTCGTACGCGCATGCATAAACAGTAGTTTTTTTGCACGTTCATTTCGATAGGAACTTTTCAGAACAGCCGTTACGCATGTTGTATTCGACTTCGATGGGCTTCTTGTGGACACAGAGTCTTGCTACACAATCGCTAATCAGAGGATGTTGAGGAAGTTTGGTCGTGAATTCACGCCTGAACACAATGCAAGTGAGCGGAATCTGAAAGATTGCTCTTAATTTTCCCTTGTTAGCGTCGGCGCGCTTTTGCTGTCAAATCGCATTTCGATATTGCAGTGATTTTGGGCAGAAAGGAAGATGAAGCCTTTCCTATGCTGATCAAAGCGGTGTGTTTCCTTTTCTCTAGAACTGAAGTGACCAAAAACGGTGCCCTGACATGTACCTGCAAATGTTTAGGTTGGCATAGAAGATGAGATCACCCCGAAAGAATACATTGCGCAATTTGATGCCATCGTCGCGGGAATGGTTCTGGGATGTAAAGCGATGCCAGGTGCAGAGAAGCTGGTGCGGCATTTCTCAAGGAAAGGTGTGGGATTATTTTCCCGTACGAGCACGGCAAACCTGTCACGTATGGATATTGCCGTCAAGGTGTGCCAACAGCAATATGCACTGGGTCTCGGAGAGAGACATTTGGGCGAAAGCAGAAGCCTCATAAAGAATGGTTGGATCTCATAACCCTGAAGGCAAGTTCATCTACACTAATGAAATTGCAGTTGGGTTTTTATGCCTTACCAGGGTTTCTCACATCAGCACCATTATCGCCACCACCGCCTGCTGTCGATCACTAACACTGAATGTTAACACAAAGATGGAGATCATACTCAGACACTCGGACCGGCCCAGCGGCGCGCGACAACCGGCCGAGTGCATGTCGGAAAACCGCCTCAGCCGGTCCCGAAATGCCGCTGGGCCGGTATTCGCAGGCCGCTCGGCCGGAGTGATAAAGGCGTCATTCACTGATGCATTCAAAATATAGTTGAAAGCGTTCTATACTCACTGCAAGAACACAAGATAGGACATGGAAACGTGGATAAATTTTGTTAACTCTTTTTGCATGAGGAATAATATGGCAGTGAGCACCCTATAACGAGAAGAATCTTTAACTGCAACGAGTAAATTTCTGTCCTTCCATTCGTGTTGGTTTGAATTCGAATCCTGCTCAATAATGGATGTTTCCTAAAACACGTTTTATTGAAAACTGATGAAATCTTTTGACACCGTGGGGTTATTTCATATGCTTATTAATAACGTTTACATTACTTCGCATGACGCTGCAATTCTCTTGACAAAATCGGCATTCCTTCCAGTTCCTTACAGCAATTACACCGCCACCCTGCGGCATTGGCGTTTCGATACGAATGTCGTACAATGCTCGCCCCAAAATTTCGCTAGAACTTCGCGTATGGGGGTTGTTTGAGTTGCTGATATCATATCTACATTCGTATTAATATTGCACAATAACCGCATTTTTACAGGGATACGGCAGATATCTATGAAGACAGCATCTCAAAAAAAAAATCCTCCGAAATCTTGCGTAGAGAGGTTGTTTTAGACACTCATCACGAATTTCATCATTACTTTACAATCTACCTCTGTCTTCCCCACAAAATGGCATTCTCTTTCAATCCCATGCCGTAAATCTATCGTATCCATGTGAAAGCGGAGGTACGATATAAAACAGCTACAATATTATAAAACAGCAATTGATTGTTTATATAAATGGTCGGAGACATGGCAAATTCCTCTTTCACCAAACAAAACTTCTCATATGCGGCTTGGATCTTCCACGTTGGTCTCTGACTATAAAATGTCGATGCACTCAATCAATACTGTCAGCGACATAAAAGATCTGGGTTTTTTCTACAATAACAAACTCGATTTCACATTACACTACAAGGAATTGTTCAAGAAAGCATGCAATCGTACATATCAAATATTCAAAGCTCTCACTACGAAAGATAGCAAAGTACTCCTTAAGGCGTACAAAATCTATGTTCGACCTCTTGTAGAAAGCGCAACTGTGGTCTTTTCCCCTCATAGGAAAAGAGATATTGCAAAATTAGAGAAAATTCAGAATAATTTCACAAGAAAAATATTCCACCGGATAAATGGTCCTCTATATTCTAGGATTCCCAGTGCAAAAAATAGAAACAAGCACTTCAAGATATCTAATCTTGAGTCGAGGCGGGAGCTTTTTGATGTTTGTATGGTGCATAAGCTATTGAATGGATGGTCCGGAGCTTATCTTTCACTATTTTTCACCTTAGTACAATCAATCACCCGTGGTGGAGAAACAAAAATTTCCTACTCACGACCTAAAACCGCGGTTAGAGCTAATTTCTTCGCAGTTAAAGCTGGTTCCGCATATATTCGCTTAAAAAAGACCACTACATTCACCGAATCCTTGGCCTCTTTCAAACGAAGAATGACTAAATCCATACTCAGGCCCTAAGTCTCTGATCTTATGGTCATGTTTTGTCTGAATGTGATGTACATATAAGTTTTCCACGTCTGTCTTACTACAGCGTATCGAATAAATAAATAAATAAATAAATATTCGTGATCATCACCTCAAATAACCCACCAGGAAATGATGGGACGAAAAAAGAAAAAGCTTCGACGCAGTAATTGCCGAGCAGTGCCCATGTTACAAAATCAGCACGATTTTCGTATTCACATGATGTAAGACGAGGAGCTGACCTTCTGGGCCGATACTGCCATCGCCGGACATTTCTCTGGCTTCCTTTCGTTAAGGATTTTCACGTATTGTTCTGATGTCCCCTTCTTATTCTTGTTGTCGTGCTCGCTCTTCACCAATTTCTGAAAATAAACTTATCTTAGCAAGACATTGAGAATGCACGTAATACCATAGGAACACCTCCTCTCAGTCCAGAGCGTGGCCGCTCCGAAACGTCAACAAAGTTGCCGTAACTGCTACATTAAATCATTTATCAAACAAAAGTGCATAATTTCCAACTTACGCTAGCCTGCACTCTATACATTTCTGACTACAGGCCTACAAGATCATCTTTGTTTATAACGAGAGCCCAGTTCGAGTTACCACTATAACGTCAAGAGGTTAGAATCATTCAACTTAATGTTGCAACTTCTTGAAATCAAACACTCACCTCAACAACGTCGAACTGCGATGCGATCGTAGTTGTAAACCGACAGTAACACCAATACATGCAACTGCCTGCAAGCAGAACTTTTTTTCCAACTATATCAAACATTCCACGACAGGCTGTTACGAAAACGTTCACTAACAAAAGAACTTAAAAGACTGTAGAGAACAACAGAAAAAAATGAAAAGTCTATAGAGAGCAAGCGCTCTATAGATATATTCACCCATCTTATTTCGAAGCATTTTGATACTCGCGCTTTATTACATAATCTTAATCGCGGACCGCTCAGTCGGTGCGCTATCATTGCGGGCCGCTCGGCAGGTGCTAAGCAACGCAAAAATTTTGGCACGCCGCTCGGCCGGAGAGCCGAATTCGCGCGCCGCTCGGCCGGTGCTAAGCCGCTCCCAAAAATTTTGGCACGCCGCTCGGCCGGTCCGAGTGTCTGAGTAGGGAGATTCAATATAAATGATCCTAAATGACTGCGTTCACCACATGCACTTTGCCTGAAGAAGCCTAACTATGCGATAGGCCTAAGTATGCGATGGAAAGTGATGTGAAGTGATGTGACGTGTATCCAAAAGTATGGGGATGCCCCAGTTTCTGACTTTAACAAGGCTCATGTTCCACTAATCGGTCCAGCAGATCAAATAACCTTAAGTAACACTCGTTTCCAATCAGTATGCTGGTTTGATGGGTTTTTATATCATTTTTTAAAGAAAAAATTCATAATTTCTCGTATCAGGAAAAATCATAACTTCTTGCTTCAAAGTTACATGGGTATTTGCTCTTAATTTAGTAAGGCTTCCACGCTTTAGACGAGGCTGTTCTAGATCTAGCTCAGCTACATGGTGCTAAACTAAAATCAGGGGGTTGCCAACGCATTACTCGTAGTTGTGTGTGCTTCCATGCAATCACCTCGAAAGATTATACGGGTCAGTAAGTGTCCGAATTCAAGTGTCGTGGGATCGTCCAATCCACCGAATTGAGTAGACTGATTACTAGGTAAATGGAACGAACGCAAGTCTTGTTAAGTTTAAGGATTTCGGTGTCCTTATACTTCTGATACACGCTGTAGTAGAGGGTACAAATTGATTACATTTCCGCCATTGCTTTGAATTTCGAGTTGAGAATATTCGGGGAGATTCGTAGCGCAATATGGTCCGTCTCTTCGAGTAAAAAAATCGGACAATGCTCAAAAAAATGAGCGGAATGATGTGGATGGATGGAGAGGGAGGACAGGAAGGCACGCTGAATGCGCGAGTGTTCAACTGCAGTCATTTATGGATAATCTTGTGCACATTTGGGCAATTTCATCGTCATCTACTGACCTCTTTGTTTTGAGGTATTTTGCCCTAATGAACCGGAGATCAAAAGAGGGAAGCCTCATCCCGATCCGTACTTGGCCACAATGAATAGGTAAGTCCACCCTTACACTTGTTTTCATCCACCAAACAAGCAATGACAGTCGCAGTTGGATGAGCGATGCGGATAAAGATTTACTCCTAGAATCGGCTCACAAATCTTCCAGCCTCTTCGACCAAAACTTTTGGTTTAGCCTATTTCCTGATACGTTTCATCTTTTATCTCTTATAAATATTTGTTGCTGATTATCTACACTAAAATTGACTCTTACTTGATCCTTCGTTTGATTGATAAGTATTTGAAATGCTAAGTTTTATTCTACAGACTCGAGAATATTATAGAAGTTCCCAAATTTTTCCAAGGAATTGGATGCCTATTAGAAGAACAAATCGGAAAAATCTGCAGCATCAGTGCACTCCATCTTTGTGACTATTGTAAATCCTTTTTTCACAAGTTTTTGAACTATTGACGGTTCTTGCTCGCGTGGTCAGGTAAGAGAGCTCAAGGCCGGAAATTTCTTCCAGCCTTGAACCTCCGAGGATTATTTCCCTTTTTATACAGTAAGTTATTGTGATTTGTTGTGATATACGTACTCGAAGCGCCGTGAATTCCCGCGTATTTTTACATAATCTTGCATCTTATAACAATGGTAGGTGGTTTTCTGTTCTCCACTCCTTCTATTCGTCGAAGGACTGGTAAGCGACCCTTTTGCAAAATTTTACATGTATGCATACCAGTTGTGCCTTGACAATGCAACCAACGTAATCGAGTGATGGCACTACGATTACCTGACGGCTCACACATTTCCAGAATCGGTGCTATGGGGCATTGTTTTGGAAGAACCTTTACCACTGAACAGATGAACAGCAAAAGATGGTGTACAAAACGCTAAAACTCGAAATAAGTTGGATATCGCGCACTGTACTCATGTCTCCATAATTTTGGACCATGCTGTAATATCAAAATAACCAAATCAAATCATGTCACTCACATCAATACTGGAACGAGTCTTTTATTGGTTCATTGAAGTGGTAGAAAACCGAAACTAAAGCATTATTATTAGTACTAAATTATAAACTTTGAACGCAACAATACCTTCCAGGAGCATGCATTTTTCGAAAGAGCTAACACGGGCAGGCAGGATAGTAGGGGTGGTGCTACAGCTTTTAACGAGTTGTATACTATGTGATGCTGATCTCAAATCATCATAATAAACTATGAACATCTTCGAAAACTATCTCAACTGGTTCAATAATTAAAAGTAATTGAATTTTCAAAACTGTTGAGTTCAAAGAGTTCAAATAAGTTCCTGCTACCTTTTAACAGTGTAGGTTCCGAAAACCAAATTTCGGTGTCCATGGGCAAGTTTGAAGGCAGCAGACACGAGAATTTTGCTCCTTAGATCCTGATTCAGTTGTGGTCCAATTGACTTTACGGTCAATTTCGCAATAAGAGCACTAGATGGAAATTTTCTACCACTGGTAGTGAGATGTAATACATGGGTAAGTAGGATCAATAAGCTGCAAGTTTTACGAGCTTTCATGCTAGCTCGAATACAGTGCGTTTCATAATTACAGGACACCCAATTTTTTGCTGTAGCGAGCTTCACTTTGGACCAATCGGTCTGATTTTTTCTTCATTCAATTCAGGATGTGAAATAACCTCTAGAGACATACTTTTCATCAACATCATCGATATATGAGATTTTTATAGAGTAAGAAAAACCTGTGTTTCAAAATTACAGGGACACTTGGACTTGATGAAACGATTTACCCAGAGAACGGAAACTATCAGTGCAGTTGTTACCAGTGGGTTATTCCCTATCCAGTGCTAATCCAGACCTTCGGTTCTTCAAACTGGTGAAGGCGTTCCAGGAGAGTTTCGGCCCAACATTGATCTTAGTTTCTTGAACTGTGTTTTAAAGTTTTTTGGCATAAAAATTCTAGCCGCATTAAGCATGGGACCATCTAGGATTTGTACTAGAAACATTTTCTGCTAGAAAACAGTGTTCACAAGTGTATTTCAGGTGCAAGGCGTCGAGTTTGTGGCAGCTTTATCGTGCTGTGGTGCCTTGACTCATGGGGATAACTGCACTTTCTTTAACAAAAGCAAACTTTTGTCAGCGATAACTACTCAAATGTGGTATGGAATGATGTCACGGGATTTGCTAAATGTCATTATTCTAAATTCTAATTGATACAAAAGCGATGAACAGCCTACGACATGCACGAGATCCAATCGACAATGCACACAATCGTTTCCTAAACCCCATCATAAAAAGGAAACATAATTATGGCCTTAATCTGTATATATAAAAGTGAAGATTTGTATGTATGCGTGTATGTGTGTATGGATGTAATGAATAGAAATCGCGGAGAGTGAACCGATCGGGACCAAGTTTCGCATGTAGGTTCTTTGGGGGCCGGCGGAGGTCATAGGCTACTTTGCACCTGGGATTATCGATTGATTTATCGATTATATCGATTTTATTGATTTTTCGCTATTCTTGCCCACGGGTTGGTAAAGACATGTCTACTGGGGTATCTCAATGCGCTGAACACGAATATGGCAACCATTTTGCACGAAATATTTATTTATCGATTTTATCGATTTTTCGCTCTTCTGCCCAATGGAGCTGTGAAGACATGTATCCTGGGGTTTCTCAATACTTTGAAAAACAACATGACAACCGTTTTGCACAAAATATTGATTTATTGATTTTATTGATTTCTTGCCTACGGTTTGGTAAAGACATGTCTACTGGGGTTTCTCAATACGCTGAACATGTATATGAAAATCATTTTGCATGAAACAGCGATTTATCGAGTTTATTGATTTTTGGCTCTTCCGCCCAGTGGAGCGGTGAAGACATGCCTCCTGAGGTTCTTCGACACGCTGAAGATGAATATGACAACCACTGTACGAATGCATCGATTCAATGTCACCAAAATAGCTTTGCTAACTTTTCGCCTACAAATCGATGGGGAAGTTTCACTTGGGCTTTGCTAACATGCTGATCACCGAAATTACGGAGATTTCAATGTTTCAATGGATATATCGGTGATAGTAATTGGCCTCAGCAGCGTGATGTAGCCAAGGTAGTAAAACACCCGGGCAAAGCCGGGTACGGCAGCTAGTTATTCAATAAAGCCTCTTTTCTGCTTAAATTGATCAAATTCTCTCTTATTGATTAGAATATTGACCGAATCGAATAATATTCGAATAATTATTCGAATATTCGAACATTCATTTATTCGAAACATTCAAATATTCGAAAAATCAGAATATTCGGATTATTCGAATATTCGAATATCCGACACCTTCAAAATATTCATTTGTTCGAATATTCGAATATTCGACGCTTTCGAAATATCCGTTTATTCGAATATTCGATCACTTCTAATTATTCTATTATTCGAATAATCGAATATTCGAGGTGGGTTCATTCGAATATTCGATTATTCGAATAATCGAGTAGTCGTTTTCAACAGCACCTTCGCTCTCATAATCATTCTCGACTCCCATCAGCATGCAGCTCCCGTTGCTAAATTTGAGATTGCTAAAATTTCATTCACACATCGCCAATAAGCATTACTGCCGTTTTCAGCACGCCACCTTATCATTTCAGCGGGCTGACGGCAGGCTTTCTGCAGGCTCACCGCACATAGATAATTTAATGACCGCATTCAGTTACTTGGTTGACTGTAGAGTTACCTACGCCAAATATTTGTACCGCGGTCCACCCGCACATTGTCTGAGAATACCTGCTGACGTATGCAGATCGCTACAATTTTGTGGCAAGTCTTGAGCCTTCAACTTGGTGAAAAGAACTCCAGAAAAGCAAAGAGCTTACTGAGAATTTTCAATCTTTATGATACTAGTCTACCATGGAGGCTCTACGTCTCCATTTCGAGTAATCCTACTTTTTCCAACCCCATCCCGCAACCTTACCACCGCATGCCACTGCAACTTCTGTGCACAAAATTTGGGAAATTAACTTCATTTATCTATACAATACAAAACACCCGTTCTGAGAAACGACCTCGAGATGTTGGATGGAAACCCAGCAATGCGATTAAAAAGTACGTACAAGTTTGACGTACTAGTTTGCTGAGTCAAAAACTCCTAAAAATGCTCCTATTTGTTTTCAGTACCTAGAAAGAAACTCATGCTGACTCATCATATGGCTGTAACATTCTACGTGTGTTGCTGTAGCAAAAAAAACTTATGCAGACTCATTACAGAAACGAGTGCCACACTATGTACATATTTTGAGGCTTCAGTGATTTGGGATTGGGTTAGTTCATGCAACTGCACGTAGCTCCAATACTGAACCCGTCAGCTGAGAACTGGGCTCACTTGAAATAAGGTTCGAAACACCGGTTCTTAACTCTATTCAGTGTTGTCTATTTTATTAGACGTCGCGAAAGTTCGGCCATTTTTGGACGTCTTTTCGAATTAATTCTTTTTCTTCAATATAACAAACACTTACACAATGTAAGTGAAATCATTATTCTGCGCAAACAGTAGGTTTTGTTGGCAGCAGCTTTTAACAAATGGTTCCTTTGTAATTCCATCAAATACTGAGCATTACATTCTGAGGAGGTAGTTCTCGTTTTTATAGTAGTTATAGTTTTTGGTAGTTATCGGCTTACGAGTCAACCACATTTCCTTACATGAATTACATAAAGAACCCTCTTCTCGTCACCGGTAACCAAGATGGCTAGCTGAGCAAAGCTCTGTTGAAAACTCAAAAAGTTCATGCACGCACTCTACGTACTTGAAACTAGCGGTCACTCAGATCATGAGGTATCCACACGTCGTATTTCCTTGCCTCCCCGTCGAGAAGCAGGTGAAAAAATACTGTGTCGTGATGACGTTGGAGGTCCTCTGCCAGGTCAAGGGTACCACTACGCGGATTCTGTTCAATCAGTTCCAGGATGCGCTCGCTTTTGTGGCATCCCTCGAGTTGCTATGTTTTCTGTTATCAAACCAGGAGCAGCTGAACAACCTTGTAGTCAGTGACAATATTTTTAGCCATAATCGCAACGGAATGATAGGACAAACTGGATATAGGTAGAGCGTTGACCAACCCTTATGTAAGTTTTGGACAGAAAATTCCAAATCAATTTCGAAAAAATTAGCGACACACAGAAGTGAGTGACTTTGACAAAGTAAGTAGTAGTAAATAGTGGTAAAGCGACTTATAACTTTCGAGGCAACCTAATGAGTAATTGTTCTATTCAGAGAACTTCCCTTTGCATACTCAGCCGAAATAAATGTAGAGCAACTTCCCAAATATTCGAAATATTCGGATATTCGAAGCTCATGATCGAATATTCGAATAATTTGAATATTCGGAGACGTCGAGATATTCGTGTATTCGAATATTCGAATATTCGGGCGTTTCAAAATATTCGTTTATCCGAATATTCGAATATTCAGCCATATCGAAATATTCGATTATTCGAATATTCGAATATTCGAAAAATTTTTTTCGAATGCAACACTCTATTAACCATAAAATCAGATAATCTTTCTGGAGAAAAGAATTAGTTTCTCAAGACGGTACTTGGGAGGCGAAATGGCTTGTTCGAGCATGTAATATCGTGCACGGCGTGAGTTGTTCACCGTCTTTGTATCAAATAGAATTCAATATAGGGGCATTCATCAAATCTTGTATGATCATTTAACACCACATCTGAGTGGTTATCTTTGACAAAAGTTTGCTTTTTTTAAAAAAAGTGCTGTCATCCTCGTGTCTGAGGCTACCACAGCATAGAAAAGCTGCAACAAACTCGACGCCCTGAAAAACACTTGTGAACACTGTTTCCTAGCAGAGAATGTTTCTAGTACAAATTTTAGATGGACCCATGCTTAACGCTGCTGGAATTTTCGTGCTAAAAATTCAAAGGGACGACTCAATAAACTAAGATCAATGTTGGGCCGATCCTCTTCCGGAACGCCTTCACCAATTTGAAGAACCAGGTGTTTGAATTAGCACTGAATAGGGAATAATCCACTGGTAACAACTGCACTGACAGTTTCCGTTTTCTGGGTAAATCGTTTAATCAAGTCCAAGTGTCCCTATAATTTTGAAACACTGGTTTTTCTTACTCTATAAAAATCTCATATCGATGATGTTGATGAAAAGTATGTCTCTAGACGTTATTCTACATCTTGAATTGAACGAAGAAAAAATCAGACCGATTGGTCCACAGTGAAGCTCGCTACAGCAAAAAGTCGGGTGTCCTTATTAATTACGAAACGCACTGTATGTTCCTCATGTTAGCTCGAATATTTTCCTTGAAGCGCAAAAAATAGCGAGTGCCAGCTAATTTGGCGATAATTTCGAGTGCCCGTTTTCATGTTAACCTTTTCATTACTCATCTCCAGAATTTATCAGGATTACATTTTCATGCTGTAATAGATTTCTTCCATTTTCTTCCTTTCCAGTTGTCATTAATCTCTATTATCCCTTTTTTTACTCGGAAAATCCAATTTCTTAAATATGTATTGTGTGTATCGATTGGGTTCTTCGGGAAGTATCTGAGATCTTTAAGCGTTGCAAAAGGAATTTATTCTCCAATAATGAAAAAGAATTAATCAATTATATATTTTTTATTTTGCTCGATTACCTTTCGCCAGCTTTCTGAAAGTTAGCAATACTAAGGAATTCTCGTTTCTTACAGACAAGAACCCTGGGGTGTCGACCGATAGGGAAGAGAATCAGTGATGCTGTTTTTTCGATATGTTTTTTTCTCGCACAATCATTTTTTTGGATTGGTAGCGCTCTTTCCAGAGAAGCCTGAAAGAAGTAAACATTAAGGGAAATAGAGCAACAAATATTGAGGCGAGAGTAATAGGAGAAATTTTTCAAAAACATTCGCATTCCTCATTGCTAGTGATTCGATCAGGCATGGCCTGGTGACGTAGTAGGAGATTACTCAAACTATAACCGTGTGGTTATTCAAGGACCAGGGAGTGCTTATTGCTGCAGTCACGCCTTCAGCTCCGAGAGGGTGCGTTTGCCCCAACCTCTATTATGAGCTGTTCTGCAACAACTTGGCAAGCACTGGGGTCAATAACAACAGCAATGCAATCAAGGGAGAGTGGCTAAATATTCCACAGTACGCGACCGTTCCACCTGCTTTGAATCAGCGGAAGTGGGCCTTCATTAAGAACCACGCCTCGGACGGTCCCACGTCACAATGCGAAGGATTGCTGTGATTCGAGTAGCTCCCATAAGGTGAAACAGACACGGCTACCAAATGGGTTGATTAGACCTGAAAACTGAGGAGAACCGTTGGAGAAAAACGACAAAAATGAAAAACCCTACTACGCTCCACTTTTTTGCTTGCCAATTTTCCCAATTTTTTCCTGTCCCAAACTATTGGGACTTTCCTTCACTCTGGTAGCCCACTATTTTTATTCTTCTGGCTTGTCACTCTCTGATCACTATCTCTTTTCTCCCCTCAGCTTCTTCTCGGGCGAGAAAGAGCCCGTTGATTTTGACTATTTTTAAACAGGGGTCTCTTTATATGACCAGCCACAGCCTGGCCTGCGCAATTCCGAGAAGGAAAAATTGGCGCTGTAACCATGCGTTCAGATAATGTTATAGATTTGAGAGTTTTATACTCAGTTCGCTGGAAAAGCCTCTCTCAACAGTTAGAGCTGAGAATCTGGGTTGGATGCCGTTCCTTCCATTACTTCCTCCTCCTAATATATAAGCTGTTGGAAAGGCAAGAAGTCATAAGGTGCATGAAAATAGAAGACAAATCTGTCTTTTGCAGAAAACAGAGTGAACGAATGAAACGATCAGGCTTGTAGGAAATATAAAGAGAAGATGAGAATTGGAAAACCAAATATGGGAAGAAGTAGGAATCGAATATTTAATTGCTGTAGTAAGTCAGGGGAAAAGCAGTTGCATTGTAAAACAGCAGATGTGTGTGATCTTCCGCGCTACGAGGAGGTACAGCTGCTCTAGCTCAACCGTGATAACTATGCTTCAAAATATTCGAATTTTTCCCGGATGGTCGGATTTCGAACTTATTCGATTTTCAGTTTTTTTTTTCAAATGAACAAACTTCGAATTTATTCGATTTTCGTTTTATTCCAAATTTTCGAATTTATTCGGTTTTTCAAAACACAAACAATAAATTCGAAATTTGGGCTCAAATTTGTATGCTCATTCAAGCCATTTGACTGCCTTTCGAAAACTTGAGAATCTGAACATAAGCTGTGAAGATCTGTTTAGTTTGCTGTTATAGAGGCTCATCGACTAGAACCAACTTCAACAATTACTTGTCTAAAAGACTATTGGCAGTACTTTACTTATCCTAGGTTAAATGTAATATGACAACAGGTTCTAATAAAGTAGGGTGGTTGCTCTGTTGTGTTTCCTTCACAGTGACGCTTCTAACCGTGCAAAATTGTGAAGACGAAGACTCTAGGGGCAATGATTGGTGGTTAGGGTAGGAAAGCTTTGGAGCTTTGGATCATTGCGATACTACCCTGTATGCAGCTGAATGCTCAAAATGCGGTTCAATTCTGTAAAAAAGTGGGGTGGAATGATTCCATCGAAGATATATTCTACTGTTTCGTTTCAGCAGTGACTGAGGGTTTTAAAAAGTCGGTCGTCCGAAGTATAATGCAACGCGTACGACTTGGTCTGTTATAAGTCCGGAATATTCGTGAGGGAGGTGTTTCGCACCGAATTTCTAGTGTTATTGCGCGAAAATCACTTGAAAATGAGAGTAATGTGGATTTGCCGATGGAGCTTGATCTCAAGATATTCTCAATTTACCTCCAAAAATCTCACGGTATGGAATAATCCTAATAATTAGTAATTAAATAGTTCTATTTTTGATCACCCACGGATTTCCCTCGTCGAGAGATCTCAGCCGTTAGTCGCGAGGCTACGTGGCGCGTCCCCAGGTGGCGGAAAGGGGGCTAATCACGGACCAAACGCGACCTTGTGCCTGCCCTGAGACGCGGGTGGATTCAGGAGATGGACTCTGTCTCGGCAGTGTCGGAACGATTCATTCATTCTGTCAGCGCGTAGGTATGTTCATGCATGCGTGCGTGGGTGTGCTTACGTGTCTGCAGATTGTATCCTGCACATCTGATCAAAAGCCTTGCATTCAAATAACTAGGAGGTACAAGGGAGGCGGTTCGGAGTCGCCTCCAACAAATAAGCTCCATTGTCCACTTCCGGGAAGCCCGGCTAACTTCCCGGTGAAATAACACCCCAGCCTCCCACGGGCGATTTGAGCCCAGCAAGCTATCTCCTGTGGGTTTAAAATTTCTTTAAGCTCGACACAGCAATAATAGAGAGTGTTCCGCTGATCTCGGAAGAGTCACTCATACGGTAGCGCCAGTGAGGACGAGGTCCGAGAGGTTATCTAGGCTGCCTAAAATCAGAACGACTGTGATGAAGATCTGCGTCTTCAACGCACGCGCGCTTGCATTGGAGGCTTCCGTCGAGGATTTGATGATGGAGGCTAGGAAGATCAGGTACGACGTCATCGGACTGACAGAGACGATTAGACACCGGCCACTGAACTCCACCTTCGACACCGGAGAAGAGCTGTTCTTTGGAACCTGCGACAAGAGAGGTGTTGGTGGAGTCGGTGTCCTCGTCAACACGAACTTGGTCATAAACATCGATTCGTTCGAGCAACTAACAACCCGAATCGGTTGTTTGCGATTGAGAAGATGTGGATCAATGCCGACCGTAACAATCTTTGTCGCCTACGCTCCAACATCCAGCCGACGAAAAGGAGATTGAGACCTTCTATGTGGACTTGGAGAAGTTCTACAGGGAACACTTTCTATAAGGTCATCCTTGGCGACTTCAACGCCAAGATCGGCTCTAGGAGAACGCCTGAAGAACTTCACATCGGTACCCACGGCCTACAGTGGAACGAACAGAGAGAGAAGCTGTCTGAGTTCATCATGACAACGAAGACCATCCATGGTAACTCACAATTTCAGAAGCCAACCTCCCATGGACGTGGGAGTCACCCGGTGGAGAGTACCAAAACGAAATTGACCACATCATCGTCAGTCAAAGGTTCTGGCGTGTTGACCGAAGTTCTACACCGGATCAGACCATCGTCTCCTTCGCGCTAAGTTCTTTTCGCGCAGAGGAGAGAAAGCCGCGAAATTAAAGAAGTAGAGTCCTGAGCCTGTCATCATGAAAAATTATGAGATGCTACTACGAAAATTTCCTAGCGTTACCTGTGAACTGGCTGAGCAGTTTGTCCTGCAATCTGAGCAGGCATCACTCATTTCTTCACCAGACAATAGCTCACATCCGTAATCTGATCAAGCATCATCCGTAGCCTGGTCAGTGAACAAGGATCTCGGGATACTGTTCAGACAACAACCGAACTTTGAGTTGCATACGGTGCTGACCTAATTTGTACATGCATAGAAAGCGCTGACTTAGTCGAGGACCCTTTAGAAACAAAATCACCGATGGTTTTTAGTTCGCAGGCTTTTATGAAAGTCTCGTTTATTTTCATAAAAATCTTGAAAACGATTACTCTGGTAGAACTCTGCCGCTATTAGGACACATACAGAGTTACAGGCACTATTTTCTGTATCAGATGTCAAAATAAGCTTCTTTATGAGTAGAAGGTCAGCTCAAGTTGTAGAAGAGACATTCCGAAGACTTTCCCACCATTTAGAGTGAATATGACAATGGGACGTCTATCCTGAGTAGGATTACGGGAACACTTGCGAGTGCATCCAACCTGCTAACAATGTGATGATTAGGGATTCGAACAGACAGACTAACAATAAGGTTTCTTATTCCTCTCACATTGAGGTGATCTTATTTAGCAGCAATGGGTGAGGATAGATATCCATTACAATCGAAATAAAAACTGTTGCTTTGAGATTCGCGATAAAACCAAGCGATCCGTCGAAGGTCCTGGTTTTCGAGGATGCTCCGAATGGCGGTCGAGCAGCAAAAGCAGCTGGCATGAAGTGTGTTATGGTTCCTAATGAGCGGTGCCTCCAAGAAGCAACAAAAATTGGGTGTGTTTGTTAACGATTTTTTTAACGTCTGAAAATGCCTTGGCATTTACACTTTAATGTTTGCATTGCAGTGTTACGGAAGTGCTGCATAGTCTTGAAGAATTCCGCCCAGAAGAATATGGACTTCCTCCTTTCGATTGATGTAAATTTGAGGGTGGTGAATTATTGGTAATGCGCGCAGCATTTTCTTTCGAATGAAAAAATACTGAATGCAGTCGTTCGAGCAGCTGACAAAATAGTTTTGTGGAAAAGCCACCATTGCCCTTGTTGATCCTCAGCTAGGTATGGCAGCTTTCTAAAGCGAGTTCAGCACATACAGTGCAAACTAGGGGAAGGGCTTTTTATAAAGACGAAACTGCAGTGCCTCAACAATAATGACAGCGTGACCCGACTCTAGATCCGGTATCTCATGTTTAGAATGAGGCGGTGATGTGTATGTGGTAGCAGCTCTTTCACTCCGCTGTGGATAGATGGATGAATACAATTACTCGGAATATACTATTGAACAATTAGTAATAGATATCTCAAAAATAATAGAAATAAGCCATAAAAAATGAGCTTTCCCAATTTTTCAAATCTACTTTATAAAATGACTCCGCCTGTCTCCCATCCGCGTTGAAATGTTGATGTTGAAATATTAGGTGCAACAGTGGCAGAGTTTCCGAAATGAAGGTGGTGTGAGCTATCTTGTAATACCACGACCGCCGGAGATCGCTACATTCGATAGGCATCGTTTCCACCATCGCTAACTCACATCGTCAGTTCATTTTGGGTACATCTTCGAGAGTACGGACGATTTGGCAGCGATCCATGGTTGTGTAACGCGGCAATCGATACGTATCAGTTCCGCGATCCTTATCTCTTATATCGCCGGTTCATTCTTATCCATTTTGAACTGGCAAGGTCTGGGGATACTCACACATCCAGCACGCGCACATTTGTTTAAATTATCGTTTTTTACATTATTCTTTTTTGATTTCTGCATGGATATCCTCCACTTTTCCATCGATTTGGTATTGTCCCTTCTCAGCTTAGAGGTCGAGTATCGAACTACTACTTGAGAATATGAATTTTTTATGCGTTTTTTTTATCAGGGCGTCCCCTTTGCTTTAACGAAAGAGCTCTGCTGAACACCCGTCAAAAGTGAAGGGGTGTATGGGGGGGGGGGAGTTTCGCCACCGAATACCGCACCTATGGTTGGAACAACTACTAGAAAGAAGATCATTGGTAGCGTCTGCCCACACGTTGCGGAATTTACCCAACAAATTCGCGTGAAAAAGATGGGAAACTGTCTCATTTGCCTCACTGTGCAGAATTTTGACTAATAGGCTGCCAATTGGTTCCAACGCTGAATCTTTTCCCGGAGGAGGAATTGGTTCTCAGACACTGGGCCAGCACTATTCTCGTTTTACAGCGGCTCACCTCGCCTGTCTTTTCGAGGTGAGCTGCTAAATCGGCGTAATCATGGGGATCTATATGCAGGTAGTCTCCCGGGGTTTCCCCAATCCTAGCTCCAGAGTAAGCGACTTCGTAGCCTTATTGGACGATTTTTGTCGCCCTACAATAGAGTTTTCCTAGGGGAACTGTGCTGCCACACAATTCCGCGGGCCTCTAGGGTACCTCATACAGGCCCGCGGACCTCCTACCTATGAACTCCTAAATAACGTGTTTTACGGCATAAAAACGATGAAAAACTTCATTATCGATGTATAAACTGTACAATACGTGCAATAAAACTTCTAAATATTCTACTCTTCAGCATGAACAATAACAACATAACAGGAACATAATAATAATAACAGGAAAAAAAACTAAGGCAATGACATGCAAAAATGATTGAAGAAACAGCAACAAATATACTAAAAATACACAAAAATCGCCCAAAACATTTCAGAAATAAGGCAAGTTTGTACAAAATCAAATAAGTGGAGGAAAATGTTAGTAGGTAATTAAATAAAAGAGCATTCCAATAATGAGCTATAGAAAACGCGTGATATGATGCAAAAGAATGAGCACGCAGATGAGTAAGACGTCTAAGGCCAGGAAAAAAAAACGACTGAGATCTAGCTAAAACAATTAAAGCCGGGTAAGACTATTGAGATCAGAAAAAAACCGTCTGAGACAAGGTGAAAATTCCAAGGCCGGCTTGAAAAGACTGAGATCGAGTTAAAATATTTAAGGCCAAGTAAATCGTCCTGAGGTCAGAGAAAACCATCTGAGACAAGGCAAAAAGTCCAAGGCCGGGTTGAGTCGACTGAGATCGGGTTAAAACGTTTAGCGCCGGGATGGAAAGAATGGAGCAGAAAAAAAAACGTCTGAGAACAGGTAGAACGTCTAAAGCCGGGTTAAGCCATCTGAAATCAGGTCAGAACGTCTAAAGGCGGGTTGGAAAGACTGAGGTTCTGAGAATAGGTAAAACGAAAGACTGAGTCATAGCCATCTGAAATCAGGCGGGATTTCCGAGACTGAGTCATAGCCAAAACGTGTTCGATGGACTGGCACAGGAAGGAGCAAGTATCAGGGATTTTCTCGAAACTTTTCTCATGTGATTACGTCCACACCATAGTCTCAAACACTCGTTGCTCACTACCTTGCTAGAATTTCTATGCGAAAACTGTCTTCGATGTGAGAAACACTCAATAAGCTACTCAAGCCATCCGTCCTCCCTATCAACTCCACTCACCCGCTATCAGCAAAAACCTCACTCCCCACTCCCAACACTAGCAGAAATCGCGCAAACGAAATGGTGATAGTGCCCTGCTGAAAAACTGACAGGAACCTATTGAATATTTCCACACATTCTCTCCTCTTCTCCCCTCTCAAAATAACCCATTCGAATCATCAAGAAAAAAAAACGAGAAAAGGTCAAAAAAAAACTTGAATTCGGCTCTTCCATCAAGAAAGAGTAAACCTCAATGGATGAAATCAATATAGTCAAAAATGAATGAGATTACATAATCAAAAAATAGTGAAAAAGCTATAGCAAATGAGGAAAAACAATAGCAGGCGACAATGGTATATATAAATTAAGAAGACCTACTGTGGGAGAACGGAGTGTCGCGCTGTTTTGCGAATCCTCTGAGGAATTCTCACTGCTGATCCTTTCGTGGGCCACCTTCTCCATCTGCTCGTGGTCTGCTCGTGTCGACGACCTTACGTTTCCGAAAAGACAGAAAGTGCCACAAAATGCATGAAGTTAGGAAGTTAACACTTACCGGCTTCGGCAGCAATTTCGTTCCTTTATGACGTATTGCCGCACGTCGGCCCTGAAATAAAAGTGCGATAATAAGATAAAAGCATTCGATTGTAGGTCTACAGCTTACAGTGCTCTATTGATCGCGACTGCATAGTTCGGCGTCCCCTGGGATGCGACAATCTTTTCGTGATTCCAGGGCTATTTTTCGCTCCTCTACCGTATTGCCAAGGCCCAAGTAAAACCTGAAACGTCTGATGTGGTAATGACAATTTTGAATGGAGCTTTATTATAGCAGATTGACTACGCCTAACTTCGTCGGCTGGTCTCCCAGCTCCTCAACCGCCATATGCAATTCTGGTTGGCCCACACATAGCCCATCGAGCAGGCAATTCGAAACAGACTTAATACAAGAAGTGAGCATTTACCAACCTGTAGTACTCACAAATTAAAATCTTTACTATCTCTTCCGGTAGATCCTTAAGTTTTTTTTCTTCGATCCCGGCCACTTACTCGATGGGCGTATTGCTGAATACGTTGAACGGGACCGCACGCCTAAAAGTGACTGGTGACAGAGCAGAAACCTTATGGTATTGTGAGTTGGAAGTAAGACTCACCTGCACAAGATAGAATCTCATGAAATGTGTGCAGTCGACCAGGTGATCTTCATCACTGGCACTCCCTGATCTTCTCCATCGACTCATTAGCTCTTTTAAGTCACACTCCTTAAACATAATGTTACGCTCCCAGTTATGGATGCATAGGTTGTGTCAAACACAAACCACGAATGGGGGGTCGACCAGTATCTTCCAAACTGTCTTCATGTTTCTTGCTGAGAGCGAAGCCCCTGACGGCAGTTTTAGGCGCGTCATCCTGGTGATGGAATTGCTGGCCCCACGACGAGTCCAAAAAAGAAAACTTACTATGGCCGAAACTCCAATAACGACTTCTGACAGTTTTTCACTATCCCAACCAGGTCTCTGACCACGGAATCGGAAGAAGTCGGCATCGCGCACACGGCTCTGTGGATCGCCTTAGTCTCCGCAACTTGGATCCTCACATCTATTAGTTTTTTTTTCTCACAATATCCTAGAAATAAAAAGAGACTATGAGGCAAGCTCAGATGCGTAGGCTTAAATGCCTATATCCATTCTTGCCTCATAGTCTCCGGCACAGCTATTACGAGCCACGGCGGCTCCCAAATCCTCTAACCTGACTCACCGTCCTCTTAGAAAATCCCTTATTCTGCCTGAATCAAAGAAGCTGGTCAAAGAGGAACCACTTTGTGAAGAGAAGCCATCTCACGAAATGACTTCTCTTTGACCACTTACCTAACAGCGACAGCGCCTCATCAACCTACTGCGGCATTGCCTCACGTGTGATCCGTGCCCTCGGGGTCCGCGATCTCTCGCGGCGATCTCGGCCTTCGTCACAGTGTCATGGATGACTACGACGTGTGAGCCGGTATGGTTCCTCAAGGAGAGCGGCTCACACCGCGCACTGGTTTCCTAGGTCTCGATGCGATCAAACGACAGCAAGAATGGTGTTCCTCTTGACGATGCTGGTATGGCCGTAGCGTGCGCTTGCTTTCCTTGTGAGGCGACGGCGTCCGCTGATACGATGAAGATGGCCTCGATGAACGAGATCGATCTTCGTAGTAGTCCTCATAGTCGTAGCGGGGGTAGTGACGATCCGTATGTCCAGAACGAATCTTTGGCCTTGCCGTCATGGGCGTGCCTATCAGTGAACCTACAGACTTGTGTTCCGTTCACCCGACCTCGGGTGATCTTCTCACCTCCACTCACATATACGAAAGCAGATCTCATGAAATCAATTGAGGATATGCTCGAAGGAGGAAATGTGCGAGCTCCGTGTACACATCTACGGCTTCGAAAACTGTTTTTTTCTGTTTTCTCTTTCTGAACACTCATTCGATACTCCCAATCATTATGCGAGAAGGAAACCCCGCGTCGCGTAGTTTTTCTCCACCTGCAACGACTTCCTTTGCTCGCGAGAAGGATACTGGCGAATCGTCCCTCGCCCCCCCCCCCTTCTAGCAGGCCTTCACGTCGTCGCTACGACTCGGAAAACGACGAATCAGAACGGTCGCGAACAGGCAGGTGTGGAAGGAGGCGTAGTGACTCTACGTTCCAGGGATTGCACGCGGCGCTGCAAGCGACATCGGGCACGCCATTATTCTCGGGAAAGATCAGTAACGAACACAAGAACCTTTCCATGACGAGCTTTAGGTAATCACCAGTCTGATCGTCCGGCTGAAGCCGGACGCTCAGGCTTCTTTCGGGCTCGCTTCGCTCGCCTTGCATACGTGTGTGTTCCCCTCTGCTGAGCGCTGGCATACTACTCAGGTGTGGACCGGTGCGTGACATCTTCCACACTTTTGACGCCGGCGCACCCTTAGCACACCGTTCGACCCAACTCCAGGCGTTTCCACACTTTTCGACGCCGAAGCACCCTTACCACACCCGGGAACCCAACTCCGCGCGTCTCCCCACTTTTGGACGCCGGCACACCCTCATTACACCGTTGGACCCGACTCCAGGCGTTTTCACATCTTGGGAGGCCGGCGCACCATTACCACACCTTTGGATCCGACTCCAGGTGATTCCCCATTTTCTAAACGCCGGCGCACCCCTATCACAGCGCTGGACCCGTTTCCCCCACCTATGGGCACCGGCGCACCACTCTCACTGCTGTTCTCCTTTCATCTCTCACTCTTCCCCTACCGAGCGCCGACGTACCTCTGATATAGCCCTAGGCTGGTTTCTTCTCCACCATCTATGCGGGCGCAACCCCATCCATGTCATCCTCGTCCGCCTGGCTCCTCCTCTTCTTTATAAAACTCTCCTGCCCGTCTCTTTCCTTTTATACCGTCATGTAATCATAGGCCAATCTTCTCACTCATTCCGACCGTGCTGAAAACAACTGTCAGCCATTAACATTTCTGTACATGACAAACCTGGCCCGAAACACCTTTAAATCAAGGTAAAAATCAAAATTTGCAACTTTTTTGTACATAACTCGATGCGCTGAACACGATGGTGTCGGTAGTTTTTGTTGACAGTGGCTGGTTCTCTTGCACACACACACACACACGTACACACACGCACACACACACACACACACACACACACACACACACACACACACACACACACACACACACACACACACACACACACACACACACACACACACACACACACACACACACACACACACACACACACACACACACACACACACACACACACACACACACACACACACACACACACACACACACACACACACACACACACACACACACGCACACACGCACGCACACACACACACACACACGCACACGCACGCACGCACACACACATAAAATGCCAATTAATATTAACTATGATAATAGATATGTCCAACCGGAATTTTGAACCAACTGACTGGGAGACTATCGCAGTGCCAACACTGCTATCATCAAAGACGCATTCAGCTTCATTGATAAATTTATTCAATTACAATGTGTACATAGGGGATGGTTTACGGACTTTAAGTTTTGACGTCAGTTTGCGAGCTCGCCCTGCGGGCTGCGGCAAGCAATGCTTCGTGGCATTCTTTGCCGCTGCGGCAACGCGGCAAACTGGAAGTTCTTTCGAGGCGAGAAGTGAGCTCGCCGGTTCACTTCCGCGCCGCACAATGCTGAAAACTGTAAAAACCCCCGTTATTGTCTTTTTCGGACACTAACTAGCATGAAGGCAAAATGATGGGGAACAAGTATTGTACTTCGAAAACCTAGGCTGTTTCATCAACATCCTCATAAATTTCTTCAAAGCAAAGAAGTTAGTCACGATCTCAACAGCCACTTGCTGTTTTGGAAATTCCATTTTCTCCAGGATTTTTCTAATTGTTTTCCAAACTGCACAGAATCTTTCCATACTCCTTCTCAGTGGAGAGAAAGAACATCGGTACATCGGAAGCCAGTTAAATCAGAAGGAACGAGCCAGAGATGAGTAACAGGGATGAGCTGAAAGAAATTTTCTATTGCAGCTGATCACATGATTAGATCTTTTTTCCTTTTGAGGCATTTTGGTTCTTTACCCCTCACTCTATTGCTGCGACCAAGAAGGGATGATGTCCTTTTCTGTCCCACGCTCTTCTTTTCCGTTCTCAATGAGATTCCGTTGCGTAGGTCTACAGTGCTGCTTCTGTAGCAAGAGTAATCATCACCAACGTCTTACTTCATTGTTGCTAATTAAATGGTTTATCTCTGCATTTGATAACTTTGCTGTTGTTCCGAATGGTAATGTCTGGTAGGGCATTACATGCGCCGAAAGCTGACAAGAATCATTCTATATATACAGTTCAGAAAATTTGTGAGTTTATGCGTGCGTGCACACAGTGGGTTAGGATGGCGCGCCGTGTCTATCGCGAGTGAATAGGTGTTTCCAAAATGAGGGAATTCGATAATCTGTACATAAGGGGAGGTGAAAACATGTCTACCGAGGTTTCAAATACGCTGAACACGGATTTGGCGACCAATTCGCGCGAAGATATGGATTATATCGATTTTGTTGATTTTTCGTCATTTTCGCTTAGAGGTCGGGAAAGACATGCCAATTGGGGTTTTTCTGCACGTTGATCATGACTATAACATCCATTTTGCGCAGAAATATCGATTTATAGATCGATTTTTCCCATTTCTGCTCAGGGACAGGTGAGAAAATGTTTAACGAAGCCCTTCAACACCTTCGCGACAATGTGCTCAACCGGTTGACACGCATGGTGCAACGCATGATCGCGTGCTCAATCGGGTGAGCACGTTCTTTTCCGAGTTATATTTCTGTGAAGCAGGCATAATTAGAAAACTTCTATGCTGTGTTATAGTAACAAATATTCAAGCATTGTATACATGCACTAGGCAGAGCAGATCTTCACTCAAACTTTTTTTGACATGTGGTTGAAACATACACCAGAGAGAACGACACATATGAAAAAGAAACTGTAATCAATATCAATTAATGGACGACAAACATTTGGAAACACTCTTGACGGTCACAAAAGAGAAAAAGATCGGGTTCAGTCATCTTGGTTCCCAACACGCTGATCACAAAATCATTATCGGCCTGAATAAAAGTGAATGAATCCAGTGGGGGATCGAACTGCCGTTTTGCATAGCTATGGGGGGGGGAGGTGGAAGAGTAGTGAGAGGGGGTAGACGCATACAAACAAGAAACGACAGCAAGAGGTTGGAGATGGGGTGCTGTAATACAATCTCGCCCCTTAGAGCATAATCGAATGTCGGAAGCTTTTGCAAGTTTGTACCGCAAGATTTTTGGCTATTTTGCTGTATTTTTTGGTTATTTTGCTGTTATTTCCCTGAAACCATCAATGATCAATGCTTAGACTTACAGTCGATTTTTTAAACTATTTCGAAACTGGATGTCCGGGCTCTTTTAATTTTCGGGGATTACCTGCAACTGGAGAAAAGGTTAAAAGTTAGTTGAAACTGAGAGCAAGTGACAAGAAACTGAGATAAAGTGTCAGTAGGGAATCATCCGTAGTGGGGGTAGTTAAAAAGTTGATAGAAAAAAATTGATGTAAGCAAGTGTGAGGCACAGCATTTACATCGTGAATTGAACAATAGTCAGTCTTCCCAAGGGCCGCCCTGCAAAAATTATCGAGGAGTGAAGTAGCGGATTTGCTGCATTGCCATTCCAGGGTGAATGTTTTGACAAACAGTTCAAGGAAGAGATGTTGCAACTAGCACAACTTCTGAGGTGTTTTTATGTACAGCTTTCGGGATATTTCTCTGCCATCATTTTGTTTCAAAGGAACCAGATCAGTGTCGTTGATCAGCACTTCAAGGATAAAATATGGAAAATCTCGGCAGGAAGAGTTTTCGGTATGACTTTTCGCCTATATGCAGCCTTGAGGGCCAGCATGATGACGCCGCGCAGCGGCGGCACCCGGCTGGTGAAGACATCAATACGTGCCTCAGTAACTTAAGAAAATGAACATCAGGTTCAGAGACAGAAGCGTACCATCTCAGACATTCGGGCGTTTGGAGTGCCGGTGAACCAGCCCACTTTTGGCCGATGCAGGCTTCCGGCAGGTAGTCGCGGATGGAACAGGAATACTTTCCGAAGGTGTGGATGGAGCAGGGAAACCTGCTGTGAGCGCGTGAGGGGTGTATGCAGCAGTGGCGGACGCAGAAAGTGGGAGGGAGGGGGGTGAGGCGTGGGAAAAAAGTGGGATCTCAGCTGCTTTGGGGACCCAGATGGAAAATAAAATTAATAAAAATATTAATTATAATAATAAATAATAAATAAACATATTAAAAATAATAATAAAAATAAACAATTAAAAATAAACTCATACAAGATTTTTATTTGTAGTATAAAGTAATTTCGAAAATTTGGCGATCCATTCTCGTGGAGGGGGGGGGCGCCCCCCCCCCTGCGTCCGCCACTGATATGCAGGTATTCCTGCACCCTATTTTTTCTCCATTGTCACGTGGCAACAGAAGTGTATATAAGCCGGCAGACGGCCATGAAAGCTTAGTCTAGTCTCTGCCACAGCGGAGACTAGACTAAGCTTTCATGGCCGTCTGCCGGCTGTGAGATGCGGTCGCGTCCCGCCTTGCCGCAGATGTCCGGCTAGTCGAGCGCAGGTGCAGGGAGCACATACGTGCCCGGCGAACTCATTTTTGTACAATTTTTTTAGTCTCCGGTTGCGATAGAACATGACCTGCCTTAATCCTGCCATGTCCGTAGCATCCGTAGCATCGTAGATCAGGTGAAAAGCAGGATAAGGCGCAACTAACGGCGAATAGGAGCTCCAACTCCGCCCACTTTTGCGTTTGTCCCACAGGTGTCACGCCGCGAGAAAAGGCGTGGACCGCCACTCCAAACGCCCGAATGTCTGAGATAAAACTTGTATCTTGGAAAAGGTCTCCTCAAAGTTTAGGAACGTTTTTCCATTCTTACGACCGAGAAGAATGTTCTCACATCTTTCACAGGATTTACAATGACTAGCGTACTTGCATGCACTCATAGGTTATACTCGCGGTCAATCTGATTCAAGACTGTTATGTTCTCGAGCTCGCGCTAGTGATGCGTGATGATCATGACTCATAATAACGCGCTTAGTCTGTGCGTCACGTGTGTGTGTGTCAGTGTGTAACGAAATTCTGTGATTGATCAGTGATGGTGATTGCGAGGTCAACATGATGATAGTGACGGGTATGGTGAGGTTGAAAGAATGAAGAGAACCTCTAACGGATGGGGAAGTGGAAAGCGACGGATTCACCGCGGTTTGGAAGATGCGCCGGCGCCCAAAAGTGGGGAAACGCCTGGAGTCGGGTCCAACGGTGTGATAAGGGTGCGCCGGCGTCCAAAAGAGGAGAAACGCCTGAAAATGTGACGACTTACGGAGAAGGGGTGCGCCGGGGTTCACTACTGAGAAAAAGGCACGAGTTGGATCCATCCTTGCCCGATTGGTTCGCTGGCGCTTAACATCGATCGTAAAACACTAAATGTCAGAGCTCAGCAGTGAGTGGTATACAATGCGTATGACTTCCTTCACTCCACATCCATTCCTGCGTTCTCTCATTTGTTGAGGGACACATCGGCCCTCCTCTTTTATATATTCAAGCTGGCTCTTATCATTTGACCAGTTACAACAAACAAAGAATGGTTGACCATCATGACTTATAATAACGGGCTTAGTCTGTGTGTAAGTGTGTGTGTCTGTGTGTCACGAAATTCGCTCATCTTGCTTTGAATGAATATGAATAGTAGGGCGGTTATCCAACTCCAATCATATCTCTAGGTTGTTTGAAGACTTACTGCGAGTCCACTGCTGTGATAAGAGTGCGCCGGCGCCCAGAAGGGAGAGAGACGGGTCCACTGCTGTTACAAGGATGCACCGATTTACAAAGTGGGGGAGACGGCTCCATCGCAATGATAAGGATGCGCTGGCGCCCAGGAATTGGAGGAGACGAGTCCATCGTTGTGGTAAGGGTGTGGCAGTTTCCAACAGTTTGAAAGCGTCAAGAGAGAGAGAGGCGAAATCACATAGAATCCACTTATCACATAGCTGAACCCGTCAGCCGGCGAATATCCACTTCTGCATGCCGGCGCACCTCTATCCGAGACTGCGCATAGCAGTCAGTATTGCGTCAAAGGCAACTATCCGGGTCCAACGTAACAGTCTGTAATATTGGTAAGTGTCAAACGATGGCACCCTGTAACAGATGTATAATGTGCGTTTGTATTCTTTGCTCCATTTCACACCATCTCCATTGTTGATTCCCTCTCATTTGTACCTAACCGTACCCCACCGCCCTCTTTTATACTCAAGCTAGCTCTTATCATTTTACCAACCATAGAATACAAGAACTGGCAACCATTTTCTGTCATCATCCTACGGTAAACCGGTCGTGTGTAGCTGCTCTTAATGGTTGCAATCAACAGAGAGCTGCAGGTGAATCAAGAGGAGGTTAACATTGTCGGTTGGGTTACTGCTCTGCAGAGGGTTCCTTTGCGTAGAGGAAATAGTGCAAGAGAAAGCAGTGCAATGCTACATTTTCCGTCCTTTTTCCATTAGAGAAATTGGTATGACAGTAAGTTACATTGGTATGGTTACAAGACGAGTAATGCGAGCGAAGCGAGCATTAGAAGAAGTCTGGAAGTCCGGCGGTAGCCGGAAGGCCAGACTGGTTTCCTGTAGTCATCCCAGGTTGAATTTGTTTTATGCAGTTACAAATAGCTATTTCAGTTGAGCGAAATATAAAATTGTACTGAGAAACGTGGTAAATCTTTTTGATGAGTCCAGTTTTACATGAGGTGAGGCAATGGGAAGGATGTGGAGGAACGCATTGTAGCGAAAATGGTGCGTGGCTGTGAGTCCATTAGAATGAAAAAGGGAAGGAGTCACGCGAGCGAAACGAGCATTAGGAAAAGTCTGGAAGTCCGGCGTCAGCCGGATGGCCAGACTGGCACAAAGATATGGCCGGAAAGGGACAGCACTGAACCAGGATGATATACATGCAAGCGTTTGCAGCTGACCGGTTGCGAAGTATGCCATGGGCTTTTTCAACAATGATTCGTTTATCAGTAGTAGGTAGTCCGGTAAGGTTTTCCCCCATTTGCTAGGTTTTGCGGACGGTGAATAGTCCAGTTTTGGTATGTCTTTTATAGGCGCACGCATCTTTCTTTCTCTACACGTTTGCTTTAATTCGAAGTTTTGAGAATGGCCGTTACACACGTTTTATTCGACTTCGATGGGCTTCTTGTAGACACAGAGTCTTGCTACACAATCGCTAATCAGAGGATGTTGAAAAAGTTTGATCGTGAATTTACACCTGAACATAATGCGAGTAAGTGCCGGGAAGTCTTGTCATGTTTATATGTTATCCGTTGTCACTATTGATCAAAATGCATTCCGACGTAGTGATCATGGGCAGAAAAGAGGCTGAAGCATTTCCCATCCTTCTGAAGGCGGTTCGATTCTTTTATAGAAACACGGTGTAATATGATCTACCGCCTACAGTACCACAAATATTAAGGTTGGCATAGAAGATAAGATTACTCCGGAAGAGTACATAAAAGAATATGACGCTATGTTGGCGGAAATGTTCCTAAAATGTAAAGCGATGCCAGGCGCAGAGAAACTAGTGCGACATTTCTGCAAGAAAGGTGGGATATTATTCTTTCTTACGAAGCTGTCACATACATGGTGCTTAATGAAGGTGTACCAACAGCAATATGTTCTGGATCTCGGAGCGAGACATTTGGCCCAAGGCGGGAGCCCCATAAAGATTGGTTGGATCTTATATCTTTGAAGGTAATTTCATTTGTACTTATGAAATAGTGCACAGGAACACTGATAGAATGGTGCTACTCCAAAGCCAGCTTTAGAATACATAGTAGCATCTTTGTGACAGAAACTCAATGAATATAGTGCTGGGGAGGGGGGGGGGGGGCACAGTGGGTAATTTCGAACATCTAGCCGATCAAAATTATTTTTCTAGGGAATAAGTGGACAAATTCCTTTACTTTTCAGAATATACACTTTATCTGGTATGCTGCTTCGATGCACTGCACATGACCTATGGAGGCCAAGGATTTAGGGCAAATTCTAATATTTCTGCAATAGAGCCTAAGAGTAGAAAATCATGTACCAAGAAATAATTTTCTGCGCAGCAGATGCACCACGTAAACTTGAGTCCCTATGCGTGTTTGCAAATTAATCAGTAGATAAAACATGAACATGTGCTTCACTTTCAGGACCGCATACATTTTTACATGATGACCATGGCGTAATCTAACATATTAAAGTGCTGGATATTTTGTAAGATTTTGCAATCGAGAAAACAGTAATTCTAATGCTGCCACTTAGATAAATGGCCTAGTCGGCCCAGGAATGTTAACTTACATGGAAATCTCATAATGCTTAAGGATTCCATTAAGATTTGTTAATGTTTTGCTTGATAATGCTGATCAACTGTAGGGTAGCCCAACATTGTATGTCCTTGAAAACAATATTATTCCATTCTTGACAGGTTTTTTCTGCACTAAATTTTCTAGTAATGTCATTTTTTTCTCTGAGTGGTCTCTTTTCCCCCAATTTGTTTACGTTTTGTTCACATTATAATGTGAACAAAAAGTAGAAGTGGCGCTTTGTTTTTTTTCACTTGCTTTCCTGATGTGCACTATTGGCGTGAGGCTAACAAACTACAGATGTTGCTCAAATAGACCTCTTTGCACACAAAAGTCCTGCGCAACATTACCACAAAGACATTATGAAAAAAAAAAACTCTTTGCTGAATTGAAAGCCCATTTAATTCAGTCATATCGGAGAGATCTGTCTTGGAGAGTAGCGGTTTCGGCCTACATAAAAGCGTTTTCTGTAGAGGGTCGCAGTTGGTCGCAAAAATAACACATATGCTCGCATACAGGAGGATTGCTGCTAGCCACTACACATATTTTCTCAGTGAATTTTTTTAGATCTACCTGAAAGCACAAATAGGGCATGTGCTCAATCGCTCATTTCTTAGATAGGTTTGGATTCCTTCCCCATGCCTGAGAAATGTGGTTACTAGGAAATATTAAAGCTTGTTCCAAGATCTATTGAAAGAATCCTAGATAGGAAATTCAGGCGACAGCATAGACAGCAGGGACAACGCATAAGATACTCATCTGTTTCACGTATTGCGGTGTTGTATAGAAATGGTATCTTTTCGTTATCTAATCATATCCCGCCAGGTGATCGGTCGCCAAAAAGCCACCTGTATCGTATGCGCGGACTATCGGCGAATATTTTAGTGCAGTAATCGCGGCGTGATATGGTAGATCGAAAAATACATTTTGAGCGGCTAGATTTGCGAAATTGCACACTGTGGGGGGGACATCTGATCCGACCCTACCCAGAGTCCTGAGAAAAGTCCTTCAAACTTTTGAACGCTGAAGTGCTCCTGACTACCGTACCATGCTCAGCTGAGGATCAAATCGATTCAAATAAGTAGGATGTATGCGGATTCATTGCATTGCGATGCGAACATTGAAGGTCTGAAGTTAATGTTTGAGGTAAATGCGTTGTGCAGCATCGATTCAAGAGTTTCATTGTTCTGTTCGAATAGTTTTCGTAACATGAATGTTTATATAATTTTTCTTTGATGTGAATTTTGTTCATTTTTGATTTCGTTCGCCATTGTGTCATCTCAGAGGTCTTCGTGAAGGAGGAAAATAGTTGTTCCGCCGGATGCGATCTATTATGCAGACCTACACCATGAAGGTTTGCTTGCAGGGAATTTTCAGTAGTCACCCTCAGTTTTAAGTGCTCTAGTTTAGTTTTAGTTGGTGCTCAGTTTTAACAATGTAACATTGGCTTGTGATCTATTTTAAAACGCATGAATTCATCAGACAGGTCTTGTCCTCGTAGCTCACAAGCGGTGTTGGTCTCTGCTTTAGCTGGTTGCTTCTGTTACTTTTCACAACGGTCATGATCTTCTTCATTTATAGCATTTAAGTAACCCATGTCTTAGTCACATCGCAATCGTTACATGATGACGATGTAACAGAAGAGTGGTAGCCCGCGACGTAAATTAGGAACCAATTTGTTCGTAGGAAAAGTGAAATACCACTTCTGAAATTGCTGCAATTTGTTCAGTTGAAAGCTTGTGAAGGATTCTTCGAATATGAGTAATGTATAATGACCCAGTTATGATAGCAATGATAACGACAAACTGAAGCTGTATTCATAATGCATCGGAGTTCGATCTGGATGGATTACAAAGAATACGCATTGATTCTTGATATCCGAGCATCGCTATTTATCTTTCATTATCCAACCGGATCGGACTCCGATGAACTACAAGGAACAAAAAATAAAAAAAGATTACAACTAAAGCAATCCTTAGCAGTGAACAGAAGTAATGAGTAATGATTACCGTGAGATATCCTAGAGCGAACAATAAGTAGGACACGAAAAGCATATAAGAAAAAATTTTGTGTATGAAATTAACATCAAGTAGTTCTTAAGGGGAAAAAATGTGTCAATTAGTGAGCCACAGTCGCTTTACTCATAACACGTTCGCGACCTTACGCTTTCGGCATGATATGAGGAGTGGGACACAGGCGGTCCCTTAAGCACGCGTTTGTGCTCAACCGGCTTTGCACGCGGTCCCACGCGTCCCACAACGCGTGTCAACCGGTTGAGCACATCGTCGCAAATGTGTTAAACTTCAAAGAGAACCGAAAGCAGCTGACAAGGAAGAATTGTAATGACAATTGTAAATTAAAGGAAGTCATGTAATATGAACATGAAGATAAACGGAGAATCCATTACTGCACCGTGGAAAGAAAATACATCATCGGACGAAACGCCCATCCCACAGAGTCAATATAAAGGGCAAAGCTTTGAAAGCATAGGCTACTTGGTTGTAATGACATACCTTTACTTCCTTTACTTCGATAACCTACAGTGAATAGTGGTATCGGCTCTTCAGAATTACCATCATCTTATCTCTGCAATGAAAATTTTTATTGAAGAGAATTATCTAGGTAGATCACTTACATATGAGTTTTAAACTGAAGAGTAGAGGTGATTATTGTATAACTACCATAGGGCAAGTGCAAAACTCATCAAGATCATACTCCTCGTCTGTGTCCTATTGCCTGGTAAGTGCCAGTCTCGCAAAAATAAACTACCTAACTTGTATGCAAACAAAATGAACCCATGCACGGCAGTAACTATTATCACACTCATTATCACAACACGTCATCATCACCATCTGGTACGCGTACATAAATGGAGCAGACGTGGATGTCACTATCCGGAATGAACTCTGGGTAATATAGTGGCCGTCTTCACTCCCTGCTTCTTCCGATGGCATGGGACAGATCTCTGAAGGAGAGAGACCATCCAATCACGTGCTTTGCTTACTCAGCCTAACTTAGACATTGCCTTCTCCATACTGATAAATTTCTTATCCAGTGATTGTCTGCTGAACTGTTTTTCGACGTTGGAAGGCTTTCCTGTGAGAAGTGAGATTTAGCTTACGTCTCAGCGGAAGCGACGTCTCATCCTGCCGCTCAGAATCCTTTTCAAAGCAACTTCTGCTTGCTCCAATTTATGCAATTTACGCACTTCCACTGTGGATGGGTGCGAACTCTGCCGACTGCAGCATGAAATGGCATCCATCACCTGAACAGGCTAATTTAACCATTTGCAACGGAACCTTTACCCTTAATGAATGAATATATGCTCTATATTTTTGTGAGCTTCTGAGCACTACTCCTCAACTGGGTTCATACCGGCTTCCGAAACTACCTCAATTGAAGAGTCATCGACATGCTCGTACGCAGATTCCCATGCGAGTTCTTGCGACTCTTGCAGCTCTTCGTTAAGTGGTAAAGGAGATAATTCCGTAATTGCCCCGTAACAAATCGAGCATCTTTAACGTTCCGAAGGAAGGGAAGAGAAAAGCATACCATCATGGAGCGACCACCAAATGTGGGAATGTTACAAGCAATGCCACTCTTCCATCAGGGCATGAACGCGCTACGCAGTGTGGGCACATTCCACACAACGGGTAGTACGACTTATTCTGGAAAAATTACAATAACTGACGCTAGCCAAAGCTACAATGTCTACTGTAGTACCTGAGACTTTCCTGTCTTGCATGTGCATGGGTTGCTTGTTATGAAGTACCACCGCGAACTTTTGGAGTCGGTGGATCTTCCATTTGTTCGAGTTCTACCGCTCGATGATTGACACACTTTGCTCGCATGCCTTCACTGCTGCCGTTGATGTTGGATTGTCGATGCGATTCTTGTTTTCCCGTCGATCAGATCTCGAACATCTTCTGTTAATCGAGAACGATAGGAGTCATTCACGGAGTCTCTCAGTTTCTGCGCGACGTGATCTATGGTGGAGTTAGCGAAATCCTTGAAGTAGTCGTACATTTGTGGTTTACTTTTTAGCGCTACTTGAACATCTTGGTGTTCATAATTGCGAAAACGCGCGAGTATGGCGCCCATTTTTCACCACGCACAGGATACCTTCTCCGAAAGTAACTCCCAAAGTCCGCTTCACTGATACACTGGTTTTCCTTGTCCAACTGGAAGTCAGCGAGTAGACCGGAGAAATACTCGATGGCTTTTTGCCATCTGCGTTTGTAGGACTCTATGAAGCGTACCTTCAGATGTCCCATATGTTTCAGCAACGCGGTCTCTGGGGAATTCCCTCTTTAGATGAGCAAAAACTCTCCGCTCCACGCGTCTGCGCATAGTAAACGGCGACTGACAGATGCAGCCTCAGAGAATATCTAGACAGTCATCCAAAGCAAATTCTTCTAGTCTAAAAGAGGGGACATCTCTTTCATAACCCCAAAAGACTTTTCGATTTCACGAGCTGTCAATTTCGATGAGAGCATGAAACCAATTTGCTATCCTCTACCGCATGCATCAACCACAATCATGATCAGAAGCCTCAATTCGTATCGGCTCGTATTACATGTATCGTCGCAGCCAACATCTTGATCCGGAAACCGGTTTAAGGTATTCCTTTTGTGATGAATTTATTGTCATAAGACAAAAGTCACTGCTTGCCTTAAGGTAAAGTCGTTTTCCATCAACTTTTTGGTTCTCCTGGACTCTGATCTTGGTCGATTCTAGTTCATTCTCATAGCGCTTCCCATGTTGCAGCCCAAGTTGAGACGACCACATTCCTAAGATCTGTCTGCGAAATCCAGTGAAGTGGCAAAGACGGGTCCATGAACTTGGTCCTTCTGACCTCCTTAATACCTCTAATCTGAAATCTCTGCCGTAGAAGTGTCGCTATTACGTAAGGGATAGATCTTGTCTTTGTTTAAAAGTGGCAAATGGGCTACGCTCACGATGTGACCGCTCTTCACCAATACAGAATAGATTTGGAAAGAAAAGACACCATCTGACTCAACACAACGTGGGAGCTGCAGACCCTAATTAAAGTTTTGGTATGTGATCTCTTCTTTCCTTCGGACTTACAGCGTAGCGCACCGGACCTTGACGACGATTGATTGATCAAATAAAAACGGCGTAAAAAAGCTTATTACCTCCTGCGTTTGAAATATTTCTCCGTGGATTTATTTATTATCTTCTTGCTGATTGTTGTTCAGAAAATAGTGGTGCACGTGCTTTGCTCCCACTTCTGAACAATGACGTCGATAAGGTAAGTCTGAGTTCACAGTTATAGAAACTCACATAAAATTCTTTCAGTGCAAGAAACTCCTAAGTTTTGAAATGGGTTGGTATGTGTTGTTGTTCTTGAATATGACTAGCAAGCTGCCTTTGGAGTTTCATAGAAGAGAATATATTGGGCATGTTGTGACACACCCACCCTTGGGTTTTGGTGCATCTCTTCCTCCTTTAGGTGCTTTCTTCCTTGAAGCTATTTTTTTTTTGAGATTTTCACGGGACCCTCCTCTGTACGAACATGTTCCACGACGAAAACTTGTGTTGTTTTCGTCATTTCTTTCTGTTACCTCGCTATAGCTGTGGTAGCTTCGCATATGCCTTTTCAAATTTCTTTTTGTGGAACGGCTGTGCAAAAGTCGCACGTGAAACCATTACCAACCTCCATCTCTTAGTGGAACCTTTACAAGTAGCGAGTCCGAGTCCCAGAGTCGAGAGTCTATTGCCTCCCATCACATCTAAGAATGCATTGAAAAGGCCCGAAATAGAAACCGCCACAGCCAAAAGCATCTGCTAAAGAAACACGATAGGGAGGAGCAGCAAATGTAAAAAGTGATGTAGACCTAAGGTCTACACCACTTTCTACATCACGTTGGTTTTATTCTATTATTTTATTTTTTATTTTACATTTTATTTTATTTTTAAGATTTTGCGTTGCTCAAAATATTTTTAAGAGTCCGAGACGCGCTGAAAAACATCTGTTCCTGCACTACAGATGTGACAGCAAATAAAGAGCAAAAAAGCTACTGATTTGCATTATGGATATGATAGGTAAGAGAGTTACCAAATACTACTCGTTGAGCGCGTTGGCCTGGATTCTGTTCACCTTCTTTGTCACAAGGACGATTTATACTAGGTCCATGTGCGTCTGTGGATTTAGCTAGGTCCATGTGTGTCCATCAGCCACGAATCAAAGGCACGCATCTAATACAAATTGCCCTGTAATGGGACAACAAGAAATTTTCCTATGGCAAATGGACTCACTGATGTGAAATGCCGTAGCTAACTCACTTGGAAGCGACTGTCAATAATTGCTGCTTATCTCAAAATGGAAGAGAAAGGATTATGTCCAACAACATAAAGATCGCTATCAAACTCAAACTTCACCTTGAACGCATACTGTTCACGCTCGATAATTAAAATGAATATGAACAAACGCACGTGCATCTATGAACTTCGACAGAGAGACCTCGGTAACTTACAAAAGGAATGCGCGGCTATTACATAATGTAAATCATGTATTTATGAGAATGAAAAGAAGAAAAAATATCCAAATATTAGCGTTTCGTGGTCGTTTCGGAATACAATTTTGGAAACAGTCTATCGGCACTCACGTCGACAGCTGAAGTTATATCCTTCAATGGAACGACAGTGGATAGACCTGCCTTCAGAAAGGCGCACACTTTATTAGTGTAATCTGAAAAAAAGACGCTGCTGAAAGCGTCAAAATGTTCTATTTACAAGCTCAGGGCTTGTGATACAGAAGCGAGGAAAAAAGCCTCACACAACCTTATGAAAGAGAAAAGATTAGATAGAGAAAATAATGAGAACATATCTCGTGAATTCACGCGTTTTAATGCAATTCACAAGCCAATGTTATATTGTGAAAGCTGAGCACCACCTAGAGCGGGCGGCTACTGGACATGACAATATTTCTGCTTGTAAAAGACCGCATTTGGCGGAACACTCGTCTTCCTTCATCATGAATACCTCTGAGTTGAATGGCAAATGAAGTCAAAAATGGACGAAATTTCACGTCAAAGAAAAAATCCGTCATGCAAACACTCACTTTATAGAAGCTATTCGAACCGAACAATGAAACCTTTAAGTCGATGATACACAACGCATTTCACCTCAAACTTTGATTTCAAATCTTCGAAGTTCACATCCCAGTGCAATCAATCCTCATGCACTCTCGAAAAGACTCACTTGAATTGATTTGACTCTCATCTAAGCAAGGTGCGGTAGTTGGGAGCAGGTCCGAGCGAGAGAAAATTTAGAGGCGACATCCACGAAAATTCTCGTCATTGAGATCTTAGCGTAACCTTGAGATTTCGACTGTGATGAGCCCGTGTGCATTGGTAAATTTTTTCAGAACTCATGAAAAGATGATTTTTGAATGTTATGATTCGCTACGTTAGGCGAGGATGGTCGAGTTGTGCTGATCAGGTCTGACAAAAAAGGAGATAGCGATGCTCGTGTCGTCACGTATCTTCTTGGTGTATTTGGATTTCATGGATTTGCAGCCTTCTTGAGTAAAAAAAGAATGGAAGTAGGAAGAAAAGAGAGTGAAGGTCATACTGGCGTATCGTGGCGGACACAGAAAGTGGGTGTGGGTCATGATGAGGCAAAACGGGGCGGCGTCTTCCCGCCCTTCGGCGTCGACTCGTCCCCACTCACATTCAAATTAGCATGGGCAAGTATGGCGGAATCGCGTGTCAGTGCGAGTAGGTCCTGAAGGGCGGGGCGAGGGTTCGAATGAACCAATCGCAGACACATTGCCCACCCACTTTTGCCTCATCATGACACACACCCGTAGAAAGTGGATGGGATGGGGGGGGGGGCGTGGAAAAAAGTGGAGTCTCCGTCGCATTGCGGACCCAGATGGAAAATAAAATTAACAAAAATATTAATTACAATAGTAGATAATAAATAAAAATTGTATTAAAAATAATAATAAAAATAAACTAATGAAAATAAACTAATACAAGACTTTCATTCGTATTGTAAAGTAATTTCAAAAATTTGCCGACCCATTCTCGGGGGAGTTATCTATTGTAAAAAAAACGAAAACTTAGGGCGAAAGACAGGAAGAAATAATGCAAATACACACCAAGGGGAAGATATGAGCGCTATGGAGCGAAAAAATGATAAACAACCCCCGTAAAATAAGAATAGATAGGAAACAAACAATAACGACCACAATAACATGGGAAGAATGGAGAAAAGTGCGCCGCACAAACCTTTCTATAGAAAACCTGAGTGATTGCTGACGAAAACAGCTGATTAGTATCAAATGTCGCTCCAAGGGAATTTTTGCAAAGCAGGACAACTCGTACCATCAGGCTGGATCCCTCCTATTGCATTTCCGTCGCAGAATTATCGGGACTATGCCTTAGGTTCGAAAACTATCAAGAGTCCAGATGTGAAGATTATTCTGGGTGCTGCCTTTAAAGGACGTTGATGCGCAGAACTCTGGGTACGGTCGAGTCAGATGTCCCCTTGCTACACTCCAGTAGGGGAAAACTTGATTCTGTTCGCCACCACCAACCACATCCATAGCAGATTTTCGGACATTAACTCGAAATTACAATAGTAGAACTCTGCTATCAACGACTGATAGGTTGGAGAAGGCTGTAGTCAATCACTCCCATATAGCATCACCAAACTCCCGACACATCCTCTCTAGAATATCTGGATTAGAGACACTTGGAAAAGGGAAACGCCTCTATTCATTTTCATTCGCATTTGATGTTATGGCACAGAAATCGAGCTTCATTTGCAGTTATTACAGGGTCTAAAAATGAGTCGTTTTGGGGCGAAAAATTGAGCTAGCAAAGAAGTCACAGCGGGTGAGGCGGTGGTCGTCGGTCAGATCGTGGGGTGTTCACTTTCTCATCTTCTTTACCCTGTTGATTGAAGTCAAATGTTCCGAAACTGTAGTATAGTTAGCATCCATCCCTGCTCTTATCGTCCGAATGGTAAGATCTGATATTGGTTCCACTGCTGCCCTCAACACTGAATCGCCAAGGAACAATTGCTAACACGACCATGAGATTCAAAATAGCTGGAAGAAAATTTCGCGATCCAGTAGCTCACTGTCCATGAAAAGAAGATTTTGAGCCAAAATATATGCAGGATTACCGGACAGCTCCAGTGAAAAGTGATCGAGCTTGAAATCATCAAAAATGACCATCCAAAAATCGCGTCGGCTCATCATTTGTTTGCGACTCGACAAAAAGGTAGTGAGAAGAGCCCAGACAAACTTTCGGAACTTCCGCGGAGCTTGCCGATTTTCGGAACTTCCGCGGAGCCTGATTTACTACTGGAGCTCGATTTTCGGAACCTCCGCGGAAATATGACGTCACTCGTCGATTTTTTCGGAAGTTCCGCGCAGGTTCCGCGCAAGTTCCGAATGGAGACGCAGAGAAAAAAGTAGCTTCGGAACTTCCGCGGAGCTTGACACTTTTCGGAACTTCCGCGGAGCTTCGAGAGAGATGGAATGATCCAAGAAACTAACAGATCAAATGGCACGTTTTCGCCCAATTTTTATAGTGATATGTTCTTGATTAACTTCGGCTAGCCAAATAAGAAACCGTGTAGAATACGAAAATTTTTACGCTATTTTTTCCTCGAAATTCACTTCGGTATGCCCCAATAATGACATCCGTAATGTCGAATTTCGGGTGAAGCTCGTGTCAGATAAATGTACGCCTGGGATTATTCCCATAAATACGAAAATTTGACAGATTTCTACCAAAGAGGAATTTTTCCATGTTATCATTGATTTTGAAACCTGACGCAGATACGTAGCACAGTCAGAGGGCAGGCCTGCTTGAAGCTCATCTTCAGAAAACACAGCTACTACATGCGTAATTAGTGCTACTTGGTGGAACGATCTGTGCTGGGATTCATGATCCCATGATTTTTGGCATCGGGACGCCTGGAGGTGTTCATCACTCCATGTTGGTCCATTTTACCTTATTACTCGAATTATGATTGACTCTATAATGCACGAATTACGTCACTCCTGTTCGATTTCGGAACTTCCGCGGAGCTAGTTCGGAACTTCCGCGGAGCCAGTTCGGAACTTCCGCGGAGCTTATTCGGAACTTCCGTCGGGTCACCCGCGCAAGTTCCGAACAAGCTCCGCGGAAGTTCCGAAAGTTTGTCTGGGAGCTAGTCAGCATGTTCAAGACACTTGAAGAGAAGGAGAAGCCCTTTCGAAGACCACATGAATTGGTTTGAAACTGCTCAAAATCCATAGAAGAGAAAAGTTTATTTGTGCATACCCCAAAATGACAGTTAATTCCGCACCAACCTGTTACAATACTGCCCACGGGATGTCGGAAATCGACGGTTGCTCTGTTGAGTCACCGTCGCTTTGCCACAGCTTCCTTGGAGCTGCACAAATCAGAGCGAATTGGTCACCATTCTACCTGTATCAAGGAAGTCTTACAGGTGATTGCCGGAGTAAGCTCTTGTGTTAGTGGTTTCTTACAGGTTATCGATATATCGATTGTTGCCATGTAATGGTTCGGATTAGTAGTAGTGGAAACAGGCTTCATGAACTGAACCTGAAGCTGAAATTTCACTGTTCCTGTATCATAAAAGTGAAAAAATCAAGCATCTGAGAGCCAAGCCAGGGGTGGTAGTGAACCTACCGAAACTGTCAGTTAACAATGGACATTAACTGGCAGCTAACTCCCCTTCAACTATGAGTGCAGTAATTTTGCTGAAAACACCAAATTTCTATAAGTGTTTCTCAGAAGAACATTGGGAGCCTATGAACTCTGAAAGAGTTCCTGAAGTGCTATATCCCCGGCCAAAACGAGTATTTCCGAGAGTTACGACTTTTCAGCACTGCATAGTAGTTGCGGCAAGGCCTCCCGTTGGCCTTCATGTGGGCACTGTGGGCATGGCGCTTTTGTGGTGTCTCCCAGGTTCAATACTTGCCCAAGAAAACTTTCTTGCGGAATGCTCATTTCAATGAGAAAAGTCATTGGACGAATTCTTAAAAACATAACTGGACCGGTTAAGGATACCTTATGCGATACCAATACAAGATATAAAAGAAAACAAACGAAGCTGACCGAAAATCCCATGAGCGCTCCCAGCGGAGGCTGTCCAACACAGCACATATTACTAGTGTCATACATGCTACGCTTTCTTCCAGGATTAAACTACTGTGCTTTCACCGACATAGAAAATGACACTCGTCATTTCTTCTGGTTTCGCCTAGAACTAATCGCTGCCACATGGATAAGGATCACTTCCTTGGCGTCTTCTTTCAGCTTTCCTATCAAGATGCTGTCGGAGGATATGGTCCTTTGGGTGATTTATCTCTACTAATGCGAAGCGAAACACCTCTGTATCCTCATTAAGGAGACGAGGAACACCCTTCAAACATCACTAGACCAGCTGCATGTTGTCGCTGCCACTACTGGGGAGCAGACGAGCTCACCGTAACTGAATGTATATTATACGTGTGTTTCCCGTATTGTCCACGGCTCTGTCGTAGTAAACTAACAAATATGTATATAATCGTTCAAGACGTGACGAACATCCTCGCTTAGTATAAATTGCCCTCAAGCAAGCAAACTTTCCGTAAATGGTGTTTCTATCGCATGGAATGCCGTGATCCGAACTTTCTTCTCTATGTCGGCGCGTCGGTTAGCTTTTCCGAGTCCTAACATTCACGCATACGGTCCTCAGTGAGAAATTGAAGAGAAGTTGTCCAAGGAAGTGTTTGTATTCGTGATTTGTTTTTCTCTTTTCTACGTTTAATTCGAGATTTAGGTGAGTGGGGTAGCATGCATGCAAAAATACTCAAGCGTCTTCGTTAACTAACGTTTAACCTACAAATGAGTAAATACTCAAATAAAACTGTGAATCGCTTAACCCTATACTTTAAGGTTTTCTGTGGTGATGAGCCGGAGATCAAGCGAGGAAAACCACATCCCGATCCGTTCTTGGCTACAATGAATAGGTCACTTCACGTGTTCTTTCATTTCTTTCATTTCTTTCACACACTCAAGCAGTCAGTTAAAGCCGCAATGGCCGGGAGAGGGGTACGGAACAGGTACCCCCCACTACAGGTATGGGTCGACATTTTTTCGCATTTCCTTAGAAAACAAAAAAAACCTGTGTCAACATTTTGGCACCATTCCACTTATTCTCCGCAAAGGACCTGGAATTTTTTTTTGGACGATTAATTGCCCTACTGTTGCAGGGTTACGATAGGGTATACGTCAAGCATAGAGTGCCATTGTATCTTCTTAAGTTTTGTAAAGAATGATTACCTCGCAAACTTATAATGGTAGTCATACACATTTTGTACAGCGACCTCATTTTCACTGGGTGACCGGGATAGGCTATTATGGAAACTTGTAAGAAAATGGCAGTTTCGAGTTTCGAAAAAATTAGCAGTGGGTCATAACATGATGCAGACAGCTGTGGTCATCAATTGAAATCAAAACTTATACCCCATTATCAGTATTTGGTTGAACGAAAAGCCTTTTTTAAAAATTTGATTTGCGTTCTTGTTATCATAATTCTATTATACAGTGCGTTTCATAATTATAGGAAACCTCTCCAACTTTCGCACCCCGGCCTTTTCCGGAGACCGTGGAATTTTCCCCTAGTACCATTATGATCAGCACCTAAAATAACCTTGGTGCCCTACCTTCCTGCTCACAGCAGCAAACCAAAATTTTTAAAACTTCCGCTGCTTTTGCCTAAATCGCAGTCATGACACACCTTCGTGTTCTAACAGGTTGTGGAATCGGAACCTGTTCATTTTATGAGCTTCCATGGGCCACACTGATTCCACACAACCTGCCACTCCCACTTCCTGTGAGGATACATGGTGGTCCTACATTAAAAATACAGTTAGCATTGGCCACAGCTGGCTTTGCTAGGTGGCGATCCATAAAGGCAATACTCTACCGACATCGGGTTGTTGACACATTTCCTCAGGAAAACCTTCGATTCAGTTGCTCCAATTACTGGAAATTACTCTCAGGCACTTTCTAATGTCCGGCGCTTTCAAATCAGATCCATCCTCTGTCTGCTCGAGTCTCTGCTCGTCCCAAAATGGAACAGGAAGTGTCCATAGCTTCCCTTGTGATCAGTCATGAATTTGGAGGCTGCGTAAAAGAAATGGAGAATTTCGGCGATCAGAAAAGTTACTGGCGTGATAGCACGAGGTGGTGAAGATCTTCTCCAGTATAATCTCTTTACCAAAACACAGTCGCGTCTTTGGGCTCGATTCTATGTATACAGAAGCAGGGTAAAAGCAGAAAGAGAGTAGAATCTGATCGAATAGTGCCGGACATCAAAAAGTGCCAGAGAGTAATTTCCAGCAATTGGAGCAACTGATTCACAGGTCCCGCATAAGAAAATGCGGGAATAACCTTATATTGGACAGGCGTTGCCTTGTTGAGTCGCCACCTGTGGCCAATGTTAACTGTATTTTTAATGTAGGTCCAGAGTGCGTACTCGTCAGAAAATTTTGCATTGCCATCAGCAATGAGCGGCTGAAAAATTGAGATAGGCAAATTTGGATGCCCAACGCTTATCTCTGATGTTCACTGTCATGTATACCACCGTTCACGCCAGCTCACACTGATTTACTCACCATAAAAATCTCAAAAACGATGTAAGACTCTGTTGGAGTTGGGGCAGCACAGTGTTAAAAGCGCTATATTCTGTACCAGGAACCAAAATAGATGCTTTTGTGAGTAGGAAGTCCGCTCAACGAGACACTTTAGAGAATTAAACAATAAATGCCATTTTTAAAGTGAATATGACAATAAGAAACTCAATAAACATTATTCTAAGAGGAATTTCCAAAGTGATTATGATTATAAAAAGCGTATTATACGTTATTATGAGAGAAAGATGGAGTGCAGGGCAACAAGTAGTGGGAAAATAGGCAGAACTCACTGCTCTGTGATGTCTGACCTCGGGGGTTCTCGGATTTCCTGCCATGTTGCTCCGCACCCATCCGAGGCTTTTATCCAAGTTCGGGGGCATGTCGCACTCCCCGACTACATCCTCCGCAAGTCCTGATGGTTTTCGGGCTTAGATCGCACCCCACGACTACCTCCTCCGCATATCCCGAAGCAGGCGTCACCGCATGAACAATAAACTTCCTTAAGAAATGATAGCTATCGTCCTCCGCATGTCCTGACTTTTTGGTAATTATGAAACGCACTGTTTATCATATTTATTCAGGAACTTTCTCAACCAATCATGTAACAATCATGGTTAGCAGTGTCTACTGCAGTAGACTACTGCGGTAGACCGCAGTAGACTTTACTAAATCCGTCACTGCTTTCATCACTCTCACATTTGGGTTTCTGTGAGTTGAAGAAATTGAATGCTTCCAATCTTACACCACTCTTTTGAAAATCCCTGTTGTTGCTTTGTAAGCATCTAGAAAGCAGATCAGTTTGTGAGCTCGAAGTCAGGAGAATAGGAAATAGAGGAAACGGCCCAACAACCCAACTCCTTTTGTAAAGAAGTAGTAGTGGAATTGGAATGAAACATTGGTGGTTCAATGTTTTCTGTGACGTGGTTCAACCATCCGTAGTCGTCGCAGAAGCTCATTTCTCCGGACTCAGTGCGGATGGATCAGCGGAGTTCTGTGGAATGGCAACGGCCACCTAGATAATGCAAGTAGTGTTGGTGGCCTCAGCGCTCATCTACTCTGAAGTTTCTTCCCGTGGTGGAATCGCGGTAAGAGGGCCATCCGCGGTGGATACGCGGTTGTCCTCGATAAATCCGCACAAGTCCGCGGTGGAATAGCGGGAGTGACGTCACTCCCTCATTATGCCCGCAACTGGCCACGGTGGATTCACACATTCCCACGGTGGATCCGCAGTATCATTGTTTCCCACGGTGAATCTGGTACATTCCCACGGTGGATCAGCAGCAGAACTGGTAAGATACACCATGAGCATAAATACACCCACGTGTCGACACCTATGGCTTGGCGTATGAAGGGCAATTTATACTGGATGCGTGCGACTAACGCGCGTGCGTCTATATGATGAAGAATAGGGCACAGTCGCATTGCAGTCGCATCGCAGTCGCATCTCAGACGCACGTGTTTACGGCCTCGCGGCAGCCGCGCGTTGTTTTCATTGAGGATGTACATGCCGTGTTGACCGGTCTTCATCGAAAATCCCTTGCAAATGGATGCGTGCGACTGATGCGCGACTGACGCACGCACCTGGTATAAATTGCCCTTGAGAAGGCGAACTTCCAAGCATGCATTCGAGAAAGCAGCAGGGTTGAAATCCGGTGGTGTAGAAATGGTGAGAGGACGAAGTGGGAAGCCACAGGAAATTTGCATCTTCGATTCTCGGTTGGGCACGACACAGACTTATTATTAAGTTGTTGCGAAAGTTTCCAGCCGCTCACTTCGAAATCTTAATGTTTCCTCAGGATTGTTTTGGATCTTCCTATCTGAAACGTGTATAAAGGTTGGTCAATGGACTACTCACACCTTTCTTCTCCTGGCTATCGGTTGGGATTATGGCCGAAGAAATCGTCCTAGACTCGAAGCAGGTTCGACTCCTTCTGCTTTACGAATTCAGAAGAAACAGCAGTGCAAGAGATGCGACAAAAACATATGTGATGCGATAGGTCCCTCAACTGTCTCCTAAGATACGGCCAACGTTCGGTTTCGGAAGTTCAAAAATGGCGATTTTGCCTTGATGGATAGACCACGATCTGGTCGATCAGTTGAAGTCGATCAGGAGCGACTCCTAGAGCTAATTGAAGAGGATCCCCGCCGCGATACCCGTGAACTGGCAAAAGAACTCCGGTGTCCGGTGTCATTACAATACAGTGGCTGCGCAGCGCCGGAAAGACTTGGAACTACGGCGCATGGATACCTCACGATCTGAGTAGTCGCCAGCTCCATGTGCGCAGAGATGCATGCGTGAACCTTTTGCCTTCTCGTATGACTTTCACCTGGCTGGACTACTTGGTTACCGGTGATGAGAAGTGGGTCCTCTACGCAAACCACACGAGAAAGCGCCAATGGCTCGGACGCTGACCTGTGATCCCAACGCCGCAAACAGAACTACACCCTCAGAAAGTAATGCTCAGTGTTTGGTGGAACTGCAAAGGAATCATTCACTGGAAACAATTACCAACGAACCCTACTGTCTCCGCCAAAATCTACTGCAGGCAACAGGATTGCGTCGCTGCGGCACTTCGTGGGGAACAAGACAAGTTTACTTCTTACATGACAACGCTCGTCCACACATTGCGAAAGAGACCCAGCAAAAACTGCAGAGCTTAGGATGGCATATTCTGGCCGACCCACCGTATTCATAAGACCCAGCGCCCACAAACTACCATATTTTCTTGTCGTTATCCGATCATCCGATCACCTGAGAGACAGGAAGTTCGACGATTTGGAACAACTCAAAAGTGGCTTGGCGAGTTTTTCGCATCAAAATCTCAGAATTTCTATGCAAGCGGAATCCACAAGTTACCGGTTAAATGGCAAAATGTTGTAGATAATATTGGTTCTTATGTACATCAGTTCATATGTACATTAAATATCAGCTGTATTGAATAAAAAAATAAAATTGAAAAAAAAATCGAATAGTGGCGAGAAACCTTCGCGACAACCTAGTACTTTAGCCAAGCTGTTGCATGCAACATCCTACCAGGTAATGCTTGCTTTCGCTACACATACAGCGGTGGATCCGCACCTCCCCTCAGTAAATCCGCAATACCCCCGCGGTGGATTCACATATGCCCTCGGTGGCGAACCGAATCCACACCTCGGACGAACCGCGTATCCGTCTGGGTCGCCAAAACGGCGCAGACCCCACTCTTTTCCCATGCTCCCCTCCCGCCCACTTTCTGCGTCCGCCACTGAGATATATATATACTTAAACAAAAAATACACTTCAATACCGTGCAGGTCCCAACCCTCTTCCCAAAAAATTCTCAAAAATATTTTTTGAAAAATTAAGGACAGAACTGTTCCGCCGGCCTAGTAGAATAAAACTTATTCATTCAAGATTTCCCGAGAAACCAAGCGATCCATCGAAGGTCTTGGTTTTTGAAGATGCGCCAAATGGTGGTCGAGCGGCAGTGGCAGCTGGCATGAAGTGTGTGATGGTTCCTAATGAGCGGTGGCGTCAGGAAGCTATGAAAATTGGGTGTGTTCGTAAAAGGACTTTATCATCAATGTAAAAAGATTCCGTTAAAGGCAAGGGCCCACCTCACATTCTTGGTTGAGATAATGGCAGATTCTGCATCTCCTCGGCACTCTGAAGGCAGCGGTATAGGTAATTTGTCTCAAAACGGTGTTTAAACCCGTTTTCCGGGACGGGGTCTGTAACAGTTTGCCAACCCGAGTTGACGTGTGAAGCCGTTGATCCTATCGACTGAACACGCCGAGACTCGTTGGAGAGCGTTGCTGCCGTGGCAGGCGCCAGCACAGCGATCTATTTTTAGAGTTTTCTTTTTCTGTTTTTTTTTTTGTTTTGTTCCACCTCCGGTTTCCACAAATGTAGCCAATTTGAACCCTTCAAAAATGGGGCTTTCGTCGCTTTTGAGCTTGTTAATGTACATAACCGAGATTAACATGGCGAGAAGGTCTAGGATATGTATATGCTTCCAATGGGCGTAATGAGGTGGGCTCCTGCCTTCAACTTCTGTTCCGTAAATTTCTACATTGCAGTGTTACGCAAGTGCTGCATAGCCTCGAAGAATTTCGTCCAGAAGAATTTGGGCTCCCTCCTTTCGAATGAAATGCGATTCGAACAATATTTACCCTTGATAATTATCGAATGAAAAGTTTGTCATGGGATAGTCACATTAACGCTCCTACAATTATATATAGCTGTCTGGAGTGTCTACAAATCAAAATTGACAACCGGTTCTACAAGATCGTACTGAAAATGAATAGAAGTCATCAAATAATGAGCTCTACTAAAAATAATCGAGGTTATTCCTCGTTCAGATCAGGGCCTTCGAGAATGCGTCGAAGTAGTTCGTCTTTCGATATTGAATAGTCTGTGTCACCGGAGCTCACAGATGTAGTATCGCCTTCGCTCTCGTTTCCATCATCGCTAGAGTCGGAACTCGGAACTGGAAAACTTTGGTAATCTTCCGAAGACTGTAGATTAGCACTGCTCATACTTTTTACAGGAACAGGTTCCGTCTTCAGCTCCGCCACAATTTGACGATAGAGTGGGTCCTCGCACTGCTTCTCGTGAAATTCCAGTTCCACATCAGGTACGAAATGCCGCGAGTTCACATGACACATGAAAAGGAGGACATAAAGGGATTCGTAATGGAGGACACAGATGAATAGGGAGAACTCTCAATCACAATTTTTCACAAAGTAGCTCTAAGTACAAATGAGGTAAAAATTGCGCATGAATATATTCTCAATAACTGTTTTCAAAATTATGAGTATTTATTCTGAAGGCTTCTCATTCATGAAGTTCCGGGTGTACCAAAGATTGCGATAGTGGAGAATCAACCGCTCACCACGACACCCGAAGGAAGAGTGTGTGTTTGTGTTTGAAAAATTAAGTCCTGGGTGTTCATCTCTATTTTTCTTTGAGGACCTCAATTTTTCTCCCTCCCCGGTCAACCATTCGCCCTCGATCCTGCCACTGGCAGCTACGCACCCAGTAGTTACCCCTAGTGAACACGGGAATCTTTTCCACGTCTTGAGTACAATGAAATGACGTGTTGGGAGTAATTATGCGCTTGGCGTCCTTCTATAAAGTATACCTCACCTCAGAAGTAAAAAATTTTGGATTTGCCGTCCTCAACGCAGAAGTTTGCCTATATAAGGCGCTTTTTGGTGAATTCCCCCATCTTGGCTGGCTAACTACCTTTCCTAAAGGAGACTCCAGTGGAAGGGCTTCTGCTGCAAGTACTTCACCATTTCTCTGGACAGTTTAGAGTAGGAGGATCAAATGGGAATGAGAACAATGATGTCTATGAATTCTGTTGATGCTAAGGCAACCCAGCGTGTCACGTTGTAGGTGTAGCCATGCGTGCACGTAGGCCTCAAATACTGAAATCTTCCTTGCAATGGTTGTTAATTCTCATACAATGTGTGTACGGCGGTGGCATAGTTTTTAAAGTGGTTATACATAAAGCAGCGTTTTTTTTCGTTAATTTTCACAAGCCTACTGAAAAGTTAACTCTATAGTTAGCTTTGACTTTAAGAACACAAAACTTCTGAGAAGATTTCCACGTGAACGTTTTGATTTAGACAGTTATCGTCTCACATAAATAGCGATCAACTACCAGTGATCCCGCTTTATGCCGAAGATTCTTTTTGCCGAAGACTCACGAGAGATTTCAGTGGCAGAGGCCTGCACGCACGCACTGCGACACCTGCAACTTGGTACTCTGATTGCCTCCACATTCACATTATTCACTGACACCACTTTTCCCATTCCCGCGCGATCCTCCAACTTAACCCCTACAGAGAATTGCTAAAGTACGCACCTAAAATGAATTGCTCTCTATTGCTGGAGCATTCCAAGAGCAGAGCTAGAATCTGAGTGGTAGTGAGAGCAAAGCTCGCTAACAAACACCAACAGAAACACTAAGGTGATGTGGGACAGTGCCTTATTAGCAATTTCGGACCCGGTGAAAACCAGAAACAATGTCGTACCTGACCAGTTTTAGTTTCTGCCCATTCTGACGACAATATCTAAGGCGGCACACCCTTAGATGGTCTGCGAAAACAGCAGGATCAACGCGATGATTGAGATTGTAAGGACAGATGACTACACGTCCATCGAGTGGCGTAGAAGAATCAGCCATTGAAATGTCTCGGAATTGTTTGAATCGTTGATCTGATGTTGATAAGAAAAATACCTGATAGGTACACGTTTTCGAAGCGTGGGAACAGTTCAAAATATGTTGTATCGTGAACAGCTTATAGCTCGCGTCTAAACCGGTAGTGGCTGACGTTATATATGTGGGCAAGCGCCATGTTTGTAATTCTGTATCATGACTTTTAATAACGGGCTTAGTCTGTTTTCATGTCTGTCTGTATGCAAGTATGTATGTGTGTCAGACCGTTACGAAATTACAATTGGTCGGTGATCGTGATTGTGAGATCATATAAAGGCCTAGGAATGGGTGTGCTATGGTTGAGTGGGGTAGGGATGGGATCGAGGAGAAGGTTGGACAATGCGCAACGGGTCCGTGAATGGAGTCAATACAGAAGGGCTGCGCCGGCGGCCATAAGTGGGGGGACGGGTCCACCCTGTGATAAGGGTGCGCCGGCGCCCAAAAGTGAGGGGACGGGTCCAACACTGTGATGAGGCTTCGCCGGCACTCAAAATTGGGTACGACGAGTCCAACGCTGTGATAAGGGTGCGCCGGCGCCCAAAAGTGGTGGGACGGGTCCAACGCTGTGATAAGGCTCCGCCGGCACTCAAAAGTGGGGGCCGGGTCCAACGTTGTGGTAAGGCCTAAGCGGCTCCCAAAAGTGGGGAGACGGGTCCACCACTGTGATAAGGGTGCGCCGGCGCCCAGAAGTGGGGAAACTCATGACGATCCAGCGTTGTGATAACGGCGCCCGCGTCCAGAAAAGGAATTTCGTCACGGCCTGGGTAAACTTCTTCATGAACCATTTGCCCTGGCACCCGTTCCGGCTATTTCTTCTACCTATGTGACCTAGGTGCACGTTATTCCAATCCGTATTCCCCTCCTCATTCCAGTCCATTTGTATCTGAATCTACCCCACCCTTCACTCTGTTTTTATACATGGGCAGACCCTTATCACTTGAGTTTCCACAACAACCAGCTAAAGATAGATTATTTCAGAAGATCATTTCCACTGAATCGGCTACGTCCGGCCACTAGGGCTAATAAAAAGAAATCACTTCTCCCACGTGAAGGAAGGCTACCGCTCACAGGATCGAGAGCTTTCCAAAATTCGATGGACTTGGGAGGATACAGGATCTAATAAATCTGTCCACCTTTTTTTCTGCATCATATGCGGAGTATGCGAGCGCAGCGAGCATCAGTAGAAGTCTGGAAGTTCGGCGAAATCACTTCTCCCACGTGAAGGAAGGCTACCGCTCACAGGATCGAGAGCTTTCCAAAATTCGATGGACTTGGGAGGATACAGGATCTAATAAATCTGTCCACCTTTTTTTTCTGCATCATATGCGGAGTATGCGAGCGAGGCGAACATCAGTAGAAGTCTGGAAGTTCGGCGTTAGCCGGATTAGCCGGACGGCCAGACTGGTTATATAATGAAACAAGCGAGCGAAGCGAGCATCAGTAGAAGTCTGGAAGTTCGGCGTTAGCCGGACGGCCAGACTGGTAATATAATGAAACAAGCCGTCCGGCTAACGCCGGACTTCCGGACTTCTACTGATGCTCGCTTCGCTCGCATACTGTAAGTTGAAAGCAAATGCAAAAGTGTAAATGGATTGATGAAATCTGTATCCTACCACGCAGTTCTATCGCTGTTCTGAGAAGCCCTTGATCCCGTAGGTGGTAGCTTTCACCCATATGAACGGAGTTATGCCCTCCTATATGAGCGAATTTGTGGCCGTGAAGAATTGAGTGTAACCAATTCAGTGCAAATGCTATCTCGAAATGACTTAGGCTCAACTGGTTGTTGGTGTAATTCAAGTGATAAGGGTCCACCGGTGTATATAAGCGGAAAGGAGAGAGTGGTTCATTGAGACACAAACGAAATGGGAAGAGAACACGGATACGAAAGGAAACAATGTACATCTAGGTGATTTAGGTAGGAGGGTCCGCCGAAACAGGGTAAGCGTACCTCTCATGCAGAAATAGATCTGCCTAGCGAATTCCTATCACTCATCTAAGCCGGCACACCCTTATCACACCGTTGAACCCGATTCGAGGCGTTTTCCTACTTTTGGACGCCGTTGCACCCTTATCACACCGTTGGACTCGATTCCAGGTGTTTCCCCACTTTTGGATGCCGGCGCACCCTTATCACACGGTGGAACCCCTCTCCAGGCGTTTCCCCAATTTTGGACGATGACGCACTCCTTCTTCATCGACGGACCCGTTGCACATCGCTGGACCTTCTGTTCGACCATTTCTCTACCTCACAGCCACACCATACCCGTTCTTAGCCTCTTATAGGAGAAACAAATGAATATGAAGAATTTTTCTGTGTACATCTAAATCCAATTGAAGCCGCTAAATTGGTTCTCGGATGCTTCCAATTTGCTGCATTTCATCAAGGTGGCCTAGTTATGTGGTTGAAGTAGATGAAGAAAATCGATAAGGCTGCCTTCATTGTCAACGGATTTCTTAGCGCAACTAGGTACTCAAAAGCACAAACGAAAAGGAAGTAGAATGTTCACCACAGAGACATATCTCAACAAAAGAAAAAACTTATGGTTAAGTGTGAAGAGCCAACAAACTGAAATCCACACCATATTTGAAAATTTGAAAGTTATGGGAAAAAAGCAATCGTACGGTCTAACAATAACTGAAATCACGTAAATGGGGGAAGCAGATTAATGCAAAAATTCTCGAAAAGAGCGTGAAATGCAAACATTCTCTTTATAAAACTGACTGAACTGACTGATTACTGCAGAAAACAGCTGATTCGTTTAGCGCCACATCTCTTCCGCTGATACCCAGATAGAGGAAGTCTAACTTGTTATATCTTGGTAATTCTGATGCCTCCGGCGGTGCAACTTGCGCGGGATAACTGCGACTATCGTCCAGACTTCAAAACATCTAAAATTTCGGACATGAAGATTATCGTGGGTGCTGCCTTTGAGAACGTAGAAGTGTGATCTGCGAGAGAAGCACGTTTAAGAAGCTATTACCCAAGTGACATACAAGTTTAGCTCGGTCTCTGGTGTTCTATGCTTTAACTATCGCGACGCGATGCACAGTTCAGCTCCATGTGAGCTAAGCATTCCTGCATAGATGCTTCGTGCGGATAAGAAGTTCTTGCTCGCCGCAACCAAAACATAGATACGCACGAAGCATTTATGCCATTCTTACACGCCGCTATTTAACCATAGTTCGCCGCTAGGAATCTTTCATTGTATAAAGATGTATGCCATTTTTCTGTTTTTCTTTCTCGCACATATCATCAAAAAACGCTACTACCTTTTAGTATGTCATTTTTCCATGTGTCGCTCATGCTACGTTGCACATTTGACGCCACTATTTTTCCGTTGTTAACGCCGCTAACGCCACTATTTTTTCCGTGTTGTTTTTGTTACCAATCGGACAGATGGTTTAATTACCCGAGTTTGAGTTGAGGTAAAGATCGCGACGCTACGTGCGTGTTGTGTCACTGAACCACCGAGTCCACACGGCAACACAACGAACTAGAACATTTTTACTAACCACTAAAGATGGTAAAGCACTTTTCTACACAACTCCTATTTCGAGCTGCTATGGACCACATTGGCGAGCACGGCAGCACATCATTTCTAGCGCAACCAAGGGAAACGTCTCGGAATGCTTCACACTAACACGCTAATCTATACGTATCGAGAATGAAGATATGACATTTTATGAGGAGCTATGTTCTGGACACCGTATGTCTCAGGACTGATCGAACGCTGCAAGTTGCTTTCGTAAGGCAGAACAATTATGGCTAGCATTTGAGCAGACCATCCATAGGACCTGGATAGAGCAGTCGAAGACCGAGAAATTTCTACCTCAATGACGACCACGTTGCTCACAAGTGAGCCGCGTCTCTTTTCCCATGGTTCTTTTCGAAAGATCATTAAAGGCAGTGTCTCAGCTCATAAGCCGCATTCGAGATTCCCGTCTCAGTCGAACATATGCAAGCCGCTGAGCACAAAGATGTACTTTAAGTCTTGTGGAAACGTCAAAGCCCCATAATTTACGGGTTTCTTTGGCCGAGAATTTCGAATTTCTCGGCGAGAGGACGAGAGGGTTCATTCCGCAGCAAGAGCTTGATGAGGGTGCGACATGGCTTTTCAACACGGTGACGTTTGTTTGTTTGATGATAGCTGCTGTTGAACAGTTCATTTTAATGTGCAATCTCGGCTTCTCAGCTTTGCTTTTGCTAACTTCCTAGCAAGGAAACTCGTCCGCTCCCGTATCTAACTTTGCCTTAAAAATGGGGGTTTTTGAGGGTGTTTTCTGACATCACGCACATCGTTGCAATCACTGCCTCGAGCTGCGCCTGATTCTGTGGATATCTCGATACCCAACATGAGGTGAGACACTGCCTTTAAGCCTCGATGCTCTCATGATTTCCTTAGATAAGAACATTATAATTCCGCTAATTAAGTAGGACTGCAAAAATCAATGCCGGAAATTCCATAAATATTTCAGAGGAGAGAAAGAAGCCAGAATTTATGGGAACATGGAAAAGCGCGAGAAAGTAATCAATGGGTTTAAAAAAGCGTGATCTCCCTTCACCCATTTTTGGCTTAAATCTCACCATTCTTTTCAAGAACGATTTGTGCGAACCAACTGAATCCTCCGCTGCTTCGATTAAAAATTAGAGAAGACACGGTCATTGAGGTGAGCCCGAAAAGGAGAAGCAGAGCATCTCAGTAATTTTTTATTTTCTACCGTAATAAGTGAATAAATAAGTGTTATTGGAGAGGTAAAACTGTGGATTTGTGTCATTACATCTATTTCTTGAGCAGATTCAGACGTCGAGGTTTTCGCTCATTAGGAAACGTTCTTCTCGATCCGATATTGACGGAGAAGAAGAAGAGTAGTCGTCAGACGAACTCGTCGTTGAATCGCTGTCGCTGTCGTAGGATTCACTGCTGGTTGACGGTTCAACTGAATTTTTTCTTCAATTATCATCCATTATTTTCATCATTATTGGATGGATATGTAGGTAAAATTAAAACTTGTATTACTCAATTCGGCGTTAATTTTCCGGAAATACGCGTCGCCACAGTGCTTCTCGTGAAAAGGTAACTCTACGTCGGGTACAATATGGCGCCGGTCTACGCTACACCTGAAAAAAGTATGAGCTTTGTGCCATGAACACATGAAGAGCGAAGCGGCCAAGATTTCGCTCACCTTAATATTCTAATGTTTGGCGAGTTCTTCTTGAGGTATTCCATGCGACAAGATCTCAGATGACCAGGAAATGCAGCTGGAGAGACGTGGTGTGCTCGCGAGTATGGGCACACAATTAACGCTGCACAATCTCCCATGGAGCGAGTGTGCCTGGGGCAAGTCATGGGCTGGAAGCTGCTAGCGTCTTGTTTCCAAAGCGGTGGGGTCTCATCACTCAAGCACGACCCATGGATGGTGCAAACGTGCAAAAACTCACCTGTCAGTTCACTGTTAACGCTGTCGAATGATGCAAACTCATTGATTGGGACCATGTTGTTATTATGTTGTGAATTCAAACACGTTCATCAAACTGATTACAGATTTGTGGGAAATCCGTCAATCCCGTAAATCCTGAGAGATCACAGCATAAGATAGTAGGAAACAGCTGTTTTTGAGCGATTATAGGGCAGCTTGTACTAGATGTGTGCTTTAAAGGCAGGGGTCCACCTCATTTTCGTAGTTCAGCTAACAGCAGATTCTGCATCTACTCGGCGCGATGGTTCCAACGGTATACATAAATTGTCTCAGAATGGTCTATAAACCCGTCTTCCAGGACGGGGTCTGTAACAGTTTGCCAACCCGAGTTGACATGTGAAGCCGTTGATCTTATCGATTGGACACGCCAAGACTCGTTGACCGACGCGGCAGCCGTGGCAGGCAGCCAGCACAGCTTGGAGCGATCCGCCTCCGGGCTCCAAATTTTTATCCAGTTCGAGCCTTTCAAAAATGGGGATTTCGTCGCTTCTGTGCCTGTTGATGTACATCCCAGGGATCAACATGATGAGAAGGTCTAGGATATGTTGGTAAATCCAACAGGCAGAACGAGGTGGCCCTCTGCCTTTAAGTGCAGACGCGTTTATATGATGAAGAATAGTCCCAGTAGCAATCCTGACGCAGCTCCGACGTACGCGTTTGTGGCGTCGAATCAGCTCATAGGTGTTTTAATTAGGTGGTACATGCCGCTTCTAGCAGCCTTAAGGGAATATTCTCCGCAAGTACATGGATGTAGGTGTCTCACACACACCTGCCACACGCATCTAGTGTAATCTGCTCCATCTTTAGGATCCTCGAATAACGGCTCCGACAGCGAGAGGTCAAAAACAAACTGACGACTGATATTTAATCAATTTTGTGCAAACCCACGCATAATCCCAAATGGCAGTGGCGCACAAAAATGGGGGGGGGGGTGCACCTCCTCCTCACCCCGAGAATGGGCACCCGAATTTCCAAAATTACATTATAAAATCGATAAAAATCTCGCACCAATCTATTCTTAGTTGTTTGTTCAAAATATTATTTCCAAGCATTTATTATTGACCATTTATTATTTAGATTGATGTTTTCATTATTTATACTTACTGTGCAAGTCCCCAAAGCGGCAGAGACCCCACTTTTCTCCCAAGGTCCGCCCGCAAGAACTTTCTGCGTATGCCACTCCTAAATGGGCAAGCGGATAAGGATAACCCACACATCCTTGCCATGCCCACAGGTGAAGCCATGGAAGCATACTCGTAAATTGACATCGTACAGGGGTGCCTAACATCAAAACTTGTGCCAATCATGCACATCGCATGCACATTTCCTGGACACACCCTGTCCGCATCGATTCTAGCTGCACGAAGTTTGCGTGAAAATTGCATGGCGCGAAAACTTCTCTCAAATCTACGGTTCGGTTGTCTCATTTTCTCGCTTTGTGAGTGCAAATAAGGCGGTGGTCATTACATTAAGAAGAAGGCCGATATCTCTCCAATTCCTTCTTCATTTTGTGTGTAAATGGCTGAAACCCTTGGCAAATTGATCATGTTCGTGGTTGCTCCCGATAAGGCAAAAAAAGCTGATCCTGATGTTGGTGGACGAAGAAGCTGCGATAATTAACGACATCGGTTTGCAGAAGGGCTTGGGGCGACGAATGATTGCGAACAAAGCAGAACTGACCGCAATCAGCGCCCGGATATCAGAGCAAACAAAACGATTGGAGGCGACTTCGATCCACTCGAATCAGTGTGGAGAATTTATAGCAATGAAAAAACAAAGGTGTGAAGATCGCAATTTTTGTCGGGAAAAATCCATGTTGAGAAAAATCCCAACAATAAATTAGCATGTTTAGAAAAAAAAAACAAACATTAACTACATTACTGCGAGGTCTTTTCTACAAAATGCAGAAAGTGATTTCATGTTGCTGTTTGGCAAGTTGTTTCTGTGGACAATGCAGGGTTCAGAAGATATAACGCTGCTGTCAGCCTGTTAAAGCTACCCGTTTGATAATGGGCCACAATTGCCTTGTTTTGAGTGAAAGGTGCATTGCTCCTACTCCTTTTCGAACATTAACCTGAAACTTGTGGGAATCTCTGGGAAAGAGGTGCTCATATCCGCAGATTGTTTACATCTTGACGTCATTCTCAGGATGTCGAGATGCTAGTGCATGTCGCTCTGAACGCTTGATGATCTTATTTACAGATCTCATATCTGACATTACTTGTTCGCCAATTCAAACAGATGCATCACCGCTGGGCGCCAAGAGAAAGTTCGTTGGCATGATGTATTTATGTACATATAACTCGGTAATTATCTGGTATGTAATAAATTCTTCTGAAGTCTGTTTTGCTTGTACTCTACAGTCAAGAAAAGTGACAGCTGATGGAAGTCTATTCCGCGTCTATTCCGAAAATATTCAGTTGCGACAAGAAAACACTTTATACATCCAATCCCACCGGTTTTTTCCATTCTATCATAAAAATTAATTTATCTATCCACGTGTTCCTTCGTCGGAGCAAATAGGAAATGTTAGGGGAGGGACAACACAAATTGATGAAAATCAGACAACGTATCCTTGGCAGCCGGGAATCACCTGGATAAAGACATCCGGGAAAACGCTAGGAAATACATGTTTATAAAGCAGGGATGAATAGATTGTCGGTATCCGGTGAGCCATCTAGACGTTATCCGTAGATCTTGGCATATCCGTAGTGCGGACTGTTATCCGAGCTTTCAACAGCGGATATAGGTCCAGATTAGGCAGAAGTCGGTTGCTTTCAATCCTCTGCTTTCCTTCCAAAAACAGTCGTCACTCGTAGAAAAACATTTGTGCTGCGAATTCTAGCGCCTTTTCCATCAAGTCTCATCAGTGGTTTCAGATTCTTGGAATATGTTAGGGGAAGCTAGCTCAGATTTCTTGCTCAGGAAGAAAAATTCTTATTCTTGTTTTCCGTTTTGTCTTGGTGAGTAGTCTCCTGTACAATAACTCCATAGCAGTTATCCGTTATCGGGTGATTTTTGGCTATTCCGCTATCCGGACCGTTATATGAGTGTTCAAAAATCTCATGGCAGGTACATACTCGCGGATAAGTCTCCACTGGTTGGAAGACGACAAGATATCCGCCAGACCGGTCTTTCTTATTTAGACATTTTGGATACGGGTGCTGTGCTATCGCAGGGAGGAGGTTTTTTGCATGATAACTACGGGTTGGTGAATAAGTGCACACTGGTAATGTAGTCGTTAAAATAAGAATTTTTCAGTAACTTGTAAAAAAATTTTCAGGATGATTTTTTGGAAGTCCGCGTACACCACGAGCATCGAAGGTATATTTACCATGAAGACCATAGGAACTGACCAGGAAGTTAGCTAGGTTTCACTAATAAAGAGACGAACAGGGAGTAGTGGATTCCCCATAGTGCACTTTGCTGGTGATATATCGCACATATACATGGGAAAACACATACTACGGGGAATAATGCCTCTCAGCTGGTTTCGAGGATGTAGGAAAATCTGAAAATTCTCATTATTACCTAAATACGAATATATCTAAATAAAAGAGCGGTGAGGTATGGTTTGTACTCTTCACGTTCACTTCCTGGATGTGATTTGACAACACAGTAAAACCAGTGACACACAGGCATGCCCGCAGAAGTTACTACGATTTTCCTCTGCCGCTCTGGTAAAGCATAAACGCAAATAAAAATCGGACAACAAAGAAATGATAGCTCAACACAACAGCAAATTCCAACAGAAACAGGTTGTACGGCCAGCCTGAGCTGGAACTACTTCTTGTGTTACTTCTTTATGTATTCACTCGGTTCTTGCTTGCAAGATTCAGGTGATTCTTCAAAACGTACAACCCTGAAGTAAACACTGAGAAAACAAACGCTGTGAGCATACGAAAAACCTGCTAATGCGCAGACTTCAAAGAAAAAAGTGCAGAAAAACTGACGTTTTGCACACGTTCGGCAAACAATTTTCTGTACTCACAGATAGGTTGGAATGTTTTGAGACATTAGGTATTGGTGGATGTTTGAAGAAGGAGATCCTGAGAGAAGAAGCAACATTTTTCCCATGTTTTTTCTTTAGTCCTACTCTATTTGTTATAAACCAAGACCAGCTCCCGCAAGAGTCGAGGGACTTCCTCGTATTTACTTCTAAACGGTTTTTTTTGTGCAAAATTAGTCGTATATTAGTCCCACAAATTGCTCCCAGATGACCCAAAAACAAACCGGTCGCATAATGCGAAACCCATTATGCGTTTGTCTGAGCTTGCTGCTGTTATTCTGCTGAACTCCTATGACTTTACAAAAATGTAAATCAATGCTCTTAAACAGCAGTTGATAGAGGATAGGTGGTCAAGTACTTATTGTTATTCTTCCGGAACCATTGAAACACTATTCAGCTGCACAAATCTCCCTGGAGTTGCCATCTAATGCTTATCACTCCGATATTTTCCGAAGTTATGCATGAATTGCTCAGTTTCTGCACGGCTTTGTTAACCTTGAGGATTACATTCCTATGCTCCCTCGTTCAGAAAAAGAATTGAGAAAGTGCACGGGGTCATTACATCAAAAAGTTTCGAGGACTTCAAGTTGTTATAACAGATCAGATTAGTTCAGTTTATTGCACGTGAAACATACATGAAAGAGGGACAATAAAAACAGTTGGGTAAAATATAAAAAAAAAACGATGGAAGGTTTTCCATTTTTCTCGCAGAGTCAAAAACTTTCTTGCTCCACGATCTGTTTCGAGGACACTTCTATTTCATGACCTCTGCACTGCTATTCTGATCATTTTGTTCTTTTTTTACTGCTTCCTCTTCGATGTTACATGTTTAGCCCTTGAAAAGGACCTGCGACCATCACGTTCAACCATGGGATACATATTTGATGAAATTGGCTGTGATGAGGCAGAAAGGCAAAAATCAAGAGTGCGAGGCCCAGAAAATCCATAATTTTTGCTTCAACTACGTACCTACGTATCTACAACCACCTTACAATTCCCTTTTTTTCCTTCCACAACTTTTTTTTTGCTTTTCATTAATATCTACCAGTGTCGGACGCAGGCCTCCCTCCCTTCCCGACAATGAGTAGCCAAATTTTTGAAATTGCTTTGTAAAATTGGTGTAATTTTTAAAATTATTTCTATTGTTTATTTTCGTTAATAATTTTTTAATATGTATTACTAATTATTTAGCGTCAAAATCAATACTCTTAGTATCCTTATTATACCATATGGGTCCACGGAGTGGCGGAGTTGCCACTTTTTCTCCCCGCTCCCCATGGCTAGCAACTCCTGCGTCCAGGACTGCTAGTCACTGATTTATATCACTTACATAGCTTCTTATCACATTCTCCTTCACATCTGCATTACATTTACATTGAGATCTCATAAATAAGTGAACAAATCTAATTCTGAGTGTTTTTACTATCTTTTGAATGATATACGTGTTTGTTCGGGAGTGCATGTCCAAGTATGGGGTTGGGGAGTACGTTCGTGCGGTTTTTTTTTCAATTTTTTGAAGGTGATTGGAATATCGCTTGAAACACATACTTTATGGATCTTGTAGCTCTTGATGTGCTCTTTACATCTAACACAACCGCGTTCCACATTATCGCTTCACCTTGTTTTCTACCGCATGGAAAGTGATCATTCAAGTCGCCAGAAATGAACTTCCCGCATCCGACTAAAGTTCGACCTGAATCGTGGATAAAAAGTGGCGATGACACTTAAAAAGGAACCTCTACTGTTGGGAGGACAGCACAGAAGTGTTATACCTGTTTTAGGCAGGGCGAACTCGGAGTTGAATTTGCTTCTCGTTCTGGACACCCAGTTTTTGAGACATACGTAGAGGCGCTAAGATTGCTTTAAATGTAAGAAAAACTCTTCACTTGTGCTAACTCTTGCCAATGTGTGAGCCTAGCTAACGCATTCCGTGAAAAGCGCTTAAATGCTCTTTATGGGACGCTCACATTGGGTGTGCTCGATTTCTCTGTGGTAATTTCACCAAAAATGATTAGGAAGAATTTCGAATACCGAAGATTTCGACTAGCGCTGCCTCTACAGGTCTGTTGCAGTTATACACCACCTGTTTTGTTAAGTTCCTTATTCATTTCATAAACTATGATACAAGAGTTGTGGTTGCTACAAAATGAGTCGTCTCAAACAACGCTATATTCCGTAGACATGGAGGTCAGAAGCTGCCCTGTCCTTGCCAGCATTAATAGGAAAGTAGCAGCTTTGAAATACATTGAATGTGATTGACATTGTTCGTGAAATGTAGAGGTTCTGCCCATGAAATATGCCCATGAAAAACCGCACGAACTTATTCCTCAACCCAATAAATCATTTGTGTGACTGGCACTGTATTGTACCATTAACATGGTTCTTTTTTTCAGAAATTTCCAGTCGTTCCATTAGGTAATGCTATAAAAATGCGATGGAAACGAAAATAAAATGAAAACGAAGGCAGAACTGAAAGGAGCGACATGAATTTGCGCTACTTCGTGTTTTCTTGAAATGACTTCCCCTTTGTGCTTCAATGTGGTAGCCGTTTTGCATACTGAAGAAGTGCAGACAATTGCACTGTACTAATGGTCATTCACCCTGCATACCATAGTACCTTGAAAACATGTGGTCTATTTTTATTTCTCTGGTGACTGTACATCCGCTAATCTCATTTTTTTCTGTTGATTCATCTGGGAACCCTAATTATATGATCACTAAGTAGCTGCAGAATCTACCGATCCATTGACGCAGCTACTATAATTTGAATAGTATGAGTCAACCAGTGCGCGTGGGAGTGTTTGTTAGCTTCTACTAATCCCCATTAACAAACACTAACAGTAAGACGTCAAGCTTTGCTTGATGTTCTCAGCATTCTTCTGGTGAAAAAAGCACTGCACCCTCGGAAAACGTCGTCAGCAGGCGAAAAAGCGTCCAAGGATGGCTCTTCTTTCATGGGAATTGCACTCTTTGAGCTGGATTTCCACCCAGTTAGTGGCCCTGGGCGCTCCCCTTAAAAGTCGGCTAGTGGCCAACCACACCCTTGTACTCAACGCTCTGATATTGCCCATGAACTCCAGCTGCTTTGTGTGTACTTCACGGCTCTTAAGAGGCGAAAGCGTGAGAACCGTGGGTGCAAAAAACATCGGCGAACGATCGTGCGGTAAATGATCGGCGCAAGGATCATTGATCCCAGGGAAAAAGTACATAATTCATAACACAGTTTTACTTCTTGCTAGAGACCTGCCGTTAGATATCTCCCTGGAAAGTGTCTCCTATAGAATTTTGTGCGGAAATTTTCTTTGTTTACGAGACTCTGAGTAACTAATCCATTCACCGCAGCTGAATAACATTCCACTAAATCTTGGAACTAAGCCCGTATCATAATAGTAGCTCAAGGCTTCAGTGGCCGGCTTGTTTTTTCTCCAGCAAATATTTGATTTCTGGCACTTCTTCCTCGATCCTCCTTTTCGAGCCTCCACCCCTTCGCCTCGCCACCGCCGGCACCGCCCCAGTCGTCGTCTGCGCACCGTCATGAGACACATCGACCTCGCTCTGCTAATTCTGTCTACCGTAGCTCAGGTTAGTCTCATACTATTGATACCAGTACCTTTCGTTATTCCACTACCTCTGCCATAAACCATTTTTCATGTATCCTCATAGAGATCAAGGGCCCATTCCAACTAATACTGTTACAGGACTGCTAGGAAATATTCTATCATTCATCCTTCTGACGAGAGAATGGTTTCTCCCATTTTCCTCCGTTCCTTCTTGTACGAAAATTAAAGAGTTCAGACCAGCTTCTTTGAAAGCAGCCTACTCTGCAGTTGCTGCACTGATCCGGCTGAACAAACAGGTGTTAGAGCACTGGTTTCCTAATTCCTCACATCCTTTAATTTTTCTGGACAGTAAGATCCTGAGTTAGTGTTTTTAGCACAGGGAGTTTCATGTATCATAACGGTATACTCTATTGAATGAGCTCATTCTGTCTTCCTTTCACGTATTCGTGAAGCTTTTAACGAAGCTCACGGTCCTACAGCCGATCAGTCCCCGTGCTGCTGTAACAACGCAGCGCTGAGGGGGAGGTGCTACTTAGGAAAATGCGAGGATCGTTTTGACCTGCCACCTGCAGGAATTTCACTGCACAAAATGTGCATACAATTCACCTCCGTTCTCAATCGCTCTGACCCTTAGTGGGGAACCGGGTCAGCAAACCAAACCTTCCGGCCTGCCTATCTTAACATCATGTAATCTATTTGATAACCAACCATTCTAGCCATCATTGGTTTGCATTTTTAATGTTTCATGAATTCCAGCTCCAGTATGCCACAGTCGCTTAGACCTTCGCAGCCGTAGGCCACTAGGCATGATAGGATAAATGTGCTGGCGGCAATAGTGATCTCTACAGAACAATGACAGATTTTAACGTTACACAGTTGCAATTAAAATCATTTCGTTGCACTTTCCACAGGTTGGCCTGAATAGGGCTGCCATCATCTTTATGCCACCAGTTTTGCCTCATCAGGTCTCATGGCGCCTAAAAATTATTGAGTGAGCTGTTTTCGGTTCTTCGGCGCTAATGGTACGAATCAGAGCAGAAGTTTCTTCGCAGTAATTAATGTGATAACTACATTATTTTTCTCATTTCATAAGCCCTGCTAAATCGTGAAATATCGATGTTTGCCATATTTCTACATCATGTGAGAGTAGCTGATGCAGTCCGCAGTCTTTCAAATCAGAATGTCCCAGGTTAAATAGGGAGTATTCCAATCAGGGGAACAATAGGTGACAGCAGGTTTCGGATTCCCTTAGAGCTTCTAAGGACTGGCAAAATCTTGTATGCGCCTGTACTCTGTCTCTTTATTTTATTATAATTTTTCAAAATATTTGCTACTACTTAATAAAATCTGTAACTAGTTATCAGACAACCTCATTCTTTCGTTTCTCGACGAGGTCACTATTTTCTCCTACGCCCCGTCCACCCAGTCGACCCTCGTTCTCCAAAACCGTCGGTCGGTGACAATACTACGTCATAGCTTTGAAAATATGCATTCAAATATTCCTCATTTCAAAGTGCAAAGTGATCTTGCAAAGCATTAAAACAGAATTCAGAAGCAACACATGTACTTTTTTGGGTGTTGGCCTCACTGCAAGCAGTCTTCACATTCTGATTTTTGGATACTGATTTCACTTTCTATGACCAACCACATTTCTTTTCCCGCTTTGATGGCATGGTGGATCTGTCACCGCCGCTTTCTCTTTCTTTCAGCTATAATGCCAAATTTGAATCCTTTTCATTCCTCTGGTTCTTGACAGGGGACACAGCACAGGATCCTTGTCTATAAATGTCTGGAATATTTACCCTGTCATGTGTATTTATGCTAGTTTCATTTAGAAACAAAGTTTAAGCACTGTCATTCAAGATCGACCGAGCAAAAACATTGTGTCAAGAAATGGATAGGATAAAATAGCAGATCGCTTTGTGCAAAAGCAGATCTGCTGCTTAGAAATGCAAATAAAAGAAATCCAACCACGGAATCACAGTGGGTTGAACACTGCATACAAAAGAAGTTAGGGAAACCAGCTATCATATAGTGCACTGCAAGCTGGATTGGGGTTCCTTTACACATGTGTTGGTCCACGTGCAGGCGCCATCGTATTCCCTGTGCTGGGACTCATGGTCATTTCCAAGAATGGGCTGACCTACCCGCAGCCTGCAAATGAAAGAGTTTCTCATGCGGGAGCAATAAATTTTTATTCTGACAGTGTGAGATAGTGAGATTCCTTACAAAAAAGGTGCGAGTAGGAGTTGAGGATAAGATAGAAAGTAGGTGTTCACCTTTTCTTCCAACAAACTGGTCCATTCTAGAGTACCGGGTATGCCGCAATCTTACCGCAACCCTCCCGCTACTGTTTGAAGAAATTGAAACAGGAAGCAGGACTTTTGTACGAGATTAAGAGCGGAGATGCCAATGAAATGTGTGGATGCTCAGACGACTAGAGGGACAGACTGCATGTGCGTGCAGCGCGTGTTGCTGGCCGTCGAAATTTCAAATCTTCAGCAAATGATATCTGTGCAAAACCACTAAGAAAATTTTATTTTATTTAATTTTTGCACTTTGAAATACTAGTTCTAAATTCACATCAAATATAAGGAGAATTTCCCACCATTGTTCGCATGTTAAGGCAGATCGCGTGCGACGCCAATGTGGCTGCGTGCGGCAGCAGCCGCTCCGATGCGCTTGTTCACCAACGCAGAGTCAACAGATCTGTGCTTGTACTCCCTACAGGTTGGATGATTTCAGTGAAACTTTGTTGTATGCAACAGCAATAATAGATAATTGTTTTCGAAAAACTTTTGTGAGAAGACGACTAATTTTCCTCTGATCTTCGGATTTCGTTTTGGTTCGGAAATTTCAGTTTAATCTGGGATTGGCTGAGCAGAACTACTCAAGATGTTTTATTTTCAACTTACTTTTCTTTTTCCTTTCGCTTGTAGTGATTTCCACTGTAATTTAGTGCCCAGTGCGAATAGTAGCTAGAGAATTCCTACCTTTTACCCTCACTTAAGACAACATCCTACCTGTTGTAGCCCGTGCGGATGCTCCAGCAGCTCACTTTCCTGTTCTACACCCTGCCAACAGCAATGCACCTCCTCATGCCTGGCGTCTGCGCCACCCCTTCTGTGTCAGGCCACCTGCCAACGAACCTGCGACGTGGCTTGCAGGTATTTTGTTTTGTAGTTCCTATAGATACTCAGAAAACTAGCCCTTCTTCATTATACGCTATCCTATTTCATATTTTGACCTTTCCTGGGCCGATTTCAATGCAACATTTTCAGTAGCAAGCAGCTCGCTAATCCTGCACCGGTCTATCCCAGGTCAGCCACGGCTCCACTCAGAGTAGTCGTCAATCCTACTCCCGGACAGGGATGTTCAAACGACTGCAACAACAAAGTATGTAGTTCTCTATCCGTTCAATTATCTGCTATTTATTCCTCATTCATTCATTCATTCATTCATTCATTCATTCATTCATTCATTCATTCACGTCATTACTTATTCAATCAAATTGAATCAAATTGTGTACGTTTCAGTGCCGAGTTGCTTGTCTTTCTCTGCGGTTCAGCTTCTCACAGTGCTCTGACTCATGTCGTTCTTCCTGCGGACGAGTTTGCGACAAGACAACTGCCATTTCTAAGCCGGTTGGAGAAGCTGAATTTTGAGAAATTGCACTAAACATTGATTGGTTTTTGTTGAAGAACACGCTCAAATGCAATAAATCCTAGATGGAAGTCTACGTCGGTAGCAAACCAGCAACGAACTGCATGCCTACCTGCAGCCAGGCCTGTCAGACATCGTGCAATCCGACGATCTCAGCTCTGCAGTGCCAATCTGTGTGCGACTCGACATGCAGGGGATTGTGCCCCAATGCGACAACGCCCATGCCAACTTTGGTAACGCTCGAACCTACAACGTATGCGACGACGACGAGACCAATACCTATAGTGATAAATTTGCAGGTAAGTTGGGTAACCTCTGGTAACGTGTGCTAGGTGCGCAGTCTAAACAGCATAATGCTTCGAGTAGAATCGCTCGCAGCATCTTCTCTCAGTTGCTGCTATCATTCATCAGTTGCTGCGCAAGAACGAAAGCTTGAGCAGCAATTGAGGGGAGGCTGACAGCAGTTGAGAGCAGTTGCTAATAGGATTTCTACTCGATGCATTAGGCTGTTCGTGCTGCGTTTCTAGCTCACATCTATCACAGTTATGAGGAACCCTAGTTTCTCAGTTGCCAATTATCAAAGTTTTCAGTTTGCAATCGCATTAAATGTAAGCATACAACTGACCCTAGCAATGCGAGCAAACCTCTCTACCAACATCTCAGTCCCAAAGGTGACAGTTCGTCGTTGCTCTGGGCTGCATCACTAAGATTATCCCGCCTAGATGCATCAGTGACATTACCCAGGGTAAAAGCGTTGACGCCATTGTTTGGAGATGGGTGAACTACTATACCATACGTGACGTTGTTTACATCCAGCTGTTGCGCATGCGTAACCGTATCTTGGGTATGAGATTACCCACCCTTGCAATGATGCATCCGAGCTCTGAGGTATTCCATGAGTCCCTTCAGTAACCATAGAAATTTTTTATTGACCATAATTGCCGTTACTTTTCCAGAACCATCTCTGGAAAAACCATCATTCTTAGACGTCTCACACCGCATTTTCGAGTCCGTAAATGTATGCAATTGTGTTCGTACTACGTAATTGGCTTGATAACAACCACGATTAGTGGATTGTTCCCAAAAGAGAAAGGGTTGCATTAACCTTAGTGCTGTTTAAATTCTTGAAACAGTTTGTATGAAGCCAATGAAAATTTCCAACACTTAGAAAATCTTTTGCCTAGGTATGCTTTTCTATTCACGAGAACTGGCCCCCACTAAGGATAATATCCAAGACAGCTCGCTACTTCTGTAGAATATCCTATACAGTCTTCTTTAAGCCCCTTACCCTTGCGCTAATCGTGCAGTGTTGTTTCAAATTAGGTAGAAGCACTTAGTAAGAAACGCATTGTGCTGAGGATCATTCTTTGATCTACATACAATTTCTGGAATTTTTCATCTCAAAAAATTCTTCTCAAATTGCGCTTTTAGTCATGAAAAGTTCTGTCTTCTTCCAGACCACTCCTGCTCCACTCCCTCAGCCTCAACAACAGACACAGGAGCCGTTGAAAATTAACATCAAGGTAGGTAAAGACTTTACGCTCGACTGGAAAGATAGGAACTACATAAGAAAAAAATTGCTTGGTTGGATTGGAATCCAACTGAACAATACCACTAGTGTAACCTCGAGTGTGATTAGTAATTAGAATTTCGGAGAGTTCACAACAACAAGTACTCAGTCAATAAAACTTAATAAACGAAATAATGGATCCGTAACTTATTTCGAAACTTGCGTAGACTACATATTGTGAACGCGCTGATGAGATACCACAAATTATGTGGATGTCTGTAGTAAGATGAGAGGCAAGGAAAAGGGTGCGATCCTGCAACGCCTCTTTTTCGAAACACAGAATTGCACGCCAGATTTTGTCCCTCTTTTTTTTCCTTCGGGAGACCACAATTTTTCGGCGCTTCCAAACAATATATTCCACTACTTCATAATATTGCGCTTCATATTTCAGAACGTTCTATCCCATGTCATCATTTTTTAGCTTTCTATTGCAGATATGTGGTTCTCGGCTCTGTTTCAGAGCAAAGCTCGCAGTTGCCCTGAGCTTTTCTGAAGAAACACAGTTCTGACTTTTCAGCTCATTCCACCAACCTACCTGAATCCCCAGTCACCACCGGGTCCTCCCAGCACGCCGTCACCATTCCTGCAATGTCTGCGTCAGTGCGACATCGGGTGTCAGCAGAGCTGTCGTCAACGGGCCCCTCCTCCGACTGAAGGTTGCGATGCGAGTTGTGTTAACACATGCAACTATGTAAGTATTTCACTAGCTCAAAGGCTTCATTGGATTGCTGTCTGTCCAAAGGCCGCTATTCCAGGTCTGCGCCCCTTCGCAAAAACCAGCGCAAATGACTGCAAATGATGTGTCAACATATCCAGTTCGGTTGGATCCACAGCAAAGGCAAGTGGCTGTCAATGCTTTATCTTTATCTTTATTGAGACGTGTAACTCATACACGTATGGAACAACGAACCAATACCATCCAAGGTAACAATAACGTGCAAACAGCCGACAACTGAATATGAAAAACAGAAAGAAAGAAAATTGACCTATAAGATTGACAAGTAAAAAAAATGGAAAACAGATAAAAACTATAACAAATTCTAACAAATAGATCGCTGGTCAGAAACATGAGCTGCAAGTCTTCTGAATTTACTAAGCGTCATTTCTAGTACATTCCTTTGGAGTAGCGAATTAAATGTAGCTGCCGTTCTATGTGAGAAAAATTTGGACCTAATCATACTTTTGGCAGCGGGGAGCCTAATCTTCAGCGAGCTTCCTCTGGTTTTAGAAGAATACAATTCGAAGAAGTCATAAGAATTTATATCTGCATGACCTGTCAAGATTTTGTAGGCCATGACAAGGTCAAACTTCTTCCTCCTGCTAGCAAGGCTAGGCAATGAAATTTGTACGCGTCTCTGTTCTCCATCAGGAATTTCGGAATAAGATAGACCAGTAGTTCGCATAAAAAGCTTGCGCGTGAAATTATTTTGTATGCTTTCTAATGCCATTATATCTTTCTTTTTATATGGAGATATGACAGTAGTCCCACACTCGACAATGGGGCGCACATACATTTTGTAAGCCTTTAAAAGAACTGCAGGATTATTCGTTCGCAATGCCTTGAACAGATTGTAAGTGCGAAACATCGCCTTAGAGATAAGATTTCGATAGTGAGTCGTAAATTGAAGCTTTTCAGAAAATGTGAAACCTAGATCTCTTACTTCTGAAGCTTTCGAGAGCGTATGACCGTCCAAAAAATAGGAGGCTTCGATTTTTCTCGCTCCTAATGATATAACTTCAGTTTTTTCTGGAGCTAGGGGGAGGCCCCAATATGCAGACCACTCCTTAACTCGATTAATTGCTTCCTGCAGGATTCCCTTGTCTCTGGTATCCTCAATAATCTTATATATTTTCACATCATCAGCATACATTACGCAGGAGACACCATGATCAGACAGGATTGTAGGAAGATCAAAAGCATAAATAATAAACAAGATGGGCGACAGAACCCCACCCTGCGGCACACCGCTACATACCGGAAAGACATCGGAATAGTCATTATTTACACGCACTTGATAGGTGCGATTGGTCAAGAAGCTATGAATCCAAGCTACAATGCGAGTATGAATTCCTACTGCTCTTAGCCTAGCTAGCAACTTCTTTGTGGGAACCCTATCGAATGCCTTCGAAAAATCAAAGTAAACTACATCAACTTGTTGGTTTTGGTCGACCGCCCTCGTCCAATCATTCATAGAGGAAAGGAGGGCAGTCTCAATAGACCTGCCCTTGCAAAAACCGTGCTGATTTTTTGGGATAATGCCATGGAAATCAAGATGCCTCACAATGTGCTCCTTCATAATTTTTTCAAACGTTCTTGCAAAAATAGAGGTTATACTAACCGGACGGTAATTTCTGAAATCACTGAGAGGAGGTTTTTTAGGTATAGGAGAAACAAGCGCATGTTTCCATCTGCCAGGAACCTCACCTCTCATAAAAGAAAGATTAAATATGAATTCCAGAGGCTGAGATATTTCCAAAAGTATTTTCTTAATGAAGAAAACCGGTATAAAATCAGGCGTCACCGAGAAGGAGCAGGGCCATTTAGAGATAATATCGACAATTTTGTCCCTATGAAACCAAAGGGAACACTGCATCTCTGGGAAGCAGAGTAACTGTGGATAGCATGAACTCATATCCTCATTGAAGGCTTTTTGAAACTCTCTGGCAAAAAGGTTTGCTTTCTCACTGTTACTGGACACTAACGCACCGTTCTCATCAATAAGTGAGGCAATATCATGCTTATCTTTAAGGCGTGTACTTATGTACCTAAAAAGACCACTTTTGTTCCTCGAAATTACAAGTCTTTTTTCAACATGTAAGTAGTATTTGGCCAACGATTTCTCAACCTTAGCATTGTACTTAAGATAAGACAACCATGCCTCCTGGTTCTTTCTGGAGACAGCTGTAGACCAAAGAGTTTCTCTGTACGAGATCATTTTAGTTAGGTAATTAGGCAGCTTTAACTGGATTTTTGCAGTTCTTCGTAGTGGAACAAAAATTGCAGTGACATGATGGAGAATGGCCAGAAACGCTTCATACATTTCATGAACAGACATCAGACACATAAAACATCCAAGCCAATCAATGCTCGCTAGGTAGCTACGTATGGCTATATAATCCGCAGACTTGTAATCTCTGACCATCGCAGTATCATGGTTTTCGATTCTCACGTTAAGACAAAAATTGACGGTTGCATGGTCAGAGCTACCAATGGGTGCGGTAAGTTCAATATTTCTAATCAACTGAGGACTGTCACAAAAAATGAGGTCAAGAATAGAGTTTCCCCTAGTTGGGGACCTGACAAATTGAGATCATGAGCCCTGCACATGTCAGCAAAAAGTGTGGCGGAATTATTTTTATCGCTGGAAGGATTGACCCAGTTAATACCCGGAAGATTAAAATCACCCAAAAGAATAGTTGAACCTCCATGAGCACAGAAATCACTGATGCATTTGCAAAGACCTGAGAAATTTGACGTGCTGCAGTTTGGCACTCTGTATACCACAATAAAGCGAACAAACTGATTTGCTAGGTTGACATCGCAAACTAGGATTTCATGCGAATCTTTCACGGATTCCTGGAATATAACTGCTGATGCCAAAGTTTTTCTCAACAAGAGAACAACCCCGCCTCCCCTTTTATGCAATCTGTCGCATCTGAAGGATGTATAGTACGATGAAGCTATGCCAAGCAGTGGCGCGAGCTCGTTCTTAGTATTAAGCCATGATGCTTCCATATATGGAACTCAAACTTGGACTTGTCAAATCAAAACATGAAGCAGTGACACTTTCACTTGGCTAGAGACCCAGTGGACCAACATTTAGTTTTTTCAACTATTTGCAAACAGTTCAGGTGCTCGTCCGAATGTCAATCGGTATGCCAACTGGCCTGCACAAGTCGTTCACCGTCGGACAAATGTGTAGACTCCTGCATCCCACAGTGTGATCGAGCATGTTCGTCGCCACAGGTATCATCATAGAAATTCGCTTATATGTAGTAGTATCTGTTCTTGTGAATAAGCAACAACTTCAATGGAACTTTGAAGGACTTCGGTATTGTGTTTGCGAAAACCTGGGGCTTAGTGCACTAGTTTTTGAACGAATGTTGTAGAAGGGTTATGTATTACAACCATAGCATTAAGCAGAGTGAACTACTCCATTGTATTTCTGCGTTAACTTGGCGGAAGGAAGTTTTTGCCTCGGAGTTAAAGGGATATGAAACGTTGCACTTGTAAAGGGCGGTGCGACCGAGCTTCTCAATTGGCTAGTTAAATGACCAATCACAAGGCTAGGTCGCATCCCCTTTGCAGTTATTTCAGAATTGCTTATCCTAATCCAGATGTCATATGGGTAAAATGCTGCAACCATATCGCATCTGTGAAATGATCATAATAATAGACATCGATTACTTATATGTATAGAAATGTGAAGTACCACTATTTTGTGCTGCTCGATGTGAACTGATCGCTGTACGAAACGCCAACTGACCGAGCGTAAGGGGTGTGCACAGAATAGTGAGAGAGCGGGAAAAAGGCAATCTATACTAGCTGCGTACGTCAGTCGCGCGATAGACGCACGCATCCATTTGCGAAAGATTTTCCATAAAGACTGCTTGACGCGGCATGTACCTCCTTAATGAAAAGAACGCACGGCCGCAAACGCGTGCGTCTGAGAAGCGTCAGCGATGGGACTGGCAGTATATATACTTCATCATATAGATGCATGCGCGTCAAACGCACGCATGATGCATAAGTTGCCCCGAAAAGAGAGGGAGAGAGTGAAAACACGACAGTTTATGCTTTGTTCACCGTGCCGCGCTACTATTGTCTCAGGGGGCTATTCCTCAGAGGTCGTTAAAAAATTGGATTTATGTTCAAATTGTTTCTGCTCTTTCATCACACCGGCATAATTAATATCTAGCCTTACGTGCGAAGAGTTCGACTGATTTCTTTACATCTCCATCGAACAGCTTCGTCCAATCGCAAAAGAGATCTTTTCCACAGCAGTTCTATCCTTCCCGCTTCTGATATTCTTGTGACGTTGATAGTGATGATATGAGGAGAATCAGTCGACTGCTTTGGCATACGGTACACGCTCGCCAAATGCGTATTGGACCGGTCCTTGCAAACTGGTTGTGGTAGGCTGTGGTGGAGGGAGCGGCTGGAGAGGTCCGACCGCCCTCGGTCCCACATAGTGCAAAACTGTAATTATGTTCAACTTGTTGAAAGCGAATCATTGTGAAATACTAATATGTAGAAACGAGGAGGAGCCAATAGTAAATAACACAAAACCTCTCTCTACCTTATAAGGCAATCTTGGAGAAATTTGCCTATTCCCAAGAGCGGGAGCGAGGTGGGGGGTGGGAGGGGGAGGAGGAGCTCCTAATGGAGTCCACTACTGTTTTCTACCTATTAAAATGCGGGAAAAATACCATATTACTGTAATCAGCCGACCTGCTGCCATGCATAGCAGATTACCCCATAACAACTAATTGTGCACAGTCCGAATAGTTTTTGTTTCAGGTCCAGAAGAACTCGGCCGACCTGTTTGCTCAGAGCCCCACCCTAGCCACCGCTGCAGCGGAATTCGCGACCTCGCCATCGCCTACGAACGTCACCACCACAACTCCACCACTGAAGATAAACATAGTGCTGGAGCCAGACGCAACGACGACGCCGACGTTACAGTAGGTTGTAACGTGTAAGACTACGGTACTCGATCTGCTTTAGCACTAACCATCTGCTTCACCTCAAGCCATGCCATGCATGCAACTATGGGTAGAAGCATTCAGGTTCTCGAAAATCGACGCTGAGGAGTGCTCGAAGGCGTGTGGAGCGGCTTGCGCTCGACAATGCCACGGCAACGCCAATGTTTACTGTGCTACTGTCTGTAAAACTCAATGTATCAAGGAAATATGCCCAAAACATCAATAACGGTGATATTGAAAATTCTATTCGATATATCTACTCAATGTTCGCTGTTCTTTCAAACTCTCCAATATAGCTTTACCATTGTTTCTTGCATTTCACTCGACTGTTGCTTTGAGTCTTTTTGTACATTTTGTTTTCTCGCAATATTTATTCGCCATGTTCTATTTCGATGCTGATTTTCTGGCTCGGCACAATCTATATAAAGGTGCTTCATGAAGTGGTTTTTTATAAATGCGAAGAGCTGGCTGGTGTCTGGTGTCACTCAATCTTTTTTTGAGAGGTGCCATTCCTTGGATGTATGTACGTATATAGCAATAAATCTCCCGGACAACACTGGCACCAACTTAATCACAGTGGAGAAGGCTTGGTTGACTCGGAGAGGGGATGGAACCGTCGGGCGTGGACCTAGCAGTAGCACCTTCTACGGAATTTTTGATTGGTAGAGTAGACTGATAGCATGAAATATTGAATAACAATTATGAAGCAACTCCAATATGAAACGTTTCAGAAGATTTTATGGAGTATAGAATTTTTCGCATCCCTATCGTAATACTACATGTCAGGGCAAAATCAATGGGTATGACTGCACATCAAACTGTTCCTTTTTTTTGGAATCGGAGCGTTCAGCATCGGAGGACTCCAGCACGAGCGGTGCGGTCACCATGTATAAGTTAATAAGGTATTCTATGTATACCCACAATCAGACAAAGGAAGGAAGGGCCGCAGCAGAAAACTGGGAAAATCAACAGGTGACCTGCGGTTCTTCCAGTTCTCTTCTACGTTTCTTTCGACTTTCTACCATACCTCCGAATAGCCACAGCTGTCTCCCGAATAGCAACGGGGATGCGCTTGCCAATTCCACAGAAACGTGCTGCACAACCGGTTTACTCTCGATTTACCACCACACGGTGGTACCCACACGCAGAAATGACGACCTCAATGAAGGTCAGTGGTTTCATAGTCGGATACTCAGAACCCCAAAAACAACTTTCTGATCGCATCTGAAACTTGCTTCCTCAAAAGCTTGTCGACAAGTTGTTTTCACACTTCCTTGCCGACAAGTTGTTCGCCCGAAAAGCTTGTCGACAACTTGTTTTCACTGCTTCGTTGTTGAAAACAAGTTGTCGACAAGCTTTTCGGGCGGACAACTTGTCGGCAAGGAAGTGTGAAAACAACTTGTCAACAAGCTTTTGGAAAAGCAAGTTTAGGATGCGATCAGAAACTTGTTTTAGGGGTTCTGAGTATACCAATGAAATCAGTTTCCCACCTCATGCTTGGAGGCGCTGAATTTTTGTTGGAAGGAACAAAAACGAGCTCCGCATTTAAAAAGGGTGTGATAACTTTCACTCTCATTCTGCTGCGGTGCTTCCGACTTTCTGCTGCGTGTCCTTCCGGATCTTTTTACCTCCGCGTCTCTCGCTTCTTATCCACATACTCGGGATCTCTTTCTGCTGAGGTCCCTCCGATACCTTGTCTGTGAACCAACCGTGCTTTACAGGGCCAGTGGAAGCACGTACTTCCCGCGCATCACAAATGTTTAGGGCAGCAGCCGCCCAGATCTTCGTGCTTGAGATTTTGCTGGACTTCGTTGTTTTGACAGACCTAGAACTCATGCAGAACGATGAGCAGAGCAATTCACACTAGATGCTTTCGGCACCTGCGTCAGCATAATGAAGTATGGGCGCAGTGGTAGCAGGCCGGCGCTCCTCTGACGCGAGTCAGTCACATGCATTCGGCTATTCGATGCGAACGCGTAGTATTTTCACTCAGGATCTACAGGTCGCGCTGGGCTGGTGATCATCAAAAATCCTTCACGAATAGGTGCTTGCTTCTGACGCGCGACTGACACATGCATGTAGTGCAAATTTCCTGAAATTGCGCGTGATACACAAGGAATCCACGAAATCGCGATACTGCTCCGCGCGGCTACCCACGTCTAATCTTGACAATAGCGGGTCTCGCCACGCGGAAGTCAAGCACGCTTGCGTAAGTAACCGGTCTTGGGTAAGCTGGCACGTCGTCAATAAGTGAACACGTGCAAATGCCGGCGTGTTCGTAATAGTCATTTGAATTTGTTGGCGAGACATTATGCGGGATAACGTGTTCATTTTATTCCTACAACTAGTTGAAGGTTTAGTCATTAACGGTGTCGACACGGATGGCGCAGTCGGTAAGGCAGCTCTCTCAAACACCAAAATTCGACAAATTCTCAAACACAGAGATTTGAGCGGGCGCTGCCTTTGAAACGACCACAGAAACGTGTACTGGAAAGTGCGTTCGAGCAGTGCTACGGTCACCCTCCCCCCTGAATGGAGAATACAGTCATAACTATAGTTCTATAGGATCTTTCTGCTATGCAATGAAATGCGTCGTGTGTCTCGTGTCTCTTATTCTAAAGTGCTGCCGTTTTTTGTACATGGCACTTGGAAGGACATGACAAAATCAGCTGATCAGCGTTGGCGAAATCGCGTTAGACAGGGGCAGCGTCGCTGATGCATTGCGCTTGACTCGACATTTCGTGCTCCGTCGCCAAATATTCGCGCCAATCGCCTCTCTCGAGCTCTTCACATTCCCATAATGCAGCAACGTGCATTTCACCAGCATTCCAGTCCGGCTTCATGTCGACGCGTTTTGTTCCGGCTTTCACACCACCAAACTCTGATGTAATCAAAAAATTCATCGACAAAGTGGCTTCGGTCGAAAAGCTGCTGGTGCTCACTGGCGCGGGATTGTCAACTGAATCGGGTATGACTTTTGCTTTTGTACTTTCTTTTTTTGATTGTTTACAAAGTTTTGCATTCCGTTTCTTGTCTCTTTCATTTCTTTGGTAGAATTATCTGTACGCTACCACAAGTTTGTTTAGCTCGTACAGGTATACCTGCCATCATTTTTCTTATTTCTTGTCCTCCGCTTTCTTTCTTATTTTGGTATTATGGGGTTTCCCATATCACGTATTTTCTTACTTGCTTCTTTCCTCAGCTTCATTAATCTCAGGTATTCCTGACTATCGATCCGAAAAAGTAGGACTCTATGAACGATCGAACCATCGTCCCATCACTATCCAAGAGTTCATGGCTACAGAATCAGCCAGGAAAAGGTTGTTTTTTGAAAAAGTTGAAAAGGAAAATTCTCTCAAACCACCCGTATCATTTGAATGTGGTATCTGTACAAATTCAGATACTGGTCGCGCAACTTTCTGGCCTGGCCAAATTTCTCTAGCGCTAAATGTAATGCTGCCCATCGTGCAATAGCTTCATGGGAACGTTCAAGCAAGTTTGTGTGGCTGATCACGCAGAATGTGGATGGTTTACACACTAAGTGAGTTCCTACATATTTTTAGTGAGATGTGAAACCTTTCAAAAATGTTTGAAACCGTTCACTAGGAACTAGTCGTGGTCTGCCTGGAAGCGGTAGGACTTGTGGTGAAGAAGTATAAGGGATACCAGTGCGGTGGAATAGGCCTGCGCGCACGTACCGCTTCACATGCGTGTTCAAAAACTGTGATTGTCTGCGCTTACACATGTTCCACTAATATCACTGTTATCATCCCTGACTTAGCTTGTTCTGCAGCGTGTGTGAGCGGGTACAAATCCCTGGAGTGTCCCATACTTCTAAGGCAGGCGGGTAAGGGAATTGTGCGTAGTGAACTTTTTCATATTTTACACTTAGTTATTCCATTTGTGATTGCGGCTGGACAATAAATGTCATAAAATCTTGTTAAGGGCTGGATCCGAGATGGTATCCGAATTACATGGTTGTGGACGTCGAGTCAAATGTATTAAATGTGGTGATATAACAAGCAGGTGTGCTTCGTTGCGTGAATCTGTTAATTTCCTCCCTTATAAGAACACTTGAACAGTAGTTTAAGCATTCTTTCTAGTACAGGGAGTCACTCCAGCCAATTATGGAGGAGCTTAACGCGGAGTGGATGAAAGTGAATATAGCCGGGGAAATCGCTCCCGATGGTGATGTTGAATTAGCAGACGGAGCCCATGAGGTGAGTAGAGCATTTTCGTTAGTTTTCGTCCAATTATTTCTTGTTCTTTTGTTTTACCACAAATTTTTCTTGCTCTCGTATTAGCAGCAAGGCAGCTTTAGCGGCATGGAGAGGGTTGCGACACCTCATCGTAACTTAGAGGATAAAGTGGTTGGTGTTGGTGTTCCATTTTGGGGTGCCTTGCTTATCCGACTACTGTCCAGGATAGCACTGGTTCTTGATTACGAACATAGCCTATGCACTGACCTAGACGAGCTACCTTATGTGCAGATTCAGCGCTTTCTTCTTTCTTATAAATATGGTACCAGTCATCCGACTTTGGGGGATATGAGACTCGTCTGATATGAGCTCGCGTTTATCGAGCGACCAATCATCAGTGTGAGAACAGCGCTTATTGCCACTGTTCGCGCTCAATGGTAAATTAAAAGTCAAAAGGATAAAGTGGTCGGTGTTAATCAGTCCTGTTTGTGGGATGCACCACGCATTCTACTTCATCTAAGAATTGCATTGAATGCGTGTGTACCCTATACAGTGAATAACGGAGGTATCCGATATAACAGTTCAGTACTTCATCATTCGATATTCCTCTGGTACCCAATTCACCGACCTTGTAGGGAACGAAGGCTTGGTAGGATCGAACCATTGGGGCGATCATGTCAAAAGCGCTTCTTACATTTTTTCAGATGCCCGTGATGTGTGGTACGTGTCAGGGTTCTTTACATCCTGTCACGTACCACAAATGTTATAATGTCCTAACGGTAATCTTCCATACTAACCCGTTACATAACACTTGTCAGGAATGACAGGACCAGAGTAGCGTACCAAACCCAGTATGCCAGCGAAAGCACCGGAATTTATCCAAGATGACCGTGATTGCACATCATTTTTTGAAGTTGTTAGCATGAGCATTCATTTTATTTTCTAATTAACAAATGAATTATGTTGCTCTCCCAGTTTTTCAAAATCCAGCACCTGCTTTAGTCATTCGTTCTTCCAACTTGCCAAAAATGTGGTGGTATCCTGAAAACTGATGTTGTTTTCTTCGGCGACAACATTCCACGTGACGTTTATGACTGGTGCGCTGATAAGGTATGCTTTTCTTGATGTTCCATAACTTTTTTTTAATGATCCAAATACTTACATTCTTATTTGAGGGAACTCTCGTCGTTTCGTGCGCTTACAATTAGAGTTGCTTTTGTTTATGCAAAGCAAATTGATTACCGAATGCATTGAAAAAGTTTTTTTTTCAGCTGGAAGAGTGTACCGGTTTGCTTGTTTTGGGCTCTTCCCTCACAGTCATGTCCGGATACCGCTTTGCATGGTACGCTAAACTGGAGGGGAAGCCGGTATACATTGTGAATATTGGGCCGACCCGAGCCGATAGCTTTGCAGATATGAAGATTAGTGCACCAGTCACTGAAGTTGTAACTAAGATGTAAAAAGTAGACGCCAATTATAGGGGTGACGTGTAAAAATAGCTCGAATTGTATTGTAAATTGTATAGAAACAATTTGTCTTCTCAGGCTAGTCCCGGTTAGTGTGGTGTTAATATGTGACGTCTAGTGTTATCGGTCACTCGAATAAAGCGTGTATGTTCAGAATTGTAGATGGAAGGCCAATTACTTCGGGATCTGCGCAGTGTCTTAGCCGTGATAACAGGTCTTGTTTGGGGAACCATGGCCAGAAACTATTCAGATATAGACTTTCCGTTTAGATTTTGAGGTGCTTGGAATTGTTATATTGAAATGCCGTTCAGCCATTCACTCGTCACACTTGTGGGCCGCTCTTGGGCATTTTCGAGAGGTATTACAAAAATGCCAAGAAACGGCCAGCTGTTGAAGGACCACCTCCTCTCATCCTCCGTGTGAAACTGAAAAATTGCTAACGTCATAGAAAAAACCTTACTCGCCATGAATGTAATCAATCTTACTATCTGACAGGTGTTTCTTGTAGGAGAGCAGCGTAGGTCAGCTCATCTAGGACATTGGTATCATACACTGCTCTTCAGTAATTGAGCAAATCAAGCATACAACAGCCCGGTTGAGCTGATTTCTGCACTTAAATTTATTTATCTTGTGTATCTGAGAAAGAGAAAAAAATCAAAAGCCTCCCACTGTATATAGAATGCCGGTCGATCCCCCTTGCATTACTGAGTTTCGCCCATCAGATCTGCCACGCACCACCACATACTCACGCGGCAAGTTTCAGGGTGTTGTGGTTGTAGGGTGTTGACGGCATTGATGTTTTGCTTATATTTTTTTTTTGTCCAGAGTGAGAACAAGGACGCAAAGACGAATAGTAGGAAACGTAGGAAAAACTTTGATATTGGTGACATCGGACGACAACAACACCTAGCACTTCTGCCGCGCTCCATAGGTGGTGTGCGCCGCGGACGATTATATAGCGCTCTAAATTCACGAAGTCATTTCATTAGGTTGAGGAAATGAAAAACTCCCGAGCAAAAAGAACATCATTTACAAGGACATGGACAAGCTGAGGAAGCTGTCATCGCACGCTGGTTACGAAGATATGATCCAGTAAGGCTCTGCATAATATTGCAACAAGAGTAATAGTTGCAACAGCTCCATCCAATTGGTAATCTCTTCCTTGGTCGGTTACCCTTCGCTTCCCCCGCCCAAGAAACACTTGTTCCCCCCAAAGAAATAGGCGCGCATCGGAACAATGGCACATCTACTCTTTAGTTTCTTCAAATTTCTGTACTTTTCCTCTTCTAAGGAATACATGATCCATAATGGGAAGCAAAGCTCCTTCTGATAGTGTCACCCCTTAGATAAGCAGTAATCTTTTGGAGGACCTCGAAATCCATCCCTAGAAAGCGATCGATAGATTGATTGGCACCCGCGATTTTGGTTCAGTTGCCCACGTTCGAGGTTATTTTCAAGAATTCGCTTGTTGCACTGATGTAGTTCAGTGACATACGTAGCACGCATACGATCCACCTACGACTTTTCCGTTTGAAGCTGTATAATATGCAGAAAAAAGCTACAGTCGTTTTCTATTTTTCTTCAAATCAAATGTTGAGGACTACTTAACCCATATGTTATTGGAAGTACCATGATTTGCTATTTGAAATGAACAGATGCACAACTCAAACACAGTTGAGCTGTTTGAAAAAGAAGGCAACACTTATTAATATTTGCTCAACAAATATAATACTTTAACCATTAATTCTGCTTACGTAAACATGCTATCAACGGGAAATGTCACATGGCTGATTTTATCGTCATTCTTGGCAGGTCACACAGTTTCCGTTTCTGTGAAAATCTCCGAGACAATTCATCAAGTGAGACACTGCCTTTAGAGGTCTCAGTGACGAACTCCTTACCTTTCAGATCCCATTTAGCATGATGTCCAAGTGATCGCATTCTTTAGCTCGAGCAAACGCAGCTGACTTGGATGAGCCTACGAAAGATCCCCGTCGGGTCCTCGGTAGTATAGTGGTGAGTATCCGCGTCTGTCACATGCGAGACCCGGGTTCAATTCCCGGCCGGGGAGAACATTTTGCATTTGGTCTCTTTTCCACTAATGTGGAGCAGAATAACGAAGTACCTAAAAGTTTATGCGCAAAAGAGCTTTTTTTAAAATACATATCTCCTTCCAACCACACATTCATGAACTGTTGGCATTTTAAAATTGCATTTATTATCATGCAGGGGCGCAGTAAGCAATCGGTGTAAGTAGCAAGTGCTAATGCATTGGCTTTACAGCATATGTATACTGCGGAATGATTTTGATGATTGGGAATGTGTTAACTCCGTATGCTATGCACACACAGTTCTGTGCCACTTTCCTTATAAGGATTTCGAAGAGCTTTGTTTTTTTTTTCGATCGTAGTTGGCCATAACGAATCATCATACAATTGTTCATGGCGCTGAAATACTTACAACATTACATACTTCTCGAAGTTCCGCTGTAATTCTTTTTCTCCAACTAGTGGCCCCGCGTGCTTTTTATGTGCCACGTCTCATCGTATGTTGATGATGTTGCTGTTAAAATTCCACTAGAATGTTTACAGCCATCTTTAGTTAAGTGTTAATCAATATTAATAACTCGGAGTAACAACCACTTGTGATGTCCACCCTTCTGAATAATTCGGACGGAACTGAACAGATTCAAAGCCCATCAAACATATACATAATATGCTACAGTCTACAATATTTGAGCTCTAGCAAGCCCGCAATAGACAGGCATATTAGCGTAGGATAATAATGTTTAGCTATGATACGCAAATAAAGATAACAATATTGCTAGCAGAAATCAAGAAAAATCCGTAGCCTTACAGCCGTGTTCCACTCATACCCGTACCCGAAGAAACTGAAGCATTGCGGAAGTCGGCCAGCTCCGTTCGAATGCACTATACAGGAGAACACTCCTCCTGGAGAATCCAACTATGTGATGGTGTTAATGCTCCATGGGATGTCCATGAGAGACCGTCTTAGGTGGACTCACTGTCCCGCCAGGATCGCTCAAACCAGGGGTGGTATGCACGAAAGTTCCGGCCCAGGAAGGCTTTCGCGCGAAGACCCGGAACGGAAATTCCGCTCCCGGAGGTTGCGGAGGTTCCCGCGACAAAGCCTTCCAGCCGGAACCTTCAGGCACGAATGATCGGTACCTCACTGTTGTTTACTACCGGGGTGTTTTGATTGAATGTACGCGAAATCACTTCATTTTAACTTGTGATTTAAACGTGTAATGAACTGTTTGCGGTCGTTAATACCTCATAACAAAGCAGAAGAATCTCGATTTAGGCCAATCTATCCTATAATGCTGCGCCAGTCGTGCCTCAGACGCAGACAACTATTTGTAGAGGTTTTTCCACGGAGATTGGCCAACGTCGCATACTCCTCTTCAATGAAAACACCGCGCCAACACCGTGAATGGTCGCCATGCAGTAAACGAGCGCACCTGACTTGCGTCTAAGCTGCATCAAGGTTGCAGTTGGACCGATCCTTCGCATTATAAGCGCGTCGAACAAACACATCTGTATATATAAACGTGAAAGTTTGTGTGTGTGTATGTGTGTGTGTGTGTATGTGTGTGTGTGTGTGTGTGTGTGTGTGTTTTTGCGTTTGCGTGTTTGTGTGTCCCGAATAGAAATCGCGGAGGATGAACCGATCGGGACCAAATTTTGCAGGTAGACTCTCCACTGGCCGGCGGAGATTATAGGCTACATTGCACCTTGGATTATCGATTGGTTTATCGATTGTTTTATTGATTTTTCGCTCTTCTTGACCAGGGACCAGCGAGAACATGCCTACTGGGGTATCTGAATGCGCTGAACACGAATATGCCAACCATTTCGCGCCAATTTATCGATTTATTGATTTTATTGATTTTTCGCTCTTCTTGATCATGGGGTGGTAAAGAAATGTCTACTAGGGTTTCTCAACACGCTGAATAAGAATGACGACCATTTTGCACGAAATATTGATTTATTGATTTTATCGATTTTTCCCCATTTTCGCTCGGGGACGGACAAAGACATGTCTTCTTGTGTTTCTCAATGCGCTGAATAGGAGTATGACAAACATTTTGCATGAAATATCGGTCTTTCGATTTTATTGGTTTTTGGCTCTTCCGCCCAATGGAGCGGTGAAGACATCTCTCCTGTGGTTCCTTGATATGCTGAGTATGAATATGACAACCAATTTGTACGAATACGTCGATTCAATGTTACCGAAATAGCTTTGCTAACTTTTCGCCCACAAGTCGATGGGAAACGTCACCTGTGCTTCGCTAACATGCTGATCACCAAAATTATGGGATTTTAATGAATTTGTCGATGATAGTAATTGGCCTCAGCAGTATGATTTAGCCAAGGTAATAAAACACCCGAGCGAAGCCGGGTACGGCAGCTAGTCTGTTATAAATTGCCCTTTCCAAATAGACAGGCGTACTGACAAGGACTTATACACCGAAGGCGGTGCAGGTTGTGTACAGGAAATGACTAAAGACTCTGGACAACATAATCTGTATATAAATATAAAGGTGAAAGTTAGCTTGTGTATGTGTTTGTGTGTCAGTATTTGTGTATGTCCTGAATAGAAAGCTCAGAGGATAATCCGTCTGGACCAAATTTTACACGCAGATCTCTCAGGGGTCGAGGGAGGTTATTGGCTACTACACACTCGAGACTATCGATGAGATTGTCGAGTTTGTAACGTTCTTCAATATACTGAGCACGAATGTGACTACTATTTTCAATGACGGTATTGATTTATTGATTTTATCGATTTTCCACAGCTATTGCTTAGAGGTCAGTAAGGACATGCCCGCAGAGGTCGATGCGCTGAACGTAATATCAGAGAGTGTACATTCGCAGTACTACTACAGTTTTTACAATTTATGGCAAACCAATCTTACATTGGGCTAAATAACTCTTTTTGATGCTTTTTCCATTGTCATTTTTTTCAATGATCACTATCTTTTTCCATGAATCATTTCACTTCTCTTTAACTGTTGGATGAGATATGAGAACTCATTCCCAAAACCACGAATAAGGGATACTCGCTGGATGTAAATTCTGTAATGGTTCAAGAAGTTCATAAATGTTCTGACTAGGTTAGTAGGCATCGCCGGAAAAAGATTGAAAACATCTTTGAATGAATTTATTATTGATTCTCGTAGGTTGGGGTGTTGTGTTCGTTCACTAATTACTACATCGAAAGTGGATAGTTTAAAAGAGTGAGTTCAGCAATGAGTCATTGATTTTGCTTTCTTTCCATTTTGTGTTCGAAATTGCTGGAGTCTGATCTGAAACACGTACTCAGAGCTAGTTGAGAACCTGGTTATTTTTCTGAGAAGTCTAATTTTGCCACACATCACAAGCACATTCCATTCATCAGGCATTAGATATCTACAGAGTTCCTTATTAGTTTGGTTCTTATTACTTTAGTTTTTTATCATCAAAATTTCTTATGTTTTGCATTGTCGTGTAAGTAAAAAGGAAGTGAAAGTATGTCCAGAACAAGAGGCTAAGCTGTAAATCCAGATAAAGATTAGGATACAGCTCTACTCCGTACCAGCTCATCTTTGTGCTGGTACGATCGGAAGCTCTCAGGAACCTCATCTGGAAGCTAGTTCCCGGCCCGGTACCTATTACCTTCCGAAAATTCGTGACGATGTCGCGGGAAGCTCTTAGGAAGCTGGCTGGAACCTGTGGAGCATCCGAATAGAATGGCCGGAAGCTCACAGGAGCACAGTCGGAATGAACTTCGGAACCCTGCAAATGTAAACAGACCGCTTACAATATCGCGCTCGAACTCCAGGAAACTGTCGGGTACCTATCGGAACGTTCGGAACTTTCGTGCATACCACCCCAGATGCTGTCTTCTGGTAGTACAGAAGATTCTCGTGATCAACATGTCGTGACATTCGTGAGACATGTTCATGAACTTCCTATAATAAAGCGTGTACTCTCGCTGATGTCGCGACATAGTTGGCAGCTCAGTCCAATGACTTTCTCACGAATGTGCTCGCGATCCACGTTCATGAGCTCGTGGTCATAAGGCGCAGACAGCCAAAATTAGGGGAAATAGTGTGCGATTCAACGAGCTGCGATGTCGCGAACCCGAAAGGAGTTCGTCCAGTTCGTTGACAACGGTCAGGCTTCTGCACAGGACTCTGGTCAAGATCAAAACGAAGTTCTTTGAAACAGAGCAGACTTACGCAGCTCTCAAACCTTCGTCCACATCGCTTGTTTTGTCCAGTTGCAAGCTCGACATACAGTTCGATATAAAGACACAAAATGACTGGATTTCCAGATAGCCAAACCATATTGAGCACCCTTTGATCTTTTGAGAAGATCTGCGAAGTAGATGATGAACAAGCCGTAAAAAGAATTCACAAAAAAGGATATTCTTTTTTCAGCGCATAGGACAACTAAGTAGCGGCTGAAATGAGCGAGAAATCACAAAGAGAACACGAAACATGCGGAGCGGAAGTTTCAAATACAACTGACACGAGGGACCTGTTCATTACTGCTTGAATTGCGTGTCTCGGCACGAATTTCAAAAAAGGATTTTTGCGAAATGAGGAGGGATTAGAAACACCCGTGAAGATCAGGCTTCCTAGGATGATTCAAAATTTGCAGTGGAAGAGAAGAGAAGATGTACTGTGACTGTCTGAAAAACCGCACCAAACTTATGCACCTAGGTGGAAATATATGTCGAGAAGGCCTCAGACCTTCTCGAAGGTCATCTTTGACAGTTTTCCATTCAATGAGGTGGCATAAGCAAAGCTAGTTCCACATCCAGATTTGTCATAAAGTGGATACGCGTACTGCCATGGTTTTGCTGGTTGAAGTGAACTGGGATCGAACTCGGCTAACACAGTAGTGCTTTTTATGGGCAATCAGGCTAACTCACGCTAACTGCTGAGCACATGTTTTTCCTGCCGAAGGGTTCAGCAGAGACACATTGATTCGCGGGACGCGCATCGATGTCGCGAGATTCTTGCGACATGCGTGCAGATGTCGCGAATAGAGTTTTGACCGAATCGAATAAAATTCGAATTTTTATTCGAACATTCGAATATTCGAAAATTCGAATATTCGGTTCTGAATTATTCGAAAATTCGAACATTCGAATATTCGAAAATTCGATGGTGCCGCAATATTCGAAAATTCGAACATTCGAATATTCGACGGGCGATTATTCGAATTTCTCAAGAAAAAAAAGTTGACTGAGAAACTGCTCTCTGCTGTTGAAGGATGCAGCGCCACACTGCAGCAGCGGTCCCGGCGCGAAAACACAGCCTCCACTCTAGCGCTCCTTTCTTCCTATCCCTGGAACCCTAGAATGTTCCAGAAGTGCCTCGATCCCATACCAGCTTCTCATTTGATTTTTTTTGTCATTTCTTCGGATTTGTTCTTTTTAATCATTCCCAATTTGATTACTGGCTTAATTATGCGTCTGGTCACGTGTTTCGGTTGAATTTTCCAAGTTGACACGATAACTTGCTCTACAAAAAGCTTCTATTGCAGAGTCGACGCCATTTCTCCGAGTAAGCGCCGTAATTGCTCAAGTTCTAGTGAGAAGGTGCGTTCATTTTTTCTCAGTTTTGTGAACTACAGTGATTTGATATTAGCGCCAGTCAGCTGGAGAAATCCTGTAGATCCATGTAAATTGGATGGGTTGCTACTGTACTTCAGCGGCCCTAAGACTATCGGCCTCAAACCCAAAATTATGGATTTCTCTGAAAACAAGGGTATATCGAGGTGCCGATCTCAAATAGCATACTCATTTCGCCTGGTAATATCGATTTTATCGATTTTTTTCAAGCCTGACTCATTTTTCAGATCTCTTCTCTGAAACAATGCACGGAGAGGTTTTCGAAGTTGCTGAAAACGAATATAATAGTCTTTTCCATTGTAATCATGATTTGGCTGTCTTCTCTGAATTTGTCCCTGTGGGTGGTGTTGTTCCAGACTTTCCTGGAGGGTTCGTCATGAAGTCTACCTTTTCATACTGAATGCTTATTTTGTAATTAGCCTCCTTTGCACCCTCACGAACTGCAGCAAAATTTTTAGGAAGGTCCGAGAAGTGAGCCATGCTTCAAAAAAAAAAAGAGATTGACTCAATAAGATCGATATTATCCTGCAAAATTAATATGATATTCTTAATCAGCTCCTTCATCATCATGCACTACCCCTGTATGCAAGTTTTTTAAGTAAATCCATGTTCCAGAGTTCGAGGTCGGTAGTTGGGCCGCTGAGAAACAATATTACCTTTGAAAGATCTGTTTCATGAAGTAATATTGAAAATTACATCCTTTTCTGCAGCCTCCACTATCGTGGATGAATGTTCTGAAATCTACAGCTAGCAAGCCCAGCTGCCTGGCGCTTGTGTTCGTGTGCATATGAATGATCTTTACGTCTCCAGCTTCCTTCAAAATAACCAACTCTATGTCCATCTTTTAACACGTACAAACCATGAAATCGTTCATAATTCCTGAGTTCGTATCCTCTATTTTCAATGATTCATTGGATATCTGAAATTTCCTCCGCCATATCCCGATTTTTCCGGGCTCAGAAAGACGGAAAAAATGTATTGAACACCTTCAAAAAATTCTGGAGGAAAGATGCTTGATATCTGCAGTTTTTTCAATGACATCTACTCCCGCATCTATGACGACGCATATTTCGCCCCTTAGCTGTTTGAACGCTACTTAATTGCTATCCATTTTGTTGGAAAAGTGGTAAAATGGTTCCAGTATTGCCACCATCGCATGATTTTTCTCAACATTTGAAGGCATCACGAAACATTCTCTATGCAGTTCGGCGTACTAGCCAGGAAAAATCGCCTTTAGAAGCTCCGTCTATAATTTCGTTCTCAATGAAGCTTGAGAATATCTCCTCTGGCAAAAACTTCAACAATTTCTTGGGGAAAGATAAAGATGAATACAGATGAATATAAATATAGATGAATACCTTGATCGCATTTTTCAGTTAGATGAAGAATCTATTCAAAAAACTCAAAACCTCTTATTTGGTAGCCTTAACGATCTGTCGCAATGCGGCTTTTAAAGAGAAAATTTAACCCATTGACGACAGCGCCCTTTTCAAGCTTTTCCACCATTCTCAAGCTCTAATTCTTATTTCTGCTCTGAAAGTTCTATAAAAATTCCGACATCAATTCTTTACGCTAATTTGGAAGTGTTTTTGTGTTACCATCTAGGAAAACCTTTGAGATTACAAAGGTTAAATGATCTTTTAAACCAAACCACACGGAAATAGCGCATCCTGCCGGTGAGCCACACTCAGGGTCAAGCGTGATGTTGCTAAAAATTCGACCCCGAAGCGACCACCCTTGTAGACGAGGGCAATGCGACCTCTCTCCAGAACATTTAATTTTTTTACGTTTCAATTATTGAAATTCAACAACTTTCAAAATATGCGGAAGACATTTTTTGAATTCAATTAATTTTTCAAGTTAATTTTCCACCTTTCAACTTTCAGTTTTCATTTTTGAATTTCAAGTTCTATCAGTGAAAAAACCAGTCAGTTGTCGCACATGATTATGCCGCACACCTACACACTTATTATAAGCAAGAGTGACGCAGAAATCGCATTCATGTTCAAACAGGTCCAGGGTTCGATCCCCGCTGAAGGCTAATTTTTGCACAAAGGAAAAATGCATATGGAGCAGTCAGACGTCAAATACCTATGTGTATGAACAAAAACAAATTGTCAGGACTTCTTTCTGAGACGTGAATATCGCGCTTGAGTGGTGTTCTTGCACTCAGAATTAGAATTGTACTCGTGCAGATGTATGCTTGTTTGTCACGAATTTAAAAAGGGTTGACATGTGACCCGGGAAAATTTCTCAAGTTGTTCTGCTATCAGGAAGATTTGCGCTTTCTGACGCACATCTTTATGTTTTAAGAAATTTGGCTTATTAGGGTTAAATTCGGATGGAAATTCGTTGGTCAAAACATGGGAAAATGGCTATTTTCACCAACGGTTTACCATCGCTTTACCAACGGAATAAAACTCGTCTCAGGTAAAGTTGAGAGCTGAAATTTTGTGAGAGTATAGAGCTCGACCTCCCTTTTCGGAATCATACCTAGGTTTGTGTCAGCCTTGAAGAGTGTGGTGCTGATCTGAGGCGAATAACTTTGCAGTTGCATCATATGGGAGAATAGATCCATACTTTACAATAGAGGAAGATTAGCTCTTTTTTACACATACAAAAGTTTTTCACAGGACCTTTCAATTTCTTCAGAAATTGAGTGTCAACATACTTCAAATTTAACAAACTTTGAGATCACGTCTTATGTGGTGTTATCAAGATAAAAAAAGTTCTATCGGACGAAAATCCATGAGATTTTGCATGCTCATAAGGATTAATTCTGGAAAATTGCCCCCATAGCTTTGGAGCACCATGTGGTGTTCAGAGGTCCTAGGACGCCATCCACGAAATTGTATTTTGAGCTACATATTCACTGGCCCCTAGGAGTCGATTTACAGCCAAAACAAGTGCTCGTTATTATTACGAGTTGCATCTCATTGCAAAACGATACTGATGTCAAGTGTCTCTCCTTTATTAAGAAAGAGTAGTGGATGAGTTAGTAGTTTTTCGAATCGCCTTCGTTACAGATGAGCGCCGTTTGGAAACTCTTCAAAAAAGCATTTGATGAAAATGGATCTGAAATCGCAGTCTGCTCTTTGTGCCCAAAGTCACTGAAGGTTCCGAAATCAAAAACGACGACAAATTCACTCAAACATTTACAAGAGTGTCACGAAGGCGAGTTAGCATCAGTCAACGAGGCCAAGCGAAAGCAGCCGAGTTCAGTACAAGACTTCCCTTCACAAAGGAATCTACACCAAACGTTTCACCCGAAGCTGAATGCCACAACAAAGGCAAGGATCGACAAAAAACTAGCTCTCCTAGTCGCGAACACTTCGCTTCCACTACGGATCACCACTCTTTCCTGGTTCAAAGACTTTGCCAGCTCTCTCAATTCCGGCTATAGTCCACCGTGTCCGAGAACCTTAATGTCGACGATGGAAGGTTTGGTCAAAGAAATTGACGAAGAACATGGAAGATTGGTTACTGATGCAAATGCCAAGGTTGCAATAACTGCCGACTGTTGGAGTTCACAGAATCTGAGCTGTTCTCTTCTTGTAATAACCGCCCACGTTCTGTCGCCGAATTTCGCGGACAGAGAAAACATAGTACTTGACTGCATTCCGCTGGATGGCAGCAGGTGAGTTTCAAATGGAATGAACAACTCTTCTGTTTAGTTTGGGCTAACCTAGTTATTGCAGTCACACTGGAGAATTCATCTCCGAGAAGATCATGGAAGTGCTCAGAAAATTCGAGATCAGTGAAAAAATTCAATGTTTTGTTGCTGATGGGGCGTCGATGATGAAGAAGGCGGCTTTTTTGATTGATGTCCCATAGTTAGTTGTTGTCACTTCGTAGTCCACTAAGTTGATTCAATGCAAATCTGGTAATTTTAGTCTACATTGCTGCGCCCACCTTGTGAATCTTGCTGTACAAGCTAGTCTTGACACGGAACCGGCGGCCCGTCTGCTTAGGAGATTGAAAACGGTGGTCACAAAGCTCAATAAAAGCGTGAAATATCGGAATTGTTACAAAAAGTTGTTCTTTTTGCTTAATTCAAGACGCTCTTTGGATTCTTGGAAAATCATAGTCTTCCCATCAAAATCCCCTTCCGTGACTGTCCCACTAGATGGGGATCGACTTTCACAATGATATGTGACATTCTTAATAGCGTGAGTTAGCGGCTATTCTAAAGAAATCGCTTCTAAACTGTTCACGACTAAATTGGTGATTTAGTTGCCGGCCTTTGAGGAGCTCTTGACTGCTTTGGAAATGGACCCATTCGAAGAAGAGGAGGCTCGATTCCTTAGGGCAATGAAAACGTTCTTGGAGCCGTTTAGCCACATGACCAAACAAGTTAGCTCAACTTTCACAATTTTTCAACAAAATGCAAGAAACTTAACATTTCATTGTTAAGGTGTGCAGCCAGCGTGCAACGTGTTCAATGCACATCGCGGTAGGACAAACATTGATTAAGAAAACAGAGAGATCGACTCAGTCTACACCTTCTTATTGTTGCGAGCTGCTACATATTCGCACTTAGAACTTTAGGAATTGCGCAAGCGCACGCAGGGCGGCAAAAATGTTTGGCGGAGCTCTGCTCGCCAAAGCGACTTCCTACTTCAAGCCATGGTTTGATGACGAATTTCTACAAACGGCCGCTTTATGTGATCCTCGATTCGCTTTCCTTGAAACTGTTCTAACCTCGGAGGAATGGCGCGCCACCGTAGATAGGATGGTCAATAAAGCAGGTTGAGCACTTTCGGGGTAGGATCTTTATGATAGTACACAATATTTACTGGTTGCAGTGCATAACTGGGAGGATCCAGCAGCAGATGAAGGCGAAGATAGCCCGGCTGCTGAGGAAAACATGCGGGTTATAAAAACTGAAACTGTGTCAAAAACCCCACATGCTTGGGGCGTTTTGTTAGAAGATGAAGAAGCAGTGGCTTCTCCTGGACCTACCACTCGTGAGGATGAAATCAGAGTGAGCTATTATGTCATTTTCGAGAAGACGGAGTGATCACATATCTAGGACATGCACGCAGCTATTTGCAGATTGAAATACAGCAGTACTCCATGCTCCTCAAAAAACCTGGAGCTCGCCCTCAGTTTGATTCTAATCCTATAGAGTGGTGGAGGACCCACAAAGGGGAATTCCCTCTAATGGCTTCGCAAGTACCGGCATATCTGGTGGCTCCTCCTTCCTCAGTTGACTGTGAACGTTTATTCAGGTGTGCTCTAATAATAAATGCCACATGGGTTACACGTTTATGTGACTTGTTTTAGCACTGCTAGCCTGCTTTACGGAAACAAAAGGAGGGGGAGACTTTCATCAAAAACAGCGCGAACACTGCTCCTTGTAAAAAAACATTCAAATGCTAAAATTGCAAGGTATCACGTAGATAGATGTGTATGTCTTTGAATGTAGAGGAAAACAGTATTTTTTAGAGAAAGCAGGAGCTGGACTGCATTGGAGGCAAAACGATACGGGTACCCAGAGAATATCGAAGATATCTTCTGCAGTTCTTCAGATGAAGAAGCGTGCAGTGTCACTGAAGACGATTCGATCATCGAAGAAGACGAATTTTAATTGTGCTCTTTAACCATTTATTCATCCACATATTTTTCTTTGTGAAATGAATCTGAATGAAGAAGAAATCGAATTGAGTCAAATGCAGTCTGATTCAACCCTTTTCAAGTGCAGAACTCCATATCGCGCCTCCTGTGCCACTAGTATCGGACGTTCAGTGGCAGAAAATTTCGAGTTTTATTCGAACATTCGAATATTCGAAAATTCGAAAATTTGGATTGTTCGAAAATTCGAAAATTCGATGGTACCGCAATATTCGAAAATTCGAATATTCGAAAATTCGAAATTTCAGATTATTCGGAAATTCGAAATTTTAGATTATTCGAAAATTCGAATATTCGAAAATTCGAAAATTTGGATCGTTCGAAAATTCGAAAATTCGAAAAAAAAATTTCGAATGTAAAACTCTAGTCGCGAACCAGGTGCCAACGCGTTCGCATCTTGGCTGTCGCGACATGGGAGGTTTATACCGAAGCTGGTAGATCCTCAATGTCTTCATCAGTTGTCGAATGAGCTCAAATTGTAAAGGAAACTTGAAGCATAAGAGAACAGGACAGGAATAAACACTAAAGCACATAGGAAACGATCAAACTTAGGTCGGTTTGGGCAGTAAAATCCTTGTTGCCAACCAGATTCATCGTCCAGCTAATGCTCGACTCCCACGATTTTCCTGGTTCCACTCAACTCTTCATATTTTACTGCAGTACACATTAGTGATCTAATGTAATAAATATATGCATGCCCGCAGAAATTTAGCACTTATGGGAATAAAGTGGTTTCACCTTGCAAAATCAAAAAAAAAGCGGGAACCTTTCTTCAAAGGTTCTTTTCGTTGCGAGATTGCAGTGTACTGTTCAGGGCTAGGTTTCATCTTCGCATAGCCAAGCGAAACCAGGCTAGCGAACCAACTTTCACATCCTGCGTCCCTTAGCATTATGTAGTCTATACAGTAACCAATAGCACTAACCCTCACAGGCTCGCTTCGTTATTTTTTCATGAATCCCGGCCTAGGTGACAGTTCGATCGTCATTAACGAACTCGAATAGGTGTATCTTTTCTTTGTGTACCTCAAAACATTGCCAAGCATCCTGAGAAATCAATAGTTTCCGAAGTCACTATTGTTCTGCCGAATACCAACAAGTATGTCTTTCAACCCTCTGAAAGTTCCTAACTTTGAAGTTCCTCAGACAAAAAATTATAGTTTCGGTCAGCTCGTTGTAGAGAGCTAGAGAATGCTAAATAGAGAAATCGAAAATTTCCCCAGTCACTGCGTTCAAGAGATCTTTCTGACTTGGACGGGAATGTATGTATTTCAACCTTTTATTCTTTATAAATACTCTGTGAACTTGTTCAGAACAATGCGGATTTATGTTCTCATCAGCGCGAGCTCTAAGCACTAGAGGATCAGATTGTGAGGAGAACATAAGCCTACAGCTCTATAGCTCAGTATCTTTAACGTAGTGTAGAATTATTTGATTTTCTGGAATGCCAATCATTTAAGCGCTTCTTTCAAGATGATCTTTTATAAATCTTCCAAATCCTCGTATCTGCTTATCCTAAGGCACAAAGGAAAACTCAGTTAAGTCGTTTTTCTCAGAAAGATCATGTATAAAACCCATCTGAAGCAGTCTTCTATTAATAAGCACCATGAGTTCTCAAAAAATTTATGTTGACGACAATAAACAAACAAGAAGCAAAAAGCAAAACCCGTAAACAATGAGATCCGCAGCACCGAGAAAATACTGTACAACAAATACGGTAGCAGGGGATTAAGCGTGACAAGATTCATGAGGTAAAACATGTCAGAATGAGGATCTAATGTGGTACGAAGAAAGCTTGTACTGTTCGAGAAATACTGTAGGAGAAAGAAAAAAAGAACGAATTCGTAAAAATGAAACTTATAAAAAACCCGTATTTGAACGTTACACTGCAGTTACTAATAGTTACATCCATACGTCTAGAACGTAAATTTCTGCTAAACAATCGTAGGTGGCGGAATTTTCGTGAGATCTTTTGTATACCTGCAACGATGATTCTGGCTACGTAGCCAGCTCTCGACCCGAATCAGAATATGACCGAATGTCTGGCGATAACGTGAACTCATGAAGCAGTACAGCACGAAGTCGACACTGTAAACATCCATGCATACATTTGCGATGAGAGACATACATAAAATATTATTGAGGGTGTACTACTTTGCTTCACTACTCTCTACAGGAAGATAAAGAAATGCTGTAATTCTCATTTTAAAATTTCTTGGATAGAACAAATAATGCTGAAGTTTTCCAGTAAGAGAATCTGTTCTAGCTTTAATGTACACAGTTTTACGTGCTGATGTTTTTTTTTTGTTGAGCTGAATTTGCTTCGACAGCGTGTCCCGCACTTTATATAATTGGTTTCTCGTTCCACGCTTTTACTGTGTTTTATGAGTTTTATTCTATTTACGCCTTTGCTTCACATGTCGCATGAAGAAAGAAAGGAGAAAGAAAGAAAGGATTGGATTTCCTTGGATTTCCGGGGGAATATAGGAACTTATCATGAGCCTTGTTAGTGAACTGGAGATTTGTGAGAAGTGAGAAACAACACTCGAAAATCTCAGGACCAAGAAAAGTGGCCAATAACCTCCGCAGACCTAACGAAGTCCAGTCCGGATCGGCTAATCCTGAGCGATTCCTATTCGGAACATACATACATGCAAACACTCAAGGAAATTTGTATTTTTGTATATGCAGATCATGCTGGGAAACACTACCTTTTGATCTAGGTAGGAACTGTTTGCTTATGAGATATTCCATAATAGATAAGGGTACGCGTCCCTCCACGAATGTTCTCCATTATACATACGTACATTTGCTTGCACCTAATGCAAACATATGAAATTGCTATGAAATTGCTCTTTCACGAGCAGGAAACACCAAGCGCTCGGAAATATTCGTGCACGAAGAGGAATTATTAACGGAACCTTTGAATAGAAAGCACATAATAAACATTTCTGCAGAGGAGAAAAAAACGTAACGGGTACAACAACAAAATATATTTTCTAGCAGATATTCTTGAAAAAAAAAACGAGGTGGCCTTAGGTATTCTGCAGTGCATTTTCTCCAGTACAGGGGGAGCGAAAACTGAGATAACGGCAGGCGTTTTTCCTTCAAGAGAACGTGTTCTGTGCTTAAACCTAGTTGGGCTATCCTTCCGATATACTTTGCTGCAAGTGTGCTCCAGCAGGCAAGTCGCTTTTGTTTCAGGACTGAGCCAGAAATATATTTGGTTCCTATAGTTTCAGCGAACGGCCACCCAGTTGCTTTGATCGCAGTCAGTGAGGTTAGGAGGCTCTTGTAATACCCGATACCTGAGCATGTTCATACCCGCTCCAGTATTCTATTAGTTAAGAACGCGTTTAAAAATATTGGATGAGTTGTACCAGAAGCACTTACGCGGCGCCCTTTCGTTAATTCTGAGATGTTGAACATGAATCCTATATAACTATTTCGAACCACACATAAATTGTTTTCCTAGGTGCACTTTTCTTTATTGCCGTATTTTTATCCCACCCTCCCCCCCCCCCGGGTATACACGGATTATGCAGGAAACACTTCTATCCAAAAACTATTAGATTATGCGATAATTCATGGTATTTAAGCGCGTGCGTCCCTCCCTGAATATTCTACCTCACTTTCGGGTGTTTTTAATGCAGAAGAGAAATAGCTCTTTCATGAAAAGGAGACATCATTTTCTTGGGAAAACTGGAGCACGAAGAAAGAATATTGACGAAACATCCAAATCAAGTACTGTATAATATATATATATTTTTTTTTGCAGTATAACAATTGAGAACATGTAATGTTTATAAGCAGCTGTTCTTTATGAAATCAAGATGGCCTTAGAACTGCTCCAGTGAATTTTCCTCCCGTAAATCGCAGTCACAAAAGCCTGAAGAGATAAGATTTATACAAATTGCGCGCTGCACCGAGACAATATTCGAGAAGGAATTAGGGCAAAAATAACATGTTTAAGCATGTCGCGCTTGGCCAGGTAACAAGGCACAATCTTGTTGGTTGCGGTTTAGTGTACGCATTGGAAGTTGGTGACTATTATTTAGCTATCGTCAAATTTAAGACGGGTTATATGACGTTATCGCTGTTCGAAATTGCTTTTGAAGTCAACGCATTCTATTGTGAAACTTAGTTATTTTTATTCGGCCTCTTCGTCATTGAAATGAAAAAGAAGTGACTATTACGGTTATTATAACTTTTTTCCAAGCCATTTTCACAGGAAAATAGCTCATCTTCCTGCATGGGACCCCACATTCCACGTTCTCGTCATTGCCAATTATTTTGAAATGTAATGTGAGGATTAACGCTGGGTGAAAACTAATCAAATGTGCTTCCAAGAAAAAAGGCCTCAGCATTATGTGGAATTAAAGTTTTTCTGGGAAACTCCGTTGACATTTTAATTTTTGGACGAGATCTCACCTGCAGTTCACAAGTGACAACAAGTCAAACAGCTCTCCAACGTGTTGATAGATGTAATTGTTGACGTCGGTAGTGTAGACACCTGTAAGATTACAGTACTCCTAAGTATCACTGTATTTAGGAAGTACTGTAGCTATGAAAGGCTGCACTAACCATTCAAAAGTGCCAGGAATCCTTGCGGCAGTTCAGTGACCAGAAACACTACTAGCATGATGATCAACATGTAGGTGGTCCTGTCGGGAACGGTGGTTTTCTTGATGTGCTTCCGGAAACTTTTCGAATACAGGTAGTTACGCTTCTCGTCAGTTTTGCGCAGTTTCAGCACGAGGGCCACCGTGAACCACAGCAATAAGCCGCATGGAATAGCCTGAAAATGAAGTGCACTCAGTTTGAAACCTCGCTATTACATGGACTTCAATGCTTACTATTTATTTATTCATCTATTTATCTGTTTATTTATTTATTAATTTGACGTAAATGTGGTGAAAAAAAAGAGAATAGAATGCAGAATGATTAGATATTAGAGTTGACACTGAGCTCAACAGTGGAAAATAGAGTGTTGTTCGAATCAAGTATATATTGTAATGTGAGGACAAATATCTTGTAACGAACTTCGAAAATAAGAGAAGAACCAAGAAAACCAATGTTAATGGACCCCCACATAGATATAAATGTAGTACATGCACATTTATGTATGTATGTATTAGGTTGTAGGGGAAGTTCTCGCGGTTTTCGAAAGTGTGCTTTTTCTAACCCCACGCTGTCTTGAAGCAACCTGTCTTTTGTATATATAAGGAGGTCAGGTATGTGCAAGTTTATTACTATTATCACCTGCAAACTCCTGCACAATCCTGTCCTGGAATATGGACCATTCAAAGCACAGGTTTTGTCACCTTTCAGTATACTATGTATTTCAAATCTGGTGAATCAGCAGCCACATCCAGTTGTCTCATTAATGCTGTATTTGGGGACGGTACAGCATTCGAACGCACTGCACAAGATTGGCGACTTCAACCTCAATGTTTCCGCACGGTCAGGACGTGCACCCGAAGTCGACAATGATCGATTACGGCAGTTGGTGGATTCAAATCCATGGCAAATTGTGCGTCTAGAAAGAAGACGCAAATCTTGCATGTTCAAAAAAATTATCACAATGAGCGATCATGATCTGACCGAAAGCGATCTCCAGCGATGTGCAGAGGTGGCTACTGAATCACACTGGTAGGGGAGCATTAAAAAATGAGAAGTGGTGTCTGTACGTCAACACCTAGCACCATCAACACTGAGTTAACAAGGATGAGCAGCCTGAGCTGCAGCCGAAGACAGGCCATCCCTTCTGAAGGTTGTGGTCACTGCTTGGTGTGAAGCAAAGGCATCGTCCACTAATGCGCTACTGCCACGCAACACTGACCTCAAGGTAGACCTGTGCTATCAGCAGCCAGATAGATTGGCCGCGAAAATCGCAGAGAAGAGTCCGAATCACGGCAAGATCCGATTTCTGCATGACGATGCTCGTCCACATATTGAAAGTGTGACTCGCCAAATGCTATCCGGCTTCCGATGGAAAATGGTGACTAGGCCAACGTACAGCTCTCACCCTGCCTTAAAAGATAACCACCTTCTCCTGTCCCCCTCTAACGCCATGCAAGGTAGGGAGTTCGATGATGAAGATGACTTGGATCGCTGATTGCGCAACTTTTCCGACTCAATGCTATAACAGAGGGCATCGAAAGGCTTTCCAAAAATAAGCTAAGAGTGGCAGTACGTGGTGGTGATTTATACATTTCTTAATATGCTTTCCTGCTCTTGAAAAGTCAGGAAAATGTACTGTTCTAAAAACCGCGAGAACTTTCCCTACAACCTAATGTATTCGAATCTTCCATTAGTCACACACATTATATTCCGTGAGGTAAATTTCTTATTCCCATCTCGAAATAGCCAGAAAACTTTTTTAGGGACAAAAAAACCCCTTCCACTTCCTCTTGGTTTTTAAGTAGTATGGGCTTCCCAGTTTTCGCAAAGAGGAAGTTGAAAAAAATGCACTCTATGTGGTGCACACAAATCACGTTAGCATATCTCATTCCCAAAATGTTTCTTGCACATGTGCCTCCATAAAACTTATTGGCAAAGAAATTAGATAGTGAATGAGAAACAAGAGTCACTATGGATACTATTATATTTTATTCCGCTTATATTTCACTCCTCACGACTTAGTTTTACTGAAAATGCTGTACATTTACATGCTTAAATTATTGTATAAAACACCAACAGAAAATAGATGTTCATCTTCTCAAAGAACCATTGATTTTCTACTCATGTGAGATGGGTGTATTCGGGGTGTATGCCAGGAAGAACGATTGCTGGTAATAGCTGGCTGCTATGAACCCGTGTGTCAATATCCCATGCAACTGTAGCCCCGCCCCTAGATACATACAGAGATCCACGGGCGCCAACAGCTGCATGTTTGTTAAATATCTTCCATCACTGAAGGAGATAACGTATTTGAACAAGATTTAGAAATGCGAAAACAGTTAAAGCATAATTTTCATTGAAATAAGACACATCACCGCTACGGGTTATTACATTTTTATCGTAGAACCCAAAAATCCACATTCGATCTAGCCCTGAACCAAATAAAGTCTCCGGTACTTCGTACAGAGTAGGCTAGCATGCGCATCGTGTGAGAGGGCGTGGCAACCTTTACATGGGGTACGCCGTGCGGCTGGCAGCTGTCATGAGCTATCGTTCTTCCTGACCGCCACCCGTGTATTCGTCGCGCGTGCGTCTATATGACGAAGTATAGCGGAAATTGTGACGCAGCTCAAACGCAGGTGAGACGCGTGCGTTGGCGGCTGGCGACGCGACACTTTCATTCAACATGGGCGTGCATGCTGCATTGACCGGTCTCGATTCAGAACTCCGAAAACAAGTTGTCAGCCCAACTTTAATCGAAAACCGCTTGCAAATAACCTTTTAACTATCGAATAGTTGTCGACAAGTTTGATTATGTCATCGAAAAACAAGATGTCAGCAAACTTTTCCCCGGAGAGCTTGTCGAAAAGGAAGAAAAAAGAACAAGTTGTGAACAAGGATTGGGACAAAAAAGTTTCGGATGCAATCAGAAATTTGTCCGCCGAATGTTTGTCAGGAAGTTGGTTTTGGGGTTCTCAGCATGGAAAACTCTCCGTACGTGGGTGCGTGCGCCTGACGTGCGACTAACGTGCAGATCCAGTATAAATTGAGAACGAAGCGATACACAGCTGCATAAAACTATTCTGAGGGCATGAGAATTAGGAAACCACCTCCGAGCGTTTACACTATATATCAACTCGTTTTGAGTCTAATGAATTTCTACGTAACCCCCCCCCCCCCGGCTTCAGGGATAGTTCGCCTAGACTGGTTCGCCACTTCCTTGGTGCCGGGTTAAGACACTTACCTGTGATTTTCAAGGAAGTTTCGGAATTTGTTAGGTCATTACGTTATGGATAGCTACCAGAACATTCAGGAATCCCCCCCCCTCCCCCAGTCCCTCCTCCTAACACTAAAGCCCTGTCCCCTCATAGGCAGAGACCCGTTCATGCAACAATTTGCAACAGAGAAATTGTGTACTTTCGTTGCTTCGCGCGTTTCTCGACATATATTGCAGCCTCATTGGTCACATGAGAGAAGTGCGATTTTTTTCCGTCTTACTATTTTTTGTTTTGCAGTCTGCCAATGCAACAACGTCTCCATAATGCAGCATTATGGACTTGAAAGACTTGGACATTTCCAGGAAAGACACTTGCAATTATGGCTAATTACCACACCAATTACAGAGGAATTTCTCCAAATTATCGTTTTTGTGCTTGCTAGGGTTTGAACAACAATTTGCCATCTATGGTCGAGCAATGAAGATTTTCACTGATGACCTTTCGCGGAAGTTCTCTGAACTTTTCATTCCACGGGTGAACTCATTTACGACGAAAATTAATTTTAAGAAAAGATGCGGAAAAATCCTTTCTTACCTTCATCACCACAGCCAACATCCACAAATTGAACTTGTAAAAAGCGCAGGAATAGTTTGCGAAATCCAACGTGTACGATGGCGTGGACGACAAAGTTTGGTCTGCAATAGATGGAAGTATGAGCGGAGACTAAGGGGTACTAGAAGGCATTTGGACATTTGGAGAACAGAAAAAAAAGCTAAGCCGGATTTTTTCTCACTTCTGAAGTGGTTACCGTTTTTTAAGAAATCAAACCTAATGTGATGGACGGAATGTTTCATGTTGGGTGCGTGTGAAAAGCTTCAAGAAAGACTCGGAAAAAAGTGCAGAGCTTCATTTTATCCCTTTTTCAGCTTGCAAATTTACAACGATTTCGTTGAAAATCTGCAAGATAACAGGAAAAAGAGAAAAACATCTGTAAAATCTGTCTATTTCCTCAACACAGGTTTTAAAGAGGTCAATCCTTGAAAATGAACCGAACCTCTGCTTCCAGCAACTTCGAATATTTCATGCAACATCATTGTCGGCACGCACATCATTGATATAGAAATGGTGACAAGCATGAAAAGTTTCCTGAAAAATTTGAAAATTTCCGAAATGATTGCGAGTGAAATCTTTTTTCCCATAAAAAGGATAAAGGATAAAGTGGTCGGCGTTAATCAATCCCGTCACGAGGGATGCGATACGCATTCGACTTCATCTGAGGATCGTAGAGGCGTTAAATGCGTATGTGCCCTGTACAATGACTTGCGGGGGGCACCCGATGTACCAAGTCAGTGCTTCATCCTCCCAGACTCCTCTGGTACCAATTTACCGACACCGGAGGGATGGAAGACTTGGTTGGCCTCGGGCGGGATCGAACCATCGATCGTGTGCGTGCGCAGCGAGCCTCTTACCACTGCGCCACACGCGCCCCTTTTTTCCCATATCTTTATAAATCGATATTTTTCTCGGAAACCACTCTACTAGCTCAGTATGACCCCGAAGACTGTGAGCTGGTGTATGGAAATTTCAATGAAAACTAAAACAAATAGACAAATAAGAGAAATTCGAAAACTCGTCGATGGAAGTCTGAGAATTTTTCTCCTGCCGTTCACTGCTGAGTCTGAATACAGTATTCATCTCCTCTCCAGTAATAGCAGTTCGACTTTCATTTTTAAATTAGTGTCTGATCTTCCTCGTAGAGGGGATGACTCTGCCGTTTCAGATGGGTGCAACTGAGCCCTGAGCAAAAGTTCTGTAATGTGACCACCCCCCTCCCCCACCCGGTTGTTGCAATTTCATGTGGGATGGATCGCACTCGTACAGCAAGCAAAGCTGCCGCTACCGCCCCCCTCCCTCCCAGGTAGACGATCTTCACTTTTGGCACCACTGAACAAGCCTCAGACCCCTCGACTTCCTTCACTTCGGAGACCTCCGGCTGCCCCAATCGCACATATGCTCTCCACTGGAAACTGTGGAAATAAAGCGACCCTGCGGAAACAGCGGGAATAAAACGGCTCCATCGCTATCTCCTCCATTTTTCCCCAGTCACATGCATACATCAAACCAAGCCATTCCGGTGTAGGAGTAAATGAGGCTCGTTACTCGTCTGTAATAAACTTGCAAATGAATCGCCGCGATAACGCGTGCGTAGCTGACAAAAAACTTTATTGCCGCACACCAGAAATTGCTGTCCTGTGAAATAATAGTCGGCGTTGATGGATCTCGTTCTGGGATGCGCCATGAATTCTATTACACTTCATTTTCGGATTGAAGTGTTATTTGAATGTGTATCTTCCACATAAAACGGGACACAAGCCAATGATTCATCCTCCCACACTTTTCTGCGCTTGGATGCATCATTGAAATTACCCAAGGTAAACGTGTTAACGTGCCGGAATTCACTCTAAACGTGGCACCCATCACCATGATTACTCATACATGACGTTGGCCAGCATGTACCATTGAGATCACCTAAGGTAAACTTGTTAACGCTGGTGTTCAAGATGGGTGAAGTTGGGGGTTTCACTACGTTTACCTTGGGTCACCTCAGGATAATGCGTAAGGGCACTGGTACTATTTTACCGACCCTGGAGAGATAAAATACTTCGTTGGCTTTTCTAGGGAAATTGATACCGAAATCGGATACGTCGCGACGCTCGGACGCAAACGCGGAAGCTCGGATGCGAAAATGCATAAACAAACAACACTACCTAATCATGAATATTCATGCCAATCATGCATTTCAATGTCGCCCTAACACCCAATTCGTGCTTATGCTGGAAACTCTCAGATTACCACGATTTCGCTTCGGTGATGACAGAAATTACATGGATTCTGATTAGCAGATTTGTTCAGAACTGGTATAGTTCTGAACTTCAGACTAAAGGGCGTTTTGATAATTGTTTTCCTTTTGATTCGGGGTTGGTATTAATCAATACCTGGTCGTTAATTATGAAACAGGTTACTAGGGCTCGGATGCATTACTGTAATCTCATATCCATCGGTATGATTCCCTCTTGCATGAGATTAGCTTGGAACACGAAGCCAACGTCATTGATATATTTATTTTTTATTGATAAACATGTCGGTGGGTGCAAGGTAAGGGGCGACCTTTGATACTCTAACACGTTTACCCAGGGTGATCTCAATGATCCCTCTGGGTCCAGGTAACCAGGAACCAGTATGAGTCAACAATCCTTAACGTTCTGCGTATTCCAGCAGTGGCTGGGCCTGGATGCATCAGTGAGATTATCCAGGACGAACATGTTGACGCCCATGTTTACTTATTTATTTACTACACTCATTGATGCGCCAAAGAGTAGAAAAAGTAAACAAGTGGTTAAGCACTATGCCGAGAACAAGACAAGGTTTCAGCATTTTTATGATAGGTGAAAAAGTGTCGAGTTAAAACATACATCCCGGATAATCTCAATGATGCATGCGGCGTCTGTTCTTATGAAACACCGAGGAGGTAAAGAACACTTGCAACGGTCCGAGAACCACTGCAAACTTTTTTGAACACTTCATTAATCAGATTAACCATGACTGGCTTACTTAGGTAACGCTTCACTAATCTCAGTACTGTAAGAACCCCTAACTACTTTGCTTGTCTGCCACTTCCACGCTGTCTGCACTCTTGACAGACGGTCTCAAACGTCCTCGGCGCTAAATTCCTTTAGGTTGGTTAAATTCTAGCTGTAGAAATTCTCCGAGATTTCTCTATTTTTCTCGTCCAACTTGTTGTGATTCCATCAGTTTTAATTACTCCAACTATTATATATACATCGAAGGAATGACGACGGTCGAGACACACTGAAACGCACCGCACGCACGCGCCGCGGCACTCGGCGTGTCTGCCGAAACCCGACACCAACTCTTCAATGGCAAGAAAATGCGAAAAACGCACGAGCACATGATATGAAAGCGCAAATGGATTGGTATTCGCTGGGATTATCCTTTCGCTCTCTGCCCACTGACAGCCGTGATGCATGCGACGCACCGTGTGCTTGTGTCTACCGCCAGTGTTCCCTGCAGTTGATTTTTCTCAATGTTCGAGGGTACTCTTCCATGAAATGGAGGTTTCCTATCAACTCCTGTGGGATTTTGCGCATTCCTAATTTGAAAATCTTTTTTGAGAGCACTGGGACCTCTGGAAAATCCTAGAAATCCCCGAATTCCCACGGAAAAATCCGTGAAAACCACTCACCATGCTGATTTTGGCTGCAACCATCGACTATGGATATTTCCAAGCGCTTGCCATCTTATGAACGCTAATGCAGCTCCCATGTACAGCGTTATGGCGTGGAGAGCGATACTAACGACCACGTGGATCTTCAAAAACATCATCCAGCTATAGGAGTAACCGTATTCGCCCTGAAATTCAAGACAATTTCGAAAAACAAGTCAATCAAAAGGAAAATTTCGATAAAAATTACCTGATAAATTCTAAACCTAAACAGGTAAATAATATATGATGTCATCGTGACAACATCACAGAATGCAACAGCAGTAAGCACGCAGTTCACCGCACAACGTCTCATCCGCGGTCGTGACAGGACCAGTATATGAACGCCATTTGAGATCACTCCGACTAGGCAGATCACAAGGCAGGCATATCGGTGAAATACTGTGTAGACTCTGTAATGGAGCTTCGATCAGTATCGAGCAATACTCATCTTTTCTGCTGGGAATTCTCCTCCGTCTCAGCTCACGTACAGGTTGAAATTGCACGTGAGTTTTTTTTGTTGGGTAACCCTTGCAGTGTAAGCTGCCCACAAATTTATTGATTGGCAGAGCGGCCGCGGAGCGAGCGGAGAATGGTTCCATGTCTCTCGCCGTCTGCTCCTCCAAAATTACACATTCTCTAACACATCGCGGTAGAAGGGAAACAGGCTGGTGGCGACGTAGAGACATGCCTTAATTCCTATATCCCACAAAGTCTCTGCTTAAACCGCATAAGTGGAGTACAGTCGCTTATATTCGATGCTCTCTATATTCGATCCGGCGTTCAAACAGCGAAAACTCGGGAAAATCAAATTGGGTAGTGATTTCAAGGAATATAAAGAAGCTGGGCTGGTAATATCCAAAAAATCTCGCAATAATTCCAGTGAAATTATGTGTGCTTGACTCCAGTGGGGTTTACTCCACACAAAGTCGATCGAGAATAAAAACGACGAAATCAATGAAATGCGCGGATGCGCAGACAATCAGAAGATCAAGATGCAGTGGTCAGACCTCAGGTTACTCTCTGATTTTGCTATCCTGCGAGCGGGTGCGGCGACCTGTTGGGGTTTTCTGTTTGTAATGTCTCAGAAACTTTCATGTCTTCCACAAACTGTATTTTTTATTCTGTAAATCGCAAAGCACCTAATATCTACATAAATGAGTAGGTTCGGGTTTTTCGATCTTATCAGCTTTTTGTGCGGTGGATAGTTGCTATGTAATTCTGAGGAGCATAAAATTTTTTTTAGTGAGAAAATTATTAATGAAATGCATGGGATTGCATCTACCCTGCCAGTTAGTCCATAATGGACGTTCAAATCAACAATAAATATAATGAATATGTGAAGAGGGGCTCACAGGTTTTCTTTTTTATCTTTTCTTCTGGAATTTCCTATTCCTGGATGTAGAGGTACTGCCAGTGCAGAACTCGAGAGGGCGGAAGCGCTTCATCATCTTTCGTCGGAAGGAATATAAAACCTTCGGATACCTTTATTCTCCCTCTTTCCATGAAATCCATCCGGAACTCAGGAGGTCCTGGGTTCCGGGAGCGCGTTTGAAACAGTTGGCAGCATGTTTCTAGAGGAAGCAGCTTCTTATAGAGCGCCCCTCGAGAATTACTTGTCTCGCGGTGATAGTCGCATTCCTCAAAGGCTCATTTTCAAACGAAGAACTTAGTGCGCCACTAGGGAAATTTCCACTAACCACACGAAAGTGCAAGGTACCAGAAAAACACTGTAACCATAAAATTCTTCTAAACAAATTCTATCTAATTTTCCCAACATCCCTCTCCGATCTTGTGGAATTTGCACGTCTCCATGTTGTCCTTATAAGGAACCTTGAATGAAGGTCATCTGTAGCAGTCGCATCAAAGTAAATGAAGTAGTACAAGTGCATGCAGCTTGTTACGCTGCACGCAGACTCTATTACCTTTCACGGGGTGCACAAGGGCAATGTACTCAGTGTTTGAGTTCTTCCTGAGTAAACTGATGAAGGTGGGGCAGTAAATAATGAAGGTGGCTGGGCTTGGGCTAGGCTCAGATGGGTCCTTAACATTAGGTCTCGTCCAAAAAGTCAGACTGGTAAGTTCCTTTGTCTAAGGAGTGGCGCGGCTTTTAGTTTCATGGGAGGAACTGCGTGATTGCTACGCTTTCCGCATGTGACGAAAAAAGTCCTATAGGAAGACGAAGCTCTCATATGTGCTCTAAACCCCTCAAGAAAATGAATAGCGAAAAAAAGAAGTGGAAATAACGAAGAACTCCATATGTCCAACTAAAGGAATTAATATTTCGCAAGGATTTTGGAAAGCAAAGGCTGCGAGACAAACACATAAAAAATATCAGTCCGTTTAGTTATTCCTTTAATTAAGTTAGTTTCCGTTCAATTCTACAAATGTTATCCGATATTGTAGATAAATGAAAATAAATGAATGGTAGTGTGCATTGGTGGGTTGGAGGGATCATTCACTAAGAGCTCGTTGCAAGTGGCCAAATAGTAAACACCGAGATTCATTCCATGCAACCACAACAGAAGAACGACAAAAGTTGACAGGCTGAACTGCAGCATTTCTTCAGAAGAGTACCTATTCTACAGCAGGATAATGCCTTGCTTTTGCCCCATCCTCCTTATAGCATATCTTATAGCCCTTACGCTGCTCTGAGCAATCAACAGCTGCTCAGGTCGCTTCAACATTATTTCTCAGGAAAAAGCCTTACAAATATAGGAGAAGTCAAGGATCGCCTCATTGGATCGTTCGAATCAAAACCGACGCAATTCTACCAGAATGGGTCGGAGAAACTACCCGAAATATAGGCTAAGGACTATATATTCTAAAGGAGATTACTCTGAGTCCTTTTGCTCTCCTTCTCTGAATTTTTTTTTCTGTTTTCGCTCTCGCCATGTCCGAGAATTTAGTTGCCATACTAATATGTAAATATGCATTACGAACTTATTTATTATACGATGGTCTCTACTTTTTCTATTCTCTTACCAGTCCTAATAATTTTTCCTTTTTCTCTCTCTTTTCTGAAGAAAAGCCCCGAGGCTCGCCTACAGATCAGCACACAATTGCTTTGCATTTGACTTCATTCCCAGAACCCAAAATCTCCGCTGCCGTCATGAAATTCGCTGTGTGCATAGGCCCGCCATCGCTGCAATTTCCTAGTTCAACGGAATGTTTACCCATGTTCGGGTTGCTGAGTGTTTTTCGTAGGAAAATTTGTGGCGTTTCGTCAACAACACCGACGGCCTAGCTGACATATGTCCGAATGTCTGAAAAGGTCGATTTTTCATTCGCTTCGTCGGCTTTATTCACTGACAGATTTTTAAAAAACAACTTGAAGTGGAAGAATTTGATGGGAGAAAAACAACGCAACCGCTGCTTTGTTGTTGCTCAGGTTCTAATCGGGTGGGGGGGGGGGGTAAAAGTTACTCTGGACATACATATGTCTCTGGCTCTTTGCGCTGCCCGGATTCGACAGCGAGGAAACATATGGATGGGGAAAACACACAAGGCAGCCAGATGTGAATGGGTGGAAGGTCAAAAAAGCTTTGTAAACACAAAGACCCATTGAATATTTCCTTGCAGGTGAAGTTAATTGTCCCGTTTCAGACCGTCGTCCCATCCGGACACACATGCCCTTTCCAGTCTTCTTCACAAAAAAGCCAGTCTTTGGACGTGTGTGAGCACTACCTAATAATCGCCTTTACATCGGCCTAACTTCCGCCCGCCGGCCCTGGCTATGAGAGAGCAATTTGCAGCAGCAAATTCGCCCGTCCATCGAATCTGCATAGCACTCATTCACTTGTGCAGCTCGTATGAGTGATGAGCTAAGTCAATCTATGGCTGGGGTGACTTCCGTGCGAACGCCGAGGAGGCTGCTCTAGGAATCGAGAGAGGAGATGGCTCAGAAAAGGTTGCTTAGAACCGTTCACCTAGAAAATTCATGAGAAAACGAGCGATACAAGATGTTTGCCTCTTCTGTGGACCACACAGAAGAAAACATACAGCAACCTGTACTTGAGGCAAAGTCTCAACTTCAAACCCTCGCTCGAAGAAATACACTTAATGAAATCAATCCCCAGTTCAAAGGCAGCATCAGCTCAAACCTTTGCCTCTGAGATTGTGCCGGATGTCGGGGCTTGAAGGGACCAAGAATTTGTTGTGGAATAGCAGGAAACACGGGAAATCCACAGAATTGGGATGCTGCTTCCCTCGCCTCCAATCTCGCTCCCTTAGACATTCGTCGGCCCCTCAACGCGGAAGTCACACGAGCTTGTGCGATTGGCGGGACCCGTCCGTGTAAGCTGGAGCGTCGTCACTGCACGAATACGTGCAAATAGAGAAAAAACTGCTGCATTGTTGTGATCCTGGTCCTCTTACTATCGAAGCCGGTGGTTCCACTATGTAACTTTTTTGATCCATGATCACAATCTGACGTGCACGAAAACGCTGGTAAAATACTACTAATATCTAGGTTAATATAGGCTCAACGGTGCTTGCGTCAGACGAGCGACGAGGTATGATGAAGGCTAGGTTAAGTCGTTGCTAATGCAGCACAAGTAAAGCTGTCTCAAGCTATCTCACGTCCACTATTATAATATAATAGTATCAAATTTTGCTTATGGATATCTTGAAGCGCAAAGGGGGAAACGGGGTTCCAGGAAAAAGTTTGTTTCGCCGACAGGAGAGGGGTTTTCGAAATCTGCATAAACCCCCACCTCTGGCTCAATTTGGCCAATAGCTCATTCAAGGTTATGGAAGCACTTGGAAGGCGGCCAAAGTCTTGTGGACAACCTTGTGTTTGTTTCCACAATCCTTCACCTACTCTACTATTCAGCAGGGAAACTTTGTCGACCCGATATAAGTATCAGATAAAGATAGATAGATATCCTATAGTGAGTTTTAATAGGTAGCAGGATATCCGTTCCACACCAATATATCCGCCCGATCAAAATTACCCGCCTTGATAAAACATTGGATATTGCTCCGAATTGCTCTGAAACCTCTCGAATATCAACGACGTTTTTGCGTATGCACTTGTTTTGAATCCCAAAAAAAAGCCCTGGTTTAATGGATGTGACATCCAAAAAACCTTTTAGTCAATTCGGCAAATAGTCACATAATCCAGTATTTTTGCCGACATCCCGCAACCAATCTAGATTTCTGAACACTCACAGATTTCGTGAAAACAAAGCGCCCGTCCAAATCGTATTATCAATAACTGGCTTTCGAAAACAAAATTCCGCAACTTCTCACTCGTCAGGAAACTCCACTATAATCCTGGATGACCAAATTCCTTCTAGGGTGGTCGCGGTGAATGTCTGCCTTCGAAAAAAGACAGAAAAAAATTCACCCAAATTATTGGTCCCTAGCTATGCAGGCAACTATCGCGCGGGCGATCTGCCGGGGACCCCCTGAGACGTGGCTAAAGCTGACAACACAGCGGTGATTTTTCATAGAAACATTGCGGAAACATAGAGATAACGGATCGCTTTTGGTTTGTGGAGTTTGTTCAGCAAAAAAGTGCTCTGGAAGCAGTCCACAAGCTTTCATCCGTCTTTAATAGCTTGTTTTTAAAACGTTTTTGAAGCTAAACTTTTTAAACTCTAAATTTTCTTGAACAAATATCTCAACTTACTCAAATAAGAGCTTTTCTAACTTCGTCTCAGGATTTCATCGGGCTGAGTTCTTCGCATTGCTGAGATTCACCCTTTTTTTCTGCCCCGTCTGAGAGCATCACTACTCGCCTGCACTATTTCTGCACTACTAGATCTCGAACTTTACGGCGATTTGCCAGACAACTCAGAAATAAATGGAGTGATTTGAAGTGCTGAAAAGTACGTAATTCCCAGAGATTGTTGCGCAATGGGAAAATGGAGTGTCTCGACTAAGTTTACCAGAGAGAATCAGGAAAAAGACCAAACATAGTGCAAACTATGTGAATTTCTTTGGTTAAAGCCAAAGTGCTCATGAGAGAAAGTACAAATTTTAAATACGAAATAAGGAAACGGAGAAGAAATTTTAAAAAGAGTGTGAAAAAAAATAAGCAAAGGTGACTCACAGCCTTATCCAGACAATATGCTTATGAATCGCATAGTTGTAAAACTTGTTGTAGCAGAATTCTTACATAAGATTACCTTTCATGATTTTATGAGAGTATTTTTTTGTTCGCATTTCATCCACTCATTCATTCATTCATTCATTCATTCATTCATTCATTCATTCATTCATTCATCCATTCGTTCATTCACTGACTCATTCGTTGACGCATGCATGCATTGATTCGTTCATTTATTCATTCGCTCACAGATTGTTTGACTGATGTGATTGACCGATTGGTTGATTGGTTGACTGATCGCTTGCTGATTCATTCGTTCTTTCATTTATCATCTCATTTATTTATTCACTGTTTTATTTGATCAGACGCTCACGTAAGAATTTATTCATACAGTCATAGCGTCAACATCGGATAAGAAATTAAAAGCGTGGTAGGATTAGGTGACCTCACTTCCGACCAATAATCATATATTCATAATTGCAAAACATTCGGTTCCAAAAATAGGTGAAGGATAAGAGAAAAACTGTGTAAATGATGCTTGCTGGAGGCAAGAAAGGGTTAGTTTACTGGATATGGTGAAAGGTTTTCAAGTATGTGGAGCACTTTCTCCTACTTCCATCTTTTTTTCCTTGGATTTCTGTTTTATCCATTCATTCATTCATTCATTCACTCATTCGCTAATTCATTCTTTCTTTCATCCGTCAGTGAAAAAAACTACTATTATAATTGTGATGTCATGCCCAGAAAAAAAAACTTGACCGACAAAACATGATATGAATATGGCTTGACTAAACGCATCAAGTGACAATAATACCGTGAAAAAGCTATAGAAGCTGTTGTAGAAGAAACAGTAAAAACATGGACAAGGAAAACTGTTCACAATGCGAAAATAATTAGTTTTCATCTGTTCATTCATCTAAGCGGCGCAGAAGATGAGGTTGGTGTAGCATGACATATGAAAATGTTGAAGGGTAGGCACAAGCATGAAGGACACAGGCAGCGTGTGACCTCAGATTGGCCAATTTTAGGGATATGTGGTCCCCCAGCTGAAGGTTGGATCATGTAGCAATTTTTGTATTGCAGGTGAAGGAAAAAAGTTACAGCAACTTCCTGCAAACAACTGCGCGAATGAGCGAAAATGCTGCACATGAGGTATACCTTAACAGGGTTTCCTCAGGAATAACACAAAATATACTGGAATAACCAAAAATCCTGGTTGTTTTCCCAGTACGCCCAATAACTTCATTTCATTTTCGCGCCCCTTTTTTTAGACACGCACTCGGAACCATTGCAATATGATCACCAATCCAGAGTTTTGTTTACCCTACACTCATGTAGATACGTTCGCCGCACCGATCCAGCCCCGAGCTAGCTGCGAGAGATCAGTCGGATGTTTGGCCTCAGCGCATCCTGGTCTGGTCTTCTCTAAGGCCAGGGCGGCTTTCAATTGGTGCATCCGTCGGCCGCGTAAAACAATTGTCCCAATGCTTGTCCTAATTTTATTACACGATAAAAGCAGATGTACCACTGGGAGCGGGCCAGCGGCGCGATGGGGCGATAGTGACGAGAGATGAGGAGGACATCACCCACCTGTTGAACTGCTCCAGGCGATTCACGAAGCTCAGCACTAATGAGTCGTTCAGGTCCAGTAGAGTTCGTTCATCATTGCACATCGCTCCTGCTGAAAATGAGAGGAATGAAAAGAGGAAAAGGCAGGGACAGAAACAAAGAGGAAGCACGAAGCAGTACTTGGTGAGGCAAATGCTAGGAACGTGGCTAAAATGACGTTATTTACTCGAAGGAATTCCTCTATATAAAGAAGATTGCGACGCAGGAATAAGACATAATCCCGAGAGGTAATCATCATCAAGTGTCATGACTAAGCTGCGGTGGGGCTTACACCTCAGTTATGACGTGTGCGTGACAATTTAATTTTAAAATCATGAACTTGGAAAGATTCACAAAGAAAGGCAATTGCTGGGATTGTAACATCAGGGCTCAATCGAAATGCAAGTGGAAATTCTTGAGAATTGACATTGGGGGAAACTAGAAGTTATCAAATAAAATGGAAATAACAGATTCCACGGGTGGTGCAAGGTGCAAAATGTAGCGATGACGACAAATCCATCTTTTCATACATGATAAAATGGGCACATTAACTTTGCCCTGACATCAAATTTCTCGATACAAATCTTTTTTATTCCACTTCCCATTTTGCTTTAAATGGGCAAATTTTTGCTCTAGAAAGTTTCATACTTGACGACCTAATATATTATATTTAGGTGATCGTATGTAAACACGATTGTGGTCGAGCTGACGCGGCAGAACGGGAAGAGGTGTATGAGCTTACCAATCGCGCAATAGAGGCACCACCCCTTTTTTCTGTCGCGGTGCAATACACCCACAGGGAGAACTGCAGTTCAGAAATCTCATGGAACGTTCACGTGAAAGTTCCGCTGGCAAGGCCAGTTATAGAATTAAACTTCCAGGGATGGACATTAAATTTCCAGTGAAATATTAATAAAACAAGAGGTCAAAGGGAATTAAATAACATTTCTTGATAACTTTGTTGAAGTAATTTTATTGCTTTTCCATTTTACAATCATTATCTCATGGAGTAACCTGCTCAGAGAACGTAAGCAGTGGTTTTTCACGCATGTTAGTTATGCTTCATTTCACCAGAGAGAATGAAGAGATATTAGAGAAGTAAAGCGCGTGAGAGAGAATGTGGTCTTTGAAGAGACAAGCGAGAAAGGCAACACTGTGTGCAAATGCTCAACAATAATCGCTTTTGAAACAGCGTAAAAAGGCAGTGGAACGCTGGGCATTGTCAAAAAATACCGCTATGAGAGTATTTCAAACTTATGAGTGTATTTCTTTAACCTATACGATTACTACCACCATGAATAAATTATCGGTTTTTCCAAAAATAATTTGAATCAACCTTTAAGTTGTTATAAACACAGGTGATCATTGTTTTGTTGGTAGCAATGCGTCACGATGGTTTCTTAGAAAGCAGAATCCTAGACACTTCCCTGGCGAACGCTATTTATCTGTTATAACTACGTATATGTAAGGCGATTACGCGATATTTCCGTACATGGCATTGAGTCACGAAATCATAAATCAGAATCCTGGAAATCTAATAATAGTTTTTGGAAAAGGTCGGCATTTGAATGATTTACTTCACTTCAGGCACGGAAAAAATTGGTCCTTTACAATACAAAGGTGCTTTTTTCTACTCCGCATCACTTCCTGTTTTTCGCTTTCCAAAAATACGTACGTAAAAATTGTAGCATATGAGAGAAGCCGGACAAAAACAAGCTCTAAAGAAGAGGAAGTGACAAAACACCAAAAATTAAGGCTTTTCTTGGTTCCTACGAGTGTGTTGCAGGATTATTTATTGAGCCATTTAAATACTTATTTCCTTATTTTTTGCTTACTTATTGGATGACTTATTCATTTGTTTATTTAACTGCACTCAGGGTACGCCAAAAACTGAACAGTTAGTCGAGAAAGGAATTAAGGGAAAGATGAAGACCATGAATTGAACAGGTTAGGAGTAGAAAAGTAAGTAGGTCGTAATTCACGGAACAGGTCGCAGTGCTCTCAAGGATAAGAAAAACTGATATGAAGCGCTGTGACATCGTTATCAATCAAAGCTCCCAGAAGGATTTTAGCGTTGCGGCAGCATCCATACAACAAGAAGGTCGCTGTACGTGACCAGGAATCGAGCATTTATTGCTTTTCAAGGATTTCTTTTCCAGAAGTGTCTGACAACGCTAGGGACTCTTCCTATGATGTTAATTTTTTGTTAGGAAAAAAAGCAAGACTTTGTCTCATGTTCTGGGAAGAAGTTATAATGGATAGGAAGTACTATAGTCTGTTCCACGGGGGAAGATAGTTGGGGAAACGCCGCAGAGAAGAAGAACGCGGGAAAGGCGCAGAGATTGGAGAGGGTGCAGAGAAAAACAGACACTGCGCACGAATACTCAACTATCGTCGCGGGCGGACTATATCACGTCTTTGCTTCATGCCCTTGGTAGCGAAATAGGATCACTAAGTCCAAGTCATATGTACCACATAGTCGCAGAAAGCATACTCAAGAGCAAGAATGATCAGATAATTTTCAGAAAACGCAGAAGAAAGATCCAACAAATTATAAAAATCCGCCTAAATTTTAACGTAGTCAATTTCTAGGTAAAATTACCAAAACTTGAAAGCCATATTTTTTTCTCGATAAAGTTCCATATTTTTTCTCAATAAAGTTATCTCTCAATAAGAATAAGTAGACGTTATTATATAAGAAGGATGATCTCTACTATATACGTGTAAGTAAGAGATTTGCTCTTCACGTCACCAAAAGGGGGTCATTTGGCGCGTCGACTGAAATGCGCTGTGGATACTCAGCACATCAATTTTGAGTTATGAATATGAGGGGATATTGAAAGTGCACAAGGTAGTTATGAGCTTGACCTGAAAAGTGGGCTTGCAGTGGATGACAGGGTAATGTGGACGTTAAGGGCCTCAACTCTGATGGTGGTGGATAGTTAAGAACAATAGATGGCGGGTTTTTGTCTTTAGGGGGATTTGTGACGGAGGTCGTAAAGGGGTTGGTGTCCTAGATTTAGACCAAGGTTTTTTTTGCACCTATACAATGTCAGAGGGAATTTCTGCGAAGGAAAGATCACTGGATCACTCTAGTAAAATGGAATAAAAATAAACTAAATGAATTGCATTGACGGACGTATGTTGACGGATGTCAAGGGAGTGGAGGGGGGGGGGCGCTCCCAGAGAATGAATGGGTCGTCGAATTTTTCGAAAATACTTTATAAAGTAGATGAGAACTTCGTACTGGCTTAATGTTAATAGTTTATGTTCATCACTTGTCAAGATGCCTATTATTGATTACGTTATATCGAAATTAATATAACATTAATATTAATTTTTGGCCTTTATTCTTCCATCTGGTTCCTTAATTTTGTGAAGTTGCCACTTTTTTTCGCACGCAGATCTCAACATCCAAGGGATCGCCTTATGGAAAATTGCATAGCTTGGAAAAGGAAGAGGAAGACCACATGCGTATGTACACTTTATCTACACACATGATTAAGAGAAGAAGGACGCAGAAAGTTCCAGAAGGACAGCAGTGCAGGTTCCGGAGCGCAATTATATTATCATAGGCATACATATACATATCTGAGGTCTTCATATAAAAAACAGTACAGATGAGAAGAGAGTCGTTGGGGACAATGAATGCACTGACATCTTGATGTCTTCAACAGTAAGCACGTCTAAAGACTTATTCTGGTAAAGCTCTCCACTTGCACTTGTCCCCTACTTGATACTCTACGGCTTTGTCGAAGATCACGGTGTGAGTACGAGGAAGTAAATTTGGGATCCTTCCGCTCGTGACAATGTGCACTCCGTAACCGGACCAGAATAAGAATCAGGTAGAGAAATTTGAATTTATAACTATCTGAATATAGTAAAAAGAATAATAAAGCAATTAGTAAATGTATCGGACCGACATTGAATTAGTGGAACTTCAAGACGGATTGCATCGAAATTAGCACCCAATGAAATTTTTAAAAATCACCCAACTACGCACCTATAAAGTACATACGGCTCCGCTCGCTTTTGGTTTATTTTGGACATGCAGCGTTTGACTATCGATTCGTTTAGCGTTGTGGGACCAATGAGTATCAACGGGAGAAAACTCGTCCGCACCTTAGAACGCCCGGAATCTTGGAATTCCTAGAAGTTCACCATGGTTGCCGCCCCAAAAGGAATAAAGAAGGATCAAGCCGAATGTACATATTTGAACCGGTTGCCATTGATGATCGACTTGCTTCTTCATTACATGTACTAGCAAAGAAATGTCCTCCTCTATAATGACGCGGTCCTGGGAGGGCCTAATTTTTGGACCTGTTTGTCCATATATGGATGCAGGAACGAGATGGACAAATAGGCGTCATTCCTGCATTAATAAATCGTTGATATAATAGCTTTTGGCCAGTGCCGGACGCAGAAAGTGGATGGGAAGGGGGGGGGGCGTGGGAAAAAAATGAAGTCTTCGCCACTTTGGGGACCCAGATGGAAAATCAATTTAATAAAATAATCAATTATTCATACAATGATGAATAACTAATAAAAATTATGCTAAGATTACTTGTAGAAATAAACAATTAAAATAAACCAATATGTACAAGGTTTTTATTTGTTCTGTAGAGCAATTTCAAAAATTTGGCGACCCATTCTCCAAGGGGGGGGGGGCATCCCGCCTCCTCCTCCGTCCGCCACTGCTTTTGGCGCACTTATATTCAGTTCTGGCCCTAGACATGTTATCACAACAGTGGGCGGCAATGCAAAACTACGCTCAGGATCAATACGTATTCCAATCACAGGCACTGCCCGACAACTGTGCGAGAAACAACTCTGGGCAGAGTATGATGGCGGTCTAATCTGCGAAGAATACACGAGTTTTCCGCAACAGGACAAGGAAACCTGCTGTGAAAAGTGTGCGAAATATAGTGCGAAATAAGGTGAGCGAAACATTTAGGTCCAAACAAAACGTAGTGAATAATTTCGTCGAAAAGGCGATTTCAAAGCAATACGAATAAAATACGTCGCTAATGCGCAAACAGAGTGATTTGCGGCGCTATTTCAGCGATATAAGGTCTAAATTGCTGCTGAACTCTTACGGAGCACCCTAGGATCCCAGCTCCGAAACCTATTCTGTGGATATCCGAGCACGAGCCAATGGAAACCACGACGAAGTGCGTAGGTGACAGCCGCCGACTGTTTCACCAGAAGGACAACCTCATGTGACGGGAGCCAATCCACGAAGGCGGGTTTTTATCGCAATTTTCAAGGAACAAATGCACTATGGCATGATCCCACGCAGGCGTATATACTCAGTACAGAACTATTAGCATCATTAATCGTACGAGAGTTGAGAGAGAGGGAGTATCAAAATGAATTCATTTGAAAGAGGTGCTAAACGTGCACAGGACCTACTCGGACAATGAGTACTTAGCTGTTGTACTCGGCGGCATTTGTAATGAAGTATTCCTACGGTCGTGGTTGTATATAAGTGCATTCTTGAGAGAGAAAAAAAAGAAGCAAGCACTACAAAAAAATTCTTCTCTCGTGGATTTTTTTCCACGGGGTCTTTTACGTGATTCGGTTTGGCTCCAGCCTGTACTATTAATATTATTTGTTCATATCAGACTCTGTTGCGAAACCTGGACAATATTACGAATGAAAAAAAAAGAAGCCATGGCTAATCTTATAATATACGTGATCTCTTTGTACGTGATATTTTCACCAAAACAGGGGTGTCTAGAACCAATAGTCCAATAAGACCAGAAGAAGATTATCGAGAGGCGGATAAGAGATCAAACAGTGAGAGAAAGCAGACCAAAGCGTCATACAGCGAGAAAAGCGGACCTAAGCAAGAAGAAGCGACAAAAGCAGGCCTCGACTTTGCGCAGCGACTAGAGCGAGCCCGAGCGGGTGTCCATGAAAACCTTGCTTTAGAAATTTTGGCTCAATATGGCGCAGTAAAATTTTTCTACTCGCATGAAGTGAACAATTGACCACTGCATGAAATGCGGTGATATTATGGATTTGGAAATAGAACCAAAAAATGGGAAAATATGCATTCACATATAAAACAGTATAAAAACAGTTACACCGGGAACGACACTGAGGTGTGCTATTTGGTAGTACCTGGAGGCGTCTCTTTCCTCGACACTATTCGACTGGGCGGAGTTTATGAAAAGATAACCAGATAAAGTGTGGGTAGTGTGATCGGTTATCGTATGGACGCTACGCTACGCTAAGAGACGCAGACCGCATTGGTTTGCTAACCCGATTTCAATTGGTTATGCGTTCATGAAACCTAACCCTTAACGCCTCAGAACCGGTCTGATAATTCCGCTATACTGTTTTATTTCGGAATAGCAAAGAGTTCCAATACTCAGATTGTTGCAGAAATTTTCGGCACATTCGAGTCATAAGAAAAGGAACATTCAGTGGACGATTTTTTGATTGATTGTATTGATGGGACGTGAGGAAAGACGTAAGGTAAGCAAAGGGTAAGGTGGAAAGAGAATGCAATGTGAGTTGTACCTACATAGGTAAAATGGAGGAATAGTAGGTGAGTCTTCCCGAAATTCTGATTCAAAACGGCCTCATCCAGCATAGAATAGCACGAGGCAGCCCAAACAATAACAGGAAACAAAGTTAAGGATTGAGTTGCCGTGCCGAAGGTAGAAAAAAGCAGGCCAATTGGGAGGCTTCAAAACTTCAACGTTCCTGGAACGAAGCATAAAGCTTGTAGGGGTTTGAGCGAATTAGGATTTTTGCAAGCAAATGTGTGCTTCAAAGCGAGACACATTTGCAGATCCCACGTTATTTCAAGAGTTCTCATGTAGGTCTCACGCAAAGGGAATACCTGCAAGGGAAAGAGTAGGTAACCTGGGCACCTGGGATACGTCAACGGAAAAATGGTCGATCTTATACCCATAGGTAACTAGGTATAGACAGCTTCACGTGTGGGTAAACATGTGGGTGGGTGCCTGTTAAAGGGTAAATTTGGGTACCTTAGTGTGTTTACCACAGGTAGTCTCAATAATGCATCCGAGCCATGCGATTTGAATGAGATTTGCCTCGCTTTCAAACGCATGCTTTATGTTCACAACAGGAATCCTAGGCAATCGGTTATTTATTCAGGATCAAAGACCTATACGATATCCTAGCGCATCCTCGCTGCTACAATACCCTTACACAGTTCGAGGCACGGTCTAAGCATCCCAATTGAAGCACTTATCCAGCAGATGAAGTTGACCTGGGGTCTGTGACCGGTTTTGCCGCGTGCACTCCATGTTAATTGCTTGCACACATCCTGCAGCATGGATGAACAATGACATGAAATTTGCATGGAATTTGCGTGAAAATGAAATGAAGCTTATTTGTTTATTTATTTAGTCACATGTACATACTTATTTGTCCAAATGAATGTATGCATGACATGGATAAGGCACTTGACAAATCTAGACGTTATTGAGGGGGAAAAGCCACAAAAGAACTGGCAGAGGCGGAAATAGAGTGCGAGAGGAGACGCACAATCCCACAATTATTTAGACATTTGTCACAGCAATTTGTCACAAAGGGCAAGGAGGTCGAAGATGACCAATAATTGCTGAAAACAACGTGAAAAGGACGAGAACCTGAGCAGTTTTCCCAACAATAATGGCGCGGGAGCTCACAGTTCAATGAAACGACTCCTGACACACTATAGGACACTTTCGGATGGGATCGAAGACCTATAGGATATCTCAGTACATTCCTACTGTCACAACACCTCTACATCTTTGCAACCATGGCCCTGAACAAGTTTACTATGATGATGGTGACGACTAGCAGTTCTAATGCATCTATACATGAACAGAATAAGGTGAGCACCTTTCTATACACTCAAATAAGGGTAGCTCAACGATCTATGACTATAGGTTTTCGCTCTCGAACCAATTAGACGCTGAATTCCATACGATAGTGTCGACGATGTTTTGAGTATCGTATGCCTGACGTCTGATAGATACCCGAAAAAAGAAAGAAATTTCTAGAATTTCATGACATTTAACACTAGCAGTGACATGCTCGCGAGAAAAAGCTCGTCTTTTAACAAAATTACCCCCGCCATGTCCGACGGAAACATGATTCCTGGTTCAAATTAATTTGAAAGTTCTCTGATGCATAGATCATAATGACGGTGACAGCAATTATTCGGAAGATTTATTATGAGCTCAAGCTTGAGATAAAAAGGAGTACTGAGGGGAGTTTTAACTAGGAGGCAGGGTATCGTTTATCCGAGAAAAAAACTGTTCGTTAGGATCCTAGACTGAGATCGTCAGTCTTTCAAAGCAAAAGGTTGTTTGATAGCGATGTAGTCCACATGGAAATTAACCTGACTAAACCTATTACTACTGCATCAGAAACTTGACTGGAACACCTGGCAGCCAGAAATTAACTTAAAATAGCTTACGTTACAAAACTACAAGGTCCTGACTCTTCTCCACGGAAGGGGGGGGAGAGGCGCTGGTTATGCACAGTGTTATTTACTCATTTGTTTAACAAGCTCGAGGATGCAACATAAACAAGAAAAACAAACAAAACACAATGCGGAGCGAGAAATCCCTCCTTGGTCTGCGAACACAGCGATTTTTCACAATAGGTAGTCCAGTCCACTACAGAGGAACAAGCCGTTATCTCTCTCTCTCTCTCTCTCTCTCTCTCTCTCTCTCTCTCTCTCTGTGTCTCTGTCTCCTCTCTCTCGCTTTCTCCAAGGACGCTGAACTAGCACTATTGTTGTTTACAGAAGAAATGCACTACGTTCATAAAAATGTTAATGCACATCATTATACCCGAGTGAGAAACAAGGGGTGTGAATGCATAAATAAAAACATTCAGAAATAGCTCATCCCACCCAAGCTTCCCAGCAGGGTTGGTGGCGGGATGTGGGCGGAGAATGGGCGTGGCGTTCAAAAAACTCGATGAGAAGTCCGATAATGGCCTTGTGACAGGTGGGAATGAAAATTTAATGGAATCGGCAGAGTCTACATATACGTGGTATAACAACAAAATATATGGAAGGATCAGGGCAAACTAATCGAGCTGATACATGACATTGAGGTTAGGTATGGAAGGCAGAGTAGTAGAGATAGTAAGAACATACAGTATTTGCCCATTTACCAGGTTTTTTTTTTCAAAACTAAGGAATAATGGGACGGAGCGGGATACGAGCTCAATTCTATGTTTTTTCTGCCATGGAGAAAATGGCAGCATAAAGAAATGACATAGGTCTGGAAACTCATTTTTCTTAGCTCCCCATTTCTACTTAAGGTGATCATCCTGGAGGATTGGGGACCTAATTTTCGCTGAACGGCTACTACGTACATTCTGGGTTACGGAAATACGGGAAGGAGTGCCGCATATACCAAGGTCAATTTCAATAATTTTGTTACCCTATTCAACAACTATTACATCTCGAGCAGGGCAATCCTAAAAGTACATCCAACTATAGTCGCCATCATCCTAATTCAGTTTTGTTTCCTTAGAGGCAGGGTGCCACCTCGTTTTCGTGTCCGAGCTTGTACCAGATTCTGAATCTAATCGATACGCTAAATCCAACGGTATGATTAAAATATTACAAAAAGGCATTCAAACCCTATTTTTAAACCTTTTTTCGTGACGGTATTTGTAACAGTTTGTCGAGCCGAGTGGACGCGTGAAAGCGTTGATGTCATCGATCGGACACGTCTACACGTGTTGGCCAACGCTGCAGACATGGCGGGCAGCCAGCACATTCACGGACCGCTCCGCCCAAGTGGTCCGTGGACTGCACATTCGGGCCACCCGAAAACGGGATTTTCGCCATTTTTATGAGCTTTGACTTATATCTTTGGAATTAGCACGACGAGGAGGTCTAGTGTCCATTGGAATTTTCAGCCCACACTGCCACTAAATCTCGTCGCTAATCTCGTCGCAAAGCCGTCGCTGCGCAGCTTCGCGCTGCTGGCCCACTTCATAGTTCTTACACGTCTTGACACGCAGCTAGCCACCGTCAATGAGTTAGCACAGGGACGGACAGTAAGGACAAGTGGAAAACCAAGTGCTGTGCGTTAGAACATGTCAGAACTAGCGGGTCAACCCAGCACAACAACACATGGCGTCGGTGCTGCGGCGCGGCTGCAAGGCGGCCGCGAAAGACCCGTTTCTTGCAATTCTCACTATGTTCACAGGAGTGCGACTTAGGCTGTGCAATTTCTGCTTGAGTGCATTCTACAAAAATTCTGAGGAGGAGAAAAAAAGTTGGTAGAGATTATCCAATGTTAGAGCTCGTTGCTCTTCTGATTATTTGAGCTTCACGGCTCATTACACGCTACTTGGACAAGCAATCGGATGCATATGGACATGAGCAGTCAAAAGTGCAAACACATATTTACGGTCCATCACGTTTCAATAGTTAGTTATGTTGCGGCTCACCCGGCTCCGCAGTGCCGTGGACCAGGAGTGAAGGACGAGAACTACTGCTACTCCGCACTGCTTTTGCACTTTTATCAATAGCTATGCGCAAGGTCATATGAGGAATATGAGGGGAACCGCATCAAATTTTCATAATAAGCCTATTCAACATTCATTTAGGGTTGCCTAAGGTTCACAGGGTACAAAAGCGAATCAAGTCCAACCTACAGCTCCAGCCAGAAATAAGACTAGAATTAGGACCAAAACTATTTAAATAGTGCGGCGAAAGCATGGCATGAACAAAATTTTTAATTGTTTCAGTTTATTTAGCTTAAAGACAAGACCCACTCAGATCTTTGTGACTGAGATCTTGCTTGATACTGGGGTTTCAGAATCCTAGAACTCATATCCAATAGTGAAAGAGCGAGGAACTCCCGAGAAAGTTACGAAATCGGAGCGCGGTCTTCCGCGCTACACTGACACCAGTGGGTCCCGCTCTACATGCGTGGTCATACGCGCTACTGAATGTGATGCCTTTGTCAGTTGGCGCATGGTCGCTGCGAAAGCACGAACAACTGGGCTGGGTTTACGATTTTGATTCGGCTTTCTCGTAGGTAAGTCATGATTCCTTGTGTTCGTTTAACATTTACGATGCGCTACCGGTGTTCATCTCCACAAGGACTCTAACTCGGCCTCGAGAATTCCGACGGGTGTTACATTTAAAGCTGCATCATCGAAACGAAGCAGCGAAGGTAAACAACAACAAGCAACCAAAGACGAGTGATTTATCTGTGTGGAACACATCACCCTCAACTTCGTCTGCCCATGTTACCACGAATCTTTGCTTTTTTAACAGCTCGACAGTTTGAGAGATATTCTACATATGGTATCTGTCAGTTATTTATTTCTTATTATTCAATTTCAGTACTACTGTATTACAACAGTCATATAGGACTAATACTCTTGTAATTTCGTTCTCCCATCCGAGTCTTACAGTTGTCCGGTCTTTTCTCACTCCCCCCTCACACCCACATTCTGTGTACGCCAAGGAGTACAATATAGTATCGAGCATATGTCACATATGTAGATTCATGGATATTATACGTTTATTAGGGTGTTAATATTATTGCATATATTATTTATTGCATATGAAGGTGTTAATATCATTGCATCTATTATTTATTGCATATGTACTATTGTATTACCACAGTCATATTGTTCCACTTCTTAGTTGCGAGTATTACAGAGTTAATAATCGAAAAACTGGCCAGGTAATGAGAACTTAGTGGTGGCTTGCACGGAATGGCGCTCCTCACTGGTGAATGGGTTAAAACGTTACTTTTCAACTGGGTGAATATTGTAGAAATGAAATTAAACGTCATTTGCACAAAAAGGCATGGCAATAAATTACAGTCAGCTTAGCAATTCAGTTGTCTATACAGTTAGAGAAAGGAGCAGTTATCAAAGCTAATTGGGAATATCTTGAGCTTGAAACAAACACAAACAACAAACAATACAACACAAACATAAACACAGAAACAGGAAATTGGAGTTTAATTTGGGTATTGGGGATTAGTAGCCAGGCTAGTTAGGATACGTAAGCGTTCAATTGGGAAATGGGCATGGTATAAGGAGTAACCGAGATTTCTGATGTTCCTTATGTATTTCTACACTCTTACGTACACTTCAGTCTGTTAACGAGGCAAAAAGAATGAAATAAGAACTCGTCGGAACAAGTGTTGAACATCACGTGAAGGATCAGGGAGAAGGGAGAGTCCAGTGCAGTGGCAGTTTCATTCTCGGAAGGGAACCTAATACTAGTACACTCTATGCGAAAGGGCAAAAAACCCGTGATCAAGTTCAGTAATCTGAGCAGAAATAGTGTACGGGGTTCTGATGGCGGGAGTTATTCGATGCTTATTTTCCTCCTAGCTCCCGAATCGAATCTTTTCGCGCCAATTATTTCTACTACCGCAAACAAGAATACCAATGTCAACATTGGTGATCAGCAATGCAGTGAAAGGACATAAAAAGAAAGAAAAAAGCAAGATGAGGGTCAAGTTCTACCTAAAATCTAATATTAAAAGAGAAACTTTAAAGAGACTCAAATCCCAGAAGCATGGAGCGAACTACAAGTTCAGGTGAATAGCTTGTAAAATGCCTCAAAGTCAAAGCTCATTTTCGAACACATTTGTGCACGTCCGCTCACAATTGTGCACGGTTCTGTGTATCTTGTCCACTTATTTCAATTAACTTGTTTTTCACTAATACTCAAGATATTGTTATAAAATTGTTCGAAAAGTGAAGGCCAAACTCGGAGTCAATCAGTAGCCGAACAAGCACTTTCTAGAGCATTAGCATTCATAGTTAAGAATAGTCGTACAAATGCGGGCTCATTATGTAGGTACACCTGGGCAGATTAGCAGACATTTGGATACAATCGTGCTGATACGCAAGTAATTTGTGAAAATAACAAGTAAAATCTTTCTTGTGGGGTAAGTATCTCCACTCTAGTGCTTTTTCAGCATTTACGAATAACTCCTAAATACTTCAACCTTTGCATTAGTCATCCATTAGTTTCACTATTTGAGTAAGTGCGCTTATTGAGGTTTCTAATCTCAGCAAGTTCTGGGCATTCATTGTCCTGATTGAGCAAAAAAAAATAAATTCACGCTAAGAAACACTCTGAAAGTTCATGCTCGATTTGAACATTTCGAATGAAAGCACCTCATTTAGAGAAATCGGATCAGCCAGTGAAAGAAACCCTAAAATGGAGTAGAAAACCTTGGTCCTGAGCAGAATTGACCACCTGTTCTGGGGTTAGGCAAAGAACCAAGTGAAAACAATCTAATAAGGAAGAAATGAACAATGGAAATCAAACATACGTAGTAGTTCCTTTTATTTCTGTTTCCTTTTGGTCTCTTTTTTCTTCTATATTTAATGTTTCCAGGAAGGTGTTTTAGGACGAGGCGAACAGCCCATGCGATCTTCGTTCTTGTACACTTTAGCTGGTACAATAACTTGAAAGGAACTATCATGGAAATTATTGTAAATGTAAAAAAAATTTAAATGGAAAGCAGAGGAAGAGTCTGTGAAATGGTAAGTAGAACATTACGACAATAATAAGAACGAAAAACCACTAAAAAGAAAGATAAATCGAAAGGGCTTTTCGAGAAACAGTTTCTTGAAGTTAGTTCTTGAACAGATATATGTATCTATTTATTTAATTATTTACTTCGTAAACTAGTAGATGCGCAAATGAAGAAAGACGGTGGCAGGAAGCTACACAGAGCCGAACCCATGAACAGATGAGGAATCTTCTTCCATATATGTAAAACCTATCTGCAGCCACTGGGTCAGCTTCATGGGCACTGCATTTATTTATTTATTTATTTATTTATTTATTTACACCGTATAGGAGTGTCAATCATGCAATGCAGTATTTACGAGGTATAGCAAAGTGATGATACCTTTGAAGAGAAAGTAGAAATGAACAGAATCCTGTGATGCTTAGGAAGAAAGAGAGGGGTCTGGTCAAAGCTTCCGCCAGCGTGTTAATAGAGCAGAGTAAAAAGAAGGTTCTCACATCGAACGAGCATGGAAAGCAAATGAAATCCATAATTTTCTTGCATTTTTCTGTTGAATCCAAGAAAATGAGCACTGTGATACAGCTCGAGATGATTGCTAAGTTCCAGGTACCGGAAGTGTTCTGCCGCCTCATGGGCGGGAAAAACCGGATGGGCGGCCGTTTTCACCCCCACTCGGCGAGGATACGGCGTTCGAAATGTAGCTCAGATAGGGGCCGGGGATGTGCTACTGGGATAAAAAGTAGGGGAAGAGAAAAAATTATTAGAAACCGAATACTTCCATGTTTTATCCTTGCTTGAAAAACTTTTTTCACAACAGAACCAAAACGCAGCAAGGAAGTAATACTATTCATTACATTAGGAACGAATAACCTACAAGAATGATGATGTGAACAGATATTGAACTTCGAAGGATAAGCGATTTCGAGCTTCTGGAAATAGAGCATCCTATGAACATTTTATTTCATAGAGATCCTCTTTTATCTTAGAACGTCTTGTTTGAAACCGAATTTTTATCCATACTCCTCTTCTAATACGTCATTCAGTAATGAGGAGAATTCTCATCGCAATGGTGTCCTCAGGTTTTGCAATCCCCCTATAGGACCCCCCCCCACAGCAAAAAAAGACAGGAAACACCTCCAATTAGAAATCGGAACCATTCTTCATTCTTCATACTTCAGAAGAGGCATATGTATGCACGTGGAGGTGAAGAGAGAGAAAACGAGAGAGATAGAGAGAGAGAGAGAGAGAGGAATAAAAAGAGAAAAGCGGGAGAGGAAAAGAGAGAGACGGAAAATATCTACCAGTTGGCTTCATATTCATTTATTTATCTACACCGTACTTAAATTGGGGAATAGGAAATACCCCACAAAACAGCGACGAAATTCAGAAAAGTTCTTTTCAGGTGAAAACTTTGCACAGTAACTCATGTCTTTACTTTCCAATTCAATTGCTGCATATTTCTGAAAGACCATGATAATAGAAATTTAGGAAAAAAGTGTCATCAACACAAACTCGCACCTTTTTCAGGAAGTGGGGGAATCCGTGTAGATAAGTTCACCAGCACTACTTGTGAAATCGTTAGGAAATACAAAGGAAATTAAGGATGCGAGAGAAAGTGTTTTGAAAGTAATGACGTTGTTTTATTAGAAAAGCTCGGATACACAATGGATAGAGGGAAGGAAACAAAATGATGTATTGTTGAGAAATTTAGTCAACAGATGCTTTCGTTCACCGCACAGCTTGCTATAAGCGTACAATAGTGGGGAAAGGGGACCTGATACTTCGGATTTCGTTGCACTTTAAAAGGTCTGGGAAGTAAATCGTAACCAGTTCTGCTTACAAGATGCTACTGCTTTGTTGCTACTGCTTTGTTTGTCCACATGTTGTTCGTCGTTCGTTCACAATAAATCTTCATTCTAAATATTTCATTTGAACTACATATTTCCTTGTTCTGTTAGCTTTTCCCAGAAAGAGCAAACCTATTTGGTTAAAATATTGTTAGACATCTTTTGACATTTGTCCGAACAAGAAAAAAAATGTACCTTTTTTCTGAAACAGACAAACTTCCCACCCCTCTACAAACAGAAAACAACTGTCGTTCGCTTGGCATCATCGCCATTGCATGTCTTGAGTGAACTATTGCCAAAGGTAAGAAGCGAGGCTCGGAAAAAAGACCTCTTTTTCCTGGAATTACACCGCCGGCGTCTCATCAATGATGCGGGAAAATAAACGATGGTGGACTTTCTTGCGTACACATCTCTACCCTTACATCATGGATGGATGTCCCTCCAAATTTGCTTGGAAACAACTACAAGAACTAGTAACGTGGGGAAAGTGGGAGGTTTTACTGTAGCGGGGAAAATGTACAGAAAAAGTTGCAAGGATGCCATGCCCATCACAGTGATGGCATGAATGGACAATGAGAAGTGATGATATACAAAAGCAATAGAAGGAATTTCACCATGTGAACAATGTAAGAGAAATTTTCATAAGCAGTGGACAATTTTCTCAATGGGCTTCACTCGAAGCCGACAGATTTTTTTCTTGACCAGTTCTTCTTGATGGATCATCTCTCCCTCCCTCACCATCGTTAAACCACATTCACAATTGTTTCATGTGGCCAAACACTCCCAGATAAGCTTTATTGTTTGGGAATATATCCGGGAATTTTTGAGCTATCCGTCATTCCAAACCAAACAATCAAAGCTCAACGTGTTCACGAGGAAAGCCAAAAGAATCTTCGACTCAAGCTCCAATTTAATAATTTCGATCCTCAATACACAGATTAAACGCCATATGTAGTCCTCAGCAGCTTCTATGAAGCTTATCCTAAGGTGGCAAACCCACTCAAATCGTTTCTTTGGAAGCAAGTTGAAGTCATGCCTATGAATTTTTCATTGCCGCTCTCAACCGAAACGTAAGCCCTCAAAAATCACTTCACCTCATGAAATATGTATGAGTAAAAACCTACATTAAGCTACATGAAGCACGCATGGAATAACCCTCCCCCGCCAAAGTTTAGCCTTTTTTATTTATTAACATTTAATCTGCTTTTGATTGAAGAGGATTAAATATGCGTGGATGACAAGCATGTAGTGATTACAATGTGCAAAGCGGATTCTGAAGTCTCCAACATATGTGAGCACCAGTGGCGGACGCAAAAAGTGGGCGGGAGGGGGCGGGGGGCGTGGGAAAAAAGGGGTTCTCCGCCGTTTTGGGGACCCAGACGAAAAATGAAATTAATAAAAGTATTAATTACAAAAATAAACAATTAACAAAAAATATATTAAAAATAATAATAAAAATAAACGATTAAAAATGAATAAATACAAGATTTTTATTTGTATTGTAAAGTAATTTCGAAAATTTGGCGAACCATTCTCGGGGAGGCCCCCTGCGTCAGCATCTGGTGAGCACACCTATATTTACTTTACCAATTTATTTGTGCATACAGAACAATAGAGCATAATGTAATCCTTCACACGAATGGTAAGGTGAAAGAAAAGATGGAACCACAGGGACAGTGCAGTCTGGAATCTATGAAACGTCAACCAGCAGCGATGGTTGGCGTGATTGCTTATGCTATGGACTACATAGCTTTAGGAGAGCCAAACGCCAACCTGGGGTTGCTTAGTTGTGCGTTCAATCATATCTCAGGATTCCTAAGAACCGTGTTCTGGATGAGGATGAAAGATGCAAATTCCGCGACTAACAAGGGAAGGATACTCCCTGACCGTGAGCTTTCCTGATGACCTATGTACGGTTCAATGCAGTTGGCATCACTGATGTCGAATCCATGCCGCACCATTACATTAAGTTTCTGCTGTTGTGAGATGTGATGTACGAAGAACCTTTGGAATCACTCCGAACCCTTGTATTGTCGGTATGCGAGTGGGAAATATAGCCTAACTGCCTGAAAATAGCCTCCTCGAACGAGGACAGCTTCTAAATCGTAGATACAAAAGGGCTAGCTGCAGCAGGATCCGAACCAGCAACCTCGTTCTTGTGAAGCGAGAAACTTACCACTATACCACGGACCGACCTGGCCTTGTGGCACTCGAGACCATACAGGGTGGTCCACATGAAGTGTGACGGGCTATATAAAGTCAATTTTTGGTCACTTTTCTAGCTTTTTTGTGTCATTTCATGATGTTACTCGTTTCTGCCGTGTTTTTTAACCCCACTGTGAACAGTCTCATCTTCCGTTTCGAATGAACATGGTTTCGCTCGAGGATCGGTCAGCAGGCGTCGCTATGTATAAACGCGGGTTGTCAGTTCCCAGGATTTCGAGGACACTCAAACTGCACCGGGAGCAAGTGCATCGCATCATAAACCGTTTCAAAGAGACTGGAAGGATCGAAAATCGTCCGAGAGGAAGACCTCAACGAATTGCAAGAACTCCTGCCCTCCGAAAGGCCGTCAAAGACAAACTGCGCCGAAATCCTGAAAGAAGCATTAGGCAGTTGGCCAAGGATCACAAAGTAAGCCGATCGACCATGCAAAGACTAGTCAGAGATGATCTCGAATTGTTTCCTTAGAAGTTCGCCAAAGGACAACGCCTCACAGACAAAATGAAGGCATCAAGATTGGAAAAAAGCAGGAAGATGAAGGCCCTTGCGCGCGGTGATAATCTCGGCCGAATTCTCTTCACAGACGAGAAAATATTCACGGTGGAACCACTCCAAAATGCGCAGAATCAGCGGGAATTGCTGCCAAAGGGATCTCCAAGGACCGCCAAGATTGAAAAAACGCATTTCCCGTAGTCCGTGATGGTGTGGGCTGGGATATCGGGTTTGGGTAAGACCAAGCTTGTTTTTGTAGAACAAGGATCTAAAATTGATGCAGAATTTTATCGAAAGCAAATATTGGAGGAAACGGTGATTCCTTGGGCCGAACAGAATGCTAAGGATATTGAATGGACCCTCCAGCAAGATTGGGCACCAGCCCACGGCGCAAAGAAGACATTGGAATGGTGTGAGGTCAATCTTCCGTGTTTCTGGACAAAAGATGTTTGGCCATCAAACTCGCCCGATCTCAACCCTCTGGATTTTGCCGTCTGGTCGATTCTGGAGCAAAAAGTCTGCTCTTCCAAACACAAGTCATTGGACTCGCTGAAGAGAGCACTGGAGAAGGCATGGGAAGAAATTTCGCCGGAAATGATTGCGCGCATCCTCAAGAATTTCCGGAAGAGATTGGACGCTTGTATTAAAGCTAAAGGAGGTCATTTCGAATGTGATCTTTAATATGTTATATAGAAATTTGTTGTCTGTTAAATAAATACAAAAAGTTGTTATTTGGATCAATGTGCGCGAAGTTATGGGTAGTTTTTCCCCTCACACTTCATGTGGACCACCCTGTATATCTGTGCGCTCCCGCACCAACAAAAACCGCCATAACTTTCCACTCAGGACCCCGCAGGAATGGTGCGGCATGGATTCGACATCAGTGATCCCAACTGCATTGAACCGTACATAGGTCATCAGGAAAGCTCACGGCCAGGGAGTATCCTTCCCTTGAAAGACATGTCGTGCTCGTGCAAAATAAGGTCTTGTAGAATTGACAATTCTATACCAACAACTGTCAAATCTAAAAAAAAGGAAACATATGCATACCCATACAGGAACCACGCGCCTCCAAATCCGATGCAAATCCGAAGCGAAGTCCACGAAAACCTACGATTTCGTTAATCCCATGCAGTGCCTATGCATCGCAATGCAAAACACGGTTTCTAGGTTTCCTGGGACGGAATCCGAGGCAGGAGGTTCTAGTAAACAGTAAGGTTTTCGGATCCCAGCAGGGAAATCTGTGAGTCAATCGACCTTATTGAATCTCCTGAAAACTCTGCATAGCCTACATTTATGACGTTCTTTACATTCGAAACCATAGCATGTTCTCAATTTTCAGTTAAGAGAAGCTAAGAGTAGGAGAAGACTGCTCATTTAGGGATTAGAGCTCTCATTAGTATCAGTTCTATCCCTGAAAGGTGACAGTGGCTCCAGGAAATAACATCGTAGGGGGGCAACAAGTTCAATGTCGCACACTGCAAGAGAAATTGAATTGCAAAACACCACTTAATCTGTTATGTTAATTGTCGCTTGTTTACAACGTCTGCTAAACCTGCAAATTCATTTAATATGCTATGATGCATAATGGAAGAAAAGTGATAGCATGCAGACGTCTGAGAATTTAAATCTATCCAGGCTGGAAAAGAGCTTCATTAACCTCTGAGAGAACATAGAACTACAGCACTCTGTTTCTAATGGAATGAATGGAAGATGTGAGAATCACGACGAGCTGGCATGCTGCCCAGACACCCAGTATTTTAAGCCACAGCACAGACCGAAAATAACGCAACAGACGTGATAATTAGATGCATGAGACCAACAAGTCCTTGAAAATTCCAATGAGAAGCTCAGCTGATATCTGACCACTTGGAAGACGTTGCTTTTTTTAGGTGTAGACGAGAACAAAGAGGATGCTCGTCTGATGTGTCATTGGCTTCCTTTCAACATTCCAGTAAACAAACAAGAAAATATTTATTTTTGTCACTACAATTGGAAACACTACAAAAAAGCGAAGTGGCAAAACAACAACAGCTACACTTCGCTTCTTATTCGTGGTTTCAGGTGATTTTTGGAATAATTGAAGATGAGCTGCAAGCCTGACATTAAGCCGTTATGGTACAGTGAGGTTGGAGGTAGAGTGAATGATTGAATGAATGAATGACAGAATGAAAGAATGACAGGTTGAATGAATGAATGAATGAGGGAATGAATGAATGAATGAATGAATGAATGTCATTGCAATTATCGAGCATAAAAGTGATCTGTAGATCATGACGGTCTCTGGCCAAACTCGGGTACGGTACCAAAATTGATCATTGTAGAGCGATCGCTTTTGCGAAATATGGGTTTGAGCTCAGAGATCTTCAATTCTAACCGCAGGCTAGTAATAATCTGAGGTATCAATAATAATAATAATAATAATAATAATAATAATAATAATAATAATAATAATAATAATAATAATAATAATAATAATAATAATAATAGTAATAATAATAATTTATTACGCACCTTAAGGTAGACGTTAAAAAAACAGTGGCATCACCAAGTCATCAAGTACAATATACAATAACATACCAGTATGGAAAAGCAATCCTCTTATTTCTTTAGTAGCTCAGCACTCTTTTACATACCCAACGCTTGAATAAAAAGAATTTTAGGGTGGTGGGAGGAAGTCTATATTTTAAATATAAATAGGCAGATCCCGCTCGGCATGTAAAGTATACACGCCTATTAACCTTAATATTAACCAAGCGTATTAACCTTTCAATAACGTCGTCACATTTCTAGAATTAGATTTGTATTAATAGGATCAACAAGATGCCCTATCGAGCTATCATCGTATTAACCGCGGCAGTACTCAAACGTGGAATGCGGTAAGAGCATGGCAAATGTGACAATGTCGACTACGTTCCGCCACGTCTGTAACGGCCTAACGAGTGCACCATCTGTCTGTTTCGGGACAGCATGTTACGTGCACGCATAAAGTGTATTCGTTATGTCAGCCGCTTCATAGAAATAATATAAACCTAAATGTTATATTCAGCACTCTGATGCTTTAGTATTCTCGGAGGGATCTATGCCATTCAGTGAGGAAGTGATGTCAAACATTTGACACAGCTCGATCGGTCTAATAGAATTAGCAGTGCAGTGGGGCTGCGCATAAGGCGATAAAACGGCATTGAATTAAATTCCATGTGAGCCGACGCGGATTTTGGTTTGTTTGGACCACACGACTCCAACCGAACGTACTTCAGGGTGGGCGAAAACAAATAGGAGGTAATGCTTCGAGATACTAGGAGTATTGCTAGGGGACATTACATAGTATGCATATCCAGGAACTATGTCTGTTCAAAATAAAAGGGTACAAGGGTAGGGTGTTTGTGGCCGGCATTAACCCCGGAATTGATGCGATTGTGTAGCATTCACTCACAATGCGCTGCTTATTTTTAGGTGAGATGGACCCTAAAGAGGATTTCCAAGGGCGTATACTAACTACGTTTCTGGAGCAGATGGTACACTCAAAATGCAGACAACTCGACTCGGTGCGGAACTCGCTCGTGAGATGAGCTTACTCACCGCCTGGTCAGCAAACGCTCCTGCATAAGAAGTTGATGTCGTCGACGGACAGATTCGAAATTGGGAGGGGTGCACTCGTCATACTTTATTCCCACAAAATTCGGAGAAGCGATGTCGCCTTCTATGGAACTATTAGAGCTTTCTTCAACGGTGGAACCAAATCGTGATAAGCGTAGCTGCTGTGAATGGCACGTGCCTTTCAGGGACATTGTCCATGCAGGCTGTCGTACATTAACAGCACCCGTTCTGCACCTAATGTAGTTATGAAGTCGGTATTAACGAGTGAGTCCCAGTAGGAACATGAGAAGTCCACGCCAGAAGGACTCTATGCTCTACTACTCCTCAGAACAAGCGCCGGTCAGAAATTCAAGTGCAAGACCTGTTTACCACTGTAGTAAAGGCCCAGGTGACACTTTTGTGGTCAGCAAACACTGAGAAACACACGTTTTTCTTCTCACTTCTACTGTAACTTCAAGAAATCCCCGATATTGCATGTACATAGTTCTGAATTTATAGTTAAGGTTATCCGATGGCTCAGATCTTTTGAAGCTTCCAGATCCCTCTCTTGCATACAACTCGAGAACCGAGAAGGCACGTTCAATCATTGGACTACTAAACAGTAGATTTTTCTCTGTTTACATTGTAGTCTCATCAATTTTCAAAGAAGGGTGCTCACTGGCATTCACATTTATCTGTACCAGATATTGATTATATTACATGCATGACACTACCCCAGGCCCCAAAATAAATAAAAACTAAATTATTAGTATTCAGTTAAGTTTTGTTTCAAAAAGACTATAGAAAACTCAACGCGTTTCCTTCCCTGCTCCATATACTGGTGAACTAATTGAAGTGTTAGGTCTTCCCGGGAAGGTTAAAGTGTTCGAGCATCAACAAGAGTATGTTGACGTATAAATTAAACTTCAGAGGGTGGAAGAGCACAGTTACCATCTCTTGTGGGGCATTTGTGAAGAATCGTATGAGTACTAACATTTATCTATTTATTTTAATATTATTAAGAATATTGAATATTATGTGTCGCTCAGATGTTCCCTCAAAGCGCGGTCAACACGTGGGAAGCAGTTTTACCCGAGAAGATGTGATTTACTGCGTCTCATAGAATGATGTGCACACTGTCTCCTAAAGAAAACTCATGAAAGGTTACGAAACTGGTTACCAGATGAAGACAGTAGGTGGAGACACCTTTTGCTTTGTTTGGGAAGGATAATCTTTAGCCGCTGGCCTCGAGAAGTTGTTTTCGTTGATGGTAATTGCCAAGAATTCGAAGGACTTCTGTCTCTTCTATTTTTAATGCTTGATAAGCTTTCTATGTTTGGTGGATTTTATTGTTGTGTTTCCAACAAACAAAATCGCACATTTTGACGTAGAATATCAGGACTAAAAATACAAGTAGGAGTCCAAAATCGCCTACACAATTCTAAATTCCACCTGTCAACTATTGTCAGGAAATAAGAATAAGCTTGTCTCTCTTACTCTCCACCTTCCAATTATTTCTATCTTTTGGCAATCTATACTCCTTTCATAAGCGGAAACCAACACCCCTCACGCGAATAAGCCAAGATAAAAGTGGCCTGATGTACAAAAGATGTTCCCATCCGTGATGGCACGAGGAGCGAATAAAGGGACATGGACATGGAATAGTTCAAAAATTTCTACAGGATTTTTTTTTGAATAGATGGGGACTCAGAATAGTTTTTTTTTTCGTTTGGAGAAAGCTTAGTTAAAACTAAATTCGATTCCTTAATACATATCAAAAGTGCATGACTTACTCCTTGAACTGAGCATACAGCGCTTACAGAATCAATCAAGTATATAGCAATTGCTGAAAGACGGCAGCAATCAAGGGAAAGATGGCAGCAACTGCGAACCGTTGCTGCTAGCGTTCCTAACCGAACCATTACGCCGTTCGTGCTGCACAGTTATCAGAGTAAGTTAGAACATCTGGGCCGGGATGAACGCATATCCAAGCAAAACCATGCTAACAAACCAATTTTGACGGTCTATACGGTCTACGTCTCCTGACATCACGTTGTCCATATGGTAATCAGTTACACTCACAATTACTGCTTTGCTTGGTTAGCGTTTTATGAACCTCACCCTGGGCGACGACCTATGAACACCATCGTTTGCTTGCTATTGCTCTGAGCTTCGCAAAACATCAACAAATCACCGAGAAAAGCAAATTCTCACACGACAACACTATTTCGCAAGTGATGTTGAGATCTTAGAAAAGTTTCTGCCAAATCTTGGAAAATTTTACCCCAGCCTCATCTCGCCATAGTGTAGTTCTCGTCATCTCCGACTGATTCAGTGTATTTCTCCGCTATAGTACTGCTTCAATCCATCAAAACATATTTTGTTGTTCTAACACATTTTCTGACTTTATACTGCCTTTTTCCCTAACCTACCACACTGAACTAGGTCCAAGATGTGGTAAGTGCGGCAATATTGCTATAGGGTGACTGATGTCCAATAGGATTTGAGATTTTTATTCTTACCAGTCCCCCCTACTTTCGTTGCACTGCCATGATTTATGTAAGAGGATCCTATTCTGTTATTCTCTGCTAAGCTATCCCGGACCCTATACGTCAGCGCGATGGAGTGTTGAGTTATCCCATCATCTTGTTTCATTTCTTAAAGGTTCGGGATTAAAATTCTTTGCTGATGTGTACTGGGGAAGCCTTAGCGTCTCAGTTTTTGGTATAAGGTTATAGTAGCACACGGAAGTTAGGCTACGCTTTTTTCTTTCTTTTTTCTTAAATGGTAATTTGTGATTCATTGATGATAAAGAATACTTTTACGCGTTCAGTAAGAAGTTGGCTGTGCAATCTACACCAGGTAAATTCATTCACGACAATTTTTCGAATTGGATGATACAAGGGACGTTGCAGGGTAATGAATAAGTCTCTGAATCCTTATTTTTTCTGATTAAAGGAATGTTTTTGTTTACTGGTTAAAACCGCTGATTAGCATACTTACGTAAATGCTTCATGAAAATCGCCTCGGATTCATGTTGATGAAGTCAAAAGTCGAGCTTCCCGGGAATTCCGAATGGGAAGACCTATCGCGCGCAGACAGACACCGTAATCTCTCCAGAGAAATGACGGTGACTCGAACGAATGCATCATTCAGGCGTCTCGTGTGCAGCCTGTTTGTGCGGCCACTACGACTTCCTACCCAGACAGCGATCCGCAATAACCTGGCTGTTCTCGATCTGCACGCAACAATCACCATTATATTGCAGGTGCTAGTGAGTAAACACTTCCTACCATTACAGACGCCCTCAAAGAGCTTAAAAATAACCCACGAGTCCATGGTAAAGCACCATTATGGATAGGGGTAGCTGAAGCATTACTATGGATAGGGAAAGCCTCAGTAAGCGGAAGCTGCGGATCTATGGTTGAGACAGGCTAAATTATTCACAATGTGTCCATTAAGTATTTTGCAATAAAAAATGAGCCACACGCGAAGATCCACTGCTGGCTCAAGAGAAATATGCAGTGAATCCATTTGAAATAAGTAAATATGTATATAAAGAACAAGCATTAATCACGGAAATATGTGACCTTTTCAGTGTTCGCCAACAAATTTTCCATGAGTTTGAGTCCAATTTTTTCTCTTAAATATTCTAATTTTCTCCATTACTGCAACCACAGCGAATTTAAGATTAAAAGCAAGAGATGTAGGCCAAAATGTAGCCAATTTTCTTATCTATTTTTTTAGGAAGTTTTAAGCTAAAATTGATTAGAGTGCGTGAGGACAACTCATCTACTAATTGAGTAGTATTCATAAGTGGAAATCCAAGAAGACTAGAATGAAAAATGAGAGCATGTCCCTAAAAAAACTTTCATTTCCCTTCCTAATAATTTAAACAGCGTCTGTTCGGAACTCGATCTCTTTCTTCTGAAAATGTATGCCCTTTAAATATTCATCAATAAATTTTCAGTAAATAACGTCTCAATTTTCCAATTTTTCGCATCACTGTAACAACAAGTCAGGAAGAAATACATATTTGTTGCCATCAAAGGCTACTCTCATTCCATCTCTTCATAGTAGAGGAAGGGCATCAAAAGGACGCTCTCCTGGTAGTCTTCCGTCGCATAATCTCCGGTTCAGTTATAGTTCAATCGGATATAAGTGACATGTTGATCAAATAATGTGCGTAGAGCTGATTGTCCTGGGAATCAGCCTTCATCCCCCCCCCCCCTTATGAAGGCGGAAAAGGATCCGAGTAAGAATAACTCCGAGGTTTTTGACAGCTTACGTACATACATAGTTCAATCCAGAAAGAAGGGAAGTTAGAGAAAATCCAGGAGATTTATTTCTGGAAATCTTCCCCTCGTGAAAATCTGTTTTCAGTGAGAGATCCATAGAAATTATTGTGTCAGTGCCAGCTCGTGAATGATCGTAAATTATCAAGTGATTTTCGGCAGAATTCCTCTGACAATGCTTCCACAGACTACATAATTTATAATACTTCCATGGGAACTAAGATTAACTGGAGAGAGTAATGAAACTGCTACGAGTTCACGAAACTAATGTACTGGGATTTCTCGCAGCACAGAAAATCAAATCTTTGGTTATGTACATGGATGAGTGTGCACTATAGCAACACTTGAGTGAATATTTCAGAAAGATCAAAAATGACATAGAAACAAAAACGGTTCATTGCTCATTCCGAGCAGACCCTTGTCTTGCTATGCACACTTAAGTGCTAGCCACGATTCTGGAAAAAAAAAGAACGGGAGATCATTCCTGAGGTTGTTATTTTTCTGCTATTATTATTCGGGTTTTGGCTTTCCAGGATTTCCGGGTTCAACACATGAAATCAGCGAAAATGTTTTATTTATTTTCATTTTTTATATTTGCATATATTATTTGCTTGTTTTCCCTCCATTTTTTACTGTTTGGCCTGATGCGCTAATGTATCCACTCAAAAGCGCATTCAAAGCTGCTCCCACAGTACATAACCTGACTTCCCCTGAATGTGAGGCAGTAAACATGAAGCTTAAAGACGTCAAAAACTCATTGTTATTACTTTTATTCATGGCGATATGTGATTTTCCATGAAAATGTCGAGAACATTTTTTGCTACATAATAGATACGTATGTGGGAGTTACAGCTGCATATATTAGAATGCGAGGAATCTTCCACATAAGCCATTCTGCTGGCCAAAAAGCGATGTACATACCAAGCCAAATACGTACATGGTAGGTATCCCGTGGAGGTTGCATGCCTCATATGTGCTTTATATGCCTCATATGTGATTTATCCCACCCCCTCCCCCCCCCCCTCACTCCAACGCACCCGAACGCCGAGCTGAAAAACGGATTACCGTACAGTTTTGAAGGGAAACACATACACCATCGTGATCAGACTCTTCTCAAATGTCCAAATACATAAAAATTAAGGAAGCGAGGAGAGGATGGGACTCTAGGAGACGATTATAAATATGTATACATTCACTTCAACTCATGTAAAATTTGTTGGAAAAAGTCAAGATCCATGCTGTCCTTGTCGAAGACAGCGGTTTATTTTTTTTTAGAGTTTGGTTTATTATCGCGTGCCCAATGAAGCCTAGCTGGACGTATATCCGCTGCGCTAAACAATGAAATTTATAGCCAGGGTGCTATGTAATTTACCGCCGGTGCATCGATGGGAGACGACAGGATTCAAAGGTGTGATAAATAGTCGGCTCTCACAAATTTAGTGAAAATTACCAGTAGAGAAATGATTGGATGCAAATAAAGAGCATTTGGACAGCCAAATGTCCGATCTACACCAACAATCTGCTAATACGCATTTATCCGTCTGGATAAGTCACGACGGAGCTCTTCTGATTAAAGAAAGGAGTGGTCCCTTACGTAGTACATAGTTCACATCGCGTTTCATTCATCTGTCAGCGATTCTCTGGGAATTAAAGAGAAAAAAAAGAAGTAGAAACGTAATAGAATAAAGGTTGGACTTTGAAAACAAGGATAGGCATTAAAATCACGTAGGAGGAAAGTGCGAGCAATAAATAAAACACAACCTGGCACTTCAGAGTTGGTAGATGTCACGCGCTCCGGGGAGCAATTTGGAAACGTTTGTTGATTTTTCCCACCTCACGTAACCACAAAAAAAAAACGGAAGTGGCGTGCCAGTGGAAATAACGGCAGCGAGAGCTGTCAGCTGGGATGAATTAGAGGATTGCACGTGAACATTCAGAAAGCGAGTAAAAAGTGAAATGAATGTTGTTGTACCCCTGTGGATCTGAACTTATTATTATTATTTATTTATTTGCAATATTTCCGCTATTTATTTCTTCATTCAATTATATATTCATTCATTTGTTTGACCAAGTCCCAGATTATGGGACTAATTGTACTGATGGTTACAGAATTACGGTAAGAAGAAGCAAGAGGTTACGGACTGGTCATAATAGAAGACGTGGGGGAAACCCATAGCTCAGCAGTGAGTCATTCAGTCTTCTTAGGCCAGAATTGTTTGGCTTCTTGCTCCGGAGATTAGGTAATTATAAAATCAGATAAAGTCCCCGATGGGCACGAAAGGAGTGGCAAAATTTTAAATTGGGTCGGCGACTCCAGCAGGGTGGTTATGGTTATATGATAACACGTGCTACCATTTTCATTTCAATCGACACAAAGTGAAAGCCCCTACTAATCCTCTTTACCTTATCTGGAAAAGGTATCAATAGCGCGTTTAACGGTGTATGAATTATTTAGCAATCCTCGATGCCTGATTAGAGAAAAAAAAGAGGATCAAATTCCATCCAGGCACGCATAGGGTTGAAAATTTTAATAGTGGCCGATGGTGGCTCTGTTAACTTCATCGGTCGACTTCTAAATGAAGCTCTGCAATGTGAACAGAGCCTCAACTGCCATAATAAGTAAATGATTAAATAAATAAACAAATAGTTAAATAAATAAATACATAAATAAACAAATGAATGGATGAATAAATAGCGCGAAAGCTGGAAGTGGACGTTACAATGAGAAAGAAATCAGTTCCTGGTCATAGACTATTATGGCACCGAAGTGAGGGTTGCACAGGACTACCATTGAAAACTATTACTTCAAGAAGATGACGTAAGCAGGCTCAAGGCAAGATGAAGATCCAGCTGAACGCTCCTTGAGCTCTCGATTCGAAATAATTCCGTGGTATAAAATATGTTGGCCATTATCACAGTGCAATGCACTCATTGAAACCCAAACAAAAGATGAACTTAACATTCACTTGATGCAAGATTTTGTTCAAAAATAGGAGCATTCACACGCGCATGTACTGTGATATTCGAATGTATGTGCATGCCTTTAATTACTGCTCAAGCGTCAAGACACCTCACTTTATTGTCTTGAATCTGTTCTTCTGTTTGGAAAAAAAACCAATAATTATTGATGCATAAATTTTAGTTGAACACAAGAATTCACTTGTGTTCTGCCATCAGATGATGGAAGCGAGCAAAAAGTAGGAGATCCCAGGGAAGTTGGATGCTCTTGCAGCAGTGGCTGCAGCTCTAAAGTGGGTCAATAAGCGTGGATGTCTGATGACGAAAGGTTGCTGATAATTGGTTGTCCAAACTACACAGCATTTTTGGCTGTGGCCTGTTGTGCTTTCCAGTCACGGAACTCCTTAAGAAGTCGTTTTTACTGATAATCTGTGGGTAGTATCGGTCCATGAGATATGATAAGTGGCACGTTGAACGAGGAACTTTTCATTATAACTTAAAATGAGAATGACTTTGGGAGCGACTCATAGAGCTTCGAAATATGCCCAAATTCCCTCTGGGCATCTCAAAACAGAGTCGAGTTGTAGCAAAAAAATCCTCTTGTCGCAATGGCGCCGATCATATCTTTTCGACCGCTACTGTACACATATATATATAAAATAGGTAACTACTATTAGTCTGCTGTCGAGAAGAAAGCGCTGCGTCTGCAAACACGAAGGAATAACAGAATATGAAATAAGTGTTTATAAAGAAGTGTTTATAGATAGCAGCTGGTTATGTAGAATTGCTAAGCAGCCCGTTAGCCGCTCAAGAAAGCTCCTCCAAGGAGCTTTCAATAAAAATGGAGATCCAGCTGATTAGGCAAGCGATCAGAACCGGAAAAATAATATAATCTTCGAATTGCTTCATATATTTATTACATGAGATATCTCAAAAGTGAGTAAACAAAAACAAGGAAATCCTAGCTATTCTGTCATAACCAAGTGAGAAAATAAGTGGACAGTTGAAAACAGTAGAAAGGTGTGACATGGACCAGGATAGGATCATGGTTCCAGGTAACTACAGACTGTGTTTTCGAAGGATCGTGTGGAGTAAGGACTAGGGAGCGCTTGTACTCTGCTCAGGTAGGTAGGCGGAACCTCAGGGCACATCACTAGGTGGTCAGTGTCGGTTGGGGAGTACTAAGTCCAGTCGGATTCCGAAATGGGCTACTAAGTACCTACATACTGGGGTTTTTTCGGGAAAAGCAGGTAGTACTAAAAAAGTGACTTAAATAAGCGTTAGTGAGACGACGAATGATATTTCGGCAAGAAATGCGTACCACTTAGAGAAGACAGCCTAAATCATCTCAAATTCAAGCTAAAATCCTCGAAAAACCGATCTCAATACGGAACTGTTTGATCCCGCGAGAACTCGTTGAAACTTGTTATAGGTTTTGTCAGATACAAGGAATTGTCATTGAAGCGCGTTTTTCCCAAACCCGGGACTTTTCAAGGAAATTTCTCTTGTTTGAAGAAGTGTTACAATGCGCTGTCAACTCCAAGAAATGCGCCTAGATGGTATCAACTATCTCCCAAAGTGGAATCTTTCGTTTTTGAGAAATCGTCTTCGTTTTTGAAAAAAAAAACCGTCATTTGGTCAAAAACCACTTTTTGACCATTAATGACGGTTTTTTTTTCAAAAACGAAGACGACTTTTGATGGATACTTGTTGGCAAAGTGCGCATCTACAGTCAGAATTCCAACATGATACGTCTCCTACAGGTTGAGCAACACCTGATTATCACTGGAGCGTACCAGAGTGCAGAGTAGGGATGTAGCAAATGGTTGAGCGACAGTGATCATCAGCCACGATTTTGATGATCCTCCAGACGTGCCTCTCTGAAATCTGCTTGTGTCTAACATCAGTAGACGGTTAACGATTGGCTACACCCCGGACATTGGTGCTAAGTCCCCTGAATCTGCAGGACGCTACTAAGTCCTGGTGGTCAATGGCCAACTAGTGCTGCGCCCTGCGGAACCTGCTCTATTGATGGAAGAATGTGAGCGACGTTCAGTTCTGGCTCTGGGAGGGTAGAGCTCAAGTGAACCTCTTGTCATAGAAAATCTAAACGAGCAGTATTCCTCGGGGTCAAATCGCCAGTATGGTCAGTAATGACCATAAGTAAGCTTGTGGAACATCACAAGGTTAAATTTGATTCTCCTCCAAGTAAGGAACTGAAGGCTAAGATTCATAATCTTTCTAGCGGAAGGAATACTGTCAAGGCAAATATCCTGGTAAAGAGTATCTTTGGGAAAAGATTCTGGACACTCTCAAGTTTTTCACTGACCTTTTCGTGGTTTGGATAGAAGACTACGGTGTGTTTTAATAGCAAACAAGAAAAATATATGATAAAAATCTTTGCCTTGCAGGCTAAAAAATGGCCGCTTTTCCTCGCGCATTTCCATTAGTCCACTTTTCACGGATGTGGGGAAATAACATTTCCTAGAACCCCTGTTGTGAGTTCATCTCACGCCGACGTCCAGGAAAAAGTCGACTGTTGACGTCTCTGCTCAGCCCGCACATATATCAACGAGAGCTGGCGACTGTCAGAGCACACATGCTCATACCATTAACCTTCAGCATGTGACTGACGAAGGATAAAGAGAAAGTTTCTCAGCAATACGTTAGCGTAGGAGAGAAAGTTTAAGCGCAAGCTAAGGGCTAAAGCTGTGATTTTGTGTAATGTCAAAGTGAAGAAAGAAAGCAGACATTTAACACAGTTCATGGAAGCTTCGACCTTGGACACCCAGAAATTGAGCACATCGATGCCATGGACTGCCCATTTAATGTAGAGGCTTGCTGGTACTCAGGTAAACAAGAACAAATAGAAGAGTTCTTCCATGTGCTTACCCGCATATGTACTACCCCACATACCTGTACTCTAAGCAGAGGTGGGACGACAAAACTAAGTATAGGCAGAATTACCACTGATATTAAGAACAAACATTTCAGGGTGCGCCAAAAGTCTTTAGACAGGAATAAACACTCCCTTAAAAATGGACAAGGAAAATTCGGAAAAGTTGTTAGTTACGATCGGTTCCTAGTCTAATTATTGACGCAAATCGTATTTTTAGTTCCAAAGATTCCTTCTCTGATGGCAGAACAGCAGCAAGTCAGCACCATGGAAAACTTCGACGTTGACATTCTCACCTAATATGGGGTATTTAAGTGGTAATGTTAGCGTTGAGGCTTTGAAACGTAGCAAAACTGGGAAATTTCTGTCTTTTACAGACATGCTGTTCACTACTTCGACAGCGGTTGGATTAAGCTGTGTGGAGCGAGGGGTGGGGGGGGGGAAAGGTTAAGGTAGGCGTGCAGCTAGTTGACGTCGGCTCCCTCCCACGATTTCTTCAGCTCTTTGAAAAGACTCCGAATTTCTGTAAGAAGTAGGTGAAGCCTTTGCTATAGAACCTCATAGGAACTCTAGAAAATTCAGAGAATAGGTAGATTAACACCGAAGTTGCCATTGATATCCGTTCGCACAGTGGTCGAAATTTTTCGCACCAAACTCCAAAAAACTGAATTCGCTCTACATCCGACAGTTTCTCTTATAGTAGTAGAATTTCATATTTGCTCTACATATTTAACTTACCACTTACTGCTTTGGCCTTCACAACAACCTACATGCTACTAGGAGGTCTACTAGGATAGCAAAATTTACGCATTAAGTGATCACTCTTCTGAACGGCAAGTACTGTAAAGAGAGAACACCCATTAGCCATTCTGGAGGATTTGCCTAGGAATTCTGGAAACAAAGACATTCGTAGCACTTGTCACGGATTTAGGCTTGCGTTCGAAACTCTGGAGAAATGGTTAGACGAATTTAAATAAGGCGAAGTGCTTCTGAGTTGACCTCGCACTTCCGCTTTTCCAGTTTTTTTTTTGCTGCTAGCAGGGGAGGTATTGTATTAGTAACAACCCTCATAATCAAATTAAACATTGAATATGGCCACTAATTTTCTCGTATTCAACATCTTGGCGATCTACGAGTAATTCTATAATTCTGTTCTAAAGACATTTAGGCCACGGTAAGTATTTACAGCACACCATGCAATTGAGAAGAGACAGATGCCACGGAAAGGAAGAAGAAAGGATACGTGCTCTCAGAGAAAAGGAGGGGGACCCATATGTTCGAACACCGGCTCCGTCCACCAGCATGTCCCGCTTGATGAGCAGAATCGCACGTCTAAGACACAAGAACTCGCATCCGGGCCGCAGCAAAAAGAGCTGTCAGTCGTTACGCTTAGTGACGGGCGGTGAAGGCATGACAATGCACACCAGGACGTCAGTAGCTGTCACTAGCTTCGGTTTTTTAGACTATGGGCAGATCAAACGTGCCGCGAATGAGGCCAACAGTCGTTGTTGACATCCTGCTGCGATTCTTTGGAATCTGACATTTGGAATGTCTGGAAGGAACAGCAACGGGAGAGGTAGACATTAAGTTTGACGTATTAGTCGGTAATGAGTTTCGGATAGCTACTACTCAGACCAATTTTCGAGGTAATAAAAGGACGGACCATTGTATCACTCCCAAGAGAGCTTGATTTTTGGGATACTCATAAAGAAAATTCGGAAAAAGTTATTGGATTGTCTTGATGTCGACAAGCAACGAAGGTACGTATGCATCTGCCGTACAGATCTAATAGTAAGGGAAATCAAAATCATAGAATTTCGAAGATCAGTGCGGGAAAACATTTACTATCTACATACCTTTCCAACTGAGAGAGGCTACCAAGAAAATTTTCAAACACAAGAAGAACTGATGACATAGAATGTATGAGATAGAGTGGCTCGGCTCAGTAGCAAGATCTGTAGGTAAATATAAAAGGAAGCATATTAAAAGAAAAGTGATAAAGTTTCCACAAATTCATTTTTTTGTCCGTTCACTTATAGGTGCGCTATCAGAACCCAAAAGCTAGGGAATGTCGGTCAGCGTATAAAAATTATAAATCCATATTGTACATAGGTGAAAGCATCGCCCAGGTACATAGGAAATAACAGCCAAAACGGACACTACTTTGCATTATTTAATCATTTAAGGAAATAATAGCCAAAACGGATATTATTTTGCAATATTTAATTATTTAATACAGACAGACATATGATATTTTATTTGTTCGTAACGGCAATAATTTGAAGCGAGCTAGAATGAAGTGGAAATGAAATACACTTGTTCTTTAGAGTAAAACGACACCCGTCTCCTAACTTGTCCGCTGGAGAAGACAGACCAGTGGCTCAAGCTCCTCATACAGAATAGACATTGTTTTTGCAGATGGAATTCAGCGTTGTAGAGAGTACATAATACATCAATTCTTGCTCCAACTTTTCAATTTTTGTTCCTATTCAAATGTCCACGTCTCACAATTTTGGCACAAGCATGAGTGCAGGTCGGTCTTCTCAACCAATTAACCACCAACCACATATTGCATGAGTTTTCTCAAGTGTAGCTGGTAAAAAGCTTGCATTTTCCCCGGATTTGAGAGGTATTCTTGCTTTGACGGGAAACCTCTTCCGAATGAACTTTTTTCGAAGGTTCGTCTGATTTCCACTATCCTGAATACGACAATAGCTCAGTAAAAATCTAGAAATAGATGTTGAGTGAAGTGTAGTGACAGCTTGTACTTTCATGGATAGCTTAGGCTATTTTCGGACGGAATGTCCAAATTTCCATAATATGTATGTAAGACATGACTCGGAAATCCGCGTGAGCATAATGGACATGAGTCACTTATTGCGTGACGAATCATCGGAACAACGAACGAGACAATTCTCTGTTATATAGAAGGGTGACAATAAAATTCTCCAAAATGTGGGCAGCAGGCACGCAAAAATTTTGCATATTGGACATGAGCCAAATTTAAAGGATGGAGAGATTGCCTGCTGCTATACTTCACAGACTGCCGGCGCCGCGATCGCCAGCGAAATCGATATTCATACTACGCATCAAAATCGATGCCACCTAAGCTAACGAAGCACAGAGTGTCGCGCCACACATGGTGCACAGACCCTTTACAGTTGGTTGGCCTAAACTGGCAAAAATCTTCATTACGCGACTACGATTATGCGTTAGACATAGATGTCGAACGTTAAATAGTGTTTCGCGGCCAGATCCAGTACCTGGAATGACCGTGAAATCCGGCATCGACAGCAGAAGAGTAAATCCGAGTGTAAAATCACGTCAGTCAAAGACTGTGTGTGGTCTGAAGTGCTTCTAAACCTTCATATTGTTTTCTTGCACTTACTGTTTTCTTGCACTGTAGCTTGAAGGGACTTCTCTCTTCTCATTTCATGTCCATTTTCTAATAGGGGCTGGTATTACAAGATGACTGCAACGATGCAAGCAGGGCTGTGCGTTACTACCGTAACGAATTAACGCATTAACGCGTAACGGCCATTTTTGGTCTAATGTAACGAATTAACGATTTAACGAAAAACTCCAAAAAACCGTTAGAATCCAATTCGTTAGTAGACCACATATAACCTGAAGTGCCTGCTTTTCTTGCTCTATACAACATTCTCCTAATATACAGAAGATTTTACGAATAATTACGACGATTCTGGAATATGATGTGCAATAAGGCACACCGAAGAACAATCTACTTTCATGAACAGTTTATTATTTTGTTGAAGTTGAATGTACAGTACTAATGAGAACATTCGTAAATCTGCAATTATTTGTACTTGTAGTTTATCGCCTTCCAATTGTTTAGTTCAGTTATCGCGTTTTATTCTTTTTTACGCCTATTTGCATTGCTTCGCGCGGTTTACCCACGCACAAATAGATAAATAAATAAATGTTTTAGGAAGTGGGTGAGAATACCTTGCGCAGAAGCCATCATTCTGTACTGATTTTCTTGAATATTGGAGAAACGGTACTAACATCGTGAAATTCACTCATATCAATATGATGGCATATAGATACCTTTAACGCACTAACAACTGGGTGCAAGCGCCTCTTCTCAACAGCAACTTGATTGTGTCAGATCTACGAAGCGGCTCGACTGTAGAAAACTTGAAGAAACTGTTATTTTCGCACCGCACCATAACATACTTATACTAGGATTCTGATGCCTGCCTTGACCTTTGAGCCTCTCACTTTCTTTTATGAAGCCTAAGATCTTTAGAGTTCTCAGTGGTTCCGTTCGCCAAAGATTTATTGAGAAAATTGTGAAGCAAAATGACACAACTTTCAAGCAAAAAGATCTCTAACATTTATTTTTTTTAGTCGTCTGTCTATGTCTGTTTTTCCGTATCCATTGAAAAAAAATTATCATTTCTAAATGCTTTTATCTTGTTACACCTTACTTTCAGAGTCAGAATTAAACAATATTTGCATTTCTCTCAATTTTTTGTTGAATCTACAGCTTATTTGCTTTGAATGTCGGTCAAGGAATTCGATTGCTTGTTACAGCTGATTATCAAAATATTCAAAAACCAGTCTTCTAACTAATTAACGGATTGACTCATTAACGCACAACGGCCATTCCTGGCCTAACGAATTAATGGCTTAACGAAATCTCAAATTTTTCTAACGCACAGCCCTGGATGTAAGTGATTCTGTGCGAAGGTGATAGCTTTTGGTTGTGGAAATATCTAAATAATTAGAAAAATAATAATAATGGATAGTGTTTGAATATCTAGATGATAAGCGAATCTATTAATCTTAATTACTTTGGTTTTAGTCAATTTGAAAGTTGAAAGCATCATAGTCGTATGCTTCAAGTCACTTTTTTCTCCTCTTGAACATGATGTAAATAATACATCAAATAGTGAGGAATCAGTAAACAAGCGAACGAATAAGTGAACAACTGGACGCCTAGTTCACTTGAGATGCAGACTTCGTGAGAAAATGCAGTGACGACGGAAATCGCTGCTCCAATTGCCGACTTCCAGCAGCGAGAAACACATGCTCACTTCTGCTGTGACAATTAGTAGACATCATTAATCACACAGCGGTACAGATATTTTAAGGAATCGACGAGACAGCAGATGTTTCCCAGTGGAGATAGATTCATTGCCGAGGTTTTTGTAGGAAAATCCACTCCACAGCAGAAAACACTCGTCACAGTCTGAAGCACAAGGAGTCGCCAGGATTCTAGGTGCTGACACACCTTTACGAGGGAAGCGAAAGTGCTCCCATTACTAACAATGGCTCAGTGTTACGGAAATTTGATATTGTTGGTGTTGGTGTGAGCATAAAACTGATCACTTAGTGTTTTCCAACAGTGAAAAACAAGGAATATTTACATAGGAGCCTCCTGGGCATTGTGTCACGCAAGTCCTTGAGTATATGTAGTGAGCTTTTCCTCCAGAGAATTCTCACATTTCTGTCGCTGGTGGTGAGTTTATAGTTGACCAGCGCATCAATGATCAGTGATCCAGTTCATTTCGTTTCAACTCGAGTCGCAGCGCCTGTGCTGCACTGCCAGGACTTCGAAGCAAATGACAACAATTCTGAGCTCTCCATTTACACAAGGTCAAAAAACCGTTAAAAGTGCTTGAGGGTTGGGGCGACTGACACTTGCACCCAACTTATTTCCAGCATCAACATGCGACCAGCGCCGCTGCAACGCAGCCGCATCGCAAAGGCCTTGAGTTTCGAACCCTAAGCAATGAAAACATTTTGACCGAAACAAATCAGTTCCACATAGATTAGGGCGGTGCGCATATGTGTACTGTTTCCGAAACATAGTTTTGCGCATTGAGTGTACCATTATGCAGCACGAATATGGGGCTCACTTCTATTGAAAGTCACGGAAAAACAATTTTCGGATGCTCCGATTTTCCTGCGATTGGACAAAACTGTCGAGTTGTCAGGTTTGGGGCAGGCAAAAAAGTCCATAACACTGACTTCACTCCGTCACGTATTTCTTCGACGCATTTGGGTATATGCGCGATTTTGCAGCATATCAAAGTAGGGAAAAAAACAGAAATCAAAAGAGTGAAGTCTGGACTAAACAGATTTACCAGTGTAGTAGGTAGAAAAGTACTAAAAAAGCCAGTAAAAAAGTAGTACGAACCCACAAAATAGGAAAAATGGATGTACGAGTAGAGAAAATGTGAAACAGCTGGTGAAAAGTAAAACTACAAAGCAAACGGACAGTTGCAGCCATTAGTGTAAGAATGGTAGGAAAAACTGCGCAGAACAAAGAAAAACTTTCCCACAGACAAACTGGGCGACTGCAGGCAAAAACAGCCCGCTCCAATGTCGCCGCGCGGCTATTTCTGCAAAGCATGTCATCTCGTGCCAGCAGGCTGGGTTCCAACTGTTGAACTGAAGTTAGATATAATACTTGTGATATCTCATGAAGTACGGAGTCTCCGATAGCAATTCCAAGGCAGAACTGTCGGGACTACCCCTCAGGTTCGATAACTCTCAAAATTTCGAAAGCAAAGTTTGTCGTGGGTGCTGCCATTAAGAGTGATGATATCAGATTGAAACAGCCTTTTACCTGGCCCGTCATGGGGAAGGAAATTTGGATTGCAGTACTAGGCTGTTCACTGAGCATAATACATACTAATACAAACTACATATATACAACGGAAGGATATAGAGACCCACAGTGAAATGTGACCCGAACATGAAAACAATCAACAGAATGCAAACAAACAAGCTCGAAGCAAGCTGCCTGAGCTGAATCAAAGCTTGAGTTTCACCCGCTTAGAGGTGGGTCCAGCTCGCGTTAACTGAGTTCCACCCACGCAGCTTTTATTACAAGTAAACCAAATTTTACTATCCAATTAGAGGCTAAGAAGGGCACATCGCCTTTTTCTGATTCTTGGAGTATTATACCAGGTGCATAACGGAAATGATTAGCTTTTTCCAAATGCACTTCGAGTACGAGGGCGGAAATCCTTTCTGTACTATAACATATGTACACAGCAATATGTAGGTGTACGTTGTTTTTGAATAACCTCATTTATTCGAAGCTTAGCACTTCATACACTGAGTATTCGAGGCATCGGGAAAGTACTTGGAAGATTGTCAGGCTGTCTGAGTAGTTTAAAAACTGGAGAGTTCAATTATCCAAAAATTTTAATCTCTAGAGATCTGGATATTAGTGCATATGTAAGTAGTTATAGAGGTGGTCAAAACCTCTCTATAAAAAGGTGAGATTTTTGCGTTTTCTTTTTTTCAAGAAGAAACTTCATTGGAATTCCAGCTCTCCATGTCCCCGAAATATCGGAGGCCCCAGGTCTTTTATTCAATGCTGGGGTTGTGGCATGCGCGGCGCGGTTGCGTGGCGTCCTTCTCGAGGCCGCGGGTGGCCATCGCCATTGACGTCCACTGTATAGTAACTCCTCAATTTTTTGCGCGTCTCATCCTCGAATTTAGACGCCAAGATCTTGGGATTTCTGGATAGAACATGCTGGCATGAAATGCTATTGTTTTCTGGTCACACAACATCGGCTTCATTTATGGGCTCCTGCAGCATCCATCCATTTCACCGCAGTCTCTACCTGCACTGCATACTTTGAACTGGATGAAGGTCAAGTAATAAACAACAATTAAACACGAGATTTTGAATTTTGAATTTTCCAGAAGAAGGAAGTTCTTCAGTTCAAAGTTCCGTTGCTTTCTTTCTTTCAAACAACTGAATTCTCGATTCATTCGGAACCAAATTTCTATTTAGTTTGAGTACAACCTGTACATCATTTGGTCATAAGTATGCTGCACTGGGGGGGGGGGGCATAGTGCCGAGAACAACTGGAAGACTTCGAATGAAACGTCTAGCCAGCAGTGATGCTAGAACGAAACTGGACAATTCTTCATGTAAAGACGGTGACAACTGCTGCTGTCCAAATGTTCTTCAGTAAGCAAAAATAATTTATCTCACTGGTGAGTGGAGACATGAATCGTGAAGTCACCTGGAAACAGAAACAAAAAGTTGGGAAGCCGGAGCAAAAAGTGAACACCATTCCCTAGAAATCTGGCTGAATGTCTAAGTGGTACAGTCCCAAGGTAAGATGAAACTCACTGAAAAAAAGGCTATACACTGTGATTTCTGGTACGTCGCGAAACAATTGAAGCTCAGGAAACCAAGCAAATTACTGTGATTTCTGTTAAAAAAATCTTCTTCTTCTTTAACATTTGTCACGTTCATTGGCGGGGTCCGCTTTCGTGATCGTCTGACGGCTTTTCGCTTTATCGTGTACCTGGTCTGGGTGGACATGCTTTAGATCCGCATTCAGTGTGTCCAGCCACCGTTGCTTCGGCCTTCCTTTTGGTCGTTTTTCTGGTAACTCAAGATCAAGGCCTACTTTGCAGACGTTGTCTTTGTTGGCGCGCAGAACGTGGCCGTACCATCTGAGGCGGGTTTCGTGGAGCTTGTCAGCAATCGTGGCGATGCCAAACCGCTCTCGGTTTATTTCATTGCTTATGCGGTGCACACGCGTGAACCAGTCATCCATCGTAACATCTTCATTCCCATCACCCCTAGGCGGCGTTCCACTTCCTTGGTGGCTGGCCAACATTCTGCACCATACAGCGCGACGGGCCTAACGACTGCTCGATACACCTTCGACTTGAAGCGACCCGGGATCTTCTTGTCGCACAGCGCTCTCGTCATCGAACGGCACCTCAACCATGCACAGTTGACGCGAGCGACGACTTCATGGGCTAGGTTGCCATCCGCTGAGAGTGTTGAGCCGAGATACTTGAAGTAGTCGGTTTTCAGAAGGTCCTTGCCATCAATCTGGATGGTGGTGGGCTCATTCATATCGGTCGTCATATACTCAGTCTTTTTGACGTAGATTCGAAGATCAAAGCGCGCTAGACGTTCGCTCCAGGCCTGCGTCTGTCGCTCAAGGCCTCCCTTGGTTCAGACGCGAGCATGACGTCATCTGCGTACAGCAGAGTCCATGGCGTCGGTCTCTGGAGGTCTCTCGTAACAGCGTCCATGACGACGAAGAGAAGCGATGAAAGGACTGATCCTTCATTTACACCTACGGAGATGGGAAATTCTGCCGACGTGCCTGCGGCCGCCTGTACTCGACACATTGGGTCCTTGGGTAAAGAATTCTAACCCACTCAATGAGCTTCTCAGGAATGCCGTGCCATCGCAATGCGTACCAGATGACTTCGTGTGGCACGCGATCGGAGGTTTTCTCCAGATCGAGGAATGCTAGATGCAGTGGCTTCTGCTTCTCGCGATGCTTTTCGATCATCAAATAAAACAAAATAAATTAAGCTGCACATCCACTTCTGCATAATCGTATCTCATAACCCAAAGAAGGAAGTGGGAGTGGAGTGAAAGGAGTGCACCTCTATGAATAATTACACGATTGCCCTTACTGGTCGACTTATTATTGGAAAACAACGCCTACTGTAACGAGGAGAATTCCCCGAAGCACCAAATAATGAATGAGAGCTGTAAGGAGAACAAATCAGGATTCTGCAAGCCGTTCCACGCGTCTGGAGTGAATCCGAATCCACTTCGACCATCAACACATGAATGGGGCGTTTGAATTTATCTACATAGGTGAGGAAGCATTAAGAACTCGTTGGCACTAAGAACGGTTCTTTTTTCATAACGAAAACAATAAAAAAGCCCCATCACGTTTCCGAAGCTTACTAAAGATTACATGAAGACGTCATGCAAACTGCATTCACGTCGCATGCAAACTTCAAAAAAAAGTTGTGTATGACTCACAGGAATAAATTATTCAAAACGAAGAAGATGCATGAATCCTAACCCTGCATGCTAAAGAACGTATACATACTCTGATTAATGTATAGCAGGAACGCAAGCCTAACAAAGTAATCGAGTTCAAACTCTAAGGCCATCTATCTCCACCTTCCGTCATCATCCTCTTCATTTCTCCTGCAGCTCCTCTCCTTTATCAGCAATAGAGGAACAATGGCAGGAGCGGAAGCGAGTAATTATGGCTATATGTGGAGGGAGAAGCCTTAGGCTCTTGACTCTTTGTTTTACCCTGTTCGAATATGGCTGGTCGCAAATAGATGGGTCAGTGGACCCGATCGGTCTGTACCCAATCCCATGTAAATTGTGTGAAAACGTGAAGTTCATGAAAGAGATAGTATTGGGAGAACCTATTGTGAGGCAGTGTGGAGTTGAGAAGAATTTAATAAATGTCTTCTCTGACATTAACGTTGTGAATTTCACAAGTGATACTAAGAGTATCAGTGAATCAGCGGTCAAGTCAATCAATTATCTATAATGAGAGAACGAGGTGTAATCAGCCAAATGTGCTACAGAATGGGTAAACAGGGCCAGAAGGCTTCATGAGATGCCACTACAAAGTAGATCATGTATTGGTATAACTACTCCTGGTGAAATAGTAAGGAGACCATGAGATCAGAAGAATGGATAAAATGTAAAGTTATTCATGCTTGCGGCGCGTCAAAGTTTACGCACCTCTCCAAACTTCACAAAGTTTTCGCGCCAACCCAAAGCGGCGAAAGTGGAAACGCGGTTTGTTCGCGCGGCAGTCGCAACGACAAAACTAGGAACAGTGCTGACCTGCCAGAATTTCTTTTCTATCTCCCTCCTTTGCACTGCGTATCGGCGCGTAAACTTTAACGTGCAGCAAGCATGAATAACTTTTGTCGCCACCAGCGGAAGCTTCTAGCAAGAGACCGGGTTCGCGCGTTGGCCGAAAGCTTTGGTGGCCGATCGGACGGATGTGGTCAATTTCAGATCACAGCCGCCGATGCACGATCGTGGGTACGGTGTACGGCCAAGCTGTGGATCGGAGCGACCGACAACTCATTTGCAGACAAATTCACAAATGCACTCTTTGAGCTACCAGACTATGTATGCATACATACACGTTACCTAGAAACAGGATATAGAGGACTTATTTCATTCAAGAGCACCATTCTGGAGCCGTACCCCAATACTACTGCCTTGACAAGTTATTCAGAAAGTGCCGAATATTCTGCGAATATGGTCAATGCTGGGAGTCGTGTCTATCCATGTCAATTTGATGTGGAACAATACCAGCGGTCCACCGCGTGATCATCAACTCCGTTGCCATTCTGGGATAAAATGCAATTTTTGCTCCACGGGCGGTTTTCATGGTTGAGCTCGAAGGTAGAAAGGAATTGGAATGAAAAGGAGCTGGAAGAGGTGATTTTTGTGAATAATCCTTTTCTACTAGGTTTCGTGGATGGTAACTCGAAGTTTGATCATCGCCTGCTCTGGTTTTCTTTCTTGATCATTTTTTGTGCAGGCACTGGATTCACACAATTTTTTTCTTCTAGAAATCGATTAGTCTCTGCTATGAATCGATTTATCTGAGAGACAAAATTGTATTGCATAGCTCTGAGAGACAAAATTGTATTGCATAGCTCCCCAAAATTGTATTGCTGCATAGCCTTCATACGCGGAATAAATATAATGTAATGAGTGTGAATAATAAAAAAAAATGTAGCAACACATGAAAACAAGAGTACAAAAATGCAGTATTATATGATAGATACACCCAGAGCTGTGCGTTACTAACTTAGCGAATTGACGCATTGACGAAAACTCCCAAAAATTCGTTAGAATCTATTTCGTAATGCAACACCCTCTCAAAAGGTAGAGATGAAAATCCGACTTGGATGCCATTTCTTCCATTACTTTCTCCTCAACCTAATATAACCCATCCACCCACGAGTTCATTTGCTGGCGCAAGTGTGGTGTCTCGGCGAGAGACAACACGAAGTGAAGACAGAGTAGAACATGAATCGTTATCAAGTGTAAATCAACCGGGAAAAGCCATCCTGTAGTGAAACGAGTGGATTCGCTTATTCGCGGGTATGTTTTTTTTTGGATAGCAGATTCATTGAAACACCAATATATCCACTAGAGTGCACCAATCATTGAAACACCAATATATCCACTAGTTCATCCAACTGGGAAAAGTGTATTGGATACGGATCCTGAACCTTCCATAGGAATTGATTTCCACAACTGCACTTAGACGCCTGAGAACTTTTTGCACTCTTCACTTACAATAGATCTTTAGACAGAAATGCTTGAAAATTTATGACTTTAGAAAAGAAGCACTCTGCTAGCAAAAAATTCATGGACGCACTAGTACCAGAAACCATTGGAAATTCATTGAAGAAGATGTGTTCAAGCTGAATGAGGAATCTCCGAGCGTTTTATAGGGTACCGAACCAATTCCGCAAGCATCCTTTTGAGTCTGGAAAGCAGATAAGAAAAAAGGAATCTATTGAGTTTTCCAATCACGTGACCGCTTCTTGTTTCGCCACAAAAAGAAACAAATGCGGCAGTTTCCGGCGTTTTCGTTCTTGTGTTCCTTTCAATTTCACAGTGGGGGATTTCCGTAGGCTTGTAGGTCCCTGAGGTTTACTTCTTGTAATGGTTCACGGGAACAATAAAAAGACTGAGTGATGACTAACCCACAGTAATTTTTCCAATTTAGATCAACTCCAAAGAAATAGAAAGGGGTTCCAGACCAAGGCGCTTGAACCACGGAATCCTTATTGACGCACTAGCGTTCCACAACTTTTATATTAGGTGCGTGCAAAAGTTCCGGGGCAGTTGATGGTATTTCACCGTTCAACGTCGTTTTACTCCTTGCGTTTGGGATATCCTGCAACGGTTTTCATGTATGTCGGTAGCCTAAGATCTCTGCTACCTATACCACTTTTGGCTCAGGTCTACGTCACAGCATTGCTCTGTTTTGGGTGTAAAACCAATGCTGTGAGCTGTGCAGTAATTTGAGAAATTTCGCTTTATGAAATCAAATCTAGATGATCAACAAGAGGAGCGATCCATAGCATCAATAATGCGTTTGTGGAGAGTATGTTCTCTAAAATGCCAGGTGCTTGAGGGTTCCTAGGAATTCTGAGCGTATACGAGAGCCCGGAAAATGCTTCACAAGTTGGTTAAAGATTTGGTCACCGCAAAGGCGCCAGGAAAGAGCAGATTAAACCAGACCTTGTGCAAAGTGCGCAAGACATTACGGGGAATTTAGTCAACAATGTCTCGTCACTTGAAGAAAATTGGTAAGAAGGGGAAGGTGAGTAGATGGATTTTGTGTGAGTTGAGCGAAGAGCACCAACGTCCACACTGGCAAGCCAGCAGATATTCGACCTTCAGATTTCCTAACAATTCGTTTCAGGGAAGAATTGTTATTGTTGAAAGAGAAAGGGTCAGGTACGGCAATAGGAGGAGGTTATCTCTAAGACTGGGCTCCTGCCACACACCTAAAAGAATGGCAGAACCATCACTACCTTTTTTTAAATTTGACACCTTTCATGGTCAGCAGTGTGACTCATCTGCAATGAATTTGTTATCTAATGAATGCGCAATAATCTCCCTTTAGTACTTTCTTTTCCCTAAAGTAATCATGGGAAAACTCTTAAGCATAGGGCCGACACAGGCGGAAATGTGTGGTCTGACCCGGCTGTGGGATAACGCACACCAGCACGTTGCAGTGTCAACCGTATAAAGAATTGGCCATTCGTGCTCCGAAATTCTAGCCTAACCTCTATTACTCTTTATACCTGCCTCTAACAGACTACCCCCATTTCAACCTTCTATGGCTTTACCTCCGCTGCAAAACTTCCAATGAACAGACCCTACTGGAAAACGACGTGTGCCACTATTACAGGTGTAGACCTGTCAAATTTTTAGCTTCTGGAAAATTTTTTCTGTGCCATATTGGCAACATTATGCAGATGCTAATGGTTTTTGTTCTGATTAAAATTGCTGACTTTGGGTCAAGTTATGGCGTTTTGAAAAATTAGGTGCGACTGCCCCGGAACTTTTGCACGCACCTAATAGTTTCACCGTCTACTTACGTCAGTAATGCCCTTCAACAAGAACAGCTGAACTATGTAGGAGAATAACGTCCGGAGGAGAATTATGCACATGAGGAAGAAAGCCCAGGCTGGGAGTTTGGCGTGGATCAAGGAAATTGCCAGCCACATGGCTAACGGCTTGGAAGGTAAAAAGGATATTTGATGCTACAGGGTGACAGGGTGTATGTAGCATTTATTGGACCGGTGGGTGTAGCATTGATTGGACCGATCCAGGACAATTGCAGAAACATTGTTAGCATTTAATCTCCAAAAGCCATCATGACGTGAGTCCTGCCTCGGAACTTTACCCCAATTCGATAATACCCCATTTCGATAAACGATTCAATAAAGGCGCGAGAATGCGGTTCTCTTGAGGTCATTCACATCTTTATCATAACTCAGACAATTTTTCGGAAGGACCGCAGCAGAAAACCGGAAGCACCGACAGGTGACCTGCGGCTCTTGCGGTTTCCTGCTGCAATTCTTCCAAGTAGCTGCTGCGGTCCATCCGACTGGATACGGGAGTGTGCGAGTCAATTCCGCAGGACTGCGTTATGCAACCAGTTCACTCCCGTGGGACGACCACACGGCGGTGCCCACAAGCAAAAATGACAACTTCGCTGAGGGTCCGATATACTCATAAAGACATTTTTCCATCTAAAGTTCGAAACCGATGGATTTTTGTTGGTCGCAACAAAACTGAGCTCCATGCATGAGAATGGTATGATAACGCTCACTCTCTCCTCCATTCTGCTGCGGTGCTTCCGGTTTTCTGCTGCGGTCCTACCGATTCGTTCCCAACACACATCTATTCTGCTGCGGTCCTTGCAAAAATTTTTTATCTCTGCGGCTCTCGCTTCTTAGCCACATGAGCGCGATCTCTTTCTGCTGCGGTCCTTCCGACAATTTGTTTGAGAATCTCACTGCCATAGTGAGCATCCCCAGCAATTTTACAAGATTCGTTTCATGATGTCGTTGGGAACTTTATGCTTCATTTTGTTTTTTTTTCAGCAGATTTTCTCACAGAAAAATTCAGAAAACGTTTATGTGATGTGATGATGACGTGCAGATGTCCATGGGAAACTTCACTAGGTGGTGTTTCTGGCTCTGTTATACCAACAGAGAAAGGAGTTTGGTGATCGAAATAGAACCCATTTTGCTGTTGGCACTCTTGGTAAATCACCTTCCTAGTTTAGTCATGATCGCTTCCTTTTTTGCTGCATTTGAGCACCGGTCAAAGACTTTTGGGTCACCCTGTAGATGCGTGCGTCAGTAACGTAGAAGCACCCATTCATTCGCGAAGGTTTTTCCATGAAGACGGGTCAGTGCAGTATTGAGAATGAATAAAAATACCGCATGGTCGTCGTGGGTAGTCGCGAGACCATAAATGCGTGCGTCTCACGTTCGTTGGAGCTGTGTCAGGGCTGCGACAAATTCTATCGTTCATTATATAGACGTACGCGCATCATACACACGCGTTCAGTATAAACAGCCCAATATGGGGAGGGGATGTAAAGGGAAAAAAACGCGCAATGATTTACATATCAAACTATGGCCGCAGTCTTCCGCTTGCGTAGTAAAAAAACATTATGACAGAACAAAAGAATAGTATAAAAGGAGTAGCTCGGGTTAGTCTGTTTCCATAGGCTTGAAAGCAATGTTCATCATTTCCAGTAGCCGAAGCAATAAATACTCGCCGAAATGTCAAACTAGAACGGTAAAATAGATTTCTCTTCAAGATTAATGCAAATTAAGAATGTCCGCGTTGCACCATTGAATTATCCCCGATTCTACGAATGAAGAATCACTCAAATTGACGTCAGTATCCATAATTTCTATTATTTCCCAGCTGCTGTGCTATATTTGGCAGTCAGACAAGAAGAAGTGCATGGCTTTTAAGTAATAAATGAAAGATAACTCTTCAGCATCGACTGCTAGCAAATTAAAATGCCAGTCTTGGTTCTGCTTGAACTCCTAATGGCTGATCCACTTACACAGTTCGAAATGTTGAGCGCCATTGACACACTTGCGCTCTCTAAAAAATAGGTGAGGTGAGAGAAGGCAACCTTAGAGCTCATGGCCTAAATGCTCTGGATTCTGAGGATGGGTCTGCTAAAGTTGGTGGGTATGTATTTTTCGATCAGAATTGCATTTGCCAACATAGTTATTCATTTGTTTACTTAGTTGCTCAAATGTTTGGCACGTGGTATCAGGCATTCTTTAAAAATAGGTTGAGTATCGAGAAGAAGAAAGGATGTTCTTGGATGCGGATAGAACCATGGTTTTCAATGACCTAAGGATAAGAAAAGTTGTAGGTAACTGTACGAAGTAAAGGGTAGCATAAAGGTTATATCGGTCACGGCTACGATTTCAGCACTGCTGACTGAGTGCTACTGGAAACTTGATCCACACCTGGGAAAGATAAGCTCTCACAGCGTGAGCGTATGTACTAGTAGAATATGCTCTATGAGTAAAAGAAGAGGAAAAGTGTTGCTCGACAATACACTTTTGGTTCTCAGGTGCGTTACACTTGTGTGTACTCTGAAAGCAATGCTATACCTAAACTGACACTGTTCTGGTGCCCAGTATTACCGTACTTGCCATTATGCATGCGGTGTTATCATCCTTTTGACTTTTCAGCACAAACACGAACGGAACGGGGTGGTACTTCGAGTTCAAAGCCTATGGTATCCCCGACTCATCTTCACTCTTGCTGTCATCCTCGTCTCAATTGGTGCTATAGCGTTATTCCTCTTATCTCTAGAACTGAGCGGAGGAATGCAGCCGGGGCAGCTTATTACTCCAGGTTCAAATCCGCAGGCAATTCCTTTCCCATTTGCTGCCATCCTCCCCTGATACGACAAGGAGAGTTTCAGCAGCAATAGAGGGAGGGAAGGACGTTCGTGCAGCATGGTTATAAAGGTAAGAGGATTCCCTTTGCGCAAGGGTGAATACATACAACCAGTTCAAGGCAGCAGAAAAGTGTCATCCACACATTCAAGCACGTGTGAAAACGGCAAATTTCCAGATAAAGTCCTGTATAAGCAGCGCTATTTTCCAGAAAAGATGTTGCTGTCGGCTTATCTTCATTTTACTTTTCATTTTCATCTATTGTTGCTTCAATTTCTGCAGCAAGCGAATACCTCTAGGCTAATATCAACCCATCTTTCATTGCGCAGCCATCTGCTTAGCCAAGAAATGTCGGACTATTTCTATGCGATTTGAATTTTCGAAGATAAAAGTGTCAGGGAAGTAGGAACAGTTTTTGTGCAATAGAAGTACTATGCGGCACTAACATTGAAGGTTTAGTTATCCACGCCCCTTTTTCATTTTCAGGGAATATTCTTCCCCTTTTGCCCCAGAATTTCAATAACATCCCCTTTAAAACTTTCTCAGAAGGGCGATTACATGCGCTGGGTACGAATATCGCACTATTATTTATGTACGTTAGTGCTGTGGGTTACCACTATATTACATCATTGCCGTTATTTTTACGAATAATAACAAAAATAAAAATTATATATAAAATAAGCTCATATGCACGAATTTTTCATTTATTCCACAAAGTAATTCCAAAAATTCCGCGACCCGTTCTCGATTGGGGGGGGGGGGCTCCGATGTATAGCGAAGCGAGGTTTCCTTGGTATTTTCCTCGTTACTTCACTATCTACTAACTATATAATTCACATCTCGTGACTCCGTCCGTACGCAACATTCGCTAAGGACTATGGGGAAGTGAGAGGGCACAGGTATTCTTGAAACAGGACTAAACACGTATTCACATGTTCAGCAGTGGAAGACATCAATGAAACCATGTCTTTACCTGGCAGAACCGGAGTGGTGGACTGAGGAGTAGTGATCTCTTTGATTGCTCACAATGTTAGAAAGAAGAAGTGCTGAAATGAGACCAAAAGCAGGTGTGAGGGGCGGTAGGTGATTCACGAAGTTGGGTAAAATATGTGATAGAAGCCGACGTACAAGGTTAGAGATATCATGAATTCTAAGGATATCATGAATTAAGTCCTATTGCAGCCGAAAAGGGCAAACAACTCCGCTTTTTAGGAAGACATTGTGAGATGAAGTTAACTTAATAGTGAGGAGAGGGATCTACTCGAGAGCCGCGCGATGTACACGACGGAATGGTCATGTAGCAAGGGTGACCGCAGCTTGAGGCGGGTATAAACGTGGCTCAAGAATTTGATGCTTCAGCTACATTGGGATTTGATAAGATGAGGAAAAAACACTACGCTTATGTAGGGCATTGGTGTTAACGCTATGAAGCGGTTCGAGATAGATATGGTCTAAGAAATAAGAGGGAGGGATCACGGCCTCCTGTAAAAACCGATACCATAAAGTGGGAGCAGCAAAATTGAAGCGCAGTAATTAACCTAACATTTACCTTCTTGACGGCCTCATGATTATCTTCCAGTGGAAATAAAAAAATCATACGACCGGCGTCAGCCGGACTTTCAGGCTGGTGTTACCTAAAACTAGGAAATCCTGCACCTCCCGCTAAGCGCTAGAGGATGCTCTATACTTATAGTCTGGTTTCTGCGTTATTTCCTTCAGTGAAATAGTGGGGAGCTGCGGCAGGTATGGCATTGTTTCTCATGAGCCATTGTTTCTCATTTTTCTAAACAAAACAATACTTGAGAGATTGGTGGACCGATAATGTGAACAAGTCTGATAAGAATATGTGACAATTTGTGCACATACTAATTACGCAAAGTTGAAAGCTGCAAAGAGTTTTCCAGGTACACATTTTGAAATACCAATGAATGTGCAAGAATAATAATGGAGCATGAATCCTTTCAAATATGCACCCGCAGTGTGCAGCAATAAAGTGCAGACGTCTAAGAAATCAGCTTTAAGAAATTATCCTCCTTGACCTTTTTCCCTCCTCCGTCAAAGCCTGAAAGCTCGTGGCATTTTCAACCTACCCTTTCAAACACTTCATCTCACTGAAGAAACCTATGCATGTATTCTAAGGTAATATATGAACTCAAACAGCACCAGAGATGCTAAAAGGTTGGCGCTCACCCCATTTGCTAGACTCTATGCTTAGGGCCGGATAAAAATCAAACAACCTAACAAATTCAGTCAACAGTTCTGAGCCCAGTCTAAAAAATTCAGATATATTGAGAAAAAGAGGTGCTCTTAACACATTTCCATAATTCCCCAAGAACTATATGTACACACTTCTCTCAATTCTGAAAATGCAAAATCTCAACTCATTCGATGCCGAATTTTTTAAATTCGAATGCACATATACTTTGTGCACTAATCGGTCCTAGGCATAACGGACTGGGTAGTGGACCACCCACGCATATACAGGGCTGGCCAAAAAAACGGTAACACAGAAAAGTGCACCAGAAAGAGGACTTACTTGTACTTTAAACATTGTCGTACGATTTATGTTTATGTCACACAATTAACAAAACGCAACCTTTCACTTCGGGATACCACTCATCAGTTCAGGGACAGGCCCAAGACGACGAGTGAAGTTGCTGCTGGCGGTGCGCAAGTGGTTGAGATCCAATGCATCCAGTGTTTTTTTCACTGCTTCCCTATCTGATCCGAATTCCGTAGGGGGTATAAACAAGCTCAGTCTCGGGTTTTTCGTTGCCACAAACACCCCAGTGAATGCGATCGAAGGAACTGGATGGCCACTCGATGATACCAATGGGGACCCAAAATATATTTCTGGCTCAGTCCTGAACCAAAGAAGACTTGTGGGCAGGAGCGCTGTTGCGGCAAAACGTTCCTGAAAACCAGGCTTGACTTCAGGGCAGAACACGTTTCCTTTGAGAAAAAACGCGTGTTGTTACCGTATTTTTTGGCCTACCCGGTACAATACTACCACACCTAACAGCTAGATGTCTCGGCTTCTGTGAAGCACTTGCGAAACATTCACGTAGACCATTGCTCGTGATGGCACTCAGTGAAGAAGAAGGCTTTGATTTGATGATTTTGTCAGGGCATGGAAAGTTGACCTTGCAAACATATATACTGCGTTTAGCATGATTGGTTATCCTATAGACTACATTGTTTGGTAATCTGGGGTAGCAGTCGCAGTTGAGATGACTCAAATTAAATGTGTTGACACTCCACAAATTCAGTTACCTCTAAGAGTGGCATCAACGCATTTACCCTGGGTAACATCAATGATGCATCCAGGCTCTAGTTGTGCTCTGTCATGCATTCATTGGTACTTACCCACGGTGTTCAGTCATCAAAATCGACCTCAACGGTTCATCTACGCACACATAGCTGTCCCTGCAGGATTTTTTGATTTGCACTAGTAGGGACAAGTGGAATTACGGCGAGTTGAGGGAAAGGCAGCGGTGCAAAAACTACTATCAAACGAGTGCCGAACTCATGTCAGCATGTCTCGCGATCCAAAAAAAACCGAGATGTCTATCATAGGGCAATCTGTACTGCGTGCGTTCGAGATGCGTGCGTCTATATAATGAAGAATACGATGAGTCGCAGCCCTGATGCAGCTGAAAGGTAAATCAGACGCACGCTTCTGAGAGTTCGCGACTCTTTTTGGCGGTCGCACGGTATTTTTATACATTCGGAGTTAAACGGTCTCCACAGAAAATTTTCCACACAGAAAATAGATGCGGATGCATAACTGACGCAAACATGTGGCACAACTTGCCCTTGTGGTAACTGCGTCATTCGCATGTCGCCTGAAGTGAGAAGGAACTCCCCACTGCTTTCCGAACTGCAATAGGTAAGTTCAAGCTATTTCTGGTGATTTTTCGTCTCACTTAACTGACGCAGTTTGGCTGCTAATAACCCAGTACCCGCCAAATCAGCACTTATTTTTGCTTCATTGGAAAGGTCAATATTTAAAAGATGGGTACAATCAAGAGCAAACATACGCTTGCGAAAAAATACTGCTCTGTAGCGGACATCTCTGCTTTGCACGGAAGAAGGAAAGAACATTTTTCATGTCGAAAAAATGTTGAAGGGATTTTGTGAATATTTTTGAGGAGAAAAACTGTTAGAGAGGATTAGAATGACATTTTAGTGAATTGGTCAACGCCAAAGAGAGTTTCTTTGCAGGTGTTTTTGTGGGCGATGGAGGATAAATGACGCAGTAGGGAATGTCACTTTTTACTATTCGTTTATGAGCATTAATATAGAAGAGGATCACTCATCAACAGGAGATTAACAGAATGTCACCAATGACTAGAATAATGCAAGCTTTTCCCTAGCAAAGGATCGAACACCACTGCATTTGCACGTCTGGCTCCATTCTGGGAAACGAACGATTTGTGCAGAGTTGATCAGTCAGCTCATCGATGAGTATTATGGCTAGGGAAAAGCGGGGGCGGATAAATAGGAGATGTTTGGGCTCTCATGATGTGAAATAAGGTATGTAGCTAATACAGGTCTCCATAGAAGATGAAGGGTAAAACTCACTAGTATGGCTCAAAGTAGGACTCATCTGATTCCTCTGTGGTTTATTTTGCAATCAGTACAATTCATGATGTTAAGCCTGCTTGCACCTATTACCACACTTTGAACAGACTTTGTTCTAAGGCATAAATGACGTGAATAATGTCCAGTGTGTTGTACATATACATAGGAAAAAAAAGAAAGAAGTATTGTTTTGTGGAGGGCCTGGCATTCGAGAATTAGATTATATTCACAGCCGCAAACACATGCAGCGCACTGATGGCTTTTCGGAAGATATAAAAACATAAACACAATAATGTTCTGGATCTAGTAAACAGTAAACCACTGGGATTTGAGTACGCTGCCTTGGAGCAGCAGCATCAAGGGTTCTCGTAGGATTTTTCTGGATGACATATAACAATGGAGAATTATCAGGTGTGTGCAAAAGTTGTTCAGCAGTCGGAAATTCTTCATTATTCAACGGATCCGCTAATTGCAGATGTGTTATCCTGAAATGGGTCTCAAGCGTATCGGTGGTTCATTTTTTATTATTCACAACATTCTTGCTTGTACTCCAACCACACAGTTCATTCGGGAGCGAAGTGTGAGAAATTAAGCTGATAATCCAAGCTGAGGTGTATGTACACATATAATTGGAAGGCGATGATGTTACAGGTTATACTTAAAATTTTCTAAATGGTCGACGTACAGTACCGGCCAAAACTATATAGCCTTTTGGATTGTCCTCCGCTTCCCTCATAACTTCGTTTAGACTGAAGCTTCGAAGCTCATATTTTTATAGGTGTTGTAGAAACTCACATGCAATAGAAACGGAATGACATCGTACCATTTTGTCAGCTAGTTTCCTCTAGGCAAAATAATTACCACAAAACTTAAAATCTGGAATTTTGCCGCATCCATAATAGATCACAGAAGGGATTTTGTGGGCTGTATTTTACCAAGAATTGGACTCCTTGTAATAGATTCGACCCATATTCAAATGAAAACGTGTGCTCTCAGATCATTTATCGGAGCATGCGAAGCAAATTTGAGTTTATTTCAGCAGTTAACCAACGTAAGAATTTCTGCCAAATTAGTAGCTCATTCTTCTTGGTTACAGTGTTAAGTCGGTCATGATGTACCCAGAAGTCCATATCACAGAGGGTGCTTTCATTTCTTTCCATGCAAAGCTTTAATCCACAAAAGTTATGCTGGGAAATTCAAAAGGATATATAATTTTGGCCGGTAGTGTATGCTCAGTATTTGATATCGACGATTTTCAACCACTCTGACAATGTAGGGATATCTCGGCGGTGTTGCGACGTGCACAACTTATGCAGCTCGCGACGCTGTTTTCGAGTATGGTTCATCTCTTCCAGATCTTGGCTCTATTAGGAGTTAGGTATATTTTTCGCAAGAGCACATGAGAAGATACTGGAGTAGGCACATGTAGACCCGCAGAACACACATGTAGACCCGCACACATGACTGTCGCACGACTTCCATTCCCAGCACTCCTTCGACCGACGACGTTACCTTCCGGTCTGGATGCCAGCAAGCTGGGATGCATAGGGCCGACGTCTTCTACCGGCTCAATTCCTTGCGTGGCCAGCGCGCCCTTCCACCAGCGCGCTCCCATGGGTTACGGTACTTTCTCATGCCGCCTGTGCCCTGCGGTACCGTTCCCACGCCGGCAGCACTATATAAAGAGCCCTCGCGTTCGATCGGGTTCAGTCAATCGTCAGTCCATCGCCAATCGTCAATCGCCACTCTATCGATCGTTCGCCACGCTGCCGCAATGGCCCAGAAGTCCTGCCGACGAAGATGATGATGCAATCCGCTGTTCGAAGATGTCCTCCGCCTCCAGACGACGCCATCCGAAGTCCATGTCGAGCCGCTGAAGATCCTGCAGTGCTGCGCGTGTCCATCAGGCCGGTTATGACTTAACCCTATTCCATCTTGTGGTTATAGCCTTTCTATTGTATTGATGTCATATTTGGTGGGGATCATGAAGGTGGCTATTTACCTTGTGTTAAGATCTTGGAAAGATTTGAAGTAGACATTGAATATCTCATGATGTCCGATTGATGAAACTAGTTGTGTCATGTTGGGAAACGACAGAATCCAGGAATGGTCGGATCGTTTGGATCTTAGAGAAGTCGTAATACGCTAAGCTCGCTAAGCTCTTGCCCGCGCCCGCTTGCCGCTTGCCTAGGGTAGTAGACCTTCATCACTTCACCCGCTGGCTTGCGAGCCCACTGCTTCAGTGCGCTGCGGTACTACCCTCGTAGCCTTGTGGGTTCAGGTAAAACCCTCTTTTGTCGTATCCGGTTCGGGTGCTACCACCGACGCCCGGACCGGGTGCGACAGTGATAGATAAACGATAACTGTCTTGTTTCACTCTTTTCCTCGTGAATTAGTGAGTCGCAATCTCTTAAATCTAAATTCGACACATGCAAGAAAACTGGGCTCGCTCCCGCTACGCCATAGCCCTTTCTGCATGGTGCAGCGGTCACGTAAAAATTGACCTTGTGGGCTTCGAGCTTCTGGCTAACCCCTTGAATGAACATATGTACTTTACTTTGAAGCAACGTTGGCTGCTCCGAGAGTAAGCCTGTTAATTTCAAGGCCTCCGAAAAAGGTAATGTGCTCCGCAATGGCAACATTGCATAGATGCAAATGCTGTTTATTTGACGTAAAAATGTTAATGTTACCCCTTGACGACCGCGCGCATTTTCGCGTGTGTGGTGCGTGAGACCGAGGCCCCTTTCAAGAGCGCGGCGCCAGCATAATTCCACGCTGTTAAGTTAACAAAATTGGGAGTGAAGTGGACAGTTTAGCAGGAATAATTTAAAAACCAGTTCAAGAAAGTTTCTAGAGTCATCGTACGTGAAAAAAGAAGAATTTAAACGCTTCCTATTGTTTTTAAGACTGAAAGAAGTTTGTAAAAGGCACTTTTTATGCTATAAAGAAGAGTCCCGAGAGTGCACGCGTTCGTTTGGCACTAGCCTGAAGAATAAAGAACTGCAAGATGTAGTGGACGTGTTCCTGTGTAGAAAATGTTGCTTTTGCACAGATTACTCTCATCCACTACACAAGAAATGCAACGGAATTTACCTCAATTTCAAAAGCTCCTCTTTTCATGGTATTTGCCGCGATAAGAAAGGAAAGTTCCTTAAACTACAGTTATCCGAGGCATTGTTCGGAAGTGTTGTCCCCATTCCATGTAGAGATACTATAAAATACTTCGGAAATAAGGTCAAGGAATTGATAATAAGAGCGCGGCTCACCGGTGAGGCACGCGGTCGTCAGTGGGTTAAACTGAGTTATGGCTACAAAAATTAGGTCCATTTGCCGCAGAACTTTTGCACACACCTAATACAAGATACTCTATCTTGCATTCAGCCACAGCTTCACTCTTTTCGTAATATTTTTTTGCATGTTTATTTAGTTATTCACTATCCGTTCATCTTTTTGGGTAAGGGGATTGTTTGGGAAGGCCAGCCTCTACCACTAAGGGTTACCAAATTTTTAGTGGCTAAAAGTATTGCATCAATTTGTAATTAATTCTTTATAATCATCGTTGTTATTTGAGAACTCGTCTATTGATCCTTAAATTCAAAATTTTCACAACTGATTTTAGACGACCCAAATCTCCAAAGTGCCAGAAACCCCACAGTTTTTTGCACGTCCCATACTGTCTGCATCGCTGCACTGGACAATTACTCAGGGGCCGAAATGTGTGTGCTGCCTTTGAGTGCCATGATGGCCATATTCTGTAGATATTCAGATCAATATGCAGGAGTACCACAGCGGTAGGAATGAACGCCACAACATGCCACAAGGATCGCAGTAGAAAGCCAGAAGGTATTGAGACATTAGTCAACATCCTTGGCATCCAGGATCCGGGATTCATAAGCTCGTAACGGTACCAAATCGGAGAAACAATCCAACTTTCACGATCAGCTCCTTCTAGTATTTCGTAAACCCTACCATGACAATAACGCCAAACACCATTGCCTTGCTTGATTACAAGTTCATGTCCCAGCCCCGTTGGTGTCTCCTTTCAAGCTGATGTTGTTTGCATGGAAAGAGAATTCAACAGAAGAAAGCCCTTTTTGAGTCTCTCATAGGAGCAATAAATAAGGTAGAGAAGAATAGCGGTGTAGAACAGGGCTCATTTCGCCATAACCCTTGAACTATACTGCTCATCCCCGGCAGGTACGTTACCTGTCCGAATTGTAATCATTACGCAACACTTACAACACACTCCACAAGTGTTTGAAGATAAACCGGCGCCTTCAACTCCGAGCCGAACATCGTAGTTCCAGTCTTCAAGAAGAATTTTCTCTTCTGTTATACATTCAGCACGAAACAACTCTAAAAACTCACTTCGGTCGGCGAGTTCCATAATAAGAAAGGAGAAAGCGAGATGGGCGAGGAAAATTTCGGAGCGTGTCCCGAGAGCCGGGAGATCTCGAAGAGCCGCCTCCAAAGTACAATGGCTAGGCCGATGCGCTCGTTGTCCGAGTAAGCCAGCTGCCCTCTCGGCTGAAGTTCAGTCTGAGATCCCCCTTGAGCCGTCTGAACTCTTTAGAAGCACGAGTGTTGCAGCTGTGTTCCACGGAGGAGAGGATTTTCAATGAACAAAGCCTTTCGTAAACAGCCAGAGGCACGGTACGGTAAGCCTTGGAAGGAAGTGCTTCAGGGACACTATCAGTAGTTTGTGACGTATGATAGGTTGAAATGATCTCAAGGCAGACGTTCGAATCCATGAAAACCGCAGAAGCCTCTCTCGCCGGGCAGTGACGGAAACTTAAGCAATCAAAGGCTTCCTTTGGAGTTTGACAAAAACTGAGTGAGAAAAAGCTTAAGGCAAGCACCAGCATTTCCTTCGCCGAGTCGCGCTGCACAGGACTGAAAATATAGCCTAATTTAGGCGAACTCCAGAGCCAATGCAAGTAATCTGGACCAGGTTCACAGCAAGTCTAGAAGAGGGAAAAGCGGATCGCCAGAGTGATTCGCTAGAACTCATGAAGCTATAGGTTGAAAATGACTTCCCTTTCACAGCAGAGGGTTAAGACAGTCTCGTGGACGTGTAGAACGCCGAGCCCCTACCGCTCCAAGCGCGAAGAATCGTCATGTCATTTCTCTACAAATTCACTAAAATCATTCCCAACTGAAAATATAAATACTACTATCATCTATCACATTGATCTAGTGGCAAGTGAGTTTGCTAACGTACAGTGTGTCGCATCGAAGCATGCCGATGGATTCACATCGTCTACAGTTACGACCTCAGCATGGTGTTGGCCGGCTGATCTAATGTTTACATTTCTTCTGCAAACTTTAGTGCGCATGTGATGTGATTTCCTCCATGTTGACGTTTCTTCACTGCCACCTAGTTAAATCTCCTTCCAGATGAGTCCTGCGGCGTCCTTTCACCGATAGAACTAATGCGGTCGTAACTGCAGACAAAACCACTCCATTGGCCCTCTCTGAGCTAGAAGACTATACAACGCATGAGGTGAGGGAGGCATAATGCCGAATAGGCAGACGATTTCCTATTCAGCTAAAATCTGGACCTGCGAGCCCTTCCTTGCCTGTGTACGTCTTGGCCCGGATGCAACAGATGGGGTAACTTCATACCCACGACTGCGATGGACAATCTCAAGCATAGGTAAACATGTTGATGATTGCCAGCAAAACGGCGGCACATTGAGGTACGTCGACATTTAGTTGTGATTTGGGTACGTATTTACCATGACTAATTTCCACAATACATTCAAGCTATTGTGGTTTCATATGATAGGTAACGGTACTGAGGGTGGCGAAAGTCAACAGAGTATATGGAGCCGCATTTTGAGCGAAGTTGAATTAGCCCAATGCTACCAAATGGGTTTGGCTTGCGAAATTGTCATGCAACAGGGTGTGCGATAAGATCCTCGGGTATTCTCCTGTCAAAAACCCTCCGGTTTCTGAATCTTCCACAATAAGAAGCATGACACCCTCCGGTTTCTGAATCTTCCACACTAAGAAGCATGACACCTTTGTTTTCCTGCCTTCTGACACCTACGTTGTAGTAAAACCTCAGCTTTTCCAAACGAGCCTATCCAGACCACAAAGTAGATTGCATGACGCTTTTAAAAAACATGCTGGTATATATTACACAGGCGAACTGTGCAAGTTACATATCTAAGACAAATAACATGTAATTTTTTGCGAGGGCATACTACAGAGTGGCGAAATGCTGCCATCTTCAAGAATGCGGTTTATTTTTGTTGATTATATTTAGTTTTTCTGCAATTGTCGCGTGCAGATGGGCAGATGGGACATTTTTCGCGTATGGATTCATAGCGACATTATGCACAACGAGCAAGTGTTCAAACACCTCTCTCCAGTACCGTATTTGTGCCCTTCACGGGCAAAACTGCTTGCAGCGGAAATGAGAATTCTGATATCCTTATTAAAGGCAGCACCCACGGAATATTCCTGCCTTTGAGATTGTAGCGGAATATTAGATTTTCGACAACGAAGACTATGAGTGAATTGTCCACTCCAGCCAAAACTCATGCAAAAAAGGTTTTTGGATGCTTCGGTTTTGGTAGGTTGGAGCAAGGCGGTCGAGGAACACCTATGGGATCAAATGAAAAAAACGCTGCCATCATTGCCGCCTATTTTCTTTGCGCCTTCGGATATTTGACCAGTAAAGCAGTTCTTTTGGGACAGAAAGAGCACAAAGAAAAAGAAGGTAGGAGTTTCATTACAAATGCATAACTCAGGAAAAGAACAAAATCAAATGGTAATTTTAAAGGCGTGTCCAGGCAAGATTTTCGAGCGATCGGTTTCTGTGGTTTCTAGGCCAGTTTGGCTCACTCATTCCAGATACGGAACATACAGATCAAAAAACTCTCGGAAAACCCCTTTTCTGAGACCCCTCTTAATTGATTCGGACGAGATGTCAGTTCGTTTTCCTTCTGGGGTTCGTATCTCTGCCATAGCACTTTTTAGCAGTTTTAACAAGAAGAGGAAAGTTCCGATTATTGCTGTTGTCGGCAATGTATGTTGGCAATGCAGAAACTGTCTTTTTCACAAAACAAGTTTTTTCTTTTTCGCCGTTTCTTGGCATCATGGTCACTGATGATTGATGTAAAAGTCGAGACTGATTATCAGAATATTTCGCTGCCCGATCTATAGCATATGAATAACCACCTCCGTGATGTGATCGTCGAACACTCTCTCAAGTATAGACCCGTAAACCGTAGATCCAAGATCATCTAATATGAATATCTGGAGTGTTTAGCAACAGCACCTGAATGTTCACAACACATACACAAACTTGAGACGCATACACAGAGATGAATCAGTCACAGTTGAGAGACGCTGCCATAATCGACTTGATATTTTCCAACGATGCTCCGCGTTACGCCAATTCTGGGCGCAAAATGGCAGACGCCGGGTGGGTGGGCTGGGCACTGGAGATGGGTTTGGGTACTGGATCTAAGGCGGATATCTCGCTTATTTCTGCGAGTTTTTCGCTGAAGCTTTGGCAATTGCCTACGGAGTCGACTCTCTATCATAATCTGATGAGCATTTAAGCTGAAAGGTTTTACCTGGACACTGCTATTAAGGACTAAATAATTAAGGTACACGCAATATTTGGGAAATTTGATGTTCCAAGTGAGAAAAGAAGTTTATATAAGTTAATAAGAAGTGGAAACGAGTAAATGGGGGAGAACTGCGCACAAAAATTTAATTTGGTCGAAATGAATTATGAAGCCGTTAATATGAAGGGCTGCCACTCGAAATCACGGCCCAACCAGCTGACGGTTGATATTTTCTGCGCTCCAACGACGATTTTGGAGCTCGGTGGTGGCATGACAACTCGCAAAACTTACTGCCCAGTGGTCCTGCTGATTCAGGTATTACCTGTTATTATACATGATGGGAAAAGTTTCAAGTGGTACTCTTATTGCAAAATTGACCCCACAGTTGATTGGACCACGATTGGATCAAGACCTAGGAAGCGAAAGTTTCCGTGGATGCTGCCTTTAAGAAAAAGATCAGTTTTCGTATGCTGGTAAATTTAGACCCGAAAAAAGTTCGGAAAATATAGCATGTAGCACATAAACAGGGAAATAAATAAATTTAAAAATACGTGGCAAAACAGGGCAACTTTGGGGCAAGTTACCAACATCAAAAAGATGCCATGAAACCAAAAGTTGAACAAAAATGGACTGCATAGATTTCTTCACTATTCAATAAATAAACAAACAAATGGGTAAGTAATTAAATAAAAGTTTTTATTTACTAGTAGATTCTTCAAGTGACAAGCGGACAAACACTTAATTAATACACAAGCTCCAGCAACTTTTCTTGCCGAACCTCAAGAATTGCGAAGGAAATAAGGAAATGAAAAAAATCCACCATGAACGGATTAGGTTGAGTGCAAATATGTAAAGAAGTCGGGTACCAGTTCTCGCCAAATACCGTAACTCTCCTTTTTGCTAGTTTTGAGGGGGTTTTACCACTCGCTGAACTGCTTTGTCCTCGTGCTTCTTCAAAGCCTCAAAATACTCACCACGTTCGAGATCCTCAGTCCAATTCCCTTCCATGATTGCACGTTGGTTGTCGTTCTGAAAAACTTATTTGCACAAGAATTGCATTTTTTTTAAGAGAGGGTGTAGCGATGTGCACACGCGTGAAACTTTGCAGTCATTAGTAGAGGAGAATCTTGCAAATAATGATTTGGAGGTTATTATGAATAGGAGATTTCAACAAGGAAGACAAAAATTATCTTCACTTCTCTAGAGATACCTAATTTTTAATTCAGCACGATGCAGACTCTAGGATTCCTATGGGCAACAGAGGAAAAATTCAGCACAAAGCAAATGGTGGACCGTTACTCGGATGAGAAGACCCTACTGAATGCACTTCGAAGAAAAAAACTATGTGGATTACCAAGCTTGCAGCCAAGACTAATAAATTTCCGTGTCATTCCACTTTTTGGAAACAGTAAGGAAAAGACAGTCCGTTGTTGTAATGAGGGACCAAAAGCTAATTAAGTGAGGAAATAGTGATGACCCTTACTGAGACCAATGTGTTGAAAAAGAGTTCCCACGGGAATGCCCTCAGCACGCAGATGCAGGAGCTGAGAGCAGCAAGTTATTGAGGAAAAATTACCTCGGCCCCAGCAAGAAGGTAGAAAAGAGGAAGGAAATTGGGGAAAGAGTAGAAAAATCAACCCAATTGTCCATTTGAAAAAGCAATGCATTTATTCGGAATTTATGGCCTGCGTGGAGAAGAGCTACATGGCGGCCATTAGTTGCCATAGCATAGCATGATAGATCCACTAGTATACATACAAATCCAGAATGCCAAGGAAAGAGCAATAAAACCTAAAAAACGTGGATGAGGCAAGTGGTGTGCGGACGCAAAGGAAATATGCATTGCGGATCGTGCATGCAAGTAAGCATGTAAATCCCGCGGCAAAATATATGCTAATAGATGATTACCTGGTAAGAGCAGCAAAAAGTACACTAAACACGACAACCCATCCAGAGGTACTAATGAAGAAATCATGGTAAAGCTTCACGAAGTCAGAATCGAGACTGCACCAGTGTCGGACGCAGGAGTGGCAAAGAACGGGGGGGGGGGGGTTGGAAAAAAGTGGCAATTCCACTACTTCGGGGACCTCAACGGCATAACAAACTTACTGAAAATGGTTATTTTAATATTGAATAACAAAAACAGAATTAAAAATAACAAAAACCAACAATTAAAAATAAACTAGTACAAAATTTTTATTGGTTTTATAACGCGGTTTCAAAGGCTCGGCAACTCATTATGGGGGTAGGTGCCCTCTACTGCTCCCGTGACTGGAATACAGATAGCTAAGGACATCCAAGGATCTCGTAGATCGGAATAGAAGAGCTCAGAAATGCCAGCACAGACTAGCACTTGCGCTCTGGAGAGATCCGGATTTGGGCGATGTGATCCCAGCGAAGGAGCGCACTGTACACGAATAAGAAAAGAACCATTTATCAGCTTGGTCGCTCACATTGTATGCATACTAGGCGTTAATAAACGCAACAGAGAACGCAAAATGTTACTCCTAGGTGACCACAGCAATGCCTAGAGGAAATCTCTTCAGCACAGTCAATTATTAAGGAACAAATGAGATTTCGATTTTTTGTAGCGCGCTGCTCTAGCGCAGAATTTCCACCTAAATTTGATTTCTACGGCCACGTGAAAAGTCACAATTGTGGATAAGAACACGTTTTCATTATGTTGCTCAACAAAGTTATAAAAGAGCACTTTACGACGGATTAATGCGTCACGGGTGTCTTTCCTAGCAAGGATTACGAGCACTATCGTATTAGCTATTAAGAAGTAATTGGAGCGTGATTCGTATGATATTCTAATTTCCCCCGGATATTTCATGGTCACGTGTTGGACAGAACAAACATGAGCGAAGGCAAAAAAAGGCTATAGTCTATTCCACGGTGGAAGATAGTTGGTGAGACGCCACAAAGAAGTAGAGGGCGGGAAGGTGCGCAGAGATTGGAGAGAGTGCAGAGAAAAACAGACACTGTGCACGAATACTCAACTATCATCGCTGGCGAAACAGACTAGATTCGTCTCATCCAGAAGAAGTGCACTGCAGATCCACTGAGCAAAGCAAGGCATCAGAGAAATCACACAAATCTCGGAGTTTCGAAACATGTCTTCAACTGAATTAATAGAGTTGTTGCGTATGTAGGTAACAGCGGATTTCACAACCTAATTTCGTGGTTGTTAAATTTGATTTCTTTTCTGATATTATATGGAACTCCTCCCCCCTTGCATTTACTGAGATATTATAATTTAACGAATTTGTATTGAGAATACTGATTTGTGTTGAATGGCCTATACTGGCCATTTTTCGTTATTTTCATTTCAATTTGAAAATAGAATCGTTCTCGAACTTGAAGTGTGGTGTAGCTATAGGAGGAGCGGCTAGAAGATCTCAGTAGTTAGGGCCGGTGCCCATGCCACACCGCAAGGTTGATCAAGGATGAGAATGGTGAGATCAGTGGAATGTGTGGATGGGCAGACAATCAGAACACCAAGATACAGATGGCGCGTCGTGTGTGAGCGGGCACGGAAATCAGTAGACTTCTATATGGCAATTATTACATTTATACTCAGTAATGATGCTTTCAGAATCTATTGAGTGTAGACGGCAACATTATGTTTAAATTATTCCAAGAAGGCTATTCGCGGTTGTCCAAAAATTATATCAAAGGTCATATACACATGTTTATTTTCACAGAATGGATCTATGAATGAGTTTTTTTTCGTAATTTCAGTTCTTCCAAAATTCAACACTGGCTGAGAACCTCGAAAATGCAGAAGGGCCTTCAAGGGACAATTCCAGCAGTAATTATTAATTAAACGAAGATACATAACGTACAGTGTTAGCCACACATTTAGCACTCCCACAACTTTAGACCATAGAATTTTCTGCATATTTCAGCCCAAGGCTGAGCAATCAAAGCCAAGTTCGATATGTGTTGAGGCTCTATGAAGGCGTCCTCCCTATTGCTTACCAATGGCACGGAGTCATTTGGAACTGGAATAAAAAATGAAATTGCAGTTTCGTCAGTTTCCTCAAACTGTGTAGGCATAAAAGGTTTTTATCTACTTATGGAGAGAATTGAAGTGGTGATTTGAATTAGGCACTTTTCTGCCTAACATTATTTTGTGAAAGGTATTCGTGGATTCTCCGTACCAGCTGGAGCCAGTGACGGAAACAAACCTTTAAATTGGTCGAAAACTTTATTTAATTGGATCTTGAGAATCAAGCAAGCTCGGGGATTTTCCCGTCAGAACCTGAATGCCTGCTAGTAGAGCAGTCAGAGAAAAATCCACAAGTGAAGTGCATGCTTTCTGGTTGTGATCACCGTGAATCCTTTTCTTTCGCAATTTTTTAGCTGTGGAAAGGGCTTGTATTCTTCCATGAGGTGGAAAACTGCGCACCAAAACTAGTATAACAAAACGCGCACTTATATCGGGAAAGAAAATTACATCCTCCCTTGATTCGATGAAATCGAGTAAGAGAGTTCCGAAATACATACTTTCAAAAGTACTGCAAATTCAGCTCTAAATACAAAGAATGAGCGCAAATCTATTCAGGAAGATTTTCTTAAAGACAGTGTGTCACTTGCTTGAGCTTTTACCAGATTCTGAATCTCCTCGACACTATGAATACAACGGTATACCTAAAATGTTACAAAAAGGTCTTTAAACCCTACTTTTAAACGTTTTTCGAGACGGGATTTGTAACAGTTTGTCGAGCCGAGTGGACGCGTGAAGTCGTTGATCTCATTGATCGGACACGTCTAGACGTGTTGGCCAACGCTGCAGACGTGGCGGGCAGCCAGCACACCCACGGACCGCTCCGCTTAGGTGGTCCGTGAACTGCACTTTCGGACCCTCCGAAAATGGAGCTTTCGTCATTTTTATGAGCTTTGATGTACATCTTTGGAAGAAGCGTGACGAGGAGGTCTAGAGTCTAATGGTATGTTCAGCTCACGAAACGAGATTACACACTGCCTTTAAGGAGCAGAGTAGTGGTAAGAAAGGCAATGTTATGCCATATCATAGTCTCAAGTAGAGTCCTGATAGCTCACTCCAAGTGTAAAATACGGATTTTATATTTTCATCAGTAGATCGCCCAAAATTGGCAGCGTGCTAAATATGTGGCCACCACTGCAAATAGATACATACAGGAAGCTCCAAATGTCCGCAGTCAAGATGGGACGTGGCCACGACGCGGCTTTAGACAGAGACACAGGCGCTCGGCATGCTGCCACTGGTTGGCTGCAGAGTCAGAGAAGCCAGAGGCAGCGTAGAGAGCGCCTGTGTCTTATCAAAGAGCCGTGCCGTGACCACGCCCTCTTGCCTGCGGACATTTGGAGCTTCCTGTATTTATGAACGTAGTGCTCCACATCCTAATAAAAAAAAAACTGCGAACGAAATGGTAACATAGTTGCAATAGTTTAGTACGAATACAATAACATGTATAGTGCCTGCTTCTTCGACAAAAATAGTTATGTATAATAGTATTTCCTTCCTTGACATATGAATAAAATTAGCGAGCGCATAGAAGAAGATAATGACATTCATCCGCTAGAGTTCCTGCAAAGGTAATTTGATCCAAATGGGGGTGTACGAATAAAACGGATGTATTTTCATATGAATATGCAATAGATGTATTCTCAACACGGTCTCTATGAGTACACTTTAAAAGTACGCTGATACAACGACGAATGGAGAAAAACTTTGGTTCTGAATCGATCATCCAGTAGAAGAGTCAACTCACGACCGGATACCGTCGAGGATGAATTCCTGTAGGTTTTGTTTTACATAATATGGGCAGGTTCATGTAAGAGACAACCATAATTACTTCAATTCAATGCAGATCAATCAGTATAAAATGATGGAGAAATATTTATTGCTTTTGTTGAAATATACCATGAGCATTTGATAAGGTGGAGCTAAGCAAAACGGAAAACTATCATTTTCAGGAGGAGGGGAAACTTAGTTGAAACCCATAGGAAAGACGGAGTTGTCACGAGTATCTACAGGGGTGAGGTAGAATAATCCGGCCAAAGAGATCTAACATTTTCTTGCAGAATATTTGATTTCTTACTTCTATTTCTTATCTATTCATTTACTTATTTACTTCTTTGATGGGATTTTCTTCCGAGCAGGTCGGGATGCACAGAGAAGAATAAAAAGAGCCCTCGTTAAAATAATTGTGAGTAGCGAAAATGAAAAGAAATCAAGAAGTAGAAATTTCGGTGCTCCCACTACAAATACCTGTAGTGAAAAAGCGAACGAGCAAGTATATCTACACAGAGATGGAGCCGTATGTGAAGTCTTCTAAAGATGCTCACCTTCTGATGTAGGCTGCTATGAAGACTGCATTAAACGTGAAGGAGGGTATACCTGTATGCTGGAAAAGAAATTCCATTGCGACACCGTTGCAACGAAAAAAGAAACCTCGTGTATTTTTTCTTACGAAATGAGCTTGCCCTTGATGTCACGAACTTGCCAGCATGCAAAAAGCCTCCGTTGCGGCTTGGAATGTCGACATACTCCAAGTTGGGTAAGGTCTCAGTGTCGCCGTCACTAGCTCCATTGATCTCGATACCCATCGATTTTTTGCGAACCGTCGGCAGTAATCGATGCGCATCAAAATCGATGGTGCTCGAGTGAAGACGACACAGATTGCTATACTACTGTACAGTAAAGGACCAGTCTCAGTTGCAAAATATTATACTAAACTAAAACATTATGGCAAGGGCCACACATATTGTATGTATGTAGGAGAAAAATACCGGGGATGGGAGGGGATGTCTAAACGAACTCCCGCACTCGGTCATACACCATAGCACGGGATGGATCCGAAAGTTATGGCTCACGTGCAAAGTAACTGACTGCCATTATTCACGCTAGTGCGGTAAATCCACCAATACCTGTACTGAGATATCGTGCAGCAAATAGCAATAAAGGCAAAAATGTGGAATAGGCAAGTGTAGGGTGCAGTAAACATACAGTGGCGGCCACATATTTAGCACACTGCCAAAATTGGGCGATTAACTGATGAAAATATAAAATTCGTATTTCAAGCATGGAAGGAGCTACCAGTACTACTAGTACCCTATCATATTCTCGAGTACTAATACTCGAGAATTTGATAGGGGATAGTGTTCTCTTTCTTACTTCTGCTGTATTCCTCAAGAAAATGTTTCTCAATGGAACTGCGCTCATTCTTCGCGTCTAGGGCCCAAAATGCAATACTTCTGGGAATATTTTCTTGGACTCTTACATCAGTTTATCAAATCGGGGGAAATGTGTTTTTATTCTATATATTAGTGCGCGTTTTGCTGTAGTGGTTTTGGTTTTCCTCAAATCAGGGAAGGAAAGGATTGTCAACATGGCTAAAAAAATTGCGAAAAAAGGATCCTTGGTGATTACAAGAAGAAAGCATGCACTTCGGCTGTGCATTTTTCTCCGACTTGGCCACTAGCAGGCATTTAGCTCATTACAGAAAATTCCAAATTGCATCATTCTCGAGATTCAATAAAATGAAATTTTATACAAATTTGACGGTTTGTTTGTGCCTCTGGCTCCTGCTGGTACGGAGAATGTGCGAATAGCTTTCATTGCGAGATGTTGAGGAGAAGAGTGGTCAACTTAAATCATCACTTGACTTCACTCCATAAGTATGTACATACAAAACTTTTATACATATGTAGTTTGAGAGAGCTGACGAAATTGGAATTTGATTTTTTTAACGAGTTCCAACTGACTCTGTGCCCGTGGTGAGGAAGGAAGCTCCCACAGACCCTCAACACATGCTCGAACTTGGTTCTGATTGCTCATCCTAGGGCTGAGATACAGGCATCGGAGAGTCGGTATGCCACTTTTCGGAGACATGTGCTCCACGTACTCCACCATCATTTCCGGGACCTTTTCTAACATGTTAAGCAGTTCAAAATCACTGCGACGAACAAGCTTGAACATGCACGACGTGCCAAAGACCCCTCTGGTCTCTTTACGTAAAAATGCACCGACTCATTTCTGAACCGCTTATATGTAGAAAACTCTGTGGTCCAAAATCATGGGTGTGCAAAATATGTGGCAGCCGTATATATGCATTGTGGAACGTGACCCCATCTAAGAACATAAATCTCGCCAAAATGTATATAATTATGAATAATTTACTCGGTAAAAAAGTAGGAAGCAATTGAGCAACGAGCGAGTCCGTCTCAGTTCTACTTTTAGCCGAGCTTGACAGCTGAAGAGGATGAAAAACCTTGAATTATGAACCAATTTAGGAATAATGGACTGATTTAGAAGTAGTAGAACTATAGCGAAGTTTAATAGCTGTGAACGTAAGAACACGCAAAACCAAAGACATTTAACGACCTCGTTGGAACGGAATCATGGAGCGGTCACAGCGTACCACATCTGCTTTGCCAAGATGTAGATCAACCCAATCTGATTTTCAATTGTGCTGCATGGGAAAGGAAGCTTCCATCATCTCGAAGGTATCGTCTCACGTCAGAGTCGCTTTTGAAATCTTCAAGTGAAAAGAATCTCCAGAAGCTGCTGATTACAATGGAATGCGTGATTCCGTGAAAGACTGCCGAGAAAACCCGTTTTTGAGCCTCAGTTCTTGAGGCTAGTTGGCGGAGCAGAGGAGCGGGCCCAAGACATTGTCTGGATAATTCATTCCCGGGAATGCACATTTGTAATTCTCGTGAGAGTTCCTCATACATTCATTTTTAGAACAGAAACCGCGCTCCATGCGAGGCGAGCAAAGGAATACATGGGGTGCAAACCTAGTAATTTAGCATCGGCTCCGCCCACATACTCCTCATGAATTGGTGCTCAAAACGGGTTTTCTCGAAAATTCCTCACCGAATCACATATACCATTGTGACCAGCAGCTCCAGATGCTTTTCATATGAAAAGCTCTGAGGAGATTCTGAGGTGGGACGATGCCTTTAAAGGCAGTGTCCAGGCAAAAATTTCGATGCTTCAATTCTGCCATCCTGTTTCTCTACTCGACGAGCTGCTTGCAACTGTGTAGGTTTTACTCGTAGAAACCTTGAAATGTATGGTTTTTAGAAGGTTGAAAGTTACGATGTGGACGAGTTGTCCTGTGCAAAATGAAAAGGAGGCAATAAGGCTTCTCGGACCTTTGAACTTTTGGACAAACCAGCTAATTATTGCTACAGATGATCCTAAGGCACATTTTCTTGATTGCTTTCAGCTTTTTCCCACTGGTATTTCTACTAGTAACCATTTTTTTCCGAAATTTGAAGCGAAATTCTGGATTGATGCTATTGAAAACCTGTCAAATTTAACGATGCGTGTTCAACGAGATAGCACATGTTGGTGTGAGGTCCATCCGCACCATAAGAGAATAGCGAGGAACTAGACTGTTAGACAGTGAAACATGTCTTTACAATCTTAGGCATGACTTAACATGTTTTCACGAAATCTTCGAAGGGGCGGAGCTGGCACTGGATCGACTTTGGGTACCAGTAGTGAAGAATCTGCCTGGACACTGCCTTTAAAGGCAGTGTGTCATCTCGTTCTATGGGCTGTGAATATCGGCATACTCTAGACCGTCTCGTCATTCTGATTCCAATGATGTACGTCATAACGCATAAAAGTGACGGATACCCGGGAGTTTTCGAAGGGTCTGGAAGTGCCGTTCACGGACCACTTGGGCGGAGCGGTCCGTGAGTGTGCTGGCTGCCCACCACGACTGCATCGTTGGCAACACGTCTTGCCTGTCCGATCGAGAAGATCAACGGCTTCACGCGTCCATACGGCTCGACGAACTGTTCCCAACTCCGTCCCGAAAAACGATTAGAAAACAGGTTCAGAGGCGGTTTTGTAACATTTTATGTATACCGCTGCATTCACCGCTTCGAGGAGATTCAGAATCCGCTAACATCTCAAACACGAAAACGAGGTGACACACTGCCTTTAAGCTCTCGCATTGCACACAAATCAGGCGTAAATAAATGTGTAAAAACAGGTGAAAGTCTAAAAATGCCCGTCCTCTTCACAGTAAAGTAAAAAAACATCTGCGCTTCGGAAAATCAATTTAATAGCACGCATTACACTTCAGTTGCAATGTTTCAGTTAGTCGATTAGTAGGCTAACTGTGATAAGTCTTCTGATGTTTATTTTAGTCCACGGAGGGGCGGAGGGGGCAAAAATGCGGTACCAACACGCGTTACTCTTCGAACAAGCTGGCTGTTCTGGCCCAATGCTCACTGGGAAATGTTTAAGGGCAGGGGCCCACCTCGCATTCGTGGTTGAGGTAATGGTGGATTCAGCGACACGCTGAATCAAGCGGTAAAGGTAAATTTTCTTGAAACGATCTTCAAACCCGTTTTCCGTTACGGGATTTGTAACAGTTTGCTAATGTAACAGTTTGCTGACCCGAGTTGTAAAGTCGTTAATCTTATCAATTGAACACGCCAAGACTCGTTTACCAAAGCTGCAGCCGTGGCAGGCAGCCAGCACAGCTTGGAGCGATCCGCCTCCGGGCTCCAAAACTGGAGCCAGTTCTCGGGACCCTCTCGGAAAAGAGACTTTGGTCGCTTTTGAGTCTGTTGATGTATAATACATTATTGGGATCAACATGGTGAGAAGGTCTAGGATATGTCTATACCTAACAGGCAGAATAAGGTGGGCCCCTGGCTTTAAGTAGTCACCATATTCTCTCTGAAAATTGTCGTATTCCTGTCAGTTTTCGCAGCTCTCCCTCTACCTCTCAGGGAACAATCTGGCGAACATGAAGTCAAAGAAACTGGAATTTTTTTCTTTTTCGCTCCTCAGTTTCCGATTTCCGGTCGGCGTGTCAGGGCCCACGGGATAAGCACTACGTCCTGCTAATCGGGGATAATATCGTCTGCCGAAGTTACTGTTCATTGAAGTTGTGGAAAAAATGAAAGTTTACAAGAAAAGTTCGTCAGAGTCTTTATAAAGGAAGCAATTGGTAGGCGAACGAAGAAAAATTGTGCAATGATGGTAGTTTTGGCTCCTACCACGGTTTCTATGTGTACGTTTCAAAAGCGCATGAAAAGGAAGACTACTGAATAAATCTTGTGATCGGGCTTTTAATATGACCACCTAATAAGCCATGGATGGATCAGAGACCATTACTGTAAGAAACCTTTGTGAGCGAACTTTGTTCCCTTGAAAGTTCATAGGAAGGACAACGGCTAATTTATCTCTATTCTTGCGGGACAAAGAAATACTCAACGAACAAGCCACAATTTGCTTATGCTTGAAATCTCACATGTATTGAACCTTTACAGTGCAAGAGCTGATGAGACGTAGCTGCAGAGAGCGGAAAATAACCATTTTCAGAAGGAAACATCAGAAAACAATTACTGGACAAATTTCAGTGAGATTCTTTGATCGATGAGGGCGAAGCTAGTGTTTTGCGATTGCAAACTCCCAATCAAACTACGTTTCTACACTTTTTTGCATTTTCCGAAAACACATGAGATGAACGAATTGCTCATCCAGCACGTCATGCGCCACCGGTCACCGTTGCCACAGTATACGACAACTCATGGTAGTTGTCGTAAAGCGGACGCCTCGAACTCCCAAAAAATACGGGGCTCTGAGAGGGGTTTGCAGAAACTTTGCAAGGTGATCCGCATATAATTGCGATAAATCTCGCCTGCAATTTTTTCTGATGTCAACGTATCAAAATCGATCCTGAGGTGTGGCAATGTAACCAGCTGTATTTCCTGGCAAAATTGAAACTGATGGCTGAAGCGAATTAGCAGATTCCTCTCGATGGGGATACACCCCACAAAGGCACGCGCCTCTCAAAATCAGTGGTTCACCGTTTTTCTGGGAAGCCGACATTTTGCCTATCCTCCTGGCGATTGAAAGCACTAGCTGGACATTTGAAACGCCGCTACAATAAATTCAAACGACCGCAAAACATGCCGAGAGCCGAAGAAACTCCCAAAACCTCGCCGGGACAAGCTGGAAAATCTCTTGTCAATTGGTGGCAGAGGAAGTTTGGCGGAAAGATGTGAAAGCAGTTGGGTCAGACTGGATCTCAGATACGTTGCATCGTGCAAGAAAGGATCCAGCCCACCAAATCTGTGAATGTCTCATAGATATTAAGAGCAACGTTGGAAAAAGGGTCGTCAAAGAAATTTCCGTTATTCTCTAAGATTGATTTTGCCCTAGGTTCTACAATTTGAACAAATGTGTGTACAAAAGCGGATTTAAATTTCCAGAATGAACACTGGAAAAAGAAAAGAGAAAATTTTTTTGAATTGAAAATCCCATGTTGCAGCAAATAAGTATAGGCTTCCAAAAGCAAATGGATTGGAGCTAAAAAGAATGACCAAAGAACAGTTGTGATAATAATTAAAACAATAAAGAAAGAAGAATAGAAAAGAATGAAAAGAAACACAAATTACAGCCTTTTACTTTTGCAAGGTATTTTTGAGAGCAATTTACCGGGAACAAAGACAGCTGATTTTTTATTTGTATTCCATTGTACGATCCACCAAATAAAATCAACACAGTGATAGGCAAATCAGGAAGAAATCCACAGAGAACTCCTAGGAGCCACACACCCACTTCTCGGCTACTTGAGACGCCTAGGAATACTAGAGGAACCGATCACAACATAGTGACGTTTCTGCAGACATTGAAAATTTTGCCTGTTTTGCCAGCTGTGGGAAATGCGGGAAATTCTCAGAGTCGTCATGCTGGACCGCGCGTTTTTTGCTTTCCTTTGGCTGCTTTCAGCAAATTGAAGGCCTTTGAAAGTGCACCGCTTTGCTGCCTACCAAGAGAACAAAGGATAAGTAAAGGATATGTAAATAATACAGGATTCTCAAAGAGCCCGAACAAGTAGGAGCTGAGGAATGTAAAAACACCAGTTTGAACTGTGCAACCCTTAGTGAGCAGCCCCAAAAAATTCTTGGGAAGTTTGTCGTGGTATCATGCACGGAGCATGCGAATCAGAGGAAATTCATTGCCAAGAGTGACGACACTTCACTGAAGTGTGCGGAACTCACTGCCGATGAGCAGCAGGTTCAGCATATATTTAGCAACTGGTGCATGAGGTGCACTGCTGGCGAGATTCTATTACTTTGGTGTGCCCGCTCCTTGCATTGTAGCCAGGGTCGAATATGTCTCAAAAGATTATCAAGAGTGGTGGTTCTGGAGAAGAGGGCGCGGCGTCTTGAGGAGGTGGGACGGGGTTCGTTATAGCGAGGAGGAGGGGGGCGTCTACGGACCCTTACCACCCGCACATCGTAGTGCCTTTAAGAATTGGGAAGAAACTACAGAACGTTGTTTAAAAACTTTCCCAATTCACCCTGACACTCTGTTAGCTATTCTACGTCGAAACGAACTGCTCTTTCTGAAAAAGACCGGATATAGCGACTTTTTATACTCAGTCTTACCCGCCTGGTAAGTGTCCGGGGGGGGGGGGGCCCCCCCCAGGGTGAGAACAACTTCTCTTGGACGGATCCGTAGTTTAAAGAATAAACCAAAATAATACGATACAATCGCGGGAATGCGGGAACCAGCTCATCTCGAATAGTAGAAACCAGCTCATCTCAGTTCAAATTGAATTTGAAAAAATGCTTTCCAAGGCTAGGAATTTATTCGCAAAGAGGAATGGAAATTTGTGCACAGAAGGAAGAGTGGGGGAAGGGACGTGGGTTACATGGGTTACATGAGTCCGGATCACCATCATCACCAATCTTGATCCTATATTCACTTGCTCATGACGATAACACAGGATATTTTTAATGGATAGAAAACACCGAACGAGCAGCATTTTTTTTTCGAAAGGAGTGCTGCCGGGTAATGTATAGAAGTTTGTAATGGAATACGCATTACTATTAGGTATGTGAAAAAGTTTCCGCCCTCTAGCGATGAGTGGTTATATCGTTAGCTATCCTTGCAAATACTCTGTAAATCCTACTTCATTTTGTTGCTTTGACATCTGTCAATAATATTTAGTACATATTTGTTTCGATTTATATCAACATCATTGTGTTTTATGGCGATAATCATGCCGATATTTAAGCCAAGTAAGCGTCATTTGCGCGAAGCACTTCTTTTCTGCTTCGGTTTGAAGAAAACTGCTGCCGAATCTTGCCGAATGCTCATGGAAGCTTATGGGGACCATGCTCCATCAGAGGCAACATGCAAAGAATGGTTCCGACGCTTTAGTAGTGGTGATTTCGATGTTGGAGACAAGCAACGCAGTGGAAGGCCAAAAGTTTTTGAAGACAAAGAACTTCAATCATTAATTGATGAAGATCCACGCCAAACACAAGAAGAGATTGCCAACTCTCGAAATGTTGATAGATCCAACATTTCCAAGCGTCTCAAAGCCATGGGAAAGGTTTATAAGGAAGGCGGATGGGTACCATACGACTTGACAGAACGCGACATGGAAAGAAGAAAAACCATCTGTGAAATGTTGCTTGACAAACAAAAAAGGAAGGGATTTCTGCATCGTATCGTTACTGGAGACGAAAAGTGGATCTATGTCGATAATCCGAAGCGCCGGAAAGCCATTTGCGACCGTGGCCAATCATCACAATCGGCACCAAAGCGCAATATCCATGGGAAGAAGGCAATGCTGTGTATCTGGTGGGACCAGAAGGGAGCCATCCATCTATCATGAGCTGCCTAAACCAGGCCAGACGATCACGGGCGATCTCTATAAAGAGCAAATGATTCGTTTGAGCAGAGCATTGCACCAGAAACGGCCGGAACACGAGACAAGGCAGCACAAAGTCATTTTGTTCCATGACAATGCTCGTCCACATGTTACAAAAGCAGTGAAGCAGACGCTTGAAGCACTTCGCTGGGATGTGCTACCACATGCGGCTTATTCACCAGACTGTGCTCCGTCAGACTACCATTTGTTTCGGTCGATGGCCCACGGGCTTTCCGAGCAGCACTTCCAGTCTTTCGGAGACGTCGAAAAATGGGTGAGGGAATGGATCGAGTTGAAGGACGAGGCCTTCTACCTCCGCGGCATCCGTCTCCTCCCAGAAAGATGGGCAAAGGTTATAGCTAACGATGGCCGGTACTTTGATTGATCTGTTTCTTTTCTATTTTGAAAAAAAAAACACACAATTTCGCTTAAAAAAGGGCGGAAACTTTTTCACATACCTAATATATACGTATGTACAGTGCCTCTGAGTTAGAAACTGTTTCCAAAATTAGCCCAGACAGACTATGAATGGAAGAGTAATGAGTGTTTTGATTCTTGAAGCACCTCAGGGAGCTCAGAAATAACAAGCGAACGAGTAAGCAAATCATCAAATGGGGAGCCGGGCGAGTGAGTTCGAATTAACATAGATCGGTCGAATGTAGTGAAAGTTGTCTTTTATTTGTTGGTAATCGACAATGTCACAACAATCCAGACGACAATCTCAAACGGAAACTATAATCTACCATCCAATCCAGAATTGTATCTTTCTGTGAAACGCCGAAGAAAATTCTGATCTGCAAATCTCCACTGATTTTTCTCCGTGATTGTTTATGTTTTGTCAAAAGCAGCATTGACGGAAATCCAAATGTGCGAGAAATCTACAAAAATGGGGTGCCGTTTTTTATGAATGTGTTCTCGAATCCAGTCCCGTCCGAGGATACCGCCACGCAATTTATTTATTTATTGAAGGCGTAAGCAAAGCTCACGCGGTAGATAATAAGTAATTCATCAACGCGTGTAAGATATTACATACATAGAAAATACTTAGAGAATACACAAGTATAGTACAAGTATTGACTCTAGGAAGCCAGTGAGCGAGTTTCAACTGTGGCCAATTTCTTGAATGCAGGGAGCGACATGCGAAGAGTATCCAGACTGAGAAATTTGTTAAGTTCTGCTATGACCCGAATTGTGAATGTGTAAGTAACTCAAGCCGTGTAAGCTCGCGGGGTGAACACCAGGGATGTGCGTAATTACGATTTACGATTTACGAATTACGATTTACGGCCATTTTTGGCAATTTTTTTACGATTTACGATTTACGAAAAATGGCCCAAATTTCGTAACAAATTCGTAAATAACTACGAGAAACGAATCTCGTCATAGCGTTTCTGTTTGGGGGTAAATGTACATGATTTCTCTGTGTTTGCATTTTGCAGCAAAGCTCTGAGTGAAATGTTTGTTTTGCTTGTAGCTTCTATTATTCAAAGAAGGCGGCATATAGCAATTTCATTATCGCATCCGTAGAGAGGACCTGTTGGTACAGTGGAGCTCAAAGGTCTGGATGAAGTGCGACAAAAACACCACATTTTCAGCTCTGTTTTCCCGCTTCTTTAGGTGGGACAAGCTGTCCGCCCAGCCTATTTCCTTCGGCAGAACGTTTTCCCTTGTTTTTCTGACTTCAACTGCGGTGTGGTCTCGTAATCAAAAAGGTTTTCTTCCTGATTGAGCTCTCATGAGTCAATTAGAAGTGACCATAAACAATGTGATAAAGTAGTTTCAAGAAATAGTTCTTTTCGAAAATGCAGCGCGCATTCTACTTTATTGATAATCGCAGAGGTATTGAAGGCGCATGCGCCCTGAGCAGTGATTTGCTGGGAGCACTGGACACCGAGTCAACGCTTTATCCTTTCAAACTCCTTTGGTACCAATTCACCTACCCCACGGGGTGAATGGCTTGTTTCGCAACGAAACACATAGAACCATCGGCCACGTTTACGTTTATTTCAGGAACACCGACCAGGATGAAAAGAATTTTCGCCAATGCAGCTATAAACAATATTCTAAAACTGGGCAGCTCGCTTAAAATATCGAGAAAAAAGTTATCCAGTCATCACAATACTATCACTCCAGTGATAAGATGGCGAAGTTCAGTGATCAATTCTGCAGTAGATACATACCTCAGATCATTTTGAGAATGACTTTGTTGTGAAGCGAGTTGAAATTATTTGACTATTATAATGGTACTCGGACCCTCACTTACGATTTACGATTTACGATTTACGGCGGTTTTAGAAAATTTACGATTTACGATTTACGGAAATTGAAATTTTTGTTACGCACATCCCTGGTGAACACCAAAACACCCTATTGACATTATCGTCCAAGGCAATACATATCGCCGCTGGTATATAGGCACATATGTGGCAACTTTTCATATTTGATTTGTTCTCATAATTTTCTGGCAATCAATCAACGGTTAACGACTTAATTCGGAGGTAAAAATGTCCATGAGTACTGCCTCCGAGCTCTCCAAGCTAACATTTTCGATGCGTGCACCAATCGAGTTTTTCAGTTCACCGCTGAGGAAGGAAGGAAGGAGGGGAGGGGGAGGGGGGGGGGGGGGGCAGCAGTTACTGATTCGATGTGCATTTTGTCTGGTATCTTTTAACCTTTTTTGTTTACATGAATCATAACGATGAATTCAGGTCGGAGAAAATATAGGTTCAGGTAATGCTTATCCCGACAAACAGATACCACTGGAGAATGGTGTTCTAATGCATGTCGGTTGTGGTTGGGTGGTACGACAGCGAACGTATCAAAATCGACGTCGTTGAGCAATGAGGATGGTGGGTCTATAATTGTGAACCATAGCGCAGGAAAAAAAATGAATTGAGCAGAGCTATTTCTGGAAGGTTCCATCCGAAAAATCCAAATTTCATACTTTCTGTGATCCTGATTTTGTGAGTTCACTAATTGAAGCAGTAAATGTGCTACTTCTACCAGCACTTTTACCTTTCGATTGGTTTTCTTCAAAGAAAAACGAGCAGTTTTTGAGGCTTTGATCACAAAGTGGCATCTTAACCGAGGAGTGAACCTTCACAAGGATCCACACAAAAACTTTTTTCAGGAACTGTTGATATCTTCAATGTTCTTTCTGCCATACAGGTTGTTATAGGAACACCTTTATTGGCCGACGTTTCCACAAAAAGTCGTTTTCAAGGCCTGAAAGTGGATCAATTTCCCTGAATCTGCGCTCTAACCCATCAAACACCTCCTCTGACCTGCACATTCAACTCATTCCGGGCAGATAACCATGAGTACTGACTGTAAAGACGAAACTCACCCGGTGTTCCACCAATACGCGGGATGTTTCTCCGCGCACTACTACACACGATTGTCACCAGCGGACGACTGAGTGTTGCTCAGCGGTTGTGCATGAGCTGATCGGTGACAATCATATATATCTCATATATACATCTCATATGTCGGTTGTGATTGGGCGGTACGACAGCGAACGTATCAAAATCGACGTCGTTGAGCAATGAGGATGGTGGGTCTATAATTATGGACTATAGCGGCTATATTAATTATTCGGTAATGCTTTATGAGAGGCTTTGAAAACGACTTTTTGTCGAAACGTCGGCCAATAAAGGTGTTCCTATAACAACCTGTATGGCAGAAAAAACATTGAAGATATCAATAGTTCGAGAATATGCCCAGGTTTTATGATAAGAGGACATGGAGTTTTTTTTTTCAGGAAGTTGCTCAGAAAACGACTATGGGACAGTCTGGCTGGTGGGCGTGGTACTGACTGACTTGTAGCTTTAACGGCGCACATTTGTTTTCGAGACATTGTAGCAGTTGCACTTTCAAATACGATAAAGCGCCAGCCCCTCTTCCTACTCGCCCACGAAACAGTATAAATCTCTCTCTTTGTTTTATACTCAAAAAAGGCAAATAAAAGCAAATCAAAGCCAAATCCTTCTCCCTTTGAGCACTGTTGTCAGTTCTTATGCGGATTCCATGCTTCACAAAACCACAGACATAAATATTCTTGCCCACTTCAACAGCGGAATGCGTGCATCAGAGGAATTTCCAGGAAAGGAAGTTCTACAACTTATTGAAGTCCCACAGGCGTCGTAAAACAGACATGGCATGAAATTCGGCATCGCGTTCTCAAAATAACTTGGAATTCCAATAGCGTAGGTTTCACAACTTATCCAGCATAGAAGTAAGGCCCTTTCACTTCAGCGCGGCTGCGCAACTAAAAATATAGTTGAACTATGATAATACCGTGGCAGGCGAGATAGAGAAATAAAAATAGATATGACGTGCATAAAGCCACAACCGTGCACTTGTTCAAAAGAATTTCAAAAACAAGGATAGGAATAACATCCTGGTTAAAATCTTCGAACAAGGACAAAGTTAGCTGCGAGGAATGATAGAAAAAGGGAAGTTGCTAAATAAATATTTGTGGACAAAGGCAGAAATTTCTAAGATGCATGACTGCGAGTCGTAGGATAAATCGTGTGAGAACGACCACTTGAAGACTCCGAAACAAGATCTCCTTCGAAAATTCGATAACTCAAAAAATATACAAGTTCCAGAAGTTTGGCATAGAAGCAACATCCATAAAAATGCCCCACTTTTGAAGGTGGCTCCGCTAGTCTTAGGCGGTAGCCGACGCAAAGAGGCAGGTGGCTGTGCGGGGGCCTTCTTCCCGAGAATGGGTTACCGAATTTTTGAAATCACTGTATAAAACAGGTGAAAACATTGTGTATGCTCGTTCTCTAATGTTTGTTTTTATTACTATTTTTTTGGATGTTTAATATTAATCATTCAAAATTAACAAACACTTTCAATAAACTTTAACCATGTTCCTCTAGTAAACTTTACTTCCAGTACTTTTACTGTTTTTATTATACCATCTGGGTCTGTGCATAAGCGGATTTGCCACTTTTTCCACGCTCCCGTTGCTAACAACTCCTTCGTCCGGCAGAGGCTGCAGAGAGGATCACTGCAGCACCGCCTTGTTGGAGAGGGACAGGAAATCATTGCGGCTTATGTTGGTAACGGCTGTGGAGCAATGTTCCTGGAGAAGGCGGCGTTGACAAGTTTACGAGTGGCTGGTGATAGGAACTGACCAATCCCACTGCTCGGTTGTAAGACCCTCTCACTAGGCAGAGGTCCACATCCAGGATGCTGAAGTCGAATTTATCCACGGCGGTAGGGTATGGACGACCTATCTGAGAATAGCTCATGGAACAGTTAGTAAACATTGGAACAGACCTTCTAGTCACCCGCAACCCATCGCTTTGCCCTGCAATGCGGCAACTCGTCCGCTGCTCACCAGTCACTCAGCGTTCGGAATACAGCATGTTTGGTACAAATAAGCAGCGATTTCCGTTTATTCCTCCTCACCTCTACCGCGACAACCCCGAACGATGCTGCTAACTGCAAATAGGAAAATTCCCATGGTTTTGCTTTTAAAAGTTAACTTATAACTAGCGCCCCTTCGGGACGCTAGAAAGTGGGGTGGGGCAGCCACTTGAGCTATGTGCAAAAGCTCACATGTGCGAAATGCTTAGAAAATTCGCAAATAAGCAAAACTAATAGTTGACTGAACTCGAACACAAAATCTTTCTTATGAGTTGGAAATATTCTACGGGCCTGGCTTCGAGTCTTCTCGCGATCCTAGCCTTCCTTGCAAATTCTTAATCACGCATCTACATGTGAAGCTAATTTCCGATGCAATAATACTACCTATGTACTTTTCCTTGTTCCATTTCTTGTATGCCTATGGACCCGTTATGTGCGGCAATTTTCAACTCTGCACAGGAGTACCTTTCACATGGCTTTATATTAGATTGTTGCAAAATCGATGTCGGATTTTCGAACCTCAAACTTTGGACTAATATGCTGGAGAGGAAACTCATGTTCCACTCGTACATTTGGTATTTATTTGAAAGCTTATTTCTTGCTTTTTCTGACCTTCCATTCCAATCCGGACCTATCCACTTTTGTAGGCATTCTCGTGGGTGAATCGAAATGTAGTTGCTAGTAAAAATTTGTCTGAAACTGTATCATGGATTCGAATTCAGTAATGACACAACAGCTAGGAACGTTAATAATACCAACGTATGCGGGAGGGAATGCCAAATAAAACCGTAGCCCAATGTTCGTCCAAGTACACCAGTTTTGGAGATAAATGCGTCAGAGTTATGGACTAAAATTCAATGACGTCAACGTTGTTCTGAAAGCAATGGTGGAAGCTATCACCAAAGGATGCGTTCAGTATCTCGGAGGTAGCTTTAATATTTATTATTTTTCTACTTTTGGCGCCGTGGGAGGGAAAGGCACGGTGAAAGAATTTGGCAAGTGAATTCTTCTCGAATTATCCTCTGGTGTTTTACGACAGCAAAGATCCCACTTCGCACTTCAGATGATCTGGAAGAGGAGGCAAGCGGAACTGCAGACTCGCCTTCACATATCTTACTTAGTGGACTGTTCTCCTACAGATGAGCACAAATTCAGATGGTTGAAGGCATCCCTGAGAGGAAGAGAAGGCCGCGAAAACACCTCAGCTCAAGGCACATTCGCAGATTTTGCTGATCCCAAAAGGCTTGGCTCCAGATCCAATGGAACCAAAAATTGGCGGAAGGATGGCGACGATGTGCCGAATCAAATAACACTTTAATCTGAGAAAAAGTTTCAGTTTGAGCCGAGTTATGGCAATTCAAAGTCAACTGTCAAAATCCGACATTGATTTTGCAACAACCTAATACTTGTGAACAACACAGTGCAACCAATGCCGTGCGAATGATCACCTGAAATGATTCAAGCTGAGATAGTGCAACTGATGAGCTTCTGCTTGAAAAAAAATGGAAGAAAGTTAGGAAATATTTTAAAGGTTTGATCAATTGCACAAGTGTTTTCAGAAAAATGTCACAACAGCTTATAATGACGTGTTCTTCGTTCGTTCATCCTGTGTATGTTTTGATTGTACTGCCCTCCTTAGAAACAGATGGATCCTCAAGCTGCATAATCCCCATGGGACCTCAATAATGAGAGGTACGCAAAGAGCACATCCTACATAAGGAAACCGAGTGAATCCTATCGCTACGGCCTCCACTCATCCTTTCGAAGTGATTCTCGGCCAGCGTTCCAAGATTGAGTGCAGTAACCGACAAAGCTCCATTAGAGGGGCTACTCTGCTCCGTACATTGCTGCTATGCATCGTCAAATCGTTGTAAACACTGTCTCGCACGGAGGGCTCCAGACACTGCCACTGGTCCCACCGCGAAATCCCGAATGCACCCGACTTCCACCACGTCCACGCACCTATGACGAAACATCGGCCGAATGCCCCGTCAGCTGCGCATCCTCGCGAGCCACAGTCTATAATCGAGCCTCACGGCTAAATCATGCGATCACGTGCTATTCCCCCTACGCCTACGCCCTAGAAAATTTTGTTGCACTACCATGATTTATATAAGAGGATATTCACATGGAGATCGATCCTCTTGTTTATTTATATATGCGGAGACCAATCGAAGAAAAATTGTGGATGAAGTGGGGAGAGATTAGCACTCTATCCTTTTGTTTACTTGTTTATTTACTGCGTATGCGTTGCTCATGATGGGAAAGAAGAAAAGCAACACAACAAGAAATAACCAATGCAAGAAGGCGAAGCATGCTACTATATCTACAACTAACAGCGTAGAAGCTTCATTTATAGGTATGAGTGAATGCAAATCAGGCAGAAAGAGAATTTTTTTCGAATTCAAAAATAATGTCCGAAGAAAAAATCCAAAGGATCTTGTGATGAGCCCGAGAAGAGGATAGCAAGGATGTTTTATGTGCTGATTACACTGATTTTGAAGAAAAAATTCTACGAAACACCCTGTACTTAAATTTCCAGAGGTTGTAAGAAGAGTGGTCGACGTCACCAGATGTCCTTTCTTGGGATGCCTTCCACATTCAGCGTCTTTTGAGTGTGTAAAGATGTGTAAAGACATTGAATGCGTATATGCACTAGTTGATGACTTCCAGAATGAGAGAGCGCCCGACCTACCAAGTCAGCGTTTTATTCTCCTAGACTTCTCCATTAAATTTATCTACCCTGGGGGATGAACTGCTGGGTTGGCCAGGGTCGAACTATTAATGATGAGCGAGGGAGACTCCTGCCACTGACCTAGACGAGTCCTTCCCAGTGCTGGTCATCTTGTTGTTATCCATTTCTTCATTTACATGTTAATTTTAGAGATTTCTAAAGGTTGTCTCATTCTTTTAGCAAAATTTAGTACTCTTATTTAACATATTCAAGAGCATTCAACAGAATAAAGAGAAAAAGCAAGATAAGAAGAGAAACATACAGCTTCACGGCTGAATTTCAACTCAAGAACACGTCTAAGACTGGATTCAATGCAGTGTACAATGAGAGTCGATGGAGTGCAATTTTCGCTGGTTCGGGAAGCACGTGGCGCAACCGCGCCGCTCGCGCTGGAATTGCCTCCACATTGGCCAATCACATTGCCGCTCAATTTAAATTATTGATTATATAAAAAAGAACTGTGAAGCTAATGTGATGATATAAAGCTCCGACGAGACGTAATAAGTGGGGAGAAAGGAAAGGAGTGGATTACGGGTACTAATGACCTATATTGTAAAAAGTCCTAGTAAAACCCCTAGATACAATGTCAGGCCGATATTTAACTGGGATTGACTGGAACTACAGCGATGAAAAAAATTATTCAGACTGAGAGGGACTACGATTGGATGTGATGGCGTTCGTGAGCGGTCTTCTGGCGGATAAATTTCAGGAACCAAACTTAGCCGTGTACATAGTGCAACAAATGACTGGCAGTGAATTGGCAAGATTCCAAGCGCCAGAGGGTGCTCATTCCAGAAACTGAAGTGCAATGAAACCCGCCGAGCACTCCAAACAATCTCAGCCTCGTTCGTCATTTCCAGTGCAGAGCGATTCCAGAATCGTGGCTCTCCACGTTGCCCCATCTGGCATGCGGCAGACGTAGTCATAATTAATCGGCTTTTCATTACAACATCTCTTACTCAGAGAGAGTATGAGCTGCGGAAAATAAAAGGGCAGAAACAACTGTGGAACTGGATGGGTAACTCTCGGTGCGCAATATCCCAGAGGAAACATCACGAGGTGGGTGTCAATAGCGGATGAACTCAGTAGTTGCCTAATATATGAGTGGATATTTGCGTCTTAGATTTTGCGCTTTCCTCTCGAACTCGAGCTCCTACGCAAACATAGTCCGTATTGAGTAATTGGATGTTTTTATGAAACTCATGAGCCGAAACAGGACACAGCGGTGAGCTGTCGGGAGCGCAGTTAGGACCATGAGATCTTAATTAAGCATCCATAAAAGGGGAACTTTGAGGGTTGATGACCATTTTTACGCGAATTTTTAAAGAGACATACCAACATTGGAATGGGTAGGTCGAAATAAAGCAGTTGTAGAGTCAAGTCCAGGAGCTATAAAAACAGCACCACATGTTAGATCCAAGAAGCAAATCCGGACGCCCTACTCCTTGACAAGCGTATTGCGTCCCAGGCGGAGTTCACGAACACACTCAGGGAAGCTACGAGATCACTGCGAGCTCAGTTTTCAAGGCGCACTGTAGCGCAATGGCAAAAGGCCCGCTGTTGCTCGTAAGGTCAGTGGTGTAGCTATGCTACTATCACAGTACAATATGGTCAGAGAAGTTTCAATGTCATTATCTAAATTATCTTCAGCGGATCTGTTCAAATTTTGATATGCTGACATCCCAGGCTGCGACGGCAATGTATAAAAACAGAGCAAGGGGCCCCTTTTCTTCGCCCTTTCCAACGTCGCTCGCGTCGATTGCAGGAGTACTGTCAATAACGATCAATACACGGTGCAACATCGAGACCTACTCAATAACTGTACCGGGATCTACTCAATAATCGGCAGTTCGGTTCACGATTCACGTTCGGCAAGAAGTCAGCAATACTTACCATTCCTCTGTACATATCACATTTTAATAAACTATTTTTCAAAGATCTTCTATTGCAATACCGCGTGGCAAGGTTCAGTGAGTACCTGCAAAGGCGAGCTTTAACCACAAGTGGACTGGGATTCGTGGAGAGACAGACTGCAGGCCGTTGATGGCTAGCGCGGCTGGTTATCTTATAGATTACGTAATGCCAAAAGGCTCAGGGCGCGAGGGTTGGTCTAGTAACCAGGCTTCGCTAGGTTACATATTTACGAATTTTAGCCCCACTCAATCGGTTGAGTTCTACTTTTACTCATTGTGTTGTGCCGTATTTGTGTATATCCGTTGTGGGCTAAAAATATGGGCAGTATTAATGTTCTGTTGTGTAGCAAAAAATACGGACGAGTGCCGCGAAGGTAGCGGCCACCAATTTTAATTTATATTATATTTATACATAATTTATATTTAATTTTTCACAGTCAACATCTCACATATTTCGTTAGCAGTATAACATCTTGGCAGGTAATGGTGGCAGCATTCCTGTCTCGTTGCATATGTCGTTGTGCTACAGTTTTGCAGTCACTCGGTTCAGTGTTAGCACGTCTGTGGACGTACCGGAATCATGTAGTGCGTAACGAGTTGTAGCGATACGGTTGGTAGTCTAAGGAAACCCATTGCAGCTGTGGTTGTGCGTGGCAGGTCAAAACTTGCATTCAAACAGCTCGATATGGTTGTAGATTCCTTAATGCCTGGTTCAGTGGTCTGCTAGAAAACGGTTATGGACGGAACTTGGACAGGGTCGATAAATTGGCTACAAAAGAGTCTGAGAGGATGGAGCATTGACTCGGTACGTCGGCAATCCCTTCTTCCTAACCCACTCCGCTCCTCCCCCAAGCCCACCCTTCCTCCAGTAATGGAAATAATCATTGAGTTCACCTGTGGTAAATACGACTATCCCCGAATTTTACCTTCTTTTCAGCACTGAGCTGAGATGCATCATTGAGTTTACCTTGGGATGATTCTCAGATGAATCAAATTCGTGGCGCATTCCACAAACCGGGATTGATTAACTCTGACCGCGTTATTCTTACCATCTGTCCATCGACGGAGACCATTTCGCAGCAAAACCTTTGATTAACACATTCGCGACAACGCCGATTTTCCGCTCAGGGCCACTTTGGACCAAAGCGAGTTTGCGCTTGTTTCTCACCGGAGTTGCGAGAATTAGGGCATATTTGACATGCTAATCACAAATATGCCATCTATTTTACTTGGTAAAGCACTTCTGTAGTGTTACTGTATGCATACTGTAGAAACTGTAGGAAGACCTTTTTCTATCAGAATTCAACCAAAATTTGCACAGTTGGGTTATTTTAGATACAGATTAAGAACATGATATCCATTGTCTACCGTACTGCATCACTGCGAGGTTACTGTAATCGTACTGTAGGAACTGTGGGGAAGGTTTTGCATCAGAATTTCCCCGAAATTGGGGTTATTTTACACTCTGATCTCGAATGTGGCACCTATCTTGAATATGAATGTCAATTTCGTACTCAGCATGTCAAATAACCCCACTTGCCAAAGTTTCACTGAATTTGGTGAATAAAATGCATCTACAGTATGCCTACAGTAACCATACGATAACGCTACAGTAACCTTAGAATACTGCTCTACGGTGCACGACTGAGGACGTGTTTATGTTCAGCACGTCATGTAACCCCAAAGTTCAAATTTGCTGTAGATGCTGTGAGAAAATACATCAACAGCATCTACAGTGTACTACAGTAATCCTACAGTAACGCAGTTACGGTACAAAATGGATGCCATTTCCGTGTTCAGCGGATAGAATAACCCCTAGGGACAGAATTTGGGGGAGCTCCACCTAAGAAAAAGGGATAAAAAGGATACGACCCACCGGTGGGTCGTATTGTCCTCTACGTAACTTCCCGTACGACCCACCGGTGGGTCGTATTGTCCGTTATGTGTTAACGGGCCCCCTTTGATTAACGGGCTCACCACATTCTTCCCTATGAAGTTCATGGATCCTGTCACAGATGAGCGCAAATTCTTGGGCAATGAAATAGTCACTGGCCGACCCCATACTATTACGCGTTGCTGACAAATCAATTCAGATGAGCGGGAAGCTTGGAACCGGTGAAGAGAACGGGAATCCTTACCTGAAACCTTTGCTCAAAATAACCATCTGGCTCTCCCACAGAGTCCATGATCCCCTTTATGAATGTCACCCCTCCCCAAGATCTATCCTCTTCTCCCCAGATATCATCCCATTTCTCGGATTTATTCATGCGGTACTTGATTTCGCTGCATGCACGCTGAGATGTAAGGCGAGCGAAAATTGGCTCGGACATCTTCAGATCGGGACTTTATCCATAGCATGAACTTCTTCCAAAATCCCATCCACGTTTTTCAGAACATGGGGGAAAGCACGCGAACAGCTGACGATGCTGGTAGCCATTATTCGTCGTTCCCAAGACTCTGACGGATAAACGATGGCATATGTGTCACTAAGATTTCCTAACGGGCACTGAATGCCGCAATTGTGCGGGGCTAAAAGCACTTCTTGCATTGCACATGGGAAATGCCCCAGACAGCTTCCAAGGATAGCTGAATGGAAGATATTGGTCTTTTGCTTGAGGGAAAATTCTTCTGAAGTAGCGAGAGGAGGGAAAACGCTTGAAAGTGGGCGAAATAGGAAATAACTGCGAAGAGAAGTGCCAGAGTTTCATTTTCTGGATCCTAGTCCAGGAAAAAGCATAGATATCATAAAAGGTCTACCAATTACGACCTCCTCCACCCATAGGGAAACAAATTTCTCATCCTTCCTCTCAACCAAATCCCTAGTACTATAAAGTCTTTCCTTGCTGAGAACATCCCTCCCTCCTAACTTTCTCCCGCTTGATGACGTGAGGTCACAGCTGACCTTGTTGCTGTTCTTCGTATCCACTACTTTGTGCTATTCCCGGGAAGCCCTTCAAAGAAAGACACGATGCTCTCCTTCGCCTCAAATGAACATGATCGATTGAACGATTCTGGCTCGCAAGAAGGGCAAATGGAACGATTATTGGCGCATGCTCGGTGCACCCTAAGATCAACGGGAGTCAAGGGGCAAGATGCATCATTGAGATTACCTAGGGTAGACATGTCGACGCCCTTCTTAACGATAGGTAAGTCTGTGTGGTGTTAACACGTTCACCCTGGATGATCTCAATGATGCCTGCGGCCCAAGGTGATCAAGGTGATTCTCGGGAAATATGGGCTTTCATCTTGAGGCCATGCTTGAGTATTTGTCGATTACTTAAGTATGTATTCATTTGTTCATTTCCGTAGAATCACTCCACCAGTACTAAAAACAGACTACAAAAACAAACAAGTTCCAGGTATGAGCCGAAAAACTTCTCGTTTTCGTTCACAAAAACTGCAACAATCTCTTCATATTTTCTAAAGGTTCATCACAAGGCTCTACTACTTGCCTTTGACACAAACTAATCACTATGTTCTAAAATTATCAAGAAAAACGAAACCTTTTCTGGACTTCAATGTGTTCTGGAAGCTTCTCCAGAAAAACACCCACTCCTCGTATGCCACGTGATTCCAGTTGCTTTCAGAAAATGGAAGGAGATGAGAAGAACGTGAACATCCACAAAATCCGTGCAGAGGAAACTAGAGCTAGCATTCCCTTGGAAGCAATAACTCGTCCGAATGTCACCCATACGTTTCATGTTCAATGGATCTAGCAATAGTTCCCCATAAAATCTCCCGCCCTTCCCTAGCACTTCTTACACAGAGGGGTAAATGCACGTTTCACGAACAAATTCGCGTAATCAGCGGATAACCACGGGTTTTAAGTCAGTGATTTCCGTCCTAGAGAGAAAGGGATCATTAGTCTCACGAGTGACTGAGTGTAGGAACTAGGTACATATCTGACAATTAAGTGTCAAGCGCCAACTTCCATCGTAGTTTTTGATCTTTCTCAGCAGAAATATCGTGAATGGATGGATGGATGGATGAATGAATGAATGAATGAATGAATGAATGAATGAATGAATGAATGAATGAATGCCATGAATGAATGAATGAATGAATGGATGAATGAATGAATGGTTGCCAAGAATGAGTGAGTGAGTGAATGAATGAATGAATGAATGAATGAATGAATGAATGAATGAATGAATGAATGAATGAATGATTGCCATGAATGAGTGAGTGAGTGAGTGAGTGAATGAATGAATGAATGAATGAATGAATGAATGAATGAATGAATGAATGAATGAATGAATGATTGCCATGAATGAGTGAGTGAGTGAGTGAGTGAATGAATGAATGAATGAATGAATGAATGAATGAATGATCGCCATGAATGAATGAATGCCATGAATGGATGAATGAATGATTGAATGAATGAATGAATGAATGAATGAATGAATGAATGGATGAATGAATGAATGAATGCATGATCGCCATGAATGAATGAATGCCATGAATGGATGAATGAATGAATGAGTGAATGAATGAATGCCATGAATGAATGAATGATTGCCACCAATGAATGAATGCCATGAATGGATGAATGAATGAATGAGTGAATGAATGAATGCCATGAATGAATGAATGATTGCCACGAATGAATGAATGCCATGAATGGATGAATGAATGAATGAGTGAATGAATGAATGCCATGAATGAATGAATGATTAAATGCCATGAATGAATGAATGAATGAATGAATGATTGCCATGAATGAATGAATGAATGAATGAATGAATGAATGAATGAATGAATGAATGAATGAATGAATGAATGAATGAATGAATGATTGCCATGAATGAATAAATGAATGAATGAATGAATGAATGAATGAATGAATGAATGAATGAATGAATGAATGAATGAATGAATGATTGCCATGAATGAATGGATGAATGAATGCATGAATGAATGAATGAATGACTGCCATGAATGAATGAATGAATGAATGAATGAATGAATGAATGACGCTCAGTCTGTAATATTAGGTTGAGGAAAAATAAATGTCCGCTGCATTCGTTTTCCTTTCCTCCTCTATTTTCCACAGCGTCACTATATTTGGCAGGGCATGTGCACTCACGTGAAAGAGTGCTTCATGGCGCTTCAGAAAATATATGATTTGTTTGGTATCCTCCAATTTTTTACTTTTGAACAATTATTCTTAATTTAGCGCACCCACTCAAGGCGGACATTGTAGATAGGCGAGCCGCCATCGGCCGAATCCTTCTCTGACTTGTAAAGAGTCGCCACTCTTTGAAACCGTTATAGTCTCAGATAATAGAAGAGTGTGCCCTGAACATGCAGACAAAAAACCATTCCTGCTCAGCGACGCACAGCGGCCTATTCCGACACGTAAACCCGACTGTCACGAGTGGAAGGTGACACTGCGTTTGGTAAGATATTAAAGGAACGCCCCATTCAAGGATGACGATTAGTAGTCACAAGTTTAGTGCTGATCCCTCAGCGCAATATTGGGGCCGGTTTGACGAAGAACTCCATCGTCATGGTATCAGAACAGCGTCTACGAAACTTATCCACGACATGGTCAGAACGACACATCGTGAAAACGACTGAGAAGAGGACCAAAAAGTAAGGATAGGATGCCCAACCCCGCCCGCCTCTTAGTCCAGGATTGGCAATATCAGACTGGCATCTGTTCCTGCCGATGAAGCATTCACTGAAGAAAAAGAACTTTAAAAACTGCGGTGGAGCTAAAATTTGGGTGGGTCGGTACGGCGCCTCAATGCGCTGCGATTTTGTCACGGAGGGCACTCGTTCATTTCGTGGAGGAAGTAGAAGAGTCGTGTACCAATTTGGGAAATACCCCTTGGAGCTCTTGTAATATTGTCATGGTAGTGTTTTTAATTTGAAGGTCAAACAGACATTTATAATTCCTCAACCTAATAGTATGCTTCTAACTGGGGGTTTGAACAATAATCAGCTCCAAATAGTTTGAAAAACTCTAAAATGTGAGCATCACAGCAGTAGAACTACGCGGAAAAAGCGACCAGATGTGAACCATAGCTGTGAACGAAAATATTTCTGTGACATGATCAAATTTCCAGCTCTCTGAAGTTTGATCATCTTCGAAATGGAAAACTGGAAATAGAAAGCACTAAAACGAAGTCAGCCAACCATGCCCCCCAAAAAAGAGTCTTAAACGCGTCATTACCGCCAATTCAAGGCGTTATGACGCGAGATGACACAAGCATTTTGTGCTGGCATGCAATGCAATACGTCTTCGTGCAGAAGGGGAGTTTGCAGAAGATTCTAAAGACGATGATGACGTGGTGCTCAGTAAATCCCATGTTTGTGTTGTTACAAAAATCATTTATGAATTTGTACATAGGAACAGGATTTGCTCTCCTTAGTGCGCGCTGGGCCACCCATGTCTTGAGACTGTTGTGGGCATAAGTAGTGGCAAAGACAGTATTTTTCCTCAACTGAAAGCAACAGGCAAAAAGGGGCGTGGCTGGCAGAAGAATTCAACATATTGGTTGAGAAATCATTTGAAAATTTTTAGATGAAAAAGGACAAGGAATTGAAATGGAGCTGTTGCGGACGCTTAGCCATTATGTACGTATAGCACTTTTGGGAGATTTACCAACCGTCATCTGAGAAAAGGGCTCCCCCTCTCTCTTCTGTGTCGCTTGCTGTGGTATAGCCTGTGGGACAAGGATATCATCACTGGAAAAAGAGAGGAGTGCCACCTGAAGTTCGTTACTGTAGACAGCACCTCGGCTCTTCATTTCTTATGTATTTTTGCATTTTGAGTGTTCTAAATGAATAATTAAACCACACCAGGGAGTGTGATGAATAGTGGACTGGTAGAGAAACATCAAAAGAGAGAAGTAATCAAAAAAAAGCGAGAAGCGTTCGGATGCTGTATCACAATATGGTAAAAATAGACGAGTCAAGGCAGCAGTAAACAAGGATAGTCCCGAGCTTTATTTGCTTAGTTACGTATATATTTATTACTACATCAAATGTACTACTACTAATGATGACACTACAGCTACCAAATTTCTCTCTGGAGAAATCAAGAGCACTCAAAAGTAAGCTAACTCGTATAGATATGCTGAACATTTTGGATGTGAATGACCTAATGTGAGAATCGCTCATAACTTCCTCTCATACCTATGACTCTAGACCTGTTCACCACTGATTTAGGATTTTTCTTTCGCTTATCCCGGTTTTAAACTGTTATCGCCGTTGCCCATCCTACTATTTATGTAATGTTCGTGATAATTTACCAGCTAGGAACTAATGTCTGAGACAGTGTAGCTCAGTGAAAATATTGCGCATTTCCTCATTAAAAGAAAGGAACTTCCTTGTCTTCTCTTCAGTTATAAGCATAGTGCTGCTTTTTCCGTCCATGCAGTATGCGTGTAGGAAGTGGAGTTGTTCCCAGAGGCATTTTTACCCATTACGTACGAAACGTGAGGGTGAAATTATTATAGGTCTATACGAAGGACGTGGTCCAAAGTTGCATGTGATGTTGTAGAAGGCACATCCAATGGTGAACTTCAACATCGCATATAAATTGCTGCTTGTTAGCTGACATCTTATCTCGCCACCTTATACTGATTGTGAGCCATGACGTTCCTTAGGATCTCTATGATCTAATCTCTGGGATCTCCATGATCTGATATTTCTTCATCACCATCATCATCTTCTTCTTCTTCTTCTGCTTAGCGTGTGTCCGCTCTGTCGCAGGGTTCTACTACGCCAAAGAGCGCGATCTCGGGAGTCTTCTTCTGTGACGTGGAGTTCTTCTAAATCAGTCTTAATTACATGTTTCCACCGCTTTTTCGGGGCTTCTCTTGGTCGTTTCTCGGCGATTTCCACGCAAAAAAAGCTTGGCGGGTCGGATGTTCCTCGTATCTTCTAATCAGGTGCCCATACTGTCTCAAGGGTTGGGATCCTATCTTCTCTTGGATGGGGTTGTTTGCATTCTTTTTCGCACCTCCTCGTTCGGTATTTAATCAAGACGGGTTATCCCGCAACACCACCTGAGCATGCGCATCTCTACCACGTTCAGTTTTCTTTCCAGAGCTTTAGCTAGTGGCCAGCCCGCACTCCCATACCTGGGCCATACCACGTCCTGAAAAGTTATAAGCGTGTCCCCGTGGTGCGATAAATAAATAAGTAAACTGATGAAAGAAGTAAATGAATAATAGATGGCGAAACCTATCTATTCCTCAAATATGGAAGAGAACTAGGTTGATCATTCTCGCAAAGGAAATCACGAGGAAAAGAGCAGAGCCTAGTGCCCCGACCAAAATCCGCACCAAAACTGCTCTGGATTAGAAACCAAAGTGCAGTTTTCATGGAGATGGCTGAATATAGCATTCCACTAATTCCAAATTCATTGCTCGCAACGCTCTCATTTAAATTGCTTGCTACGAAGAAAGGGTAACGAGAACAAAATATGTTCATTTGAACCACGCCCCATCTTTCGATGGGCTCAAAATGAAAAAAAACAAGAAAGAATGTGGCGGGGAGAAATACAATCCGCTCGCTACGTATTCGAAAGAAATTGAAGTGCTTAGCACTGGATCGTACAGCTTGAGAGTAGTTCATAGTTAACGCTAATGTTTGACACGCGTGCGACTATATGATGAAGGATAGGCTCAGTCGCAGCAGTGATGCGGCTCAGACGCATGCGAGACGCACGCGTTCGTGTCACCGCGGAGCCTTTGCGGTACTCTCATTCAAGGAGCACATGTCGCGCAGACCGGCCATACTCGAAACCATTCCCAAGTTGATGCATGCGTCCAACGCTCTACTGACGCACGTGTTTCCCCTACATTAGATTCTGGGAGAATGTTGTGGGTCAGAAAGTCAATAAGTCAACAACAATAGTATTTCTCTCTATCTTTTGATGACATTACAGCAGTGTGGGAAAAGAATTTTTGCTGCTGTGGGAGTTTCGAAAAAAAGGAGTGATTAATACAAATGGTTGTTCACCTTTTCACATATTTATGATTTCGCATAGTTAGTGTTTAATAAAGGATAAAGGATAAAGTGGTCAGCGTTAATCAATCCCGTCACGAGGGATGCGCCACGCATTCGACTTCATCTGAGCATCGTAGAGACGTTGAATGCGTATGTGCCCTGTACAATGACTTGCGGGGGGCACCCGATGTACCAAGTCAGTGCTTCATCCTCCCAGACTCCTCTGGTACCAATTTACCGACCCCGGAGGGATGGACGGCTTGGTTGGCCTCGGGCGGGATCGAACCAGCGATCGTGTGCGTGCGCAGCGAGCCCCTTACCACTGCGCCACACGCGCCCTAGTGTTTAATACTATTAGAAATAACTTCCAGCATTATGAGAAAGGAGAGTTCCAAGATCTGTGCCCGCTCACTTTAAAGGCAGCACCTACGGAAATTTTTGGCACTGGAATCTTAGCATGTTTCAGAGGTATCGGGAGAGCTCAACACTTTCTCAAAGGCAAAACTTGCTTTTAGTCTTAAAAGTACTGTTTTCTGACGTTCATTAGCTGGTTAAGTTCAACAGGTGTGGTCGAGTTGTGCGACCCATGAAGTGAGGACCGATGGCAAAAGATCGATAAGGCCGTCTTTTTTATTAGCCGGATCCCTGCAGAATCACTTGTTTCTTCTGAACTACAGCTTACCCGCACCGTAGCAAAACAAATAACCGTTGCAAAATTAGTACCACTCAATTCAGGGTCCAAACATCACGGAATTCTCTAATTGTAAGAATGAAAAAATGAGAGAAAATTAAAAATTCTTCACTAAGTAGCTCTAACAGTAGTCAAGCAGCTACTAGAACTCTAATCAAAAAAAGCAACGCAGTTAGCAGGAAAAATATTAGAGGGGTAAGGTAAATCTGTACAATTCTGGAAGCATGGCGAGGAAATTATCTTGAGAATTTGATGGTTTGGCCGATAGATCAGCTGTTAGTCGATGTTTTCCGCGCCCCAAAAGATGTAGATCACCTCTTCCAGTGATGCGTAAAGGTTCTGGGCTGAATGCATCATTGAGATTACCCAGGTTACCACCATGCAAATTTACCCATAGTTAACAAGGGCGTCAACACGTTTACGCTGGATGGTCTCAATGATGCATTTATGTTTTGGAAACTTTACAAATAAACAGACCCGAACAGTTCGAATCTGACACAAAAATTTGAGCTTTGAACCTATAACCACTATATTTATGGTCACAGCTCTCATTGCTTATACCATTACTATCACAGGATTCTCTTCATAATACCATCTAAGCATTAGCCACGGAAGCCGTCATAAAAGATTACGTAAATATGTAATCATGTTGTAGCTGTGAAAAATAAGAATGTAAGACTAGTTACAAATATATCAGCAGTGGTAATGACCCTATTCACCGATGACCATGAATTACCTGGCCAACAGTGCAACACGCTTGCGTAACAGTCGTATTGAAATGTAGTGGTACATATTCATTACAGCTTCCATAAATCGGAAAATGGCCAACATGCAGGCATAACGAAGGTGTTGCACATAGTGCTCTTCTTTTCACATAACAATGAATAGCAGTGAAAGAGCAGTAAAACCATAGTTATATGAAGTTCTCATAAGCTCAAGGATCACGCGAATCACACGGTAATTTTCGGATTCCATGGCTACTTCTGTAGTACATTACAGTTAAGGAGTTCTTGAGTACAAGATTTTCGGAGATCACAATAATTTTGGGTGGTTTGAATGTGTTTTTATCTAATTAAAGAGTGAGGACTTGATGTGTTCAATGAGTATATCAGGAAACCTACATCTAATGCTTTTTTGTGTAAGGTTCATGCACGAAAAGAGGACTGGACATCAGTAGAAATATGGATACGATGTAGGCATGGGTATTTAGGAATTAGTTGAGGTAGAACATGACAACGATGAGTATTTCCTGGTTCACATGTGTATGCATCAGATATATTCAAATTCGAATACTAAGTTTTAAACGAATTGAAAATTCAAATATTCGAAAATAGTGAGCATTACAGTGATACAGGACAGACAAGGAACATTGTGTAGTTCCCATGCTTACGACTATTCGATTTTTCAAATCGGTTCCTGAATGATGAGGATGAATGGGTGCCATTCCGGATTACATTATGCACAGCTATGTAGATATGGAGTGACTTCGGCCAAGAAGCTCCAAAAACATCAAGAAGCTGTCACCTAGAAGCACGAAAAATATGAGGGGTCGCACTGGGGAATTGCTTGCCTTGGAAAGCATGGGCGTCTAGCAAAGCACCACTGTTCATTGGTGAAAAAAGTGTGAAAAAAAGCTGAGTACACATACAAAATGGAGGAAAAAAAACCTCTCTTGTTCAAGTACAGACATCTCCACTCTCAACAAAATGCTTTCAGGCAATTCCCGAGAGCATATTACGCGTGTGAGCATAAATGAGATAGTAGATAGCGTCTATTTTTTGGGTTTGCAAAGAATCCACCCCTTTTGTGATGTTTTAAAAAAATTGACCCTATGAACATGGTAAAAACAATTGCCTTTCCCAGGGGACAGGAGCGCTTTGAGCTTTGAGTTATTTACGAGGCTCCGTAGTATTTTGGGATAGAACGGGGGAGGAAGCTCGTTGCAGACGCTCAGTTCCTATGACTAAGGTAATTTCAGTGCTGCACATCAACGTCAGTTCCGCCTACTGGAACGAAGCTCATCTTTTACCGCATTTTCCCTGAGAAGATGAATAGAAAGGGAAATCGACATAATTATGGAAAGAATGAAAAGCTCGTGCGGGGATTCAATGCATTTCGTCAATTTTTGATTGAAAATAGGTGAAAAGACAATAACAAAAAATAATAAATCACGTGCGAAATACAATCGCAAATTAAGAAAGACCGAAAATCGAATAGCACTTTGCTCTGGTGAAAATAGACTATTACAAGTTAAGTGGCATTTGAGTAATAACAAAGTTCCCGAACTTGGAAACCTACCAAATTAGATCATAAGCGAGCTTTTTTTGTGAATTTACAAGGCCTCTATTTTGACAGCACCATATCTGAAGTAGAGAACAGATTTCAAAAATGGCTTCTATAGAAGAAAAGCTATACACTAGGTATACTACCCTATGTATAATGGCATTAGCAAGGTCAACATCTCTGCACGGATTTCTACCTCAAGAATGTTCTGGAGCAGTCATATGCTTTATCTATTTTTAGCCCAAAAAGTAAGCAGATCTAAACGAACGAAATGATATCTCACACGTTTTTATTTACCTTGAAATATTAAACCAAACTGCGTAAGTTTCTCAAAACACTGCTTATTTCAAGATTCTGTTTGGAACGCTGGTGCAAAGCCAGGAATTGCTGTAGAAGAGGCGGACAGGAGTCGAACTCCACATCCTACAAGGAACTCTTGTGGGAACAGGCCCAAAAAACTCCTCGTTCCATATGTATATCCCTCCCAGGCAATGAAAAACGTCTTGCTTTAGGAGAAACGAAGCTTACTAGAGTTTTTCGGTGAGAATTTCCTGCAATTTACACGCATAAGTGCATATCCATCAACATGCAGCAGACCACACAAGCATACGTGCATACAGCAGTCAGCCCCCCAAGAACAAGTTGTTGGCCTAGGTGTGCACAGAAACAACCTGCACAAAACCTTTCAACTAGCAACTCATTGTGGACAAGTTTGACGGCATCACGCCATTCAGAAACAAGTCGTCAACATTTCCTCCACACAACTTTCCGACAAGGAACAGCCGAAACAATTTGTCGAGAAGCTTCGGGATCGACAACTTGTCGGCAAGAAACAGCGAAAACAAGTTGTCGACAAGCTTTGGTGCAAGAACGCTTTAGATGCGATCGGAAACCTGCTTGCCAAACACTTGTCACCGAGGATTTTCTGGCGTCCAGAATAACGAGCAAATAATTAGCGTGCCACCAATTTTTGACGATTAAACGATGATTATATGTACATAAAATTCACATCTCAGTCTTGAAATGGACTCTAACCGAGAATGTAATAAGGCATCATGTCATCTGCTTTCCTTCCACTCTGGTCCACGCGGGAATGCATCCGGACGAATTTACTGCAGTTAAACCTAACACTTTCATACTTTCGAAAACTCTTATTTGTTCCCTCTGTATCACTCTGCTAAATCGAGGAGGAATTCGCCTTTACTACTGATAAAATTGCGCATTTTGATGCATTATTCCTGGTGCATGGCTTTTTATCCTAAGCGAATAGCAAAATTATGAGCAAGGGTAAAAAATTGCGAAAGTGGGGATTCGATGTGATTCCAGTGAAAAAGCACGCATTTTGAAAGCGATCTGTGCTACCAAAAGAAATTCGGCCCAATTTTTATCTTATCGGAATTTTCCTGCCCTGCTCCCCTATACTGCTGTCATTTTTCTTCCAATGCCTTATTCACCTTGGATTTCATTTATTGTTGAAATTTCAGCACCATCTTTCCACGAAGTAAACAAATACAGTGCGTATCAAAATCAACTATCCACCCCGAGTTGGTCAATATTTTGGCTCATATTGGTTACCACAGAAGGGAACTTACTCCATGGGATTCACATAATGCATAAACCCTATATTCTTTGTTTTCACTAATTCCCACCGTTCCGCCCAGGGTTGTTGTACAAGAAATTTTTTTGTTTGTGTCGAAATTATGTATCCACTTACGATTGTTGAAAAAATTTATCAATACAACCAGACAATCAATAATCGATCGGTCCACCATCGATGCGGATGACTTCAAAAGTCCTTCGTGGCTTACTTTTCACTAGGTTTTGTGTGGCGTTGTCGCCGATCTGGTCCCAAACGTCCGGTATCACCGCCCTCAAGTCATCGACCAAACAGTACTGTTTTTTTATTCCTGTAAACGTGGCGTACAATTATACCCCACATGTTTTCAACTTGGTTACAGTCTGACAAACAAGCAGGCCAGTCCACAGTATATACGCAGTGCTCCTGAAGCCAATCCTAGTTGGATGAGATTCGTGGACGGAGGTGTTGTCTTGCTGAAAAAACGAGAGAATGGTGCCAAACACCGCTCAAAAAGGGAGCAAATGCATTCCCAGCACTTCTTGGTATTCGTAGGAGTCCATTCTCGTGGAAACAGGCGCCAACTCTAATTTTCCTGAACTTCTGAGCTCGGCCCAAGTCATAAGCGAACCGCGTCAAAGTTGCGCCTTGAGAACATGAGTGGCACCTTTCATAAGCCCTTTCAATAATGTCGGTACCTATCCAGGTCATCCAGATTGAATTCATTCTAATCACTGAAGATTACCTGGAAATCAGGTCAATCTAAACAAAATTCGAACATCGACATCTAAGGCACCTTGTCCCATTGCGTTGTCATGTTATTTCTGGCGAAGAGCAGAGGTGCTTCTCTGTGCTAGGGGGTCAAGCGTGGAGCTGTCAGCCTTACCTCTCTTATGATGTTGTGGTTCCCTCGGAGCGATCTCCAGATGGTCATTCTTCATTCGTTCAAACCCAACTGAGCCCACAGCTGAGCGAGGCTCAAAGTGGAATCCGACTCCAGTCTTATGATCGTTCCGCTATCGTTGGGGGTTGGCAGCTTAGGGCGACCAGAATTGAGCTGCTTGTGGTATGAAGATGGGTTCCGCAGATACCTGTCTACAAATCCATGAGAGCGACCCAACTGACCCGCGATTGTTCGATTGGAAAATCCTTCGTCATGTAAGACTTCAATTTGTGACTGTTCAGCGAAGCTCAGAAGGTATCGGCGACAAAGAATCTTGGCAGAGAGCAACAGATGAACTATGCAAAAAAATTTCAGTCTTTTGTATCCACTTTCAGATCAACAAAATTGATCTGCTTCAAAGTGGATACATAATTTTGATACAAATAAAATGTGATAGTTAGCATGTACGTCATGAGAAAACATGAGTGACCCGGTAAGAATCTTTCAGTAAGGGGTAGTCGTATTTGCTAAAGCGGATGGAAGTAGTTCCGTCTTAATCGGATGTTTTGGAACTTTGTTACTTATAGTTTTTGGGTTCATACTTAATTTTGAGACGCACCGTATGTTCAGTAATTTTCGCAAAATTGTCAACTCATTGTCTCCATTTTTCTCGATCTTTTTATGGACGTGAATTTCACGATCCGTATTCTAAGAAATACTCGCCTTCCAAAGAGACAGAGCTGAGGGAGAAGAAGCGTGCACAGAAACGAACCCGCCGAAATTTCAAAAATAAGGTTGCAGAGAATTATTTCAGGCTTGAGTCTTCAAAAAAAGCTTTGAAGAAAATAATAATAGGGATAGGGGAAAGCAAAGGAAGAGTGGACGTCACCCCATGACATCTTTCTATTAAGGAAAAGCTCTAGAAGCCGCTTATTTTACATCGCGGCGGAGACCACGTGGTATTCGGCAGTGTTGGAGCTTAATTAAAATGTACATGTTCATGGAATATAGTAATATTCCAGCATTTTGGACCCAGATACGCACATTCTGCTTAGAATTGCTCTGAAAAGGAGTAGGTACACGAGTGGAAGGATCGGGCACAAAAAGGTAGGTAGCAGGTATAGAGAAGGTGGTAGTTATAAATTTAGAAAGAAGCAAGACGCGTAACATAGATTAGATACCGAGCACTCGTTCACAAGTCTGAGAGTTCCTAGAAAAAACTGTAGAACTTCATGCCAGATGATGAACTTTCTGCTGAAACACTGACCTCGCAGTGTGACTCCTGCCGTCGATCTCCGTGTGGGAAAATGCAAGAACAGTGGGAGTTCCACATGGAGGAAATCTTCGTTTCAAGGAATTTTCAGAGGAAGTATCTCACCTCACTTCCGTGCTTAAGTTATCGACAATCTCTGGTTGTCTTCGACACAGGATTCCCGCATTTTAAATGGAATGTTTGAGAACGCTCTCTAGCAAATTATCGACAACGTGGTGCACAGACGCATCACGCGAAATATGCTGTTCACGTCCACTAAACGTTCCGCTGCGGTCAGATGGTGCAAATGATGAATGATCAGAAAAAATACTCTCCGGCCACCCACGGTTGTAATGGCAAAATTTGCTCGATTCACAACGTGTTAATCCATCTTTTTAAACGTTCCCCAAGCCGGTTTCTGTAACAGTTTACTGAGCCTGGCGGATATCCAGCACACAAGGACCGCTTCTCACAAATGGACAGCGGAGCTGACAGTTGTGCCCTCTGAAAAATGGGGTTTCCGTCACTTCTGTGACTATTAATGTGCATTACTGAGAGCAACAAGGCGAGAACGTCTAGGATCTTTGGATATCTCCAACACGCACGAGGTGGGACACTGCCTTCAAGTGGACTAGTGGAGAACATGACAGAGATGGCAAATGAACTAGTTGGCTGAGTAAGATTGACTAGTGAGTTAACCACAGCGAATTTCGGTAGCAGACTACGGCGAGGAGGCCACCTTCAGACACTGGGAAATATCTACGATGGAAGGCAATCACAAATGTTTCACGTCACCTACTGCCTGACTCCAAGGAACTACGTAGACAGAGTGTTCTTAATTATCGTCTCCGAATTGAAATCTTGGCAACACTGAGCCCACGATGGCGACCTGGGCTGGGATTCATGAAACGATAACCAAGCAAACCCAGGCTAGCAAACCAATTTTTGCCGTCTGCATCTCTTAGCTCTACGTAGTCAATACGACAGCCGATCAGGCTAGCCATTCGTGGTTTGCTTGGTTATCGTTTCATGAATCCCAGCCCTGGTGTCATGTAGCAAGTCACGATGAGCTGACACGAAATGAGAGTTGCTACTTAGCTCCGATCATATGTCATCTTCGTATGTCATAACGGCCTAAAGCCTAAAGCCAGCTTGCTTTAGGCAGCTAGATAGCATATGCAACCAGGACATACGACAGCGATTTGGGGTAGCTGCGATAGCCGACAAGCTCCGTGAGGCGCGTCTGCGATGGTTTGGTCACGTTCTTCGCGCTGATGGCGACAAAGTCTGTAGGATTGGCTTCGACGTAGAGGTACCAGGAAAGCGGCCTAAAGGACGACCAAAGCAACGATGGCTTGACACCGTACACGATGACCTCAAGACGGCTGGGATCCATCCCGACCAAGCGCACGACAAAGCACTCTGGCGTCAAAAGATCAGCAAAGCGAACCCGCTGCGAAACGGGAAAAACGCTAAGAAGAAGAAGTATGTCATAACGGCATGATGGGTGCTCACAGCTAACAAAAGAGCACAGGGACCCTAAGGTCATCGTTTTCTGGCGTTTCTTCTCAAAATAGGAATGACGTATAGGCATTCCCACTAGACCTATTGCAATATTTAGGCGTCTTATTGACACAGCGAGCACCCTCGAAGGAGGGCGAGATTGTCGACGAGCGAAAATGAGAGAGCGCATTTGAACCAAGTGTTCTTTGTAATAGAGAGCTTTCTCAGAGGAAAAATTGTGAGCTGTGAATTCATCTGGAAACAGCTGACTGCACTCTTAAAAAACTGGTTAATGCCCCTCTTCTTCAGGAAACCTAGAAACATTGTTATAGATAGGTATGCATGGGATTGAGAAAACCATGAGTTTTTGTGGGTTTTCCGGATTCTCCAGAGATTCACAGATGCACAGGTTCTGCATGTATATGCTTGGCTTTTGCATCGGTATGAACGGGTTCCGCATGGATTCGATACTTTCTGGTACATTAGTAACTATCGATTCTATACAAACCGCGTTCTATACATGCCTTAATCATGAGATTTACATCTTTCGATCTCATTCAAAGCACGTTTCCTACGTTTCTTGAGACTATTCCGGAAAATTCTACTGAGTGGCACGAAAGGACTTGGAATATGTAGTGTGTTGTTTAATAGTGCGTTGATCAAAGGATGTATTATGTAGATATTTCCGGCACTCGAAGACTCGATTACAAATGGGTCGAAATCTCGAACGTTCGGAAACATTAATGACTTCGCAGCTCCAACGTAGTGAAAGAATGGTGGTGGAGGTCTTTGCTTTTGGAGTACTTGCTTTTTTCGTATGGGCCTCAAAGCATTTTTCAAAAATAAGTAATTTTTTTCGTTTTTGATGCAGTAAATTTTTTGTGTTTAGACATCCAGGAACATTCAGCAACTGCGGCTTTGTTTTTAGCTAGCCCAATAATCGCCAATTATATCTTGAAATTACCGTTTGGGCCTCTTGTAACAACAGAGTTGCTCTTCATTTCCTTGCAGCTCTTACTCCTTAATGTTGTGGATTTCAATATCGATGCGTGAAAATCTTCAATATCAAAAACCTACCTCGTAGGGGCACTTGTGCTCGAGAGGACACTTGCAAATTGGTATTCTTGAACAAGTATGATTGCTGCTTCCTCAGAATTTTATGCACTATGCAAAAAATATTAGTGCATTCAACAACTACATCTTTGATCATACATCGGGAAATGTCTAACGCACTCTGTGTTATTGTAATATAGAAACTCGAAATACAGTTCCCGCACTAAGTTTGTTAAAAATGAACATATAGAACGCGAATTTGCTTTATTTTCGTTCTAGGGTTATAGCTCATCGGAACAAAGCGATTCACAGACCAAACCAGGGGTCAAAAACGGCAATGGGGTGGGCTACTATATTTCACGAAATCAGCCCTAAATTCTGATTTTCAACAACGAAATTCGCCAGTTTTTAATCCTGCCGCGGCCCACACATGGCGCGCGACATACTTTGATGCGCGGCATGATCCGAGCTCTATAAATGACTCTGGAATTTCAATGTTCAAAATCGAAATGTAGTGCTGGTTCCATGAAATATGCTAGCCCACTCCACTTCTGCATCTGACCCCCGGTTTGGTCTGTGAATCGCTTTGTTACGATGAGTTATCGCACTGGAACGAAAAGAACGCAAATCCGCGTTCTGAACGTTCATTTTTAACAATCTTAGTGCGGGTATTGTAGTCACTATTCAAGTTTTCCAGTACGCTAAGCTTTAAAATTTCCAAATGAGGGCTGTTCTTAGGTGTCCACGCCACTGAAAAACAAAAGAAGTGCAAGAAGAAAACGTTAAGATCATACAGCCTTAGGACTGCGCCAGAAATCTAGTAGAGTAACAACATTATTGGAAAGAATAAGGAACAAGAGCTTTTGGAGCCTATAGAATTCGTGGGAACACAAAAGAGGGCGGCGCCACCGAGCTCTACGTTTGGCTAATCTGTCCAACGCGCCAATCGCAAAATTGGACAGCACTTCCTTTCACTGGTACATACAGAAAAAAAACCTTTTTTGGTTTAGTCAGCGTAGACGCAGAAAAAATCCTTCATCTAACGGTTAAATGTGAGAATACGTTACGTTATAGCGCCCAAAGATGGAATTATTTGACCACCAATTATTCGCGAAGGAGCAATATGATCGCTTAGATGTCACATCTAGAGTTTGAATCGCGTTCAATATGTATGTAGAGATCGGAAGAAACCACTTAGCACATACGAGTTTGGTTTCTATTGAAGATTAACGTCTATCAGCACGTGGTTTCTTAGAAGGTTGGATGTTTACTTTAATAAGTAGGTAAAATTTTCACGAATTTGAACTGAGCATAGTGGTTTTTCTTCTTATTCCACCCACAAAAATGGTTTTTCTTCTTATTCCACCCACAAACTCTAAAAATGGCAAAGCTTCGAAGCCCAAGCCAAAGGGTAAGTGGATTATGGGGTATAGCATGACGGAAATTGATACGTTTGTTGGTGCTTTTCGTCCATGAACTCCTAAAGGGCAAGAACCTCATTCTAGGAATTAGCGCCAGCAGAACGCGACAATTTCAACACTGACCTCCGTCCCCTAGGGGCACGAGAGTTCTCCGAGAAAACTCATCCGGGACGCAATAATGAGGCGTGATCGGCCGCACATCGCTGGACATGTCATCAAACTGAGTTAAGTAACGCAGCTAACTTGATCCTGTGGAGCCGCCGAGCCGGCGACGGGAGCGTCGAGGCGGAAGAAACTGACGCCGTAGCGGCCGCGCTAAATTTATCGCTTCCCGTTTTCCACCCTCCGCAGTTCCGGCCACTCAAATGGTAGCAGAACCTTTGCTGACAGCGCCTGAAGTGAGATACAACTACCCGGAAACCGGAAGCGTAGGAGAAAGCGGAGAGGCAGTAAATAACGTCACAGGAGCGAGGCGAAAGCTGAGATGAGAATGTTTCGTGCTACTTCTGAGCAAATGTAATGACTACATATTTTTTCCGGCTTTGACTAAATCAGGCTAATTATAGTTAGACATGTGCTCTCATCTTTGAACAACGGTGTAGTCTCCTCGAAAGATGTTGATCATCAAAGGCGTGGAAAACGGACGAGGTTAACGCAGCCATCTATCTATTAGGTCGTCAAGTATGAAATGTCCGATTTTATGAGCGGTGAGTTTGACAGTCTCTATCTTCGAAGATTTACTTGATCCCTTCTCATCTTTATTTTCATTATGAAGGTACATCCTCTTCCTATCAAAATCACTTCCTGGGTTTTTGATCAGTTTTCGAATTTTTGTTTGAAAGCATTTTTTGTAGAACTACTCAAAGACGAAAAATCGTGTCGTATTGGAACATAGGTACCATTTTCCAGCCATTAGAGCTGAGAAAGCTGGGAACATCAGGGTAGTGTTAGGGGACATTTGGCTAGTAAACGCACAGACAACGTTTGCTTGGGATGTTCCGCTCAGGTGACATGAAGCTCCAAATTAGGCCTTATGATGAACCTGGATATCGATGAGCTGGAAGCCGTAGCCGAAGCGGATAGGAGTCAAACTAAGTCAACGTGAGCAGCAAGGTGTGACCTCTATAATCCAGTAATATTTAGATACTCAAGCCAATATGACCATTAAAAGTGGTTCGGTAAAGGGATTTTTCCCTGTTTGACCCTAAAAAATGGGTGCCAATTTTTGACCATTTTTCACAAATCCACGCTGCTTAAGCCAAAGGAGCAAGGGTGAGGACCAACCTGCAACTCACTGTACCGGGTAGACCTTGCTTTATTTGATCACAACTCCTCTCAGGGATTAGCTCAGATCTTGCTGGAGAAAATGTTCAATTTTCAACATGATGTTGGAAACGCTGTTCGCCACGTGATTGCTTCTAGCTTTCCACGTTTCCAAGCTGTTGGCGCAATCAAGCTGCAGTTAAGATGGCAAGGCTGTGGGGATACTATAGGAGCATATTCGGATATCTTATACTGCATCTTGCTTTAGAAACAAAACTCGAAATCTTCTCTTCCAAAATCAGACATTTCATACTTGACGACCTGATACTATATGGAGCGCATTTTAATATTTCCGTCACCGTCAGGGTGACCTTGAACATGGTACTTTTTGTGTTACTTTTTCATGTAATCTTTTTTTACATCAAACCTCGGTCTATGTCCTCTCCCGCCAACGCCCCTCTTTACCTTGGGTATGTAAACCCCTCTCCCTGCCTGTTTTGTAACCCCCCACTCCTACCCTACTGACGAGCAACAGGAGTGATTTAAAAACAGGTTAAAACATTGCCTGTCTAGGGATAAGAGCCGGAACAGGCTCTCATCCTAGATTTTGATTGGCCCCTAGCCACCATTTTTCACCCAGGTTTTCTTCAAGAGGGTCTTCAGAGCTCGAACCTGCAGAGGTGTGAATACCAGTGGAAACTTGGCTTTCAGAATCCTCACATTGCCACCTGGAGATTTGAATTCGGGGTACTAAGAAGTCAACTTATTTAAACGACGGTGTGGCCTCGCTCTCCATTATTTCAAAACAACATTAGTATGTTCACTTAATATTCCTCCTACATGAAGAGGAATCGTTTATTAGCGCCGTGAGTTTATACCGATGAAAACAATTCCCAGTAATCCTCAGGACTTGGATTTTTGTGCTGATCCTCACTTGGGGTCTGACCACCATGTGTTTGAGGCACGACTTCTCCAACATAGCTTGTCTGCCTTATGAGATCCTCCCAAAATTGATAGCAGAATAGCTTACTAACCTCAGACCCTCTGCGGCACACAGCTATTCCACTCGCTCGTCTTCCATTTTGTGAAAGATACTCGATGCTCATCAGAAGGCTTGAAAACAGCGCATTACGGCGCCCTCATACAAACAGAACTGTTCAGGAAATGGCTCTACAGGGTAGCTTTATGGGGCTGTACTGAAGAATACAATTAAGAACTAATTAATATATGAAAATGAAAGCTGAAAAGCAGGTTGTACTGTTCAAAAACAACATGGCTACAATGACCACCGATGTTTAGGCCATTCTGTATGTGTACGTGCCGAGCGCATTAGGCAAAGGGAGAGGAAGGGGGGGGGGGGGAGGACAGAGGAGGAGAAAATTTTGGAAAGCGAAACGAAAAGAAAAATGAAAGAGCGGTGTCTGTGGATTCTCGAGTATTTCAGGCCTCCTCACTGCAATGTACATGGTTCAAAACTATAGTAGCAAAGTAGAGCAGATTTGCTCTACATATATACACTATGTACTCGGCTTTACACTATGTACATCAGAGAACAATTACAGCTGTTTTTTTCTGTTTTTTTTTTTCGAAAAATTTTTGTACCTACCTAATGTGAGAGTATGGTTCAAAATAGGCGAAAAGGCAAGGGGCTTGTTTCGAAGACTGGCTCCTTTTTGGAAACACCCAAAATCAGAAACATGCCCAGGCCCTTTTTCTATATTTGTGATTCGTCTGACCCTTACCCCGTAGATACAATTTTTTTCGAGCCACGCCATATTGAGAGGAATAGTGCAAAATAGTGTAAGCTGGAGATAATACGCGGAAGAATACATAGTTCTGCTTTCTACTACTTCAGAAACTCGTGAAGGTCTGTGCAGCATTACGGATTTCCAAGTATCGAAAGCATGTAGAGCCACTAATCTGCCTTAGAAAAAAAATAGTAGGCAGAATAACCGGCTGATTCTTCACAGTCGGCAGAAGAATGAAATGCGAGCCCAAGGTTCGGATATCTCATCTGAACGGAAGGAGCCAATTATTGTTTTTTTTAGGTTCGCGTAGGAATTTCGCAATAAAAAAATCGCTGTTAGGCCTTCATAAGAGGCTGCAGAGGCATTTTCAGTGAGAAATGAGCAATCTGTTCCTTCTAGACACATTGCAAAACACGAGAAACGGATTCCGAATTCTCAGAAGAAGAGAAAACATTGTTAAAACGAGTAATGTGAGTAAAGGGGTCAGAAATCCCACACAAAAGTAAGAGTGGAAGCACATCTCGAAAAAAAAAAACAAGAGAATTATGAGTTTTCGTCAGACTGCAAAGCAATGAAAGGGTCCTACGGAAAATATTTGCATTGATCCAGACAATACAGGATTTTTGACCGATGCCTATTTACGCCATATAGGGTCTCATTACGAGATGTGCAATGCTTAGTCCGAAGGTCGGTGGCCGGTCGCATTGGGCGGAGACGACGTCATGAGCAATTGAAGACGAGGCAAAGTGGGGAATGCCTCACCTGCAACAGTTCACTGTTAGCGGATTTTTCAATGGAAAATGGCTTGGAATCCTTATCCAATTGATGAAGTGCCGTACTCTGCAATACAATGAAGCGAAAAAGAATCTTGCTAGAAGAGTTAAACCATGTTTTTTTTCAAGTAAAGGCATGGAATGTCTGGGATCACGTCACTGCTACAAATCAAGGAACTAAGGATTCTTTCTGAATCCCATCATTACTAAACAACACATTTACCTTCAACAAGAAAAAGGAAGCACTTCTACGCAGCGCAAGGGAAGTTCGTCGCCTAAAAATCTCATTTTTTCAAGATTTTGGTTCAATAGAAAATCGAAGGTCTTGCTCTCTAAGATATCCATATGGGGTCATCAGCAGACTGAAACTCGGCTCACATGGAAGCCAGTCCTCTGCCACTTCGAAGTTTTCCAAGTAGATTTTTGAAACGGGCCTGCACCACTTTCGTCTCTCGCACAACAGCCAAATCCTGCCAAAGTACCTATGGATTCCCTTGCGATGAGAATCAAGACAGGCAGGAAATCGTGTCCTAAAAAGATCGCTTCGATCAGAAACAATGAAAGGAAAAAAAATTCTGTAGTAAAACATAGATGCATTTCCTTGGCGAAAACGATTTGCGAACAAGGAGTGCTGTTCATGTGGTACTTGGAGAGCAGGACCTGCCCTATTTCCCATAGGAGTATCGCATTCCTAAAGATTAACCTCTTTGTAACATGGAACAAAAATGGACAAACTTAGTTGCGGCGCATACGCAATATTCCTTCCTGGCATCTTAATGGCTGTTTTTACAAGAAGAGAGAATGTTTGTGGTTCTTTTTTTGTATTCGCTAAGACATGTCCTTCATTTCGGATATGATATGTAGGGGTTTTCCAGATGTTGTCCCTTTTACAGTATAATTTCAGTATAATTTCAGTGCGTCAATATTTATATATTGTACGTATATATTATTATATATATAATATTTACTTTGTACAAGGTCCACTTCAAAGCTTCAAAGGCAGCACCCACGGGAACTTTCAACTGCGAGATTTTAACATAATTTTGGGTTCTCGAACACGAATAGCACGAATATGGGGTTCACTTCTGTTGAAGGTTACGAAAAAAATTTTTGGAGTGCTCCGATTCTGCAGCGATTGAACAAAACGGCCAAGTTGCCAGTAGTAGTAGGGGGAAGGGCAAAAAGTCGATAACACTAACTTGATCGTCACGTATTTTTTCGACTAATCTGCGTGGTTTCGCAGCGTATTCAAGTAAGAAAAGAACAGAAATCAGAAGAAAATGAGGTGTAGGCTGCACGGACGAACCAGTGAAGAAAAAACAAGAACAAGTGGAACAAAACGGAAAAGAAATAGCACAAACACACAAAATAGGGAAAAATGGATGTTGTGAACAGAGAAAATGGAAAGCAACCGGTGAAAAGTAAGATTAAAAAGCAAACAGACAGCTACAGCCACAGTGGTGTGAGAAAGGTAGGGAAAAGTGCGCAGAATAAACTTTGTTCACAAAGAAACTGAGCGATTGCAAGAGAAAATAGCTGGTTTTTTTGGTGTCGCCCCACTATTTCTATTTCTGCAAAGCAGGTCAACTCGTTCCAGCAGGCTGGGTTCGAAATTTTGAACCGGAGTTATACTTGTGATATCTCATGAAGTGCGGTGTCTCCGACAGCTCTTCCATCGCGGAACTGTCGGGACTATGCCTGAAGTTCGATAATTCTAAAAATTTCGGAACTGAAACTTATCGTGGGTGTTGCCTTTAAGAAATTAGGTGTAGCATAATTATTATATGAAATGAAACTTATGCCACAAATAAAGTGGAAAATACTATAGCCATACAGCAAAGGACACATTATTGACCTTGAAAGACATGAGCTGCTAGAAGGACTAAATTAAAACATAAGCCATAAAGGACTGAGGCTGTGTTCAAGAAGTTTTCAGAGCTGTTGTAGACGAGTGGAATTAGTTGGTTTTTGTGAATCTTGTCAAATTCAGTGATAGTCCTATTAATAAAGAAAGTATGTAGCGGTGGCGATAGCCAGCGATTTTCTAAGTCTAACTTTAATGGGTACATATTTGAAGCTCTCGAGAGGAGAGATCTTGATATTCAAGTCCACATTTCTCATAGAAGATCTTGCAAAGTAAGCGAAGATCTTTGACCACAAAACCATTGAACAGTGCAACGCAATGCGCATACCACGATGTTGTCGGCAGAATAACTGAATTGAGAGAAAAAGCCATTTGTTAGTCCGCCGAATCTCCACCGTTCGGCGTCGCAGGGGGAGGGGGGGGGGGTGCCATACATTTTTTTCAGTTTTCCAACTCAAGGCAAGCGGGACTTCGTAAAGATAAAGTGAGCAAAGGGGAGTTCGTAGTTGGGACTTGTCGAATAACCATAAACTCCTTTGCAGATAAGAGTAAAGAAAGGAGACTGAACCGAAAAATTTTTTCTATTGGTTCTGTAAAATCTGTCTGAAATAAGAACAGAATTGAGGCTTGTTTAAAAAACACACTTAAAAAGGTCCCCAGCATTGTTGTTACTGAAGGAATACTGATCAAATTTCGTGACATGTTTAGAGATACCATTCCTCCTTCAACTGCCAAAGGAAACTGGAATTAATTGATTTTGACAAGAGGTTGGGGGCTATCATGCGAAAATCCTGCCAGGAGCACTGCTTTCAGCGCTTGTAAAAGGACAGGTTCTGCCCAGATCTTACTGCTGAGACCATGTATATGGTTGCAACTGGCAGCGCCCTATTTAAATCCGAAAGAGAATTGGATTTAATTGATTTTGATGGGAGTTACAGCTGAAAAAGTACCTAGCAGTACCCACAGTATCGTTGGTACTGAATGGAAGCTATTCAAACTTTATAAATAGATTTCCGACACTACTGCCCCGCCAACCGCCGGAGGGAAATAGAACTAATTGATTTTGAGAGGAGATATTGCTTTGGGATTCTCTGAACCCTCACTTTACCCTAAAAGTTAGGGTTCAGCACCGGTCCAAAGAATTTTCATCAAACAACTTTCCTAAAAATCAATTATTTCAATTTCTGCTAGAGCGGTTAGCTTCAGGAGAGGAAGCTCGTTTCAATGAATATGAAAGCTGCCGCGTTCTCTCCGTTACAGCGAAAAAAATTAGTTAAAAAGCAGTCTCCAGCACCACTCCGACACAACTTCCTCAAATAACTTTTTCCAAAAGCAAATATTTACAATTTCGTTGCACTGTTGTCTTAAGAAAGTATTGCTCTATCAAAGTAATGGCAAAAACTTGCGCAATCTCCACCCTCTTTCAAATATTAACTTGAAATTTAAAAAATTATAACATGGTGCTGCCATGTTGACGTGCTCCACGGCCATTGCACTTGTTAGCACTTGTTAACTCGTGTGGACACGCCGATGAGCATTATAAAAATGAAACTAATGTTCTTCGCACAAACTTGTTTCAACTTGTTTGCTTGCTTACAGTTGGGGCTTCGTAGATTTTCGGCTAGGTCAAAGGGGACTTCGTAGTTTTTTTCTGCTCGAGCTAAGCTTGTGCCTAACTCTGGTGCCATAACTTCTTGAATTTTTTGGTCGGTCGCAGTATTTCCAGAATTGGTCGCAGAATTCTCAGAATCGTTCTGTGAAACAAACAAGAATTTCATTTTCGTACATTTTTCATTGCTTGTCTTTTTTTCTTTCAAAATGATCATTCTCTATTACTTGAGCTTTACAATAGTACATTTGGCATTTCTGCAATATAACTCCATCCGAGTCCCGGAGTAGCACGTTTTTACATTCCTCTTCCGCACGCTTGCCCTCCCTCCGTCCATGCTCTACGAGTGCAATGAGCACATAGTGGACAATAGTAACACTGAGGTATTTTCTTCCAATAAGCGAAGTAATTTTTGAAAACAAAAAACAAAAAAAACCGAAAACAAAATGCTCGCCAGACGAGATTTCACGACACCCTCACGAGCGAATGAGTGCATCATCTTCCATGGATTTCGAAAATACATCGGATAATAACTCCTACCTTTTTTGTGGTATCGTGGAACTCAAGAAATGGTAATTTTCACTTCTCTCCCAAGTACAGCTCAGGACTTTCTTACTGCTCCTTGTGTGCTGAGAAGAAATGGAATGAAATCGGGTGGTAGATAAATAAATATTGAGAACCAGGAAAATCTGAAGTGTCGGAAGCAGAAATAAAGGCGATTCCGACTTTACAGTTGAGAATTTCTGAATTCTAGACCCATGCAAGCTGATGACTTCTAGATACATAAATTTCAGGAGGAATGGCAATATATGAGTGATGCCAAGTCATCCATGCTGCTTTTATCCCCCCCCCCCCCACCAAATTTCCCAAAGTTGAAACATCCACCAACTTCCGGGTCTCCGGACCTTCGAAATACTTTCGCTCGTCGCCTCAGTAGGAGGTATCAGAAGCACAGCATCCGAGTTGTAATGTGACTAGCATAAAGGTTTTACAAAGTGTTCAGTATGTCGATGATTAAATAAATTACGTTGGCAACCAGAAATTTTGAATACTGAGAGGGGATCAGAAAGCCACATTAGCATACTGTGACAGCTTTAGTTTTGTGTAAGTAGACGCAGTAATGAGTAAAATTCTGGGACTACGAAGCTGTTTAATTCATTTTAAAATTTTTTAAGGCAATTTTAAATATTAATGCCAATATTCGTACATATAAACAGCCCTTCAGAAGTTATGAACCGAAAGCCGGAATTTCAAAGGCCTCTGATCGGAATCCCACCCAAATGCTGTACATATATCACTAGGCAGCCCGCTGTTTCCCATGGCCTTTTAGGACAAACCAATCTGGATTTACACAACTGCTTATATGGCTAATACTCCTAAAATACTGACCTCCTAAAATACTGACCGTATAAAGAAAAAAAAGGAAAGTGGTCATCTTGCACGGAAAACCTCATGTTTTATCCAAAGAAGAAGGAACTACCTTCCCACCAGTCGATTTTTATGTACGGGTATAGTGGAAATTGACACACAAAAAATTAATGGAGCTGAGAAGTATTTTCAACAGTGACAGATTCCAAAGATTCTCGAAAAACTATAAGCTAGCTCGTTCCTCCCCCCCCCCGCTCCACCCTTCACCTTCCAAGCGGGAGAAATTACTCTTTGGTATGCCCCAAAAACCAGCGCGGTGTTTTCCATTCGCAAAGGAACAATTATGTCGCAGCATGGGCCAAAATAACCAAAATCATTCCATGGGAAGAAGAAATAAACAGGGAACTGATTTGTTTTTGCTATAGCGGAAAAATGCAGGGATTCCCTCAAAATACGTCATCAAACGGAACTTTTATTTTAACTTCATCATTGAAAGAGTGCGATTATGTATAACTATATACAAATTTGTCCAAAGGATAGGGTTACTCATATACAACCCTACCTATGAAGAGTATTGTTGCCGAAATGGTGATTAGAGGATGAAGTGACCACGGACTAGCTAGGACAACTACAGCTCTATCTACTGAGGAAGGACGAAAAACCTGGAGTGGCATTAGTTTGCTGCGAACTCTCGACGTCAAGATGACAAACGAGTTTTTGCTTTCCCAGCTATACGAAAAGATTTTACTGCACCAGCAAAACAACCTTATTTGTCCAGAAAGCGAAATTCAAAAGGGTAAGCTATGAAGTAAATCTCTCTCGTCTATGGGGAGCTGTTATGAACTATACAAACTATGACGAGCGTATTTCTCAATTATTTTATCACAGCAATGAAAATTCACAGAAAAAGGACAAGGAGCATGTGGAAAACGGTAGCAAAAAAGTTGTACAAAAGAGAGGTGAAAAAGAGCAAGATAGTAAAACAAGCGTATACATACGTATTATATATACAGTGGCAGAATTAAGTATTGCGGAAAGATGTTTTTCGTCCATAATTTCTTTCATAGTAAAGTTGGACAATTCAAATTTTCACATTTTCGCTGCCACACATATTGAACTGGTGCATTTATGTACTTCAAAGTCCTATACACGATTGTTAAGAGCATATAAGGTCTAGCATTAGGCCTATACTTGAGAGTTGTACTTCCATCTTTAATCCTTATAGAAAGAAAGATATCCAACCACTCGAAGGTGTTTAAAATAAGTCTACTAGAAAACTTATGCGTAGAGTGCATAAACTACTCAATTCAGAAATTCCATATGGAATTGAACGCAATAAAACCCTCGGAATAAAATTACTAGAATGGAGAAGAAAGCGGAGTGACTTATTACTTCCACACAAATTACTGAAAAAAATAGTCAGACTTTATTGCAATGAATTTTTCGCCATTTTTGATTATAAAACAAGAGGAGCTCCGCTCAAGCTTTTGATCGCCACGGCTAAAACTCAGATCAGATCGAAAATTTTCACCGATAGGGTTTGTTGGGATTTCAACAAACTATTGCGTACTAATGTATTTCTTGAGAAAAGAAAAAATAAAAGAAAAAGAAAACATTGAATAAGTTTGTTTGACAACTTGTATTTTGCCTGTTTGTGACTGGCTATTGCATGTACTTGTACATGTCCAATGTATAAATAAATAAATAAATAAATGGATAAACTTACACGTGGCTACATTTTGCTAAACGGTTTTCAATTAGAAAATTATTAAGTGAGGTCTGTTTGCGATTGAGAACAATAAAAACCACCTACAATGAAAAGTTCACAGGTGAAATGTCACCCTAAATGGAAGTGATCAGAATAGGTCCTATACAGCTTCAGTCTAACAGATATGTTTACGTTATGTTTATTGACACTTGCTCCTCCTTTCTTCCTTTTATTTACAAAGAGTTATTTTATCAAAAAAAAAATCGTTGACGAATTGGAGTCATGTTCGCTTGAACCAGTAGAACATCTGTGGAAGTCGAACGTACAAAAAGCTGAATTGTCCAATCTTGCTTTGGAAGAAATGATTGACGGGAAACTTTCCTTTGCAGCACTTATGTCAGCCACTGTAGCGGCAAAAATATCCAGGAGAAGAAGGTCTTAGAGGACATGCACACAAGCATTATAGCGATTTTCACAGCTCCTCCGGGACGGAGAACACAATGACGAAAGAGCACTCTCAGAGCCACGCTGATCTGAGAGAAGCGGGTTGGGCAAAATCACTAGGAAGAACTATGTTTTGCAGAATTTTTTCAGGGCACCTTTTCACTATCATAGAGGAAGTGCACCAATTATCAATTTATTTATTTATTTTCACTGCACTCTAAGGTGCGCCATAACACATACTTGATAAAGAACCAGACAACAGGAAACTAGTTGAAATAAGAAAACCATCTATCCGACAAAAGCATAAACATTTTTTTTCGAAACAGACGCTTTGAAAGTACTCTGTAGGTAGAGATTTGGGCTAAAAACATAACGCAAAACCAGTTAATGGGTTGCTCGCAGCAGTTAGTTGATATTCCTTCGTGACATTCATGTACCTGGCATGGTCAGGGTAGTGACCCCAACGACATACATGATTTCCCATAAGAACGCCTAGAAAAAAAGCTTATGAGCCAAGTTAATGGGTAAAGGTGCAAGCGGGCATCGAAAGCGGAAGATCTGTCACACAGGCTCCTGTACTGCTCACTAAGCGAGCCTCTGTATGAGGCATGCGTGGCAAATTTCTTGCATTATTCAGGACGGTTCGACCTAGAACTCCAAAAAAAAAGTTGGAGAAATGTAAGCCTTTTGCCCAGTCTTCATTCATCTCTCAGGGTTGCCTCCTAGTTCAGGGGATGCCAAGGAGCTCAAATGTTGCATAGGAATAACAAGCAATGTCCATTCATACTTACTGCGCAAACCTACGAGCCGAGCCTGCCCTTACGATTTGTTATTTTTTCATCTACTAGAGTTTTTCGGTTTTTTTTGCCAATCCTTGCAGCGCTCGTATCAACACCTGTGAACAGCGATTCTTGCGGACTATAACTACATAGTATGCATGTACAGCTAGAACCGAACATCGTATTAGTTGTAACTGAACTCGAATACTCGACTTCGATTGAGTGAAGAATCCGAATGCTAGAGCAACGGGGAAAATAGAAATCTGGAAGGAAGATAGGAGCGGCAGCGAGGTCTTCTACTTCTCAAGTATTGGAATCTATGAAAGAGTTTCTAAATTTCCAAATAAAATGACGAGATTCCGCTTTTATTCGGTCCCACGCATAATTCAACAAGCACACATCAATCGCAAACGAAAATGTAGCGAAACACTGCTTTGATGTTGACCAAAAACAAAAGTATGTAGCGAACAGAAGCAGGAATTCTGCAGAACCACACTCCTTCCAGGTGTAGGTGACCCGAGTAGTTGTAACGAATGCTCCGATTCATGTTGATAGCAGATTCCAAAACACACATCACGTGCAGATCCTATTATTTGCTATTCTCACTAGCTCTTCCTCTTCGAAACGAAATAAATCGGCGAAATATCAATCACTGTAATGGTAAATAGCGGAATCTCGGTTGACGTTCGCCCAAACAACATCATGAATTTTGCATCGATGATCACCATATCCATTCCAAATCCTTGAAATATTCATAAGCATTTGATACCTATTGCATGCCTACTTAGTCAGATGTGGGCGACGTAGTGTATGTAGGATGGAAACCACTTAAAAATGAGCGCGACCAGGAGGTCCCGAAGGATGCATGGGCGAGAAAACCTAGCCTTAGATTCCGAGGGGCTTAGCCTGAATCCAGGCCTATTGATGTAAGAGCACGGAAAATTTAAATCATTTATAATTTCGTTCTCAGATCACGTTCAATCAATGGCTGCTCCAATGCATTCCAGTTAAAAAAATTCTCAGAAGAGGGTTTGGAGGAAAGCCGAAGTTTTTCTCTTCGACATTTCCTATAACCTGCTTCCATGAGAAACACTAGATATTTTTGCAAGGAGCAGACTTCACAATTTAAGAATCATCAAGGTGGTAAATTTGTTCAAGAAGAGTTGGTGGATTTTGCAGGAAGAAATGCCACAACAACCCGCATTTTCCAGAATGTGTTTAGAAGGCAATTGCTCCAAAGCAAAACTTCCTGCACAGCCCGATTTATTCTCAAAAATACGTTGAACCTTCTTCTATTCGACTTGTAAAAGAACGATACAGAGCATGTGTTCTAGCGGAGAAATAAAAGAACAAACGTTGTACAGTAAGTTATGTCCCCCCTCTATGAAACATAGCAGCTGCTAAAGCACCTCTTTTCTTCAATAGTCAAGGCGAAGCGCGTGGGCGCCAAATTTGAACGTTGTAAAGGGGCATTTCTGAACGAACTCGGACACCCAGGCGTTTGAAGCGCTAGTGAACCCGCCCACTTTCGAATTCAATGCTTTTTAGTATTTCTGTAGTCATCGGATGCAATAGAAGATGACCTGCCTTAGTCCTGCCATCCACGTAGCAGGATCGCAGCAGGCCGAACGGGGCAATAAGCGCAGCTAACGGTGGAATAGACGCATCAAATCCGCCCACCATTGCGCGTGTCACGCAGGTGTAGTGTGGCTAGAACCGGGTAGACGGCGCTCCAAACACTCTAAAGTCTGAGAAGGAGCAGGAGTTGGAGCTCACAAGCATGTGACAGATACATGTCCCCGGGGGGGGGGGGGTTCTAGGATACTTTTCGCTAGTAACTTCCGTTTCAAATATCTAATTATTGATCAATATCGTCGATTTTTCTCCAAACCTAGACTATTGAAACAAAGCAGTATCACGAATCTGAAAAAAACGGCAAGGTTGATGACTTCGTAAGCTGGTATCTGCAGCCTCAACTATATCTGCTGTGCTAGGTGGCCACTGTGCACTGTCACAACTGGGTAGTGTTTGACAGCCACTATTGTTCCTTACCAACTGCACCACAGCGAAGAGCTCAACGTTTAGTAGTACCTTCATCACGCCAAATGCAGTTCCTCCTTCTGCTGACATAAGTGCAATTTATACTGTAGATATGTGCGACAGTCACAATTGAGCTTGCGCAGCTGTTTCAGATCGCCCCAAAGTTGGAATGAGAAAAAAAGGAATAGTTGTAAGAAAAGACGGTACTACATATTTCGCGATCACAAATAGTGGAAGTTGTGTTCTTTTTATTCTCAGCAAATTCAGTGCATTTGCGTTAGTTGAACTCCGCCGGTTTCTGGATCCTTGTCGCACTTGTAAGTCTTGCCTCGAAAAGTCATTTCAGTATCGACAGGGATCTGCAATAGAAAAAACAAAAACCTGGTAATGATTACTGCACTGCTAGTTATCAGGTATGTTCGTGCATTGGAATCTCTAAGTAAATGCGCTTACTTCAGCTAGGTTACAGTTGCTTTAGCCGAGGCTCAGACAAGTATTTTGTCTTATGCCTAAAAAATCTAGGTTACGGAAACGCTTTCATGTGTTATTGTAGATGGCCAAATGAGGATTTAATGGGAAAGAACTGAAATGCCACCTCTCCTTCTCAGAAGATGCTCGTTTTGCGTATTGTTCACACCAAAATGTCTTATCAAGAATGTCCTTCATACAAATGATGATCGTTTACTGGGAAATTAGAAAAGACGTATAGTGCCGGTCAATCACTCTTCCATCACGAACATCGTGCATCTGGTCTGCCGCCTGCATTACATGCGCAACGCGACAGACCAGCTGGACCTTGTTGTTGTCGAGCAGTGTTTTCCACAGCTTCGCCTCCATTTTGAAATGCTTGAGTGAAATCATGTACAAAATACAGGCAACGCCAGAGAACAGCACCCGACAGGTGAGCCGCATCACATATGAGGTGCGGTGCGGCAGACCAGACGAGCAGTATTCTGTGACTGCGCTAGTTTGCGTCTCTTGAAATTTGTTTTTTAACAGCTCTCCAGTACGACTTCGACAGTTTGAAGGATGTCAAACCATTCGTGTCCACGAATTTATGTCCACAAAAATGAAATGAGTTACCTCTTGATAGTAGTTGCTCAAACACGCTACTATCGCCGACCTAACTCCAATTGATGTACCATTCTCAAAAGTGACGCATTCCCTTACGAAGCCCTCATCAATCTGCGCAATTGTTGTATGCAGTTCATTGCTCAAAGAGGACATGTCAGTTAAAACCTACCCATCTTTGTCCTAGGTCCATTCGTCCTCCTTTTCTAGTAGGACACTTTGGTGATTCGTCGTCATCACAGTTGCAAGCAAATATGACAATGAGGGTGAGGACAAGTGCACGCATCCTGCAAATATTATCAGAAATATTATATTATCAGAAACACCTCGGACCCTGCTATCGAAAAATCATTGGGGAATAAGTATAGCTATGAGAGACGAACGGTATGACCGCTGATGTGTCTTGGTCTACGGCACATCTTTCGATTTGCTGCGGCTGGGACAATGAATAAGCGCATATTGTTCGGAGTTATCAGGAACACCACTGCTGAGCTATTCATCCCATGGTGGCCTTTATTGAAGGACCCAGCGCCGTAGAGTTTGGGCTTACTTGCAAGGAGGCGTGGCATATTATGCCTTGTGGATATATTATGCCTTTCAAATTTCAACTACAAACTTGGAAAATTTCAATTTGTAACCTGAAAAAATTGGACCCAAAGTTGAGTGCAGAGCACCCTACTGCGGAATTGCACAAAATGTGACAACGAGTTCAACACACAGATTACGTCTAAGGATGTCTAAAAAACGCTCGAGCTGCCTGCTGACCATCCCGAATTTTTCATCTTGTGTTACATAATGCGTCACTCCATTCCTGTTTTGTTAACATCGATTTTCTCGACCCAACATAAATATTGGAATGGAGAAGAGGTTCTGCGACATTTTTTGTTTTCAATTCTGAAAGGCAACGATAGCTCGACAGGTGAGATCTCGTACTGGCATGAGCTAGAATGCTCTCGAAGCTTTCACATGAACGGCATATGGGGAGAGATTGGTTGGTATTTTGGTGACAATGGCTTCGGTCAGTCCAGTCTCACTTCGCTCCATTTTCTATTACAGATTAGTGCAAGGGAATCCGTTAAGAAGTGTCCCTGAAATACGTAGATGTGCTACGTTCAAAGAGAACATTATTCCGCCTTCAAAGGTCTTTCGATGATGCTTTGAGGCTGGCGATATAGCCGTTAACTGAGATTCTGTTTTAACAAGGGAATCCATTTCCAAAGAATTCGTTATGAGTGTTGCAGAACCTTTTCACCAACTCAGTAGAAATGAAAGATCTCCCTCATCAGCTGATTTCCTAGCACTATCTTTCTAACTTCTCCATTAACTTTCCTCAGAGCTCCAAACCCTCCTGTGTAAAAAGAAATTCGGATCGAATGACTAGTTACTCTTGATCATATGAGGTTGTTTTGGGAATCTCCAAAAGAGATCCTTCGCAAGAAAAGATCAAACGAAGTGTGCTGAGCCTCGACGGGATCGGGCTAAAGAATAAGTTAAGGAGTGGGCCTGAGCTGTTCTGTTTTCACTAGCGTTCTGGAAACTTTTCCACCTACTCTCGTATTTCGCAACTTTAGCTAAATGGTCAGTGAGGACACATTAACTTCTTCAATACGCCGAACACACCGCACTCAAGTTGCAACCTTCCGGTATCAAGTGAATTTGATGTTTTCTAAAACTACACCTTAGGCCTGAGATCTTTTTTCCAGACTTAGACGTCGTACCCCATCTAGTCAACATTGGACCCGGAGAGAAAACGTTTTGAAGAAAAGATACAATTTGAAATGCCACAGAAGGGGTGTTAGAAGCATTAGGCAAAGTAGGTGACTGCGCCTAAAAGCGGCAGCACAGATATTTATGTTGGAAAGCAATTATGAATAACTCATTGCTTTTAGATTCCATCAAAAGAGCTCTTAAGTTTAGCGGAACTACATATTCTGCTGATAGTGCTGTTGCGTTCCAATGATATTATATTTTGTGCTTAATAATGTCACGTTTGTCTTGATTCAGTTTTATTCTTTCATCGGCGTCTATCACAGTAGCAAACTCAGACACTCACGCAGCATTACCACCGTCGGAAGTGAGCTCTACAGACGTTACAACTGGGGTAGAGCTGCGAATTCGACAGCAATTTGGAGGCGATTCCGACTGTGCTGTTTGGGACAGCAAATTTGCCACAACACTACAGGGTGCGTCAAAGTCTTTGGAAAATAAAATAATCATTCTCTAAAAGAAAAGGAGGGGAGAAACGTGAGAGAATTGACGGATAATATATGTCTGTGGTTCACTTGCGAACATAAATTCTACTTTTGATTGATAGGATTCTTCCACTGGTAGCTGCGCATGCCTGGAGAAGCGGACGTGGACGTTGAGGCTTGCGCGCACCTAGTTGAATCCGAATTTGTCTCGCTCTTTTCAAAGTTCCAAAAGAAAAAACAAATTTCTGTGAGGTCTTGAGATGGTTTTAGCTTCTAGTTTCTAGAAAACAATCGATTATTTCCCGAGATTACGCCAATTTATACTGGACTAGGGCCCCTTCGGGACGCTAGAAAGTGGGGTGGGGCAGCCACTTGAGGGATGTGTAAAAGCTTCACAAAAGTGAAATGTTTGGAAATCAGAAAAAAATGAAAGCCAGGGCAGACCCATCTTCCATTTGTGGATCTGTATCCTGGCGTTCTTCCCGCTAATGGGCCAGCGCAGACCCGATCCATCGGTGGGACTCCTATCCCGGCGCTTTCTCCACTAATCGGCCCCCAGTCTCCATCCATGGACCCGTATCCTGGCGCTTTCTCCAGTATTGGGCCAGAGCAGACCCAATCTCCATCCGTGGACTCGTTGCCTGGCACTTCCCCGTTAATGGGCCTCTGCAGACCCAATCTCTATCGATGGACCCGTACCCTGCCGTTTTTCCACCATTCGGCCACGGCGGACTCTTTCTCGATCGGTGGACACCTATCATGATGTTTTTCTGGACTACGAGGCCCCGGCTCATCTGTCCTTGGAAAGTTTGATCAACTGCACAGGTTGTACAACTGATTTCAGAGAATGTCACAACAGCTTATTATGGCGCGTTCTTCATCCTGTGTATTTGATTGTATTTTTTAAAAACAGGCGGATCCTCAAGCTGCATAACCCCCAAGGGACCTTAAAGAGAGGTGTGCAAGGGCAAGGAGCATATCCCAAGCGAGGAAACCGAGTGAATCCTTCGATACATCCCCCACGGTAGGCACACTTCTTTTCGAAGTGATTATCCTCCACTGTTCCAAAGTTGAGTGAAGTCAACAACAAAGCTCCAGCAGAGGGGCGACTCTGCTCCGTACATTGCTGCTACGCATCGTCAAATCGTTGTAAACATTGTCTCGCCTGGAGGGCTCGAGACTGCTAGACGGTGGTCCCGCCGCGAAATCCCGAATGCATCCGACTTTCACTACGTCTATGCACCTATGACGAAACATCGGCCGAATGCCCCATCGGCTTCGCATCCTCGCGAGGCACAGTCTATGACTGAGTCTTACGGCGAGCGCATGCGATCACGTGCTAGCCCCCCTACGTCTGCGCTCTAGAAGATTTTGTTGCACTACCATGATTTATATAAGAGGATGTGCGTGCTTCACTATGATGAAGAATAGGGCTGAAATAGGGCTCGCTGAAGCAGCTCAGAGGATCGCGATAACGGCCTCACGCCGGCCGTGCGTTCTTTTCATTGAGGATGTACATGCCGCGTTGACCGATCTTCATCGAGAGGGTGTGCGTCTGACTAGTATAAATTGACTCTAGAGAAAGCCTTTGCGAAATCGAGCAAATAACAGTGATGTTTCCATGGTCTAATTTCCTCGTCTAATCTTCTGAAACTGATACCGTTGATGTCTCTGGAAATCCAAAAATCAAACCGTTCTCCTGGAAGGATGTCATTAGGAGTTGGAAGATTTTGAAACGTAAGATTAATTTATAAATCTTACGTCTTGTCAAGCTCCATTTGGGATATTGCTCACAAGTGTAGAGGTTGCCACTATAGTGTTGACCGAATCGAATAATATTCGAATAATTATTCGAATATTCGAATATTCGACGCTTTCAAGATATTCGTTTATTCGAATATTCGAATATTCGATCACTCTTAATTATTCGATTATTCGAATATTGGAATATTCGGGGTGGGTTCATTTGAATATTCGATTATTCGAATAATCGAGTAGTCATTTTCAACAGCACCTTCGCTCTCATAATTATTCTCAAGCCTCATCAGCAAGCACCTACCGTCTCGGCCTGACCGCGCATCGATATCTGGCTGACCGCGCTCAATTATTTGGCTGGCCGCGGAGTTGGCTACGGTCCGCCAAATATTGGTACCGCGGTCAGTCCGCCCCATTGTTTGAGAATGTTTTCAGTCATGATCGCAACGGAATTTTAGGAAAAACTGGATATAGGTAGAGCATTGACCACCCATTATATAAATTTTGGACAGAAAATTCCAAACCAATTTCGAAAAATTTAGCAACACACAAAAGTAAGTGACTTTGACTAAGTAAGTAAGTAGTAGTATAAGTGACTTTGACTAAGTAAGTAAGTAGTAGTAAGGTGACTAAGTAACTTTCGCGGCAACCTAATGAGTAATTGTTCTATTCAGAGAACTACCCTTTGCATACTTAGCCGAAATAAATGTAGAACGGCTTCTCAAATATTCGAACTATTCGAATATTCGAAGTTCATGATCGAATATTCGAATAATTCGAATATTCGAGAGGTTGGAATATTCGAATTATTCGAATATTCGAATATTCGGAGACGTCAAAATATTCGTTTATTCGAATATTCGAATATTCGGGAGTTTCAAAATATTCGTTTATTCGAATATTCGAATATTCGGCCACATCGAAATATTCGATCATTCGAATATTCGAATATTCGAAAAAAAATTTTCGAATGCAACACTCTAGTTGCCACTAATGAAATTCATGCGGAAATTAAGAAGGTGCAAAAATGTTCACAAAAATCTTACACGCCAGATCAAACATCAATGGCAACAGACAAGATGCTGTTCTGAATCATAGTATGAGGCTCAAAAATTTGAGCTGAATAGCCTTCCATACCTATGCGTATTCGGATAATTGGTTTCTTGTTTCCGAACCCTTCTAAACGATCTGTGCTTATTTGTTTGGAAGTGACGATTTCAGAAGAATTTTACTTCCGTTCATCAATATTCATGGGTAATTTTTCATAGTTGCTCATACGAATGAGAAATAACTCGTGTTCGTCTTCGATAAACTGAACCTTCTCCTGACGACGCCCCTTGACGCTCGAAGAAGCCGATACGGTTTGGCTTCCTAAGGCGCTGATGCGCGTCGACGCGTGGTGCAGCCGGCCGGCGCTGCAATGCGCGAGGTATGGTCGACCAAATTTGTGAAGGCGGCGGCCGCCGCTCGACGCCCGCAGAAGCCGGACGAGGCCGCTTCGATCGATTCGCATGCTGCGCGTGAAAGCCGACGCGCCTCGACGTTGTTCGCCGTCGAGTCTGGTAGCTATAGAGAATGGTTCCTATACGATAAGAGAAAGCGTGAATTTGTATTGGTAGACACGTCCTTCCATCTCTAAGTTTTCCTAAATCAAATCTTCACTCTAGGGAAATTCTGCCATGAATTTGATGCTGCTGTAAGAGTGTGGTCCACTGTAGCATTCTCCAGCCTAGTCAGGAATTGACAGCGGAGTCCTAGTATTTATTTATTTTCACTACAAAATGCCAAGAGCACAACCTTTCAGAACGAAGGTAGAAAAGAACCGTGACAATAGTCTTGGAGGTTTTTGGGAGCATATTTCGAAAGTATAAATTCATATAATGTTTGGAACGCAGGCAATTGAGGCTCTCTTACGAATTAGATCTTAGTTGCTCCCACAGCAGAATAAATCGGAGTGACTGATTAGAAAGAATAAATTTCATGTATTGTTCCTTGCGGAAAAAATTTAATTAATAGGTGTCTGTCTGTTCTTGCAGTTCTTGCAGTTCGCGTGTCCAATTTAAGCTTTCGTAGGCTACATTCATCATCCGGAACTGATTGTGAATGTTTCGAGTTTGGAAAAACTCTACGAAATATCACTCGCGTGAATGTCCTCTGTAGAATTCCAAACAACCGAGCTTGATTCAAGAATTGGCCTAACGAACGACTTGTGAAGCTTGCACAAGGTTCCTAAATGAGTAGATTGGAATACTTTCAATAACCGAAACATAGTTCGCCTTGCTTTCGTCACAACCATTTCAATGTGTTTACTGAAGCAAACTTCTTCATTGTAACATGCTCTGAGATCCTTAACATTGTCCGTTTTTGTTATCTCAGTGTCCGTAGTAAGAAAATAGCTTTGTTTCATGTTGCTTTCCCCTAGGCATAAAGTGAATGTTTTCCTTATAGATAATTTTAATTGCCAATCACTCATATATTTCGCAGAAAGTGGGCGGGAGGGGGGGCGTGGGAAGAAAAGTGGGGTCTCCGCCGTTTTGGGGACCCAGACGGAAAATAAAATTAATAATAATATTAATTATAATAATAAACAATAAATAAAAAATATATTAAAAATAATAATAAAAATAAACAATTAAAAATAAACTAACACAAGATTTTTATTTGTATTGTAAAGTAATTTCGAAAATTTGGCGACCCATTCTCGGGGGGGGCGCCCCCCCCGCCCCCCCCCCCCCTGCGTCCGCCACTGCCAATCACTCATATATTTGACAAGTTTGTCAATAGCTGTTTGAAGTTGCACGTTCGCTTTCAAAGCGTCAGTTTCAGTGGACGAAACAAACATTTTCATGTCGTCCGCAAACATTGCTATTTTAATGTTAGCATTTTTGGCGCAGTAATCGGGCAACTCGTACAGAGAGGCAATAAATAGCAGTGGTCCCACTACGCTTCCTTGGGGGACTCCACTTCTCACCGGTAGCACTCTTGAGAATGTATTGTTCACTTTTACACTGAACATTCTACCTTTCAGAAAAGATCTTAACCAACAATAGAGGTCCCCCGTAATTCCGATAGCGTATAACTTGTACAGAAGTTTTTCATGAGAAACTCTATCAAGTGCATCAGCAACATCATATGTCAACAAATTCGTTACTCGAAATGTGTCTTAGCCAGTCGTTCTAGCAATTGGTCAGAGATGTTCTAGCGCGAAAGCCAAATTGCTGTTGTGGAATGACGCATCTCGCGGCAAAATACTTAACTAATTCTTTTTTAAAACACTTTTTTCATTATTTCAGAAGCAGTGGAAGTGATAGATATTGGTCCAAAGTCACTGAATAACTTAGGCTTAGATGTTTTATTCATAGGAGTTATTATTGATCTCTTCCAGAGCTGTGGGACTGTTTCGGTCGACGAAGGGAATAGTTGAAAATGTGTGCAAGAGGAACACAACGCTTCTGTGCACTTGCGAAAAATCGTTTGAGGTATGCCACCAAACATTACAGACAATGAACTATTCAATTTTTTAGACACCTCAGCAACTGTTTGCAGCAGAATAAGGAAGGAACTAATTGTACCAGTTTAAGGTTAGAGGTAACAGTGGGAATAACTTCATTATCAGTTGAGAAAACAGAGAAGAAATAATTTGCGAGACATTCACTCTAAGCATCATCTATATTCGAATACAAACCATTACAATCTAAAAAGTCGGGGAATGTCGAATGTCCATCGTCGATGCACGAATGAACATATAACATACTATAGACCAACCTTTTCTCCAGATTTTTAGAAAATTTACTGATTACACGGGAGAGTTTCAGCGAAACACGTTCATATTTGTCGTGAACACCTCTGCGATCAAGTCGCAAGGAAAGAAAATGTCTGTACATGAACAAACGCCTGATATGCGCAGGATACTTTGAGATATCGCTTGCTATCGTTCTGATTGGAACATGCTTTTGAATCAGGTGATGCAAAATGCTACAGAGTCGCTCATACAAACTGTCCACATCAGTGAAGCCTCGCCATGAGTACTCCCTGTTGATAAGGTTCAAATCATGCTTCAACCCACTGAAGTCAGTCTTAGTAAAGCCCAGAAACGATGTTGTTGAAAGGGCGGGGTATATTCAAAAGCAAGAATTGACAGAGAAAACTTTACGATTTTGTGGTTGGATTTTCCGAGGGGATGGAGAAGTTCGGTTCCAGTTACTGTGCCATCACTGTCGCAAGAAAGAAGATCCAACGCATTAGAACCACATGTAGGGTCAAATATGTACTGCTTTAAGTTGTGCGATGAAAAGAATCTGAGAAACTGCTCACTTTTCGAATTGTGAGCTCTCGGATTAGTATTCCAATCAATATTTAAGTTGAAATCACCTACGAGAAGAATTTTTCTTCCAGTAGAAACGCAGCTGTCATCAAAAAATTTCAACAACGATGCATGATATACCACCCTTATTGAGAAATGTGGCCACATTAGTAATTTTAGTACTGTCATATACTAGGTTGATCCGAAAGTTTTGCATCAAGATATTTTTTAGGATCTAGGATTCCATAGACTTTGCATCGAAATGTCACTACATGTGAACTGTAGGATGCATCTCGGTGCTACAAATAATAGCCAAACATCGCGAAGCGCTGGGTTACAGAAAACTGATGACGAGTTGGGCCACTAACAAGTTGAGTGCCTTGCAGGACTGAGTGTGTGCCAGTCTTTGCTGCTTCATCCACACAGGAAGAACTTTCTCGCCAGATATTTTCGAAGCCCCACCCCACTTTCTAGCTAATTGCCAGATATTTTCGAATCCTCTTAGCAGAGCACCGTAAGGGCGAAAGTGGCAGAAAAAGGGATACATTCTCCAGTGTTGAAAGCGAGAGGTTTAGACAGTGCACTCACGGTTTCGAGGCGGGACCAGCGCCTTCCGCTGGCAGTCTCTCGTTCTCCGGGCGAGACAGTATTTGCAACGATTCGACGTTACATAGCAGCAGTGTACGGAGCAGAGTACCCATCTGTTGGTGCTCTGTTTGTGCCCTCAAGCAGCTATGATGCACACGATGCATGACGAACACCTCATCTGGGCACTTCCCATTGCGGTCTCAGAGATTAGTGAGGTCTTAGGACCCTTTTTTAAATGACACTTTGTTTTCAACAAAGAAAAACCGACCCTCAGTACGACCCCCATTCCCTCGTCCAACCCCCACCTTTTCACGACCCCCCCCCCCTTCTACTCCCGCATGTTTTCTCTGTACACTGTACAGTTTCAAGGAAGAAGACACAAAAGAAACATATTGAAAACACAAAATTGGAACTAAAAAACGTTGAAGTCGACGTGCATCTTTTCTTATCATATCGGACCAGACTGCCAGCAGGAACGATCATGTCATTACGTGTCAAAACAGAACTGGCTGGCAGCGCATGCGAGGGAATCGGTTTCAGCGTTGGCATTTGTGCGCTCATCGATTCCCAGCGCCCCCAAGAAATTTTGGAACCGCTTCGGGACTTAGTGTGGAGTAGAGTGGATTTAAAGGTTCGAAAATGAAGTGAGGGAAGCGAAATCGATCGATTATAGATGCGAGAATTCGCCTACAGGGGACGCCAGTTTGTGGAAAACTAGGATTAATTAGACCTCGTACTGAGGTTCTCTGACTCAAAATCAGCAAAATCAGCAACTGTTTTGCTACATGTCCATAGAGGACGACTAGCTCTATCTTTTGCCAAAGTTTCAATTTTCTAGATCTTCATGTATTTTTGGGAGCTCGATGGGAAATCGATGGGAAATTTGGCGAATTGAAATGGAAATTTTCCTTCGGAGACCCGAAAATTTGAAAAATTTCCCATCGAGCTCCTAAAAGCATATAAAGTTCTAGAAAATTAAAACTCTGACAGAAGACATATCTGATCGTCCTCTATGGATATGTAGAAAAGCATTTGCTGATTTCGAGTCAGAGAGCTTCAACACGAGGTCTAAGTCACCCTACTTTCCACATTCTGACGAGCCTTGCAGGCGAATCCCCGCACGTGCAATCGATTGATCTCGCTATCCACACTCTATTTTTCAACATTTCCACCCTCTTTACTCCACACTTGATTCTGAAGTGATTCCGACCAGTGCAAAAATCTATTGAAGGCTCCGGGAATCGAAACCGTATATGTGCCAAAGCCGTTTTCTCTCATATGCTGCCAACCAGTCCTTCTTTAACTCGACTAGCGCCCCTTCGGGACGCTAGAAAGTGGGGTGGGGCAGCCACTTGGGACATGTGCAAATGCTTCACACTTGCAAAATCTCTAGAAAATTTATAAAGAAGCAGAACCAATCTTCCAATGGGCCCAAACATGAAGTCCTTCTCATGAGTTGAGTATGAGCATGAGAAGTTCGTTCTCCATCGTATGGCGTATTCGTGCGTATTCCTCACTACCCGGCTAACGCAGACGCGTTCTCCATCGGCGGAACTGTATCCTGCCGTTCCCCACACTATTGGACAAGGCGAAATCGTATCCGAATGTTTTCCAGACTACTGGGCCACAGTGGGCCTTTTCTCCATCGGTGGACTTGTATCTCGGTGTCCCCCGCACCACTGGGCCATGGCGGGCCTTTTCTCCATTGGTGGACCCATATTCTGGCGTTCCCCACACCACTGGGCCACGGCGGGCCCTTTCACCATCGGTGGACCTGTATCTCGGTGTCCCCCGCACCACTGGGCAACGGAGGGCCCTTTCTCCATTGGTGGACCCGTATCTCGGCGTCCGCCTCACCATTTGGCCACGGCGGGCTTTTTCTCCATCGCTGGACCCGTTCCTGGCGTCCCCCACACCATTGAGCCACGGCGGGCCCTTTCTCCATCGGTGGACCCGTATCTTGGCGTTCCCCACAGCACTGGGCCACGGCGGGCCCTTTCTCCATCGGTGGACCCGTATCCTGGCATCCCCCACACCACTGGGCCACGGCGGGTCCTTTCTCCATTGGTGGACCCGTATCTCGGCGTCCGCCGCACCATTTGGCCACGGCGGGCTTTTTCTCCATCGGTGGACCCGCATCCGTATATAGTTGATTGGATATACAATGTCATGCCTTCCTATTTAGAGGCTTTTACTCTTTGTTAGTGCAGAAGCTTTCTCGAAACGAACGAATGTTGTAACGAACGAATGTTGTGACTACACAATCGCCGCGAAAATTCAACAGGGGCTGAGGCGACCGCGTGGTCCAGCCTCCCCGAAGCTTTCGAGACGCGGCAGCTCTCATAGCACGCGTCCATTTCTTCCTGCGAGTGCACAAAGCGTCGCAACAGTGGAAGGCTGGTTTTCCTGCTGCGTACATTGTGCAGCCTGAAAGCTCGTAAACACTCCCTCACTCCTATGCGGTGAGACCGCCAGCGAAGGTGATGAAATCACCATCCCGTGCATGCGGGAGAGCCAGCAGTGACGAAATTGCGGGTCCCGAAGCGAACGTGTCTGCGTCCATGGAAATCGGCCATTTCGCCACACAGTCTGCGCCTCAAGATTGCGGTGTCTATGAGTGCCGCCCCGTATCTCTAACCGCTCTAGCCCCCTTACGGCGCTTTGTTTAATAGATATGGCATGATCGTTCTTGGGCGGAACGTCATTTGTCACGTCATAAAACAATCATGAAATTACATTCAATGGTCAAGCCACCCCTCTACGTACCCCACCCACACCTCTCCAATGCGGCCCCCACCCCACTCCCAGCCCCCTCCCATACGACCCCCTCATGGGAAATTCCCATCGGACGCTTAAAGGCAGCAGGAGCTGAAATCCTCGACTCCGAGCTGAGCTGTGGGTGATGAAGTACAGACTCAGCACATCATAAATCTGAAACGAACACAGACAATGATGGCTCACCTGCAGAGAAAATGGAACATTCGTCGCGAACACGCCTGGCCGTGTTCGCGCGCGTACGAGTTTTCTCCGGCGCAAAAAGCCATTGCGTTGCGTGGTTTGGCGCAAAGGGAAAACGAAATGCATTCAATTCACGGGGTTTCATGGCGGGACTCGGCCAAAACCACGTGCCGCAATGGCTTTCGCGCCGGGGAAAACTCGTCCGCGCACGAACACGGCCAAGCGTGTTCGCGACGAATGTTCCATTTTCTCTGCAGGTAAACCATCATTGTCTGTGTTCGTTTCACATTTATGATGTGCCGAGTCTGTACTTCACCACCCGCAGCTCAGCTCAGAGTCGAGAATTTCAGCTCCTGCTGCCTTTAACCCTGTCCAGCACACAGGAAGAAAGAACGAAGGACGCGTCATCCTAGGCTGTTGGGACAATTCCTTCAATAACTTGTGCAATTTACCAGCTTCTTGGCTGTTTCCCAACTTTTTTCTATTATTCTGGAGATTTGCAAGGAGTGCGCTTGCACTGATGACGGACCAACATGCCGGGGGTCCATAGTTTAGAAAATAGCATCAAAACACCAGGATAGGGGCAACAGCTTCGTTTATTTGGCAGGAATCATATGTAGGCAAGTAAAAAGAATAACATGAGGAGCTTCATGTAGCTCACAGCTTGCACATCTGACTCTATCCCATATGGAATATGAATTTGTCGAGAATAACATAGGACTGAGCCATGTAAAACTATTCAATCACACATATAGATATACTAGACGGCATACCCGGCTTCGCTCGGGTGTTTCACTACCCCGGTTCTTTCACAATGTGAAGGCGATATTTTGTGATCAGTGAGTTAACAAACCCAAACAAAAGACCCTTTTTCACCATACCATTCGCGGAAAATTGATGAAGTTATTTGAGCAATAACTTCATGGAAAGTGTTTGTCATGTTAGTGTTCTGGGTGTTCGAGAGCAACAGCAGGCGTGTTCCTACCCATCCCTGTGCAAAACTGGAAAAATCAATAAATCGATATTCTCGTGCAGTGTGATCATCACATCCGTTCTCGACTTCTTGAAGAACCACAAAAGTATGTCCTCACCAACCACCAGCCAAAAAAGCGAAAAAATAATAAAACCAATAAATCAATCAATAAATCAATCAAGGAACTTGCAAACGCTTGTCAGATTCGTGTTCAGCGTATTGGAGAACCCCAGTGGACAAGCCCTTACCGCCCCCTGCACAAAAGGTATGAAAAGTCAATAAAATCGGTGAATCAATATTTCCGTTCAAAATGGTTGCCATAACCGTATTCAGCGTGTCAGAAACCCTCGCAGACATGTTCTCACCGATCCTTGAGCAAAAATGACGAAAAACCAATAAAATCGATAAGTCGATATCTTCGCTCAAAACGGTTGCCATTTTCGTGTTCATCATACTGGAGAACCACACTAGACATGTCCCCGCGACCCATTGATCAAAAATAATGAAAAGGCCCCTGAAGGACCTACATTCAAAATCGTCTACGGACGTTCGTCACCCGCCGCGCCACCGCACGCGAATTCGCGCGCGGCACTACCTTTTTTTCCCTAGCGCAGACGCCGGTAGGGTGGGTATGGAGCGTTATACCCGAAGTGGGAGGCGCGGTCGAGCTCTGACCAATCGCAGACCTGGGCCGCACCGCCCTCTCCAGGTATAACACCCCACACCCCGGGAGGGTTCGTCGCGCACTCCGCCCTTTTCGCCGCGTTCGCGAAAGGACGGGTGACGAACGTTACGTAATCATTCAAAATTTGGCCCAGATCGATTCATCCTCCGAGATTTCTATTCCGAACATACAAACATACAAACACACACACAAACTTTCACTTATATATATATATATATATATATATATATATATATATATAGAGTTATAGATATAATTCACATGTCAGCTAGATCTGATCTATTTGAGGACTCCGTTAAAGGCAGCACCCATGGAAATTTTCGCTTCTTAGATCTTGATCCAATCGTGATTCAATCGATTGTGGGGCCAATTTGGCAATAAGAATACCAGTTATAAATTTTTCCATCATCAGTAATAACAGGTAATATCTGGATCAGCAGGATCACAAGGAAGTAAGTTTTACAAGTTCTCATGGTACCACTGAGCTCCAAAATCATCTTTGGTGCGCGAAAAATAGCAACTGTCAGCTGGTTGGGCAATGATTTCGCGTGGCAGCCCTTCACATTAACGTTTTCAAATTTAATTCGTTTCTACCAAAATTGCATTGTTGTCCTCAGCTTTTACTCCATTTACTTCCTTTTCACTCATTACTATCTGTATATATAAAAGTGGAAGTTTGTGTGTGCGTTTGTGTGTCTGTGTGTTTGTGTGTATGTTCCTTATAGAAATCGCGGAGGATGAACAGATCCGGACCAAATTTTGCATACAAGCCCAACGGGGGCCGGCGGAGGTTATAGGCTACTCTGCACCTGGTATTATCGATTGTTTTATCGATTATATCGATTATATCGATTTTTCACTATTTTTGTCTAGGGGTCGCTGAGGACATGTCTACAAGGGTTCTTTACTATGCTGAACACGATTATGACAACCGTTTTGCATGGCGGTATCGATTTATTGATTTTATCGATTTTTTACAACTTTCGCTCGGGAATCGGTGAGGACATGCCCACTGGGGTTTTCGAATGTGCTGAACACGAATATGACAACTGCGTTCAATGACGGTATCGATTCACTAATTTTATCGATTTTTCACGGCTTCCACTCAGGGGTCAGTGAGGAAATGTCTACTGGAATTATGCGCTGATCACAAATATGACAACCACTTTGCATGGAAAGTCGAGTTATTGGTTTTATCGGATTTTAATCAAGTTTTTGACTTTTTCTGCTACTTCTCAGGGATGAGTGAGAGCGCATTCACTGAGGTTCTCGAAGATGCTGATCGCAAATATGGCATGCTTTTTCCATAAACTTATTATCCAGATAACTTCACTATTTCATTTTTCGCCAATATGTCGGTTAAATGAGGGTCATTCAGGTCCGTCAGCGTGCTGATCACCAAAATGATGAGTATTTTCAATGGATTTACCGGTAGTAGCAAGGTTTCACCATCAGTGTGAAATAGCCGGGGTAGTAGAACACCGAGCGAAGCCGGGCATACCGTCTAGTTCTCTATAAACCCTGTTTCTCGCCCAAAACACCCACTTTCTCAAACATTGCGTGTATGTAAATTATTCTGCTGTTAAAATTACCGTGTGATTTTGTTCTTTTCCCTAGTTATGTCATTACTAGCGCCCCTACGGGTTGCTAGAAAGTGTGGTAAGGCAGCCACCGGAGGTATGCGCAAAAGTTCCGAGCCTATGAAATCCTTAGGAAATTGAAATAGAAGCGACCGCATCCATTCCCAAACTTTCAGTGGACAGCAGACCCATATTCTGGCGTTCCTCGCTCCTGAGCCACAGCGGACCTCTTTTAGACACGTGCATCCGTATGTTGACGTTCCCCACATTTTTAGACCACAGCGCACCCCCTCGACGAACTCGTTTCCTGGAGTGTTCTTAGCTTTCAAGTCACAGCAGACCGATCCCCTTTCGGTGGACCCGCAGTAACATTGCTATCCGCGGTGGACCCGCACATGTCACACGGTGGACCCGCACTTGCCCACGGTGGACCCGCAGTAGAGCTGATTGCGTCATCAATGCCAACAAAACCTCCACGCACGATGCACGTATGGCCGAGTGGATAAGAGAGCGGACTTGAAAATATGAGTTCGAAAAGGTTCGTGGGTTCGAATCCAGTGGTGTAAAAACGCTTTCAGGATGAAATATCAGTGTCATCGTGGATTTGCCTCCTCCTCACGACAGGGTCTTCGATACAGGACCATTCTTAGAAGAAAATAACCAGTACTTGAAAATGCATGTTCCCGCGGTGGACCCGCACATGCCCGCGGTGGAGCCGCACATGCCCGCGGTGGAGCCGCACATGCCCGCGGTGGAGCCGCAGTACATCCGCGGTGGAGCCGCACATGCCCGCGGTGGCGTACCGCGGATCCACCGCGGGCAGAAAGTTCAGAGTCTTTATGTAAGAGGATTCAGACCGATTCTGGCGCTTTCTTGCCGCAGACACGTACACACACAACACACACAAACACAAGTTATTACGAGTGAGCAAATCATGAAATGCTTGATGTGGGGTCTCCACTAGTCATAGCTGATGAGCGTAAGGTGTGGTACGGTCACGATCATAGATCCGATAACTTGAGATGTGTCTCAGCCTCCGTCATTTACGGTTGGGCCCAAGGAGGCAAAATTCGCCTACGACGACGAGGATAGCTTGGATCCGAGGCACAGCCCCGGACCGGAAAATTTGCAGAAAGTTGCACATTTTGATCATTTTAGAAAGGCAGAAGTACATGGAACGCGCAGTTTTGGATTAAATTCTACATACAACGCAGCGTTAGGAAACTCGAAGCTCGGGCATCATCGACTATGCCGCATGAGAAAATTGTTGACAAATTGAGCGTGAAATTGCCCCAAATCTATGCTTTAGTCTGTAATGTCACATTCAACTCGGAAAAAAAGTGTTGCACAGTTATAATACGGAACACAATACGACATTACACGACGGTATTGGAATACCAGAAATGCAGCCAAGAATATATAATCTGTATATATAAAAATGTGTGTGTGTGTGTGTGTGTGTGTGTGTGTGTGTGTGTGTGTGTGTGTGTGTGTGTGTGTGTGTGTGTGTGTGTGTGTGTGTGTGTGTGTGTGTGTGTGTGTGTGTGTGTGTGTGTGTGTGTGTGTGTGTGTGTGTGTGTGTGTGTGTGTGTGTGTGTGTGTGTGTGTGTGTGTGTGTGTGTGTGTGTGTGTGTGTGTGTGTGTGTGTGTGTGTGTGTGTGTGTGTGACGAATAGAAATCGCGAAGGATGAACCGATCTGGAGCAAATTTTGCATGGGCAGCCTTCGCGGAAAGGCGGAGGTTATAGGCTACCTTCGCCGGTCCGCGAAGACTATAGGCTACCTTGCAGCTGGGATTATCTATTGATTTATCGATTATGTTGATTTTATTGATTTTTCGTTATTTTTGTACAGGGGTAAGTGGGGACGAGTCTTTTGCGGTTCCTCAATACGCTGAGTACGAATATGACAACCATTTTGCACGAAATATTGATTTATTGATTTACTCGATTTTTCCCATTCTTGTTCGGGGACGGACAAGGACATTTCTACCTGGATTTCTCACCACCCTAAACACGAATATGACAACCATTTTGCACGAAATACCGATTTATCGATTTTATTGATTTTTAGCTCTTCTGCCCAATGGAGCGGTGAAGACATGTCTCGTGGGGTTCTCGATACGCTGAATATGGATATGACAAGCACTTTGTACGAATGCATCGATTCAAATTCACCGAAATAGCTTTGCTAACTTTTCGCCTACAAGTCGATGGGGAAAGGGTCACCTGAGCTTCACTAACATGCTGATCACCAAAATTATGAAGATATTATTGAATTTGTCGGTGGTAGTAATTGGCCTCAGCAGTGTAATGTTGCCAAGGTAGTAAAACAGCCGAGCGAAGCCGGGTACGGCTAGTATAATATTTAATACACAATACTTGACACTTTCCTTCGCTGCCGAAGGAAAACCCGGGGTATGGCTCAGACGAATTTTTCATCCCAGCATGAAAGGAAGTACTAAACGCTATAGACCATTCTGCTCGGACTCTTACGGGCTCGGCAGCCGACAACTGCTCATTACCTGATTTTTGAAAAGGAAGAGATGTTAGGTAAAAAAGCGTTTCCATACATGACTCTCTGCGCCAGATTCAGACAAAGGCAATTGCTGCAGTGAGTAATTGGAGACATTTTTGAATGCGTAAGGATGTTTCCAATTAAATGATTAAATGGACAGCTGCACAAATCACAGTTTCCCAGAATCAGCGAGGATATTTAAAGGATGCGAATCTCCATCTAAGTTCTAGAAACTGGTTTTACTGGGTTTTGATGAAATTTGTTGTTCTTGGTGCTTTTCTGTAGGGGATTTGATGGAGAAGATCATAAACAACTGCGCAGGATACCGTTTTGAGAGATCAAGAAAAAAATTCGGCGAAAATCAGGTAAGCACACTATCAGTGTTGAGCTGGGCGTACGTCTCAGCGCGAAGGCTGGGCGCCGGTCAGACTTTGGCAAGGACTTGACTCAAGGCAAGCGGGGCTTCCTAAGCGATGAGGTAAGCAAAAGATACTTTGTACCTGGGACTTGGACCTTGGTTGAATAATCATCCACTTGTTTGGATAAGAGCAAAGAAGGGAGATTGAACCTAAGAATTTTTCTTTTAATAATTCTATTAATTGTGAGTGAAATAAGAGTAAAGTTAATGTTTCTTTTATGAATTACACTTGAAAAAGTACTCACAACATCGTTGATATTGAACAGATCCTACTCAGATTTCACAGTAAGATTAGGAGCACTACTCCTACCCTTATTGTCGTAGAAAATTGGAATCAATCGATTTTGGCAAGAGTTTGTGGGGTTATCATGCGAAAATTCTGCCAAAAGCACTGCTTCCACCGCTTACAAAGGGACTTACAAAGGTTCTGCACGGATATTTCTGGAAACAGGCGCATGACTGAAAATGGTAATGTACTATCTAACTCTGAAAGATAATTTGATTCAATTGATCTTGGTAGGAGTTACACCTGATAAGTACCTTGCAGTACTCACAGCAGTGTTGGTACTGAACGGATCGTGCTCAAACTTCGTCGTAAGATTACGAGTACGACTCTAGCATCAATTGCCAGAGAAATTGGAACTGTTTGATTTTGAAACGAGTTTGACCGGTTATCAAGCGAAAATTTAGCCTGCAGCACTGTTATCAGCACTCATAAAAGGACAGATTCTGCACGGATCCGACTGAAAACGGGCACTTGGCTGCACCTGACGATGCTCTATCCAGGTCCAAAAAAGAATTGGATTCAATTGATTTTGGTGGGAGTTACATGTGAAAACGTACGTCGTAGTAGCCACAGCACCGTTGGCACTGAATGTTGGCACTATTCAAGCTTTGTGATGAGATTACGAGTACGACTCTACTGCCAACTGCCGGAGAAATTGGAATTATTTGATTTCGAAAGGAAAATATTGCCCAGAAATCCTCTGAACCCTAAAGTTCAGCACCAGTCCAGAGAATTTTCGTCAAACAAATTTCTTTAGAATCACATATTTTCAATTGTACTGACGCGGTTAGCTAGAGGAAAGGCAGCTCATCTCAGCGAATAATAAAATTGCATCCGGACAGACTGTATCTCGGTTACAGCGGAAAATAGCTAAAAAACGGTCTTCAACACCACTTGGACACAATTTCTCCAATCACTTCTGCCAAAACCAATGATTTCCAATATCATTCGCACTATTGTATTCAGGAAATATTGCATCATCAAAGTAATTGCAGAAGCCTCTAAAATCTCCATCCCTTCTCAGTTTTTTAAGCTGGAAATTCGCCAACGTGTTAACGTGCTCCACCGCCAGTGTACTTGTTAAAACTTGTTAACTCCGTGTGGGCATGGCGATGTGCATTGAAAACACAGAAACAATTTTATTTATTTTATTTATTCAATACACCTCAAGGGTGCGCCATAACAGAAAAGAAATCATCGCCACACACCATGTGACAGGGAAGATCTTCAAAGGCATTAAAGTATTAAGGATTTAAGCGACCGTGAAAAAAAAACCCAAATACTATCAGAATATATACTGTGAAATTTTCTAGTGATTGTGCGTGATCAGAAACCATACCATACATGCAGCCTACCACTGTTATGCGGGTGTAAATGGTGCTAGGGAAACACACTTTCTGCGAGCGTTAGAGCATGCACAGAAAATCCAACTCAGGATTTTCGGATGTTAGGTATTCCCTACCCCTAACAATCCTGAGCTGGACTTACTCCCATGATAGGAGCGCACCGTATGGTCGGTTAGGGTCCTAAACTTGTAGGATCAGAAATAAGCCAAGAAGATCCTCATTGATGCTGTAGTGAGGTTACTGGTACATCCAGAACGATAAAAGCAGTAGAAAAAAACATGTTTGGAACTAGAACAATCTGTGAAAGAAGTGAAGTCCTTGAAAGAGTTAGAACAAAACGTCTGAACTAGCAAGTGTGCAAAGGAGGCTAAACAACATCCAGTTGAAAAACCGCCGTAGTAGGAGCTGCTGGTAGCATATGGAAGATGCGGGGTAGCAGAACACATCTGAAGTTAAACACCCTTTATTTTGGAGAATGCTGCTGTCCCGAAGCCTCATTTGATGTCGAATTTGCGTCCAGAATGTGGAGAGTGCTTCGATATAGCTTTATTGGATAAGCTTTCGGCGCGTAGCGCCTTCTTTAGATCTTAATAGAAAACAATATAATGCAACACGAGACAGGACAGTAAGTGGTGAGTAAGTGGTGACATTGTTTCCACCCACCGAGCTCCCTGGTAGAGGATAAGTTATGACATCGTTCAGGACTACAGCTGGTGTTTATTGGAATGTGATACTGTAATCAACTTCTGGTGGAAATATCACTTTCTCCTCTGCTATCTACTAGATCAAGCGATGAACTTTAGCGCCTCCACTAGTTCATCCTTATTGTTAATCTCCGGTTTATACCGTTTTATTTCCTTCGCCTCCATAATTTTTCTTTCGAGAGGTCTCTCAAGATGACGGTGAAGCACACTTACTTCAAAATCTGGGGCAGATTCTCGCGTATGTACCGTCAAACGGTGCTTGGAGAAGCTGAGAGCACTAGTCCGGCCACAGTCATATCCTAAAAACAGCTTCTCCAAGCACCGTTTGACGGTACATACGCGAGAATCTGCCCCAGATTTTGAAGTAAGTGTGCTTCACCGTCACCTTGAGAGACCTCTCGAAAGAAAAATTATGCAGGCGAAGGAAATAAAACGGTATAAACCGGAGATTAACAATAAGGATGAACTAGTGGAGGCGCTAAAGTTCATCGCTTGATCTAGTAGATAGCAGAGGAGAAAGTGATATTTCCACCAGAAGTTGATTACAGTATCACATTCCAATAAACACCAGCTGTAGTCCTGAACGATGTCATAACTTATCCTCTACCAGGGAGCTCGGTGGGTGGAAACAATGTCACCACTTACTGTCCTGTGTCGTGTTGCATTATATTGTTTTCTATTAAGATCTGAAGAAGGTGCTACGCGCCGAAAGCTTATCCAATAAAGCTATATCGAAGCACTCTCCACATTCTGAACGCAAATTCGACCCTTTATTTTGAGAGCATCTAGAACATTGATCGATAAAAGTTTTTTGCGGAAAGTGCTAGAGTTTTTGACGAAACGATAGAATTTGCTAGCTTGTTTATCCATTTACATGTTCGAAAAAAATGAATTGAAAACTAAATTGAAATTTCGCCTTTTTATAGTAGGATACTGTAACTCAAACGTACCATTCACACCGTAGCATGGTCTAAAGCTCCAATACTTACTCGCTCGTAGTTTGACTTCCAGGCGAATAATGCGAAAACAAAATACAAGGTCATTCACGATTCTCCTATACTTGAGGCTTCTAAGTTTGAGAAATTCTAGTCGCTCTCTATAGCATGGCATAGCTTGGAGGTAAGACGAGTTGGGGAAGCATCTATAGAAAAGTACTCTAGTGAAAACCTGCTGGACTTTTTCAATCTTCATAATTTGCCTTCCGATGTGGGGACTCCATGTGGGAGAACAGTCATATGTGGAAGTATAAACATTTTGTATAACCTTAGCAAAACTCTGTAGTCATTGCTGTGAACATTCCTTAAAAGAACAAAAAGGGAGGCAAGCGCCTTCTTAGCGACTGCTTCGATGTGCTTATCAAATTTCAATTCTTTGTCTACAAATACTCCAAGATCCTTAACGCGAGCAACCTAACTTAGAGCTGTGTCACCGAACTGAAAAACTTCTTGGGGAGTAGGTCCAACGTGAAGAGTGACTGTTTTAGAGAAATTTATAGGAAGATCCCTCTTTTCGGACCATTCGACCATCTTATTAATGGAGGCGGTCAAGTTCTCATATGCCCATTCTTTTTCATCAGGGTAGTAGGAACAGTAGACCTTAATGTCGTCCGCAAACATCCTGACCTTCACTCTTGCAGAAGTATCCAAGTAGGATGGAAGGTCAGCGGTGTAAGCTGGAAAAAGGAGAGGGGAGAGCACTCCCTCTTGCGGTACACCACTGGGACACCGGTGACGTTCAGCATAACTACTGCCTACTTTGACTGTCATGTAACGCTCGTGCAAAAAGGAAGCCATCCATGAAAGCAAGCTTCCACGAATTCCGAAATGCTCAAGTTTGGAGAGAAGTTTCCTGTGACACACTCTATCAAACGCCTCAGAAAGATCGAAGTAGATTATGTCAACTTCTTTGCCTTTGTTCATTTCGGTAAGGTAGCCGCTATACTCCTCGAGGAGTATAGCACCTTGCGTCGCCGTCGCCAGCATTGGCGGCGGCCGATGATGGCGATCGCCAGTCGCCGGCGACGGCGGCCGCCGCCGCCGCTCCGCCCACAATCGATGCGTATCGGCCTCACAGTCGCCGGCGACGGCGATGCAAGGTGCTACAGTCCTCGAGGACTATAGCGGCAGTGTAAGCCAATCGAAAACGCAGTCAGAAATCAGTGCAGTAGTGGATGAGCCAGGGAGAAATCCATGTTGTTCTGAAGGATGCGATTGGTCACTAGCCAGTTTTGGAGTTTTTCTTTCAACAAACATTCCATTATCTTACTAGATGCTGAGGTTATGCTGATTGGACGAAAGTTGGATAGAAGGTTAACGTTTGATTTCTTAGGTATTGCCGTAACTAACGCTTCTTTCCAAACAGGCACTTCAGCCAATAGAAGTGAAGCATTGAAAATGAAGCAAAGCGGGCGGTGAAGGAGGGAAGCGCATTGGCGAGAAACTACTTGTGGAATGCCATCATAAGTTATGGATGTCGACGGTTTAAAGGCAGCAGGAGCTGAAATCCTCGACTCCGAGCTGAGCTGTGGGTGATGAAGCACAGACTCACCACATCATAAATATGAAACGAACACAGACAATTATGGCTTACCTGCAGAGAAAATGGAACATTCGTCGCGAGCACGCCTGGCCGTGTTCGCGCGCGGACGAGTTTTCCCCGGCGCAAAAAGCCATTGCGGTGCGTGGTTTGGCGCAAAGGGAAAACGAAATGCATTCAATTCACAGGGTTTCATGGCGGGACTCGGCCAAAACCACGCGCCGCAATGGCTTTCGCGCCGGGGAAAACTCGTCCGCGCGCGAACACGGCCAGGCGTGTTCGTGACGAATGTTCCATTCTCTCTGCAGGTAAGCCATCATTGTCTGTGTTCGTTTCACATTTATGATGTGCTGAGTCTGTACTTCACCACCCGCAGCTCAGCTCAGAGTCGAGAATTTCAGCTCCTGCTGCCTTTAAGCTTTCTCATGATATTGTACACATCAGCTGGATGGATGACGAAGTCAGGGCAGCTATTCACCGATCGCCGAATACTGTTGGAACATGTGGAAGGCAAGTCGGAGCTATTTCGCCAATTTTCAGAAAAAAACACTGGCAAAGAATTTTCCTAGTGCAATTGCCTTGCTCGAGTCAGTCGAAAACATATTGGTTCCATCCGTTAGAGCAGGCATTTTTGATCTGACTTTCAATTTTTTACTTAAATAAATAATAGCTGCGAGGACTTCGATCCAATAATCGCCGTTCCCGATAGACTAAAAATTTTCTGATGTGGTAGTCAATATCAGAACAGACATTTTTGTAAAGTGCTTTAGCAGAAGGGTTCCGAGCAGAAAAAAAGACGATCTCTCTGGTACATCAGATTTCTAATGTGACTCGGGTATTTCGGCACAGAAGATTGGTTTACGCGAATAGAAACGTGTTCTGCCAACTTTCTGTAGACCACAAGGCAGAAACGATAGTATAACTCAGACACACTAGAATAATTTCAGAAGATTTCCATCCAGTTGATATTGTGGAATGAATTAATGAGATTATCGTAGTTCACGCGGACGAAATCGGGCATGGGAAGTGACGAGTTCCCGTTGCATTGGTATTCAACTTCAAAGCTTACAATGTTATGACCGGAACTTCCAAAAGGAGGCAGAATCGTAACATTATTGACAAAATTAGAGCTAGATAGAACTAAATCGAGTACTGCGTCCTCCCTGGTGAGTTCCAAAACGTTTTGAATAAGGTTACAGCTCGAAAAAAAGTTCTAAAACGTTCCGAGCAATTACTGAGCGATTTGTGGGCGTTTTGCGGAAGATGGATCTGGACGTTGAAGTCACCAAGAACAATGGTTTTTGGTAGAGTACACAAGTCATAGAGACAGTCAATCAACTTGTTGTCTTCGTTTTTATGAATGCTTGGAGGACGATATACGACCACAAATCTCACACAGGATTGTGGAGTAGGGCTCAGTAGATCAAAACACAGAACGTCAGGCACCATTTCAATCAAAGAAGGCAGTAGTTGGATGTTGAAGTCGTCTTTAACTAGGCAACATACACCTCCTCCCTTGTGAGAAGTTCGGTCGTTTCTTATAATAGTGTAGGGGAGATCGGATATCAATTTAGAGTCGAGGATGTCTGAGTTTAGCCAGATTTCGGTAATGCACACAACATCTGGGCGGTTAACATAAACAAAATTATGTAGTAAATGGATTTTGTTTGCAATACTTCTGGCATTAAAGAGAAAACAGTAGAGGGAAAATGGCAAACCATGCGAGATCAGCGGTTTCCCTGCGTACGCCTAATTGGAAGTGCAGATACGTGAGTCAGTTCCCCTTTATAGATAACCCACTCGCGGGTAGGCTTACCTCTGTTTTTGATCAAAATAAAGGAGTGTCCACTCTGACGCAAAGGTTGACAAAATGGCTCAGTGGCATCCTCTTCACAATCAAGTTCAAAAAATGTTATTGTATGATTCATACATATGCATCAATGCTCTGTTGTATGCGAATTCAAACGATCCATTTTTTGCGAATATTCCTGCAATCCATTCAGTAGTTTAGTATGAAAAATACGATATCTTAGATCGTCACCGCTTTGAGTAAAAGAATTATTCTTATGAAAACTGAGAAAATCAGTGAGAAAATTGATAGCTCCGCACATCAAAGACAGCACCCAAGGAAATTTTCGAGATCGTTATTTTAATGCAATCATAGGTATTTCGCCATGAGGAATACTGGCAATGTGCTCAGTTTTGTCAAAGTCGCGGAAAAACTGTCTCCATACGCTTCCATTTCTTTCCTTGGGGGCTGGGTGGTCGAGTTACACGGATGAGATCGAGCGAAATAGTCAATAACGCTGCCATTATATACTGCCCCTATTTCATTGACGTAATTGGCCATTTCTTTTTTTTTCGTCCAAAAGGCAGCTTTTTGGACGAGAAAATCATATAGAGAAGCAAAATAGAAAGTCCATCATGCAAACATAACAGGGAGCGGATACGAGATGTTTCACGACCCGGATAACGGTGCGGATAACGGATTGGCCAAAAATGGGCGAGTAATAGATACCGGATAACGGATAAGTGCCCACACGAAACAAGACATCACATTCTACTACACCAAAAGTCATGAAAAAGAAATACGAATGTTGTACACAAGGATAAGCACAAATTCTTCTGTCGCATCAAAATTTGCCATTTTGAGAACGATGCTGAACATAGCGTCATTATAAAATGGTATTAAGTATACATAGTACCTACAGTTTCCCATGAAAACAATAGTTCCCAGTGATATTTGGATATCCGGTAGTTTGATAGGAACATTAAATTCTTAGAAAGGGTGATACGTGATCGGGACCTTCTCAGCTTTTCAGTACAAAATTCCCCAAAACGGGAGCTGGTGCTCACAGGTTTTGCACCTGAACCCATTAACGACAACGCGATTTTTGCGCACACATGCACTGGAGCTGTAAGCAGCTATAAAACAGTACATCTTTTGTGTAATTATGGTAAACCTCCCAATACTGGCGGACTACTGTGATCGTACTGACTCCTACAAGCTCTGATTAATGGATTCAAAAATTGATAAAACAGTAGAAAGCAATGAACAGCCGAATCGAACCGTGCGAGGAAGGGATATCGCTCTACGGTAAGCTGCGAGGTCATCATTTTAAACGCTGACAGAATGATAGATCTCCCATGATCACATTTGTTTCACCGTAGCTTTAGGCGTCAAATAATCTTAGTGACTGATGTACTTGGTGCACACTGCACACATCACACCTCGATTTACGACCGTTTCCTCCAAATTGCTCGGAATCAGTTGAAAAGCCTCTGCCTCGCAAGAATTTTGCTTGTTGTCAGCGGAAAACGATTCCATTTAGAGGACGGGTCCGATCTCCCAACGGGTTGCTTCTATACACCGCACAACCAATGAGAAATGAGGACGCGTTTACATTGTTTCGAACTGATGTAAAGTCATTTCTCGTTCTTTTTTTTTTAGAAACATCCAGATCACCTATGCAGAGATACATCTCGTCCACCTTTCTGAAGTCCTGTTTTTTAGTCATCCTTCCCTTCCGAGCTCGTTTTGTTTGCACAGATAGTATCTCTGCAAAAGAAGGTGGTAGTTTCTATCGATATACAATTGTGCGTCAAACAAAAGAGGGCACAACGGCGCAAAAATTTCGATAACATCAGGAATCGCGTTATAATACCATTCTCCGGAGTCCGTTACCCTACCAGCTGAGCCATCCGGGTCGACACCGTCGATTGCAAGACTCCATCTAAGAATTCAATGAACTTGATATCCCACATAATCGCTGTCTTATCTCCCTAGCCCGCAAAGCACATCGCCAACACATTCTCCCGCCTCTTGTATTGCCAAACGGAATCTCAACTCATTCTCCCGGAAAATGTATTGCCATGCAAAACTTTATCCCGTAATATGTATTGCCAAACACATTCTCTCGCCAAATGTATCACCACCGAACTTCAGAGAAATAACGATATGGAGGAGGAAAGTGAGCGTTATGTAGTTCCGTAGACCTCACAAGACTACAGGTACGAGAGATAAGCCATTCAGAAGCGGAATAAACCGAAACTTTTCGGATGATTCATTAACCTGCGATTTGCAAGCTTGTCTAAAACTAACAGGCACATGAAATATCTAACAACTTTGAAAGTAATTAACAAGAGTTGAGACCAACGACTTTCTTGGAAACGACCTCTAGGAAAACCTATTCAACTCGTCCATACCAGGCATCCTCTAAAGAAGGTTTAAAAATGCACCCAAACACCAAATGCACCGATTTCGTCATCGACCTTTTTTCTTCATAACTGAACAATGGTCGCTCATCACACGTGCATACAGTGTGTTTTTCCGGGAGTAAACATCGCGCGCGATCTGATCCATTCCAATAGATCAAATTCTCAGTCGAAAGACCACGTGAAAGCGGAGGTACCAGCTATTCGCACGTAGCCTTTGTACTGGGTCCGCAATTGCACCGATTTTACTCCCGGAAAAAGACCCTGTAATCACACGAGGCAGAGGCAGCCAGTACAGAGTTTATTCGGACGACAACACGAAACAATAAACAACAGAATCCCTCGAGACAGAAACCGTCGTTACGAAGATCAACTTGAAGCGTTCTCTATCTTTGGTAGTACGCAAATAAAATCTAGACGCTATATACATAGGCACAAAGGACCGGTATCCATCAGGCTAATAAACTAGTACCGGAGTAGAACTAAACTAGACTACTAAAATCAACAAAAACATCGCATCACTCTAGTTGTACAATTGCTCCTAATGACCCGCGAACAAGGCCTACGAATTAGTCGAAGAACGGAGTGCAGAAACCTGAATGCTAGACTGATTTTGAAGATCACGCCGTAAATCCAGGTGTGTTGTGTGCAGTGTGCACCAAGTACACCATTCACTAAGATTATTTGACGCCTAAGGCTACGGTGGAACAGATGTGGTCATGGGAGAATTATCATTCTGTTTAAACGCTGTTGATGGTCACAAGTGAACGTTGCTGATGATTTTACAAGCGTATTGCCTCATATTGTCGGAAATCAACGAAATCTGAGCAAGAGCATTTATTCCTGGGCAAGCACAAATCTGTACCTACACCTACATCGCTCCAGGGTTCTGAATTACCTATGACGGGAAACTCGCTATGAGATGCTATGGTTTTCTTGGAATGAAAGCTTTCCTGTATTGCAACATGCGAAATGAATCTACAATTCTTGGGTTTTCCCGCACCTTTATCATGGGGTCAAAAGCGTGAATAACGCTGCGAGTGACATATAGGTCAAAACGTACGGATAACGGCTAAACGAATAACCGGATATGGATAATCTGCTCATCCCTGAAACATAAGTCAGGAAGACATAAAACGTTACAGTTCAATTCAAGAAAAACTAAACAACAATACTTAATATTTGACGGTTTAAAGTTCTAAAAGGAAAAGAAAAAAGAGTAAAGATGAATAATAAGTGAAGGGCGAGGATATAGGGAAAGCATAATAATGTAAAATTAGTTCAAATAAGTAAAGAAATAACTGAAATAGTAGACTACCATCTGAACTCAAATTCTAGTCAGGTGGCAGCTTTGGTGGGACCACTGGATTTGTATAGAATAGACTGTTAAATAACTGTTTATTGGCACACAGTTAAATCCGCCTCAGTTCACGCCACGAAGGGTTCCCTGATTTGGATACAGTCCAGAATATAGTGGATGCCGGTTTATGTCCTTGTCAGTTCACGCCTCGAAGGGTTCCCTGACTCAGACCACGGCAATTGGCGACGTGGACGATAGTGACGACAAGTCGAATCTAGATCTGAGCATCCAGGGTCTTTTATGCGAAAGATGTGGGCGTGGTTGCCCTAGATGCTCATATCTGTACAACAGATACCTACTTCAAAGTAATAACCGCCAGGGGTATCTATACAAGTGCTATCTTAAGTATGACCTGGCGGTTTACAAGTACCTATCGTAAACAACGGTATCTATCCATGACAGAATGATATATTTCCAGGACAGAATAGAAACAAATGAATAAGGTTGATATTATTAGAATTAATAATTATCAACAGTGGGGCGCGCGAGCAAAGGCGCTAGCAAATATGCACAGATCAGAAAACAAAGACAATTGGATGCAACATGGCTAGAGTAGTGATCAGCAATAGAAGTGCAAAAATACAGACTCTGAAAATTAAATCCAACATTACATATCAAACACGTTTCACATATCACATTCATACATCATATTAACAAAAATACAGATCGCCGATGAGACGTCCATCGAAGTCAAAGCACTACTTGAACTTCTACGCGTGGTCGACCATTGTTGTTGCGATCTTGACTATATGGGCATGTTGCCTCGCAACTTGCCTTCGCGGCACGAGCCTGATTCGTAGTTCCGGAGAACATGCAGCGAAGATATCTTTTGAAGAAGGAGCGGTCCGCAGAGAACAGTTGTAGTTACTGCTACCGCTACTGCAATTGCAGCTATGAGTGACGTGCACCACCACTTCGTGATTACTTCCGCGATGTTGGTGAAGTCGGGAATGTTGATCAGGTTGACGTAGTTGGCCCTCTTGTTCACAGCAGTTGCTGGATCATCCTTCCAAATAGAGTGATAGTACAGGAGGCCACCAATGGATAAATCGTGCTTTCTTTCACCACATTGAGCACTGCACTGGCTGAGGTAGTGAGCGGTGTTGGAGTTTATCACCACTGTTGTCAGTGGTGTGTCCGGTCCACAATCTATAGCATAGTGGTTGTCAGTGCAGATGACTTCGGCTATCATCTTCGCTGTAGAGGTGCAAGTGAAGTTAATTGTTGCTCCTTGTATACAGTTGTAGCATCCTCTAGCGTTTGAAGCAGCAACCTCACAACCTGTGGGTGCCACCATCGTGGCGGTTGTCCAGTTAACTCCAGTCGAGATCGAAATTTCCGCAACAGAAGAATGGCTTATAACTTCCACTGTGTTCCAGTCCGCCTCCATACGAAATTCGCTATTGCGTAGAGGAAGTCTAGTGTCGACTGAGTTCATCCTTTCAGTGATGTTCACGTTTGCACAGTGGCAATCGTTCCGCACTGATTTTGCGGTACAACTGCACGTATCGATGACACGACATTTGGTGAGATTACGCGTAGTTTGTGGTGTGAGGCACTTGATCGCAAATATGTCATCTTGATGAGCGATTATAGTATCTGGAGCAACTTTGTTCATGATTTGAACAAACTTGCGATCGAGTTCAGGGATGAACGGAGTGGTAATGAAGTCCAGGGTTATGTTCATTTTTCCGAACTGCACGGTTTCTTGAGAGTGGATCTCCACATTCCTTTTTATCTCTTCACAGGAGACCATGTTGAGACGTGTGTTCAGGACTGCTACTTCTCTCCAGCTTGCACATGAAAAAACCTCGTAGATAGATTCATCAGCTGGTTCGGCGTAGGTGCGAGAGAAAAGACAGCCTGGCATGGGCAGAAGGCATCCGCAGCCAATTCCTCCGCAAGACTCCTGGCATCGTGTGATGCCAGGGAACTGATACGATTTGTTCAACTCTGGAACAAACGAGGCTTGGCCTGTAGTGCGGCACTGTTGTTGAGTGCAACTTCCTGCTTGTGCGCAACGCTTCGTGGACATGGTCTGCAACTTTACATTCCGTGTAAAAAAGTGAGTGACTGACGAGCACTTGAATCTGATGCTATCCAGCTTTAGATGCAGTGTGCCTATGAAGTCTCTCTTATGTTCGATCTTCATGCAGACTTCTCTTTTAAAGCTGCTCATCGTGAAGGTGTGATCGGCAGTATTACGGCATTTTGCGGACTTTCCGATGCCATTGCAGATGATGTCCTCCGTATTGAGAACATGTGTGTGCTGGCAACTGTTTGCCGATATAGTCGTCACGGCTAATATGGAAAGAATAAAGAGAAGCCTTGATCGGTTTGGCGGAATTGATAAGACTTCCAGATGATTTGGTCTCGTTGTCCCGGACAAATCCATCATTTCGATTTGTGATTGTGCAGCCGAGTGTATGTCTCCTTTGTTCTTCCGTGATGTCTTTCGCATGCATCTGCATAGCTTAAGAAACACCACGGTGGCGGCGATGACGATGTAGGCCAGCGTTGCTGTCACTGCGATGGTGGTTTTGGGATAACATTCTGGATTTCCCAAAACGAGTGGACAGAGGGTGCAGTGGATCGCATTGCAGATGGATTGTTCTGGGCACGTGATTTCCTCTATATGTTGAGACATATTCACCACAGCACGCCATAAAATGACGTATGGATTGATGAGTTGGTGTGGTCGGAGGTCGTGCTGGTGAATTCGAGGAGTTGATTGCATAGTGCTGCAGTCCCTATGGTTGATGCACAATTCGCTTTGAACCGTCGTGTTGGAGATCGAGCGAGAATCAATCTGAACTCCACTTCCTGTGCATTTGAGAACAGCAGCCGTCGTAGAGCGTAACAGCGAGCAAGCTACCAGGGTCAGCAGCACGGTTTGGGTACCTCGCTTTGTTGAGGTTGTTGATACCGAAGTTGTATTCTCGCAGTAATTGACTGGTTTCTTCGCTTTGCGTTGTAGTACAGGTCGTCGGTGTTGGTCGCTGTTTGCCACAATGTCTTGCTGTGGCTCTTCATTTATTCCAATGTTCGGCACTGCTTCCGGTGGAGATATGGAGTGAATTTCGAGCGGAATGAGTCGATTTATTGGCCGCTGAGTACATCTTCCTGTGCTTGTCTTGAGAACTGCACTTCTTATTTCTCCGTCTTTGCTCTTGACCAGGTCTTGGATGAGTCCCATTGGCCAATGGTCTTTGGAAGTCCTGAGATCGTCATCAATTAGTACAACATCACCGACTCGGGGTGGTTGTTTTGCAGACTTGTAGTTGTTGCCGTACAGTACATGACGTTCACGCAATTCGATAAGGTATTCTGTCTTCCATTTCTCCCAAAACCTTGCAGTGAGCTTCTCAGCTTCGAGTATGGCCTTTTTTGCATCAATTTGAGTTGAGATTTCTGGATTTGGTTGGTAGGGAGGATCATCTTGACATTGTTCTTCTTGTGATATAACTTCGGTGCCATGTCTTATGTTCTTATATATGAAGTCGACTGGACGGAGCACTTCGTTGATATCATCTTGATTCCCTGTTACTGTCAGTGGTCTGGAGTTGACGACAGATTCGATTTCACATAGAAATGTGGCAAGAATTTCTTCTGTGACTTTCCTTCTCCCCATTGTCTTTAGCAAAGCTCTTTTCACAGTTCCAACCATCCTTTCCCACGCGCCACCCATCCATGGTGATGCTGGTAGTATGAAATTCCACTGAATGTTGTGCTTCGCTAAGAAGAGCGAGAATTCCGAGCTAGGTGACGAATCTTCATGTGAGAGAATCGCTTCGCTTAAACGGAAGTTCGTGCCATTGTCGCTGATTATTTTCAGCGGAACTCCTCTGCGAGCCGTAAATCTCTTGAAGACGAGAAGGAAGCTTCTAGCTGATAGATCTGTGGCTACTTCCAAATGTACCATACGAGTTACTAGGCACGTGAACAGGGCGACATATCGCTTTCCATCGTCCTTGCTGGCGTTCTTGATAACCAGTGGGCCCATCATATCCACACCTGTGAAACTGAATGGCGGTGATTGTGTCACTCTTTCTGGAGGAAGCGGTCTCATACGCGGGTACTTGAATGGGAATGCGTTATGTTTCTGACATATTGCACAATTTCGAATGGTTCTTCTGCAGAGAGCCTTGTCTGCCGGTATCCAGAACTTATTGCGGATAGAATGAACCAACTGGTTGGATCCACAATGTGCAAGATCTCTGTGAAGTTGTGCTGCGATTCTTTCGTCGAGAAGTCCTCTGCGTGGGAGGTAGATTGGGTTTGCTGCATTGTAGCTCAAGCTGGAGTTTTGCAATCGTCCAAATTTTCTCACCAGCCCACGATCGTCGAGTCTGACATCTTTGTTTTTACAGCTTCTCAGTAGCGACTCGATGTCGGCTTGTTGCTGTTCTTCTCGGATTAGGTAACGCTCCGCCTGTAGCATTTCCTGAGCATTTGGAATATGGGCGAAGGTCTCGCAGTAGTCAATTGGCGCAATCCTTGATTTGCTGATGTTGCGCACGAACCTTAGGCTGTAAGCGACAATTCTCTTGATCTTGTCGTAGCTACTTATTTTCTCCGTGGGCCAAATTCTTGCTTTTTTCCGAGCAATTTCGTCGGTTTCCTCTATTGTGTTAAGGAATGCGTAACAGTCCTCTTCCTCCGTCTGAGTTAGCTCTTCAACAGGACTGACTGGCCAGTTTGATTCCGACGAGTTCAGCCATCTGGGTCCCTTGAACCAAACGTGATTCTGCGCAGCTTCTCGCGAGAGTCCACGTGTTGCGTGATCGGCTACATTTTCTTCCGTTGGAACGTGGTAGAAACGTATTTTTTGAATGTTTGCTATACGTTCTCTACTCAGTTGGATCTTCTGCGTCAATTTCGTCACCAGCGATGGTAGTCGTCTCTTGGAATGGATCCATGCCAATGCGATGGTCGAATCGCTGAATATATTGATCCTATCATACTTCAATCCACTCTTGGTGATGATGTATTCAGTCATATTCATTCCGATAAAAATGGCCAGCAGCTCAAGTTTTGGAATTGTTTGAGTTCTGCTAATAGGGGCTACTTTGGATTTGGCGCAGTAGAGTCTCGTGTAGCACCCCTTCTCCGTTTCTGTGGTGATGTACGCTACACAGGCGTAGACTCGCTTGGAGCTGTCGACGAAGACGGACAGTGTTCGTTTTGTGCATCCTTGACGTTGTGTCACTCGTCGTGGCAATGAGACGGTGAAGTCGATCATACCCTGCTTAATTGACGTCCAGGTTTCGGAATCCTCATCAGAAAGAGGGTCATCCCACCCCAGTTTCTTCTTGTGCAAATCCTGGAGGAATGTTTTTCCTTCAGTCAGTAGAGGTGTAAGTAGACCTAAGGGGTCAAAGCAGAGACCATTGATTTGGCTGAGAACCGATCGCTTGGTTGCTCTTTTGTGCGTCTTTGCAGAACATTCTAGAGCTAGTTCGTCGTGATCACTGTCCCATTGTATTCCAAGGACCTTTGTGACGTTAGAAGACGCTCTGTCCGGTGCCGGAATATTATCGTTGACGAAGGGGCAGTTGGAGAGGTAATCTCTAAGGTTCATTCCAACTTTGTTGAATACCTCCTTAGACTCGCGGTATTTTCCGAGCAATTCTTCTGGAGTGCTTCCTTCAAGTACGACGTTGTCCACATAAAGCATATCTGAGATTTCGCAGTATGTAGTGTTGTTGAACGTCTCCAGATGTTTGAGGAGAGCTTGATTCAGTATTGCTGGGCCGGCATTGATCCCGAAGGGGACACGGCAGAACCGATAGTACTTGATGTTGCTGCCTGACGGTGGTTTGGAATGGTCTTTCACCCAGAGGAAGCGTGTGGCATCTCTATGATCCATTGGAAGGTGGATCTGTAGAAACGCTTTTTGGATGTCAGCAATCATCGCGTTGTCGTATGTGCGAAACTTCATCAAGATGTCGAAAATGCAGGAGGTCAGTGAATAGCCCTGATGTACGACATCGTTCAGGCTCAGCTCTCCTTTAGCATGTGATGAAGCATCAAACACAATTCTGAGTTGCGTAGATTTTCCTGGTGTCCACACGTGGCGGTGTGGCAGGTAAAATGTGGTCACTCCGTCTCGATCAGGCTCCCGAATTTCCTCGATGATACCCTGATCGGAATACTCGCGGAGTGCATTGTCGTACAGACCCATTTTTTGCGGGTCCTGCTGGAGAACTCGAAGTAGAGCGTGTAGACGTTTGATTGCGACGTTGAAATTGTCCTTCAGTTGAGTGACGTTACTTAGGAATGGAAATCCTGCTGTGATTTTGCCATTCGCTATATGAATTGTGCTTCTGTAGTTGTTCATGAACTGCAGAATTGATTCTTCGTCGTCTTCTTTGTCGATTTTAATTCCAAGCGACTCTAGCTCATACAAGTTTTTAATATCTTGCTTGTATTCCTCTCTTGCATGATTAACCACTGGCGTGGCAACTAGAATGGCTCCATTTTCCGTGAGTGTTTGCGATAGTTGCGATTCCCTGACGGAGCTATTTCCTGAGATGGCATATCCGAAGACGGTAGGTGTGAGAACTAGTCCTGACGGCAGGGTAATGCAAGCTTCGTTCCGCAAGAGGAAGGTATCAATCAGATCTTGCCCTAACAGGATGTCCGGAGTGATCATTGTGTCTTCCAGTGTAGGCTGAGCTACTCTAATCCTCTGTTTCCTAATAAATTTCCTGTCAGCCAAGCTCAGCTTAGCCGTATTCATTGCGGATGTTAGCGGAGACTTGGTGTGTATCGTGATTCCTTTGATGGCTGTTCCGCTTCTGTTGTTCTTCAAAGTCAGAGAAACTTCATTCGAAGAGAAGGTCTCCGTTAGTCCTCCAAATCCACTGACAGTGAAGCTGGTGTTGTTGATTACAGGGAGACTGAGAGTCTTGCTCCTTTCAGCATTTATGAAGCTTTTCTGAGCACCTGTATCAAAGAACACAGTGATAGGCTCGTAATCCATCGCATCCATATTGAATGCTAGAGCTGACGCCGTCATGAGCACGTATTGCTTTTCTGATTCCTTGGAAGGTTTGGCTGTTTCTTGACAAACAATCTCGGCATTTTGAGAAAGCCTTGATCTTCCAGTAGAGAATCGGTGCGGGATAGGTGTCCGTAATTGAACGGGGCGTGCTGGCACGGAGGTGTTGCTTGTGGGGCGCTCAGCCATGCACAGTGCAGAATGATGATCTCTGCTGCATCTTGGACATGGTCCAAAGACATTACATTCGCTGGATTTGTGATTGCTGTTGAAGCATTTCCAGCATAGTTTTCGTCTTCCTGCCTCTTTGCGACGTGCTTCTGGTGTTTTGAAGGAAGGACACTGCATTATGTTGTGAGCAGGACTGCCGCATACACAAAGCGAGCTCGTTTTGTGCCTTTGGTCGGAGTTCCTAAGAGGTTGCTCAAGTCTGGCATGTCTTGTATATCCTTCTCTCGTATGGTGATGCCTGGGGTGGCTCAAAGTGAAGCGGTCACGAAATGTATCCGTCGTGAGAGCGATCGTTTCCTTCATTGAAGTCGCATTTTCGAGGATGTTCAAGATTTCGTCCGTTGAGAATGGTCTGCCTTCTTCCTGTTCTTTGCTCAGAACCTTCTCACTCATTGCATCAGGAAATTCGGACAAAATGAGCCGTCTCTACATTCTGTTGTTGTCCAGTTGTACTCCGGAGCATTCGATGTGGGTGAGTTTTTCAGTCAGTGCTGTTAGCGTTTGTCTGCAGCTGACTGCGTTGCTCCGTGCTCGAGGAAGATTCTCGAGTTCTGTGATAAGCAAGTCTGCAATGCATCCTGACTTGTTGAATCGTTTGTCTAGGAGCTTGATTGCTTTCTCATAGTTTTCTCTTATCACTGGCATATTACCGAGGAGTGTAGCAGCTGGTCCCTTCAGAGCTTGCCTCAGGAAAAGGAACTTATCCGTGTTGGTAAGCTGTGGGTTGCTGTGAATGAGTGAGTTATAGATTGTCCAAAATGTTGGGTAGTCTTTGTAACTCCCAGAAAACACGGGCACTTCGAGCTGTGGCAACCGCATTTTATTTTCAACATGTCGTGTAGATGACATGGTGCTGTCCGTGTCAGTGTCCCTAGCTGACATTGTTGTAGATGTAGTAGGTCGTGCTTGGATAAGGCTTGATTGTTTTTCCAGCTCTCGAGCCCTGTAATCCAGTCGACCTGTCCATTGGGTTGCTATGATCTCAGTCTCGTTTGCTTCTGTATTGAGGAAAGCATCGAGATCATTCATGAGTCTCTCCCTTTCTGACTGCTCCTTCCTTGCCATGGTGTTGGTCATTGCGACGCCTATCTGACTCTTCAAGTTTTCAAGCAAAACCGCTAGAGATAGCTTGACCTCGTCGATCTCTGCCATCTTTTCTGCGATAAAGATGGTACATTCGGTTGCCGTAGTTGGGAACTCGAATGGTTGATCGAGTGCTTGCACCTTAGTCTGGAGTGCATTAATGGTTCTGCAGGCCAGTGAGATTCGCGTCTTGAATCCAGCTAGCTCAATCATTTTTTCTCTGTTTGACTGATTTCTCGTGATCATAGAGTTTTAGGCCAATAACGGCTACTATTTTCTCCTCTATGCGTGAGAAATGCACCTGGCTGTGAGTGCGCTGGGGTGCAGCTGGCCTTTCTAGCAGCTAGTTGTGCCGTGTGGATGACACGAGAGCTGGACTATTGGGTGGACCAGATAGTCAGCAATGTCCGCTGTCAGCACTTGATGTAGCTGAGAGCGGGTGGCTCTGGCTCAAGGAGCGGCAGAGACGGTGCTGGGTACCGTAGTACGCGCAGCGGTTGCAGCTGTCAGTTGGAGTGACAGCTGATTCTTGTGCCTTATGGATGGCACAAAAGCTGGACTATTGGGTAGACCAGATAGTCAGCTAGTTTCCTTGATTTGAACTATTGGATAGACCAGATAGTCCACAAGGGTTCGCAGTCAGCAATAGGTAGCTGAGCTGGGCGAAATCTGGGTCCTTATGAAGGAGCACCAATCGTCGCTGGGTACTGTAGTACGCGCAGCGAATGGGAGCTGTCAGATGTGCTGACAGCTACCTGATGTGCCTTTTGGGTTGGCACAAAGTTGACTATTGGGTAGACCAAATAGTCAGTGGTTCGCCTGATTTTAGACTATTGGATAAACCAGATAGTCCAAAAGGGAATGCTCGTCAGCACTGATGTAGCTGAGCGAAGCAAGACTGAGTCCCTGTGAGGGAGCACCGAGTCCTCGCTGAGTACCGTAGTACAAGCAGCGGAGTGGAGGCTGTACGCAAGGGTGACAGCCGGCTAATGTGCCTTGTTGAAGGCACAAAAGCTGAGTTGAGCTACTGGATAGACCAGGTAGTCAACTAGTCGAGTCGTCCAAGTGGCCGTGGAGATGTTCCTGCCACGCGGGTCTTCTTGATCAACTTTCTGGCTTTTGTAACGCCGAGAAAGTGATACACCAATGGCCGATGCACCAATTTGGTGGGACCACTGGATTTGTATAGAATAGACTGTTAAATAACTGTTTATTGGCACACAGTTAAATCCGCCTCAGTTCACGCCACGAAGGGTTCCCTGATTTGGATACAGTCCAGAATATAGTGGATGCCGGTTTATGTCCTTGTCAGTTCACGCCTCGAAGGGTTCCCTGACTCAGACCACGGCAATTGGCGACGTGGACGATAGTGACGACAAGTCGAATCTAGATCTGAGCATCCAGGGTCTTTTATGCGAAAGATGTGGGCGTGGTTGCCCTAGATGCTCATATCTGTACAACAGATACCTACTTCAAAGTAATAACCGCCAGGGGTATCTATACAAGTGCTATCTTAAGTATGACCTGGCGGTTTACAAGTACCTATCGTAAACAACGGTATCTATCCATGACAGAATGATATATTTCCAGGACAGAATAGAAACAAATGAATAAGGTTGATATTATTAGAATTAATAATTATCAACAGCAGCCGTTATTTTCCGCGCTCCAAGAAAGATTTTGTAGGTCAGCGCTAGCAAGAAAACTCGTTAAACTTACTACTTACTGATCCTTCTGGTCCAGGTACAACCTGTTAGTACTCGTGATAAAGAATAGCTGCTCATAATGCGAAATACACTCCACAATCGATTGGATCAGGAATGAGCGGATACAAGATTTTCCACGATGGTGCGTATAACGGATAGGCTAGAAATGATAACGGATACCGGACAACGGATAATGGATGAGTGATCCAAATGCTACTAGACACCACCTTCTACAGTATTAAGACTGATTTTATGAGCAAATGCTGGTTTCGGAGTTATTGCCTCACAATGTCGGACGAGCCAGAAAACACTCAGATAATTAGATAAGGCAAACCCAGCACAACCTTACAAGCCACACCCCCAAGAAATGGAACGCAGACAAGAGGAAGAACTGCTGCATTCCGACTGCTAAGAGCAGCAAACCCCGTGTTTCGGGTGCGTTTTTTGCCCGATGAACTGTGGTGCCGTTCAACCTGCGTTCTGCCTGCTCCTTTCCACGTGGCGACACGCCCACTGGGAAGTGTATATGAGCCGCTGGTTGAGCATCAAAGTTTAGTCGTGTCTCCACTTCGGCAGAGACAAGGTGAGCTCAGCGAGACTCGTCAGGCCGGCTGAATCCCAGGTGAAACCGTGGCCTAGTGCAATAATCGGTCAGACGAAATCCGTGCGGTGTGGACGCGTATGGGTGGGGCGCAGATTTGGAAGTCCGCAGCGTCCCTCAAGCGCTGCCGCGGAAAACGCGTACGCGTTCGGGACTATTTTTGGATGAGATTTCGTCAGTACGAACACAGCTCTGCGCCCAGACTGAGCTGCAATCCTATGTTTGAGACATGCAAACCAGTTCATCGCCCCCGAAACACAGCATTCCCGGGGCGAACGCATTAGTGGGGTAACAAATAAGCTTTTACCTCGCGGTGTAACTGCTGTCGAAGCGTGTTCGGCCTGTGTTCGTCGTCCCGTCTCTGAGCATGAGCAAAAGCATTTCTTTCTGAAGATTCTGAACAACTTATGACGTGAAACGCACCAGTTTGAGTTATACTTCTTGGAATGGAGGCTCTCCTCTCCTGAAAGTATGCGAAATGAAACCACTCCAATGTTCATTGGCGATACATTTGGCGAGGCTTGTTTGGGCAGGCGAGCTTGCCAACTACCTAGGCAAACGAAGCCCGTCAAATGTATTGCCAAACAAGAAGTCCCGTAAAATGTATTGCCAAAACAAAATTCGCCAAATGTATCACCACGCAAAACTTGCCAACTGTGTCGCCGCACGAATCTTGCCAATGGTATCATCAAACGAAAGGGTTATCAACCACGCGAAAATTTCGGTATCATCAGGAATCGTGCTATGATGCAATCTCCGGGGTCCGCTGCCTTACCCGCTGAGCCATCTGGACCAAAATTTTCAATGGTTAAGCCTCCAACTAAGAACGAAATGGACGCCTTATCGGAACGCCCGTAAAATGTATCGCCAAGCAAATCTCGTCAAATGTATCGCCAACAGACTCTCTTGCCTTTTTTATAGCCACACGGACTCTTCACTCATCCTTCCGTAAAAAGTATTCTGTAAAATGTGTTGTAGGCAAAATTTTATACTGTAAAATATATTGCCAAACACATCCTCTTGCCAAATATATCATCACCTAACATCAGTGCACTGTCTTTGATCTTACCCGCACCGTCATCCGACGCCAAAAGCCCGGATATCGGTGCGTATAACGGACAGGTGAAAACTTGCGGATAACAGCAAAACGGGCAACCAGATAATCCGCTCATTTGTGATCACGATTCACTCTCCTTTCCAGAAAACGAAAATTTTCGTGGGTGCTGCCCTAAAAGCTCGTGCAACTTGTGTCTATTATACGCTGAAGCGACGAAATGATTGAACAGCTAACGCATTGGTTTTTAAGAGGACTCGCAAAGTTTTCGATCTTGCACCTACGGTCGTTTCGCATTTTTAATGTACTTCTGAGACCCAAAGGCCAAAGTTTCATGAATAAGGTAGCACCTCGTTACTTGGTTTTCTGCTGCATGCTTCGAGTCAGATAGTTCTTTTTCTACATGATTAGACTTTGAAGTTTCCTCATGAGTCCTGTCTTTAGATTATATCAAATATGCGCACTCAAGTGTAGTTTGAAAGGAGTGCTCACACACAACGAAGAAATGTTTATTGTCAATGAGGACAAAGTCACTGGCTTCTCATTGGAGGCACAAAGAAGTTGCCATTTCCAAGGAGGTCATTGATTGATGGTGCTCTTAAGCTTCCGATCGTCTTAGAGCGCCTGGTTAGATGCGCTTGCCCGCTTGGGAGTTTGTCACAACTGTAAATGGTATTTCCAAGTGACACACTTGTGCCGATGGGGACCTGAAAATGGGTGGTTTTAAACCGAAAAAATAAATGAATATATAAAAATCATCTGCCTTCTAGGAATTCCTGTTGACTCGTGCAATACTTACATGTTCCAGCTGAACCAGACTGCTTTCAGCAAACTTGGAATATTTGCCCAGAACTTTGATCCTTCAGTATCAAGGTTTTCATAAACATTTTTTCTGCTCTCGATGAGTACCACATAACGTTCTTGCAGATACTTTGTCCATGCTTGGAAATGCTCAGAAGCCCTTATGCACCCAAATATTTTTGTTTCAAAGGCTTGGTTTTCCTTTAGACTTGGTTCGATATTTTAATACCAGTCTGGCCGTCCGGCTAACGCCGGACTTCCAGACTTCTACTGATGCTCTTCGCTCGCATACTCCTCATACGATGCAGGAAAAAAGGTGGACAGATTTAGTATATCCTGTATCCTCCCGAGTAAGTCCATCGACTTTGGAAAGCTCTCGAAATTACTTCTCCCGCGTGAGCGGTAGCCTTCCTCCACGTGGGAGAAGTAATTTCTTTTGATTGGCCTTGGTGACCGGACGTAGCCGATTCAGTGGAAATGATCTTTTGAAATAATCTATCTTTTGTTGTGGTAACTCAAGTGATAAGGGTCTGTATAAAAACAGAGTAAAGGGTGGGGTCGATTCAGATACAAATGGACTGGAATGAGGAAGAAAATACGGATTGGAATAACGTGCAGACGTGCACCTAGGTCACATGGGTAGTAGGAATAACCGGAATGGGTGCCAGGGCACCATTCATGAAGAGATTTACCTAGGCCGTGACGAAATTCCTTCTCTGGATGCGGGCGCCCTTATCACAACGCTGGACCGTCATGCGTTTCCCCACAGTTGGGCGCCGGCGCACCCTTATCACAGTGGTGGACCCGCCTCTCCTACTTCTGGGCGCCGGCGCACCCTTATCACAGTGGTGGCCCCATCTCTCCCACTTCTGGGCGCCGGCGCACCCTCATCACAGTGGTGGACCGTCTCTCCCACTTTTCAAAGCTGGCGCACCCTTACCACAGCTATCGACCCGTCTCCCCCACTTCTGGGCGCCGGCTCACCCTTGTCACAGCTGTCGACCCGTCTCACCGACTTTTGGATGCCGGCGCACCCTTATTATA